>JAPDNY010000008.1:25563376-26163376 GCA_029375565.1 Gekko gecko | reverse complement strand
AGAATGCACACACACAAAAAAGTTGCAATCCAATGCAGAGCTTTCAATTAAGAAGTGAGCTTTTCATCTTATAACTGAGTGGACTGCACTAATTAGAAAGTGCATTTGTTTATACTCTTTTTTCCAAATGTGAACTACGTAGATATGGCATACATGGCAGCTATTTCATTTTAAAGTAAAAAAAAAAAAGAGCTGAGTGAACCCCAGGCCAACAAATACTATCAGCTGAATCCAATTGATGGTTACAATTAGGGACAGGCACAAACTGGGAAAATGGAAGTTTGTTTCGGTTCATGGGGCGACATGAAACGCAAACCACGACCCTCCACAGACTTTCCCATTCACCAAACTGGTTCATTTCATGAGGCTCGTGATTTGGTAGTGTTAGCCTACTTGCCTTAAATTATTAATTATAATGGGGAATTTGTGATATTATAGGTGGGCTATAGGCAATAAGGGAGCGAACACCTATATATACAGAGGTCCTACTTCTTCCAGAGATACCAGTAATAGACACAGAGGCTAACTTCAGTATAAAAAGTTTCCTTTTACTGAAGAAACTTCACATTCAAACAATACACAAACACATACACAGTTACACAGCTTCTAGGAAAATTAGATAGACTAATAGAGACATTCGCATGAGCAGGAGATCGTTGGTGGCCAATATTTACCTGTCTGATGAGATGATGCGTCCCAATGGAAAAATAGGGGAGACTAATAAGAAAAAGGGGGATCATGCTCTGAACCAGCAGAAAACATGTGGAAGACTCTGGCTGCAGTCCAAGAGTCTTAGAGGCAGGGTGTTTCAGGATAGCAAGAGCTAGAGGGTCAGAAAGGTCTAGAGAGGACATATAGAGGGTGTGGAGAGAGAGCATGTTGCTCGGTGGCCACTTTTATTAGAGGGGCATTTGGGGGAGGTCTATGCTGGGCACCTCCCTTGAGACAACCCCTTGGTGGTCTGTTCCAAAAGTCATGTTCGTAATGGGTGACGGGCTTAAGGAGTTGGTCAATATTGAACTCTAACTTAGCTTCTGACAGAGACACCTTGAGGGTCATGATGACTCATCGGCTAGCACCTATTGTGTTGTTCATCTCAGGTTAGCAGAACCAATACCTTAGGAATATCCTTTGTCAAACTGAAGGCGAGAAAGAGTCTTTTGTGCCTTTGCTGCAGAGAAGGTGGGGGGGAGGGCCACCAGCATGATGAAGAAGGATTTCCTTAATGGCGTCGGGAGTCCTTAGTTTAATACAGCAATGGCAGATGGCTATTTTGGAGTGCTTAATGAGTCTAGGGATACATCTGGAATGGGGCATCCTTGGGAACTACAGGCACATCATCTCAGGCTCTTGCTGGCACGTGTCTGGCATCACAATCTGGTCACCTTACATCAGAGTCCCTTTTGCACATTTCATACACAGTCCAATTATGTCCATAAGAGAGTATAAAGCTCTTTGCTGGGCAACAGTAGAACTGCCCCCCCCCTGTAGGCTAGAGATGCCAACCTCACAGTGAGTCTCCAGCTGACTCTCCTCTACCTGCCCTCCGTTCTTAGTGAGGATTGGATTTAGGAGAGGTAAATTAAGCAGGTGCCCCCAGAAAAGTGGTCTCTGGGGAAATCACAACCACTTCCCTTCCTTCTCTGTCTCTCCCTTTAATTAACATGTAGTGCACCTGCTGCTGACAGAAAACAACGGCTGCATGTGAGCTGGGGGTATATATCATTCTGCTCCCATTGAACAGAATGGGAGCTCTCTTATTGGTGGCCAGCACTGTTTGTTGAGCTTTGGAGGGCCACTATTGGTGTTTTGAGGACTTTAGAAATCCATCCCCCCATTGCTTTGATAATCAGTTTCCTTCCCTCTCTGCCTCTAACATGTGACGCACCTGCTGCCGATGGTTGTGTGTGAGCTGGAGGTATATATCATTCTGCTCCCACAGAGAAGAATGAGAGCTCTCTTATTGGTGGCCGGTGCTGCCTGTTGAGCTTTGGAGGGCCACTATTGGTATTTCCAGGGCTACAGAAGAGCTGCAGAAGTGCATCCCTCTGTTGCTTTGACAATTAATTAATCTGCACCAGCATGTCTGCTGCATGAACCACTGACAGGGACTTTTCAAACATCCATTAAAAACATGGAGGGTTGTGGGAAGGTCATTGAAGGTGTGGTTGCATGACCCTCAGTTAATGAACTGGGTGATTTTCATGATGAATTTAGATATGTGACGAGGTTCATGCCCAGCCCTAGTTACAATAGACAGGATTCATTAAATTCTGGTGGAAGGCAAAAGACACTGGTTACAGAAAAGATTATTGCCAATGGAGAATGGCAGAAAGACCACTACATGGGGCTTTCCATTCTCTTCTATGAAAGCAGATACTATGTAGGTATATGGACATTCAGTATTAAACCAGTGAAACAGCCCCCCAAACGAAAAGCTTCTTTAGAAGAGACTAAGGAAACTCTGAGCTTCTAAAAAGCTGCAAGAATACATAGAACAGCTGATGATAAAGACTGGTAGCTTAAGCTTAAATATGTTATGAAATCAGCCTTTAAAAATGTAGCACTTACAAATTAACTTACAATTATTGAGGATGAATTTGCAAGATTTAGTAAGTATAATGGCTTTATCAATTAAACTGTTGGTTGATTATGCAGCAGGGGCTGGTTTTAACTGGCAAGTCAGACAGTTAAAGGTGCAAGATTTTATTTTTGGAGATTATTTTGGCTGTGGAAAATGTTAAAGAGAAGTCTTTCCTTCCTACAAAATGTTAAGGATATGTCCTTTCTTTCTCTCCCCATATGTGCCCCGTAGAGCTTTACACTTGGCAGAGCAACATCTACTGACAGTCCCTGGTCCAAAAGATGTCTACTTGGCCTTCTCCGCCTTGGCCACAGCCTAGTGGAACATGCTTCCAAAAGAGATCAGGGTCCAACAAGACTTATTACAGTTCCGCAGGTCCTGTAAAATGGAGATGTTCTGCCAGGCTTTCGGCTAATTGGCGGGTGACCGCTCATTCTGGCCTCTTCTGCCCAAATTGCCCTTGTACTTATTTGATGGTATAGAGGCAATGGTTTCCATCAATAGTAACTGGACTACTATTATGTTTCTGCCCACCTGCCCTTCAATGCAAGTAGCACAATGGATTATTACTGGCTTGCAGGCCGTAGCCAGGGGGGCATTCAAATTGAATTAAAGGAATACCCGACTCCTTCCCTGCACCTGCTGTTGCTCAGGGACCCTGGGCTGAATGGGAAGTCAGGGGGCCTTGCCAGTAAGACAGGGGGCCTAGCCCCGAGATGCCACACTGTAGCTACGGGCCTGCTGGCTTGCCATCTGTTTTAAAATTTGATTCTTCATTGATTATGGTTTTATGATGTGGTTTTATTGTTTATATGTGACCCGCCCTGAACCTGCTTGCAGGGGAGGGCGGGATAGATATTTTATTTAAAAAAATACAACGAATGACAATTTTTTGTGATAAGAGAATGATAATTGAATAAGAACTTTACAGTGTCATCCTAAGCAAAGATACATTCTACTAAGGCTGCTGAAGTCAACAGGCTTTGGATAGCACTGCTAGTATCTCAATAGGAATTCTAGTGGAATTTCCACTTGGGCCTTTTTGTCCTCATGGAATGGGACAATATTTTGAGTTACTCTAGGCTTCCGGTCGGAGTTAAAATGGCGAATTGACACACTTTGCGATTTGTGCAAGGTGCACAGCAATATCTGATGACAGTCTGGGCTCTACCTGGCCCAGCGCAGCACTCCCCAGACGGGGGGTGGCAAGCAAGCAGCGAAGCCTGAGGGGGAGTTGAGATCGGTGTGGATAAGCTTCGAAGGAAGCTTGTTTACACTTTGATCTCCTTCCGCGGAGAGGGCAGTTGCTAATCAGCACTACAGATACCAGCTGGGCTGAGAATTCAGCATAAATTCGTCATCTACCGACCTCTTTAACATCAAGATTAACATCGATTACAGAAGAAGCACTGCGAAACCCCGAGATTACAAGCAAGGTAACAAAAGAACAATTGCTTACCGGTTTAAAGAAGAACGCGAAATTGAAACATACGGATAAGCGTAGAAACCTTTAATGAACTATTCCGCTTGATTTAAAAGTTAAAAGAAAGCTTTCCTTTAGAGAAAACGGCCGAAAATTGACTTTGTTTTGCATTCCTGTGGTCAGCTAAGTCTAAACTTTGCGTAGCAGAAACGAAACTGACTGTGACTCTATGATACAGGAAGTAGACTAGAGTGGATGTTTTTCGAAGTCGCTGTACCGGAAGTAGACGGTTGTTTTAGTGTGTGACACCACCACCACCGGAAGTTGGATTACAGTGATGGACAGACAAACAGGAAGTTCGTAAAGAGCCTACTCTAGCCAGAAAACCATAGAGAAATTGCGCCCGACATTTTGAGGAGGACTAAATTTTAAAAAGTTATTTTTAAGCCGAAAAAGCATTGGAAGAAGTTACAAAGGTGGCGATTTGGCTTGAAGATTGCTAATATAAAGATTGATTAGCCCGGAAGTCGCTTTCAAGACGGATTTGAGGTCAAGACCAAGAGCTGCCTCATCACCCAGCCCAAGAATGACTGCAAAGGAAAAAAAGAGTGGCAGGCTGCTATGGAAGCGATGGAAAAACGGATGACTGAAGTGGTGCAGAGTTTGGGAAAGCAAATAGAATCACAGCTGCAACAACAGCTGCAACAACAGCTGCAAATACAATTGGAGCAAATAGAACAAGTCCAAGTCCAAGTCCAGAAAAAAATATGGAAGAATTAAAAGAACTGGTACTAACAGAAGTGGCAGGGATAAAAAAAGATACGGAGGACGTTAAAAAAGAGGTTAAAAGTCTGGTGACAAAATCAGAAGAAATGGAACAGAAAGTTAAAAGAACCTTGTCAGAAAATACAAGATTGGAGTCCATGATGGAATATAGGGCTACTCAGAATCATCTGAGATTGAGAGGAATAGAAGAGGAGGAAGACCAGGACTTACGGGCCCTAGTAATTAATACATTGACAACTTACATAGGGAAAGATGTTGGAGACTTGGATCCAGACTTTGACCTGATTTATAGAGTAAACTCAGCTTATGCCAAGAGAAAGCAATTACCCAGAGATGTGATTGTTCAATTTGTGACTACAAAAATGAAGGAAGACGTTTTCAAGAAGCAATTTACACAACCGTTGGAAATTAATGGGAAAAAAAAATAATTCTGAGAGAAATTCCGAGATCAATCTTACAAGACAGAAAGAAATTCAAGAAATTAACAGACAGATTAAAAGAAATGAGTATCAGGTTTAGATGGGAGATTCCATATGGATTATCATTTGTTTACAATTCGGTGAGATTTACCCTCAAAACGGAAGGAGATATATACAGATTTAAAGAGAATAACTTTGATGACTTTAAAGACATTTAATTCAAAACAACTATGGATTACAAATTTTTATCTTGGAATGTAAATGGACTAAATTCACCAAACAAAAGAAGATTAGTGAGTCATTGGCTAGAGAAACAAAAATGTAACATAATTTGTCTACAAGAAACACATATCAGAAAACAAGATAATAAATATTTGATTAATAAAAAATTGGGAGAAGAATTTCATTCCTCAGCAATTAATAAGAAAAAAGGAACAGTGATATACATTGCAAAAGAATTGGAACCTAAACAAATCTTCTCAGACAAAGAAGGAAGATATGTTGGCGTGGAAATAACGATGAATAGAAAAAAGGCATTGCTTGTAAATATATATGCACCCAATGGTGCGAAAGAGACTTTTTTTAAAGATTTGACTAAAGAGTTGGACTGTCTAAATTATGATCAAATAGTCCTTGCAGGAGACTTTAATGGTACAGTGAATAATGTATTGGACAGAAAATCCAAAGCAACTGGAGAGACGGTTGGAAAGTTGCCAAAAAAAAATTTTCAGCTAATGAAGCAAGAGAAACTAGAGGATGTTTGGAGGAAGTGGAACCCGAAGACAAAGGATTATACGTTTTATTCTAACAGACATGACTCCTTTTCCAGAATTGATATGATTTGGATGTCAGAGGAGATGGCGCAAAAAACCTATAAAATACAAATTTTACCGAAAACTAATTCAGACCACAACCCCTTACTTTGGATATCTAAAGAAAAGCCCAAACAATTATATTGGAGAATTAATGAGGACTTATTGGATCAAAAATTAATTAATGAAACTTTGAAAAAAGAGACAAAAAGCTTCTTTGAACTGAATTTAAACAAAGGTACAGATATACAAGTTGTATGGGATACATACAAAGCGGTAATGAGAGGCTTGCTTATCTCTCTGAACTCTAAGGATAAAAAACAAAGGATGCAACAACAAAAGGACCTACATGAAAAAATTCGACAAAAGGAAAAGGAACTAAAGAAAAGACCAGGGAAGAAAAAGATTACTAAAGAGATCCACTTTCTACAGGATCAACTGAATGTTCTACTCAACAGAGAATTATACTGGAACCTGAAGAAACTACAGCAAAAAGCATTTGAGGGTGCAAATAAACCAGGAAAATTTTTATCGTGGCAATTGAAAAATAAAAAGAAAGGAATTTTATAAATAAGATTACCGAAGATGGAAAGGATGTTATGAATTTGAATGGCATAAAAAGAGTCTTCTTTAAATACTACGCCAAACTGTTTAAAAAGAAAGGAATTGATCAACAGAAGATTAAGAAATACTTGGAGACTATTGAAGTTCCAGAGCTGGGAAAACAAATTAAAGAGTTATTAAATGGTTTAGTAACGAAGGAAGAAGTCACAATGGCGATAGAAGATGCAAAGTTGGGAAAAGCTCCAGGTCCAGATGGCTTTACTGCAAAGTTCTACAAGAAATTTAAAGAGGAGCTAACCCCTATCTTAGTACTTCTGTCGAATGAGATAAGAAAGACTAAACGGATCCCAGATTCATGGAAAGAAGCAAATATTTCATTGATACCCAAAGAAGGTTTGGATTTAACTCATGTCAAGAATTATAGACCAATATCGCTATTAAATAATGATTATAAATTATTTGCAAAAATAATTTCGGAAAGACTGAAAAAACATCTGAAAGATACTATAGCGGAAGAACAAGCTGGTTTCTTACCAAATAGACAAATCAGAGACAATTTAAGAGTGGTGATTGATGCAATTGAATATTATGACAAACATCCAGAAAAAGAAGCTGGATTCCTCTTCCTTGATGCGGAAAAAGCTTTTGATAATTTAAACTGGGAATTTATGCTGCAAGTTATTGAAAAAATGGATATAGGACAGTCTTTTTTAAACATGATTGTGGCAATTTATTCAGAACAAAAAGCGACTTTGAATATAAACAAAGAAAGAACGGATTTCTTCCAAGTCCAAAAGGGAACACGTCAAGGTTGCCCGCTATCCCCGTTGCTGTTTATTTGGATATTGGAAATATTATTGACAGCGATAAGAAAAGATAACAGCATTGAAGGACTTACAGTGAAAGGTTTTGCATATAAATACAGGGCATTTGCAGACGATGTAATGTTTATGATTCAGGATCCAATTGAGAAAATACCACAATTGATGGAAAAAATTGAAGAATTTGGTTCAGTTGCGGGATTCTATGTTAATAAAAGTAAAACCAAGGTGATGTGCAAAAATATGACGAAACAAAGGCAAACAGAACTACAAGAGAAAATTCAATGTGAAGTAGTTACAAAGACTAAATATTTAGGAATTGAATTAACCATGAAAAATATTGATCTGTTTAAAAATAATTATGAAAAGGTGTGGTACAAGATTCAGCAAGACATGAAGAAATGGGACACGTTGAATTTATCACTATTGGGAAGAATCGCAACTGTAAAAATGAATGTCTTACCGCGTTTGATGTTCTTATTTCAGACTATTCCAATATTAAAACAAAGGAAAGTATTGGATACGTGGCAGAAAGAATTATCCAAATTTGTATGGGCAGGAAGAAAACCAAGGATTAAAATGAAAATTTTATGTGATGCAAAGGAAAGAGGAGGTCTACAATTACCAAATCTAAGACTGTATTATGATGCCGTCTGTTTAACATGGTTGGAACAGTGGATTAATCTTGAGAATAAGAAGTTATTGGCTTTAGAAGGGCATGACAACAAGTTTGGATGGCACGCATACTTATGGTATGGAAAAGTAAAAATGGACAAATTCTTCAAACACCACTTTATAAGACAACCACTGTTCGAGACTTGGATGAGATATAGAAAATTCTTCTCAGAAGAAAGACCACTTTGGATAGTACCAGCAGAAGTGATTAATCCATATTCAAGGAATCAAGGGTTAGATTGGCTACCTTATAAAAGTCTTTTAAAATTAGAAGGGAAAAACTTTGTGTTAAAAGACAGATTTGATGTGGAATTTGAATATGATTGGTTGAAGTATAGACAGATTCATGACTTATTTAAGACCGATAAAAGAGAACATGGTTTTAGAGAAAATAATATGGAAATTGAAACTGTATGGCTTGAAAAGTGGAAAAAAATGATTTCTAAACTGTACAAGGTTTTATTGAAATGGTATACTGAGGATGAAATTGTAAAAGAGCAAATGATAAAATGGGCGGTAAATGTTAATAACGAGATATTAATGTCATCTTGGGAATATTTGTGGAAAAGGTCAATGAAAATTTCAACTTGTGTAAATGTTAAGGAGAATTGTTATAAAATGATGTATAGATGGTATATGACGCCTAAAAAAATTGCTATTATAAATGAAAGTATGTCTAACAAATGTTGGAAATGTAAGAAACATGAAGGGTCTTTTTACCATATGTGGTGGACATGCGATAAAGCAGTATGTTATTGGACTAAGATCCACAATGAGATACAAAAAATTCTGAAATGTACTTTTAAGAAAGACCCACAGATGTTATTGCTAGGTCTTAAGATGGAAGAAATAAATGTAGCCAAGAGAACATTATTATGGTACTTGATTACAGCAGCTAGACTGACTTTTGCTCAATGTTGGAAACAAGATAAAATACCTGAAACATGGGAATGGATTAAGAAGACGTTGTTTATGGCAGAAATGGACAAACTAACAAGAAAGTTAAACAACGAAGAAGATGAAACTTTTTTTGAAGACTGGAAAGACTTTCAAGAATATCTGTTGAAAAACTGGGATATTAAACGTGGTTTGATTTGTTTTGATAGTTATTAAGAAGAAAATGAAAGAGAGTTAGTTTTCTGAATTGTTACCGTTAGTAAGAGAATATAAGTTTAGAAGTAATTGTAATAGAATAAGAGAGACATTAATAGGGTTGGAGCAGTGCGGGAAGCCTTGTTTGGGGGGGAGAGGGAGAAAGAAAAATGGATATGTAGTGATTTGTTTAAATTGTATGAACATGTGATATATCCAATAAAAAACTGTATTAAAAAAAAATAAAATATTTTGAGTTACTCTAAAGAACATATTGACAAGCTTTTACAAAAACCATATATTTTTATCCATTCCAACATAAACCTCCTCATCTTGGGGTAGCCTAGCCTTTATAAAAAGAGGATTAAAACTGATCTACATGCACCAACCCTATTGGAATCTGTAAAACAAAACATATTCCAAGAGGTCTGGGAATCAATACAGAGTCTGGACTTTTTCAAAATAGCAAGGAATTTATCTTTTAAAAAGTGCTCTATTTTTAACAAATAGTATAATAGAATCACAGAGTTGGACGAGGCTATACAGGCCATCTAGAAGGAGCTATACAGGCTTCTGCACAATGCAGGATCAGCTTAGAACATCCTTGTTTGTCCAGACACTGCTTAAAGACTCCCAGTGAGGGGGAGCTCACTACCTCCCTAGGCAGCTGATTCCACTGCTGAACAACTCTTACGGTAAAAAATGGATTTTTTCCTAATATCCCATCAGTACCTTCCTGCCCTTAATTTAAACCCATTATTGAGAGTCCTATCCTCTGCTGCCAACAGGAACAGCTCCCTGCCCTCCTGTAAGTGACAGCCCTTCAAATACTTGAAGAGAGCAATCATGTCCCCCCCCAACCTCCTCTTCCCCAGACTAAACATTACTAAGTCTCTCAAGCTTTCTTCATAGGGCTTGGTCCCCAGGCACCCGATCATTCTCACTGCTCTCCTCTCTACCCGCTCCATTCTGTCCACATCCTTTTTGAAGTGAGACCTATCAAACAGCACACAATGCTCCAGGTATGGCCTGACCAATGCTGTGTACGGCAGGACTATCATATCTTGCAGTTTGGATGTTATGCCCCTGTTGATACACTCCAAGATTGCATTAGCCTTTTTTGTCACTGCATCACACTGGCTGCTCATATTTAACTTACAGTCTACCCATACCCCAAGATCTTGTTCACACACAGCTACCCAGAAGTGTATCCACCCCCATCCAGTACACGTATTCCTCATTTTTGTTTCCCAGATGTAGAACTCGGTACTTACCCTTGTTAAATTGCTTCTTGCTCACATCCACACACTTTTCCAGTGTGCTCAGATCTTATTGAATTCTATCTCCATCTTCTGGTGTGTTTGCTGCTCCTCCCAATTTGGTGTCATCTGCAAATTTAATGAGTAGCCCCTCCACACCCTCATCCAGCTCATTTATAAAAATATTGAAAAGTACTGGGCCCAGAACTGAGCCCCGTGGCACCCCACTGGACACCTCCCACCATTCAGATGAAATGTCATTGACAACTACTCTTGGAACACAGTTCTCCAACCAGTTCCGTATCCACCTAACTATCCTAGAGTCCAGTCTATAGTCCTCCAGTTTACCCATCTGAACATCATGGGGAACCCTAGCTAAAGCTTTGCTGAAATCTCAGTAAACAACATCAACAGCATTCCCTCAATCCAGTAAGTTTGTCATTTGATTAAAGAAGGAAATGAGGTTGGTCTAGCAGGACCTGTTGGGGACAAATCTGTGCTAACTTCCCCGTATCACCAAGATATCCTTTAGATACTTGCAGATCGATCCCTTTTAAATAGGGTTGCCAAGTCCTACCTTTGAAATAACAGGGGGCATATTGGGGGCAGGGCCACAATCATTCGAGGGAAAACCATAGAGTTTTCCCTTGGATGATAGAGCATCCCCCCGCAACATGCCCAACGCAATTACATCACTTCTGGGTGACGTGTTCATGCTGGGCACATCGTGCACTTTGGGGGTGGAGTCCCCCCAGCGCCCGCTCCATGACAGCGGGGAACGGGCCTCTTGGGCGGTGGTTTCCCCGTCCCCCGGAAGGAATTGTCAACCCTACTTTAAAATCTGCTCAAGTATCTTCCCTGGGACAGAGGTCAGACTGACTGGCCTGTAGTTTCCTGGGTCATCCCTTCTCCCTTTTTTGAAAATCGGGATAACATCTGTCCTTCTCTAGTCTTCTGGCATGTCTGCTGTCCTCCAAGAGGTCTGGAGGATGATGGACAAAGGCTCTGCAAGCTCTCTAGAAAGTTCTTTCAGCACTCTTGGGTGCATGCCATCTGGCCTGGGGGATTTGTACTCATTCAGACATTTCCCACAGGAACAGCTCTCCCTGCTTTTGCATTTATATTCCTTCACAGCATTTGGCCATTTCTGCAGAGGTTTCTGTAGATCCAGATGCAGAAACGTAGACTGTCCTCTCTTGCAGTGCAGCATCAGATTTTCCTTTTTCTGGGAATTCCCTTGCTGTGCCACAAGAAGGGACAAACTATGTTTTTGCATCAGGGGCCCAATCTGCATCTAGCATTTGCTCTGCTGTTTTATCAAACCCACACTGGAACAGAAAAAGATGTGTCTCAAAACCACATTCAAATACTCCAGGCCACCACCATACTGATTGCAGAGTCACCTCTGAATGGCCATAAAACGGCCATAAGTCTATACAGACGGCTACCATAAAACGGAGAGATCAAACAAAGTGAAAGCGGCAGGCAGTCTGGACACTGCCATAAGATCTAACAATACATCAAAGTGAAAGTGGCATGCAATGTACAGGGGAATTTCTGTTCCAGTGTGGGTTTGGTAAAACAGCGGAGCAGACTGGGCCTGGGACTACAGAAACCTCTGTGGAAATGGCCAAATGTTACAAAGAATTACAAATCCTAGAGTGGGGAGAGCCATTACTGCAGAAAACATCTCCCTGCAGCCAGGTGCTTCTCAACTACTTCTCTGTCCATGTCAACCAGCAGCCCAGATACCATACCTTGCCCACTACCATCTCTAGATGAGCCTATTCCCTACTTCGGGGTGGGGGGAATGAGGGAAAATAGGCATTGAGTCTTTCTGCTTTCTCTCTTGCCTCTGTCAGAGTTTCTCCATTTTCATCCAACAGTGGGCCCATCACCTCTTTTTGTAGCAAGCCTCCCTAGCCAGCTTTAGCTCACTGTGAGCTTTGGCCTCTCTGATGGCTGACCCAAAGTGCCTAGCCACCCGCAGATACTCTTCTTTAGAGGTATGTCCTTGCCTCCATTTCTTGAACATTTCCTTTTTCTCCCTTAGCACATCATGGAGTTCTTTGTTCATCCACATTGGCTTCTACCATGCTTCCTTCTTGTTGAAGTAGCGATGGCTTGAGCTTGTAAGAGCTCTTGTTTTAGGACAACCCACCCTTCACTTCCTCTCTTCCCTTCCAGCAGTCTTGCCCATGGAGTGATCCTCATCATGCCCTCGAGTTTATTAAAATTTGCCCTACTGAAATCTTACATGCATATGTGGCTACGAACTTCCTTGCCCCCCCACAGCAAAAGGAATTCTAGCAGGACATAGTAACTTCCCCCTGAAGTCCCCACCACCTTCACCCCATCTACCATCTCTTGCCTGTTGGTCAATATTAAGTCAAGTATGGTCAAGCCCCTCTTAGCTTTCTCCACCATTTGATGAAGGATTTTGTCGGCCGGGAACATGTGTGACTGTGGACACTTTGCAGAGTTTGTCTCCCAGCACACATCAAGGAAGCTGAAGTCACCCATAACTACCAGGTTATGTTGTTAAGCTGTTCAAGGAGGGCAGCATCCACATCTTCATCCTGGTCAGGAGGTCTGTGGCAGACTCCAACCACAATACTGTTTGTCTTTCCTTCCCTCATCCTCACCCAGATACTTTCTACTGGGCTGTCCCCGCCCCCTCTAGTATTTCTTGAAGAATAAACCTTCTCCTCATGTACTCCACCACTCCATCTCCTCTTCGACTCTTTCGGTTTTTCTTGAACAACTCATATCCATCCACTATTACATTCCACTCCTGGGAATCATCCCACCAAGTCTCTGTAATGCCTACTAAACCATATCCCTCTGTCTACATTAGAATCTCAAGCTCTTCCTTCTCATTGCCCATGCTTTGGGCATTGGTACATAGGCTCCATTAGACCTGGCCCTCCCAGGTTGTTCTCTGTTGTTTGCTCTCCTTCACTTAAATCACCATGTTGGTCATCTCCTTCCCCTTGTGGTGTCAGTTTAAAGTCCTCTTGATGAATCTCCCCAGGTTTCTGCCAAACACATCTGTCCCTGACTTTGACAGGTGAAGTCCATCATGTGCTAGTAGGTTGTCATCCAGAAAACCTAGCCCGTGGCCCCAGAATCCAAATTGCTCCTGCTAGCCCCACCAACACAGCCAGTGGTTCACCTCCATTATCATCTGTTCCTGTTGTATTCAACTTGTAATGACAGGAAGGATTGAAGAGAACACTACCTGTTCCCCCATTCCCTTCATCATCCTCCCCAGAGCTTCATAGTCAGCCTTAATGCGTTTGATGTTCACGGCGGTGTCATTGGTTCCCACATGGACCATTATGAAAGGGTAATACTCTGTAGGTTTTATGAGTTTTGGTATCCTGTCTATAATATCTTTAATTTTTACCCCTGGCATGCAACACACCTCTTGGGTCAGGGGGTCAAGCCTGGACACATGATGTTCCATACTCCTCACCTTCCTTTTCTTTCCAGAGCCATTTCTTTGTATCTCCCTGTCCTCCTCCCTTTGTCTTCCTTGTATTTGGGATACTTCCACTTGCAGTGTTTCCATCTCTGCCTCCACCCAAGAGTTCATTGTTCATTGGCTCTCAAGATTCTCATCACTGAAACATCTAACCAGACTGTCACCAAGTAACAATCAATCATGGATAATAAAATATCTGAGTTACAAGGAGAACAGTCTGAAAAAAATATATAGATCAGAAACTGGCACAACTGGATAAGGAACTACAGGCTTTTAAGGGGGATTTAAAGAGTTTATATTCAAAAAATCTCATTGAGATAAAATGGATTATGAATACAACAGAGTTTACCCACAGATGGTTAAAATATCACACAATTCTACAAGGAAAGTATCTTTTGCTGATTCTTCACATCCTCCAGAGGAACAATACAATAATACTACTGAAGATAAGAACACTAGTTCCAGTAAATCCACCTCTTCAACATCCTATTTGTACAAGGATGCACAACCTCAGGCTGTATGAACTATACTATCAACCAAAAGGAGGGGGGGACACAGAATCAAGAGAAGACATATCATCAACCAAAGCTGAGCTGAAGATGTTCATTTACAATTTATCTGACTGAACCGTTAAAGAACAAGAACTATGGGTCTTTAATAAAGGCTTATCTTATGTTCTGACTCCATGCTATGACCTAATAACCTCCCAGATCAATATGTTCAAGCTTGTTAGAATCTTGAGACTGAGATCTTTTTTAAAGACAGTGTACAACAAGGTAACCCAAAGTGTACTCCTTTTTAATAATGTATCTCACTTTATGTCTCTTGGGCCCATTCCACCTGCTATACAGGTGTTTGAGGAAATAGTATTCAGTGATTTAGAAAAGCTGGAATGTAATTTAAAATCCAGATGGGTGGATTTGAATAACCAAGAGAGGCTGGCAGTAGAGTTTCCCGTGGCATGTGCATGTGTGGAAATATGCACGGATTTCCACCACTTCACGCACAGCTTCTGATCCTCTCTGCAGGGTGCTTCCTCTGGGGTACCCCACCCTCCTCTGGGGTACCCCACCCTCCCACTCAGCTGGTGCTTGCAGGTGGACCATATAAAGGGAGGGGGGGTGCTGGAGCCCACTCGCCTGTGCCTGCCAGCTGGTGTGAAATAGAAACCACCACTCACTTGCTTCTCTGATGCTGCAGTCTCCCGTGCGGCTCTCCAAAGCCTCTTCCCATGTCAAAGCATCAACCAGCTGTGGTAAGTGGCAGGGACAGTCTTGGGCTGGGGGGGAGGCTGGCAGGGGAGGAGGGGGTGTACAGCCTGAGCAGCCAGTAGGGACCTCCAAGCAGGCCTGTCAGGGGAAGGGGCATGCAGCCTGAGCTCACCACCCAAGAGCCTCCAGCAGGCCAGTCTGGGGGAAGAGGGGGATGCAGCCTGGCCCCGGCAGCCGGTGGGGACCTCCAGCAGACCTGATGGGGGAGGGGATGCATGGCCTAAGCTCACCATCCAAGGACCTCCATTGGGGATGCCATCCTCCAGGTGGGACCTGGGGAGGGAATTCCCCCCCCCGAGTTTCAGCTCAACTACAGAGAGATCAGTTCTACTGGATGAAATGTATGCTTTGGAGGGTGGATTCTGGCATTCTATCCCACTGTGGTCTGTGTCCTCCCCGGGCAGGCTCCATCCCCAAACCTCAGTTTCTCAGTTGGGCTGAAGAATTTCCAAAAGAAATGGTTTGACAATGTTAATAAAAGGAAACAAACTATGGGAAAAATCAGGACATCTTGGCTTTCTTATTTAATTTGGACATATACTATCGATTCAGATATTGATGCATCTTTTTGAAATATACTGATGCCATTTCTTTATTGAAAGAGAAGATGAAGAATGCCATTTTATTTATATGCCACTTTTCTCTCCAATGGGAACCCAGTGTGGCTTTCAAGATAATTCACCCCTCCTCCATTTTATCCTCACAACAACCCTCTAAGGTAGGTTAGGCTAAAGAGGGGAGGGGAGAGGAGCTTGCAACCCACGTACTGAATATTGAGAACTTCAGATTCCTCAGGTGAAGACTTTGCTCCCCCCCTTTTGCATAAAGAACTCTGTGAGATGTGAAAAGTATTTAGAGTTTGTGCATTAGAAGTGGTCTATTTTATAAACTGGTGGGATGCCTGGTATTGACCATCAGCTCAAGACTTGGGCCATTTTCATATAATTATGTGATTAAGGTAAACTCTCTACACAGGATCTTAAAAAACCCAAAAATCCTCTGAAAACCTGATTGCTTGTCCATGCTTTGCTTGCTTTAGAGAAGGTGTTTATATTTAAAACAAAAAACAAATTTATACGGCACAGGAATATCCATTTTAGTGGTATTACCTGAGCTATTCCCAGCTGACAGGGGTCTCCAACATGAGTTTGCTGTAGTGTTTAAATATGCAGGCTCTAATCTTGGAGAACTGGGTTTGATTCCCTATGTCTCCACTTGCAGCTGCTGGTGGATGACCTTGGGCAAGCCACAGTTCTGACAAGAGCTGTCCTTGAAAGGGCAGTTCTTGAAAGCATTCTCTCAGCCGCACCTACCTCACAGGGTGTCTGTTGTGAAGAGGGGAAGGGAAAGGAGTTTGTAAGCTGCTCTGAGACTCTGAGTGAAGGGCAGGGTATCAATTCAAACTCCAATCTCCTCCTCCTCCTCCTCTCTTCTCCTTCTTCTTTTCTCCTGTTTCCCAGTTTCATTAAAGTATTTGATTTTGTATTTAAACATGCTGCCTCTGTGTCCCACACTGGACTGGACAATGTTCAGTAACAGAACAGGAAACTGGACTTTTGAATTAAGGCTGGGCAACCTCGGTGGTTCTGGATATGAAGTTTTCTATGACACTGCATGTGGTGCATCAGTGCCAAATGTGCTATTGAGATTGGCTGCCTGGAAGATCTCTCTTTTTAAAGAGAAAGTAGCACTGTGACAGCCACAAGGACTAGAAAGCAGGTGATGCAGTGCCTGGTGAATTCTGATTAAAAAGCTAAATAAGGTTTCCACGGAATGTCACTGCCTGTTCCTTGCTCCTTCCCAAGACTGACAAAACTAGGATAAAGAATGCCAACGGGTACAGACACTGGCTGCATTCATAAATAACAGACCACAGATTTGGAGTCCCGGTTTGTAGGCAGGTGAATTCTAGACCTTTGCCTGAGTTTAGTACGGGGTCCACAACATGGTACCCGTGTACATCATAGTGGGCCCATACCAAAAATAGTGATGTAATCTGGTTAACACAGAGCTAAAATATCAAAGAGCAATCTGTTTTAAAAGAAACTCTGTGGAACTGGTCCAGATTGTTATATGCAGAATTGTTTTTATTATTTTATAAAATGTAGGTGGGGGAATAGTGATGCAAGCTGCTTTTCTCCCCAGTGGGGATCCAAAACAACTTGCAATATTGCTCCCTTTTCTTCCATTTTATCCTGACAACAACCCTGTCAGGTAGCTTAGGCAGAATGCGAGGCTGGCCCAAGGTTGCCAGCAAGCTGGCATAACAGTGCAGAGATTGGAACCTGGCTCTCCCAGATCCTAGTGTGACACTCTGACAGCTGGCCATATGCAGTTAGGAAACCTCCACACATTACAGTTGTTAGCTCAGTTTGGTGTAGTGGTTAAGTGTGTGGACTCTGATCTGGGAGAACCGGGTTTCATTCCCCACTCCTCCACTCTCAGCTGCTGGATGACCTTGGGAAAGCCATAGTTCTGTCAGAGCTGTTCTTGAAGAAGAGCAGTTTCTGTCAGAGCTCTCTCAGCCCCACCTACCTCCCAGGGTGTCTGTTGTGGAGAGGGGAAGGGAAAGGAGTTTGTAAGCCACTCTGAGACTCCTTTGGGTAGTAAAGGGTGGGGTATAAATCCAATCTCCTCCTCCTCCTCCTCCTCCTCCTCCTCTTCTTCTTCTTCTATCTGAGTTTGCTGCAGTGGACAAATGGGTTGTATATGTGTATATATATGTTTTGAAACACCTATGCACAGGTGTCAGATTGGAACTGGATTCCCACACATGTTAAAACTGGATATTTAGTAATTTTTTATCTTATGTTCACAACAACCTTGTGAGACAGGCAGGGTTTATGTGATAGTCAAATGTAGGCTCACTCAAAATTTTAATGCTAGTAGCTCACAAAGTAGAATTTTTGCTTACGTGACTCCACAGCTTAGAGGGAACACTGGCTGGCACTAAATAAACTGTCTAGCAACCCTAATATTATAATCAAAGAAACAGATAAGGGTGGTACTGTTGTTCAAAATAGGTTAGATTATGAATTGGAAGTACTGAGGCAACTCAATAATCCATCCTATTATACCCTATGTTAAAACAATCCAAGTGCATCAATTCAATGTACCACTGGAACCATATTGGAGGAAAGCTGTATTATGAGATACATTATACCTAAGGAAAGGAGACTTCCTTAATAAGGCTAACCACAGAACCTCAGTATGTTACATCCTATCAAATATACACTAAAAAATTTCCTCCTCCAGGTAGACCGATTACATCTAGTTGCAATTCTATCCCAGACCCTCTGTCCAAATATATTTACTTTTTCTTCAGAACATTTGTGTCCTTGACATCATATATAAGAACACTACTTATTTCATTAGCAAACTGGAGAGTATCTCATATATTCTAATGGCTGATGTGTGGCCCCATCTACACATATTGAAATGCATCAATTGATTCCACAGATGAAGAAAACGGGTACTTCTGCAAGTTTGGGGAAACCCCAAGTTTTGCAGAAAAACCTGAAAATGTTTAAAAAAAACCATTGGGGAGGTTAAATCCCTCCTGAAGACTACAATGTTCTCTTTGCATGCACAGACAATGCACATACCTCCTCCAGTCAGCAGCAGTGGCAGTGATGGTGGAAGGCCCCGTAGCTGTGGTGGCCTCAGGAGTGGCTGTGGCACCGGGGAAAACTGAGAGGGGCCCAGCAGCAGAGGCTGGGAAGCCTACCAGGCTTGGTGAGTGTTGTGGCCACAGTGAGGGGGAAGGCAGCCACAGCTGTTCCAGCAACAATGATGGGGCCAAGAAGCTGTGGTGGGTAGGGGTGTGCATTTGGGTCTACCCGAACTGAAAATATATCCAAAATATATATATATTTTTAAAACAATTTATTATTGGATATATCACATGTTCATACAATTTAAACAAACCAATACATATCCATTTTTCTTTCTCCCTCTCCCCCCCAAACAAGGCTTCCCGCACTGCTCCAACCCCCTTGATATTTCTCTTATACAATTACATTTACTACTAAACATATTTCTTTTACTAATGGTAACAATTCAAAGATCTGAGTCTCTTTCCACTTCTCCTCAATAGCTGTCAAAACAAATCAAACCACGTTTTACATCCCAATTCTTCAACAAGTATTCTTGAAAGTCTTTCCAGTCTCCGAAAAAGGTTTCGTCTTCTTCATTGTTTAATTTTCTTGTTAATTTGTCCATTTCTGCCATAAACAACGTCTTTTTAATCCATTCCCATGTTTCAGGTACTTTATCTTGTTTCCAACATTGAGCAAAAGTCAGTCTAGCTGCTGTAATCAAGTACCATAGTAGTGTTCTCTTGGCTACATTTATTTCTTCCATTTTAAGACCTAACAATAACATCTGTGGGTCTTTCTTAAAAGTACATTTCAAAAATTTTTGTATCTCATTGTGGATCTCAGTCCAATACTTTACTGCTTTATCACATGTCCACCACATATGGTAAAAAGACCCTTCATGTTTCTTACATTTCCAACATTTGTTAGACATACTTTCATTTATAATAGCAATTTTTTTAGGCGTCATATACCATCTGTACATCATTTTATAACAATTCTCTTTAACATTTACACAAGTAGAAATTTTCATTGACTTTTTCCACAAATATTCCCAAGATGTCATTAATATCTCATTATTAATATTTACCGCCCATTTTATCATTTGCTCTTTTACAATTTCGTCCTCAGTATACCATTTCAATAAAACCTTGTACAGTTTAGAAATCATTTTTTTTACCTTTCTCAGGCCATACAGTTTCAATTTCAGTGTTATATTCTCTTTTATCGGTCTTAAATAAGTCATAAATCTGTCTATACTTCAACCAATCATATTCAAATTCCACATCAAATCTGTCTTTTAACACAAAGTTTTTCCCTTCTAATTTTAAAAGACTTTTATAAGGTAGCCAATCTAACCCTTGATTTCTTGAATATGGATTAATCACTTCTGCTGGTACTATCCAAAGTGGTCTTTCTTCTGAGAAGAATTTTCTATATCTCATCCAAGTCTCGAACAGTGATCGTCTTATGAAGTGGTGTTTGAAAAATTTATCTATTTTTACTTTTCCATACCATAAATATGCATGCCATCCAAACTTGTTATCATGCCCTTCTAGAGCCAATAACTTTTTATTTTCTAAATTAATCCACTGTTCCAACCATGTTAAACAGACGGCATCATAATACAGTCTTAAATTTGGTAGTTGTAGACCTCCTCTTTCCTTTGCATCACATAAAATTTTCATTTTAATCCTTGGCTTTCTTCCTGCCCATACAAATTTCGATAGTTCTTTCTGCCACGTATCCAGTATTTTCCTTTGTTTTAATATTGGAATAGCTTGAAATAAAAACATCAAACGCGGCAAAACATTCATTTTTACAGTTGCAATTCTTCCCAATAACGATAGATTCAAGGTATCCCATTTCTTCATGTCTTGTTGAATCCTGTGCCAAACCTTTTCATAGTTATTTTTGAACAAATCAATGTTTTTCATGGTCAATTCAATTCCTAAATATTTAGTCTTTGTAACTACTTCACATTGAATTTTCTCTTGAAGTTCTGTTTGTCTTTGTTTCGTCATATTTTTGCACATCACTTTGGTTTTACTTTTATTAACGTAGAATCCCGCAACTGATCCAAATTCTTCAATTTTTTCCATCAATTGTGGTATTTTGTCGATTGGATCTTGAATCATAAACATTACATCGTCTGCAAATGCCCTGTATTTATATGCAAAACCTTTCACTGTGAGTCCTTCAATGCTGTTATCTTTTCTTATCGCTGTCAATAATATTTCCAATATCCAAATAAACAACAACGGGGATAACGGGCAGCCTTGACGTGTTCCCTTTTGAACTTGAAAGAAATCTGTTCTTTCTTTATTTATATTCAAAGCTGCTCTCTGTTCTGAGTAAATTGCCACAATCATGTTTAGAAAAGACTGTCCTATATCCATTTTTTCAATAACTTGCAGCATAAACTCCCAATTTAAATTGTCAAAAGCTTTTTCCGCATCTAAAAAGAGAAATCCAACTTCTTTTTCTGGATGTTTGTCATAGTATTCGATTGCATCAATCACTCTTAAATTGTCTCTAATCTGTCTATTTGGTAAAAAACCAGCTTGTTCTTCCGCTATAGTATCTTTGAAATATTTTTTCAGTCTTTCCGAAATAATTTTCGCAAATAATTTGTAATCATTATTTAATAGCGATATTGGTCTATAATTCTTGACATGAGTTAAATCCAAACCTTCTTTGGGTATCAATGAAATATTTGCTTCTTTCCATGAATCTGGGATCCGTTTAGTCTTTCTTATCTCGTTCGACAGAAGAACTAAGATAGGGGTTAGCTCCTCCTTAAATTTCTTATAAAACTTTGCTGTAAAGCCATCTGGACCTGGAGCTTTGCCCAACTTTGTGTCTTCTATTGCCATTGTCACCTCTTCCTTTGTTACTAAACCATTTAATAACTCTTTAATTTGTTTTCCCAGCTCTGGAACTTCAATAGTCTCCAAATATTTCTTAATTTTCTCTTGGTCAATTCCTTTCTTTTTGTACAGTTTGGCGTAGTATTTGAAGAAGACTCTTTTTATACCTTTCAAATTCATAACATCCTTTCCGTCTTCAGTAATTTTACTTATAAAATTCCTTTCTTTTCTATTTTTCAATTGCCACGCTAAAAATTTTCCTGGTTTATTTGCACCCTCAAATGCTTTTTGCTGTAATTTCTTCAGATTCCAATATAATTCTCTATTTAGTAGAACATTCAATTGATCCTGCAGAAAGTGGATCTCTTTAATAATCTTTTTCTTCCCTGGCCTTTTCTTTAATTCCTTTTCTTTTTGTCTAATTTTTTCATGAAGGTCGTTTTGTTGTTGCATCCTTTGTGACATCCAAATCATATCGATTCTAGAAAAGGAGTTATGTCTGTTAGAATAAAATGTATAATCCTTTGTCTTAGGGTTCCACTTCCTCCAAACGTCTTCTAGTTTCTCTTGCTTCATTAGCTGGAAAAATTTTTTTGGCAGCTTTCCAACCGCCTCTCCACTTGCTTTGGACTTTCTGTCCAATACATTGTTCACTGTGCCATTGAAGTCTCCTGCAAGGACTATTTGATCATAATTTAAACAGTCCAACTCTTTAGTCAAATCATTTAAAAAAGTCTCTTTTGCCCCATTGGGTGCATATATATTTACAAGCAATGTCTTTTTTCTATTCATCATTAATTCCACGCCAACATATCTTCCTTCTTTGTCTGAGAAGATTTGTTTAGGTTCCAATTCTTTGGTAATGTATATCACTGTTCCTTTTTTCTTATTAACTGCTGATGAATGAAATTCTTCTCCCAATTTTTTATTAACCAAATATTTATTATCTTGTTTTCTGATATGTGTTTCTTGCAAACAAATTATGTTACATTTTTGTTTCTCTAGCCAATGATTCACTAATCTTCTTTTGCTTGGTGAATTTAGTCCATTTACGTTCCAAGATAAAAATTTGTAATCCATAGTTGTTTTGAATTAAATATCTTTGAAATCATCAAAGTTGTTCTCTTTGAATCTGTAGATGTCTCCTTCCGTTTTAAGAGTAAATCTCACCAAATTGTATGTAAATGATAATCCATATGGAATCTCCCATCTAAACCTGATACTCATTTCTTTTAACCTATCTGTTAGTTTCTTGAATTTCTTTCTGTCTTGTAAGATCGATCTCGGAATTTCTCTCAAAATTATTATTTTTTTTCCATTAATTTCCAACGGTTGTGTAAATTGCTTCTTGAAAACGTCTTCCTTCATTTTAGTAGTCACAAATTGAACAATCACATCTCTGGGTAATTGCTTTCTCTTGGCATACGCTGAATTTACTCTGTAAATCAGGTCAAAGTCTGGATCCAAGTCTCCAACATCTTCCCCTATGTAAGTTGTCAATGTGTTAATTACTAGGGCCCGTAAATCTTGATCTTCCTCCTCTTCGATTCCTCTCAATCTCTTTTTTTTTTTGGTAAAACTCTCCTAAAAAGGAGAGAATTTTATTCTTTTTATCAGAAAAGGAAGGGGTAGACAGATGGAGAAAGAAAAGAAAAAGATGGAGTGAAGTTTTCTCTGTTAAAATGGGTTAGTTTTAGTTAGTAATTAATACCATCTTTCGGCATCCATCATGGTTGGAAGGTCTTCTTTTTAACTTTGCAAAGTCCAGAAATACTCTGTTAATACAGTTAGTGAAGTCCATTGGGGTTAGTAGTTAAACAGCTCCTTACAGATGCAACACAAACAGTCCTCAAGGTGTCTTCTTTTTAAATCTCTTCCAGTTATGGACTAAGTCCTTTTTAACCTTGATGGCTTCCTCTCCTTCACCTCCTTCCCCTGGGCTGCTGTTTTCCTCGCTGCTTCTCATGATTTTGAGTGCTGCGTCTTCCCTCATGCCGGTGTGTCTCTTCAGATACCTTTGCATTTCAAGGATGTAGTCTTTCTTCTTTCTTTTCTGAGCTTCAGATTTCCCGGGCGCCATAACCACTTCGCAAAAAATTAGATCTCCGATGTCTTGTTTGCTGTGCTCGACCTCCCCTTCTACTGGCCGAGTAATTTCTTTTATAAAAGCAGAATTGGCTTTGACAGCCATATCCACCTCTTCTTTTAAATCTTTTGCTTCACTGCCAGTCAGGGGTGCCAATACATTCGTCAAACTAAATCCGAGATCCTCTTTCTCTTCTTCTTTTACGCCCTGAGAACTTAAAATCCATGCTTTCTGTTCGAATTCCGCCATCTTCCTTGGTGTTTCCGATATCAATTCCTGTCGACTGATGAAGACACATTCCACTTTGAGCAAAGTTTCATTGATTTTCTGCATTTGCTCCAGCAGAGGGCGCAGAATCTCATTTTCCTGTTGATTGACAGCAAGCTCTGGGGGGGGCTACTCGGACCGGAAGTCCCACCTCTCATCTTTTCCGGTTTCTGCAGGACTCTCCCCGTAGTCGACATTTTGTTTTATTATTTACTTTTAAAAAGTTCGTGCCGCATCCCCCCAGGAAGTTAATACGGTCGTATTCTTTTAAACAACCCCAACGGTACTTTCACCAACAGTTCTTTTCTCTTCCCCCTCCGCGCTCCCTTTGTAGATCTTGCTTCTCAAAAGGGGTGGGGACTCCTCCCTCCTCCCATACGCTTAAACGCTTGCGGGGGGTCACGCTTCAAAATAGACCTTCCACTCACGATTCGATGCCACTTCTTCTTTTAAAATTAAATCATCTCGCTGTCTTCACTCCTGGAAGTCGGTGGCGCTGCTAAGTCCCATGATGGGCACGACGCAGCGGGGCCGATTGGGGCGGGGAGAAAGCCTCACTTCCCGGCTGTCTGCCGGCAAAGAGGCTACTCCCCAAGCGCCCCCGGTTCGGAGCCTTTGCCTAAGGCTCACTAGGGTCTTCCGCACATGTGGAGACCCCCCTAACTGCGTGTGGGCTAGCCGCCTCCGGGAGCGTCCCGAGACGCGGCCGCCATTCGCAACGCCGAAACCGAAACCCGATTCCTCTCAATCTCAAGTGGTTCTGAGTGGCCCTATATTCCATCATGGACTCCAGTCTTGTATTTTCTGACAGGGTTCTTTTAACTTTCTGTTCCATTTCTTCTGATTTTGTCACCAGACTTTTAACCTCTTTTTTAACTTCTTCTGTATCTTTTTTTATCCCTGCCACTTCTGTTAGTACCAGTTCTTTTAACTCTTCCATATTTTTTTTCTGTACTTGGAGTTGTACTTGTTCTATTTGCTCCAGTTGTATTTGCAGCTGTTGTTGCAACTGTTGTTGCAGCTGTGATTCTATTTGCTTTCCCAAACTCTGCACCACTTCAGTCATCCGTTTCTCCATCGCTTCCATGGCAGCCTGCCACTCTTTTTTTCCTTTGCAGTCATTCTTGGACTAGGTGATGAGGCAGCCCTTGGTCTTGACCTCAAATCCGTCTTGAAAGCGAGTTCAGGGCTAATCGATCTTTATATTAGCAATCCTCAAGCCAAATTGCCACCTTTATAACTTCTTCCAGTGCTTTTTCAGCTTAAAAATAACTTTTTAAAATTTAGTCCTCCTCAAAATGGCGGGCACAATTTCTCTATGATTTTCTGGCTAGAGTAGGCTCCTTCAGAACTTCCTGTTTATCTGTCCGTCACTGTAATCCAACTTCCGGTGCCACACTCTAAAACATCCATCTACTTCCGGCACAGCAACATCGAAAACATCCACTCTAGCCTACTTCCTGTATCATAGAATCACAGTCAGTTTCGTTTCTGCTACGCAAAGTTTAGTCTTAGCTGACCACAGGAATGCAAAACAAAGTTACTTTTCAGCCGTTTTCTCTAAAGGAAAGCTTTCTTTTTACTTTTAAATCAAGCGGATTAGTTCATTGAAGCTTTTTACACTTATCCGAACGTTTAGATTTTGCCTTCTTCTTTAAACCGGTAAGCAATTGTTCATTTGTTACCTTGCTTGTAATCTCGGGGTTTCGCAGTGCTTCTTCTGTAACCGATGTTAAGCTTGATGTTAAAGAGGCCGGTAGATGACGGATTTATGCTGAATTCTCAGCCCAGCTGGTATCTGTAGTGCTGATTTGCAACTGCCCTCTTCGCGGAGGGAGATCAAGGTGTAAACAAGCCTCCTCCGAGGCTTATCCACACCGATCTCAACCCCCTCTCAGGCTTGGCTGCGTGCTTGCCACTACCCCGCCTGGGGAGTGCTGCGTTGGGCCAGGTAAAGCCCAAACTGTCGCCAGATACTGCTGTCCACTCTGCTCAAATCGCAAAGTGTGTCAATTCGCCATTTTAACTCCGGCCGGAAGCCCAAAATATATCCAAAATATTGTGTTAGTATTTTTCATGTATATTTCAGCTTCCTAAATGTATCTAGGTTTTCTTGGGAAATCTGGAGGGGGGGGGATCCCCAAAAACTCCCGGATACATTTGGGGATTACTGGTAGATTCGAAAACAGTGGAGAGGCAGGTGCAGATTGCTCCTGCCTCTTGCTTGTTTGTTGGGCTTCTACAGCGGCCCCTTTAAAGTTTGAAGAGACTGCAGAGGACTGCCCAGGGATCAGAATCAGCTGTCCTGGGGGAGCAGACTGTTCCCGCCGGCTCAGCTTCAGCTGGCTTTTGTGCAGCCCAGTTTATAATGGGCTGTGGGAGATGCCATCTCAGCTAGGATCTGCATGCCTCAGGGAGTGATTTTCCTACAGTACATAGATCCAGGATCTGGCTCCTCCCACAGCCCAGTTTAAAATGGGCTGCAGAAGAACTGGGCTGCACAAGAAGCTGCAGAATAAGATCTCCCCACGGCACACAGATCCAAGAGCTGGCTCCTTCTGCAGCCCCATCTGAACCAGGCTGCAGGAGAAGCCATCCCAGCCAAGATCTGCATTCCTTGGGGGGTGATCTCCCCACAACATGCAGATCCTGGAGCTGGCTTCTCCCATGATACAGTTTAAACTGGGCTGCAGGAGAAGCAAAGTCAGCCCCAGGATTTGGCTGGCTGTTTAAAAATCCAGTATTGTTCTTCTCTGGTCTATTGGACTGGGGGGTGGGGATTGGGATTTCCAAAAAGTCCCAGATAAATCCATACCAGTATTGAGATCTAGGATTTTTTTGGAAATACCTTTTTTTTTTCTGGATCCAATACACACAAACAAAAAATACTGATTTTTTTTTAAATTGCACACCCCTAGTGGTGGGGCAAAGCCATGAGCTGCACTGGGCCTGCCAGAGTAATTGATGATGGGAGGAGAGGGAGCCACGCCGGCCCTGGGGACAAGAGCAGCAATGGAATGGAGAAGAAGCTGCAGCGAGCTCAGCAACAAGGCACACTGTGCTCATTTCTGGTATCAGCAATATTGGGAGTATTGCTGAGAGCTGTGGTGGTCATGGGGACAGCAGTGGGAGGGGGGCAGAAGTCGCAATGGGCCCAGCAGCGGAGGCCAGGAGCTGCACTGGATCCACAGGCAAGAGTGGTAAGTTGAGGAGAGGGATCCTCCCCATGACTATTGTAGACCACCACTTGTATAATATAAATATGAAAACTGTTTTTGTTATGTCACTTCACACCAACATTCCCCAGAATGCATTACATTATAGTTCATTTTTTATCTCTAATAGAAGCAGTGCTCAAAAAGAATTTCTTCTCATTTAACAGTATTTAGATTTTCAAATTAAAGCCATTGCAATAGGATCATCAGTTGCTCAATTTATATATGGGTAATTTTGAAGATAAATGTATTCTGCTAATAATCATGTCCATAGCTGTACCATTAAATGGTAGAGATATCTAGACAATGTCTTTTTATTATGGAAAGGTGACCACAGATGTTTGTGGGAATTTTATGATTGGCTGGATGTACAAATCTTCATAAAAACCCAACAGATTAACACTCCCTTTTGAGATATGACAGCTACCACCTCAGATATATGATGGATTTTGGCCAGTTCTTATGGCTTGGAAGAAATTGCTCAAATATTTATGACTTCAAAAGGGAAGCTTTCATTCTTAAGCAGAATTTTGCTAGTAGAAGTTATCCAAATTGCATATTACAGTCTGCTTATTTAAAAGCCTTGGCATCAGATAGGAAGAAATTACTCATGAACAAGGGGAAAACTGATTGTGACAGGATTATATGTAGTTTTTCTTATAAAAACATAAGTGTGGGAATAAAAAAGAATATTTGTAAAAATTGGCATTTGTTAGAGAATATTCCCTTATGTGAAAAGAAACTCACGATTGCTTTTAGGAGAACTAACTATCTGTGGGAATATCTATACCATAGTAACACTCATAATTGTTTTCCGGGGGTAGCTGTGTTAGACTGCAGTAGAGCAGCTAGATATGAGTGCAATAGTACCTCGGAGTCCAACAAAATTTTCAGGGTATGGGTTTGTGAGAGTCAAAGCTCCCTTCAAATACAAGTTGAATGGAAATATCTGAGTCCTTATATCTGAGACAGAAGGTGGGAGGGGTGTTGTGAAGAAGGAATTCAGGATGCAATCAGCTTGATTAAAGCAGAGGGGAAATGCTTGGGACCTGAAAATTAGCATCTGCAGTGAGCTTTCTTGGGGGCGGGGGGGCGGGTTTGCTATTGTTCTGAACTTGTGAATGAGTTCAAATCAGCAATCTCAAACTGTAATCTCCCCTTGAAACTTCTCTGTTTGAACATTGCCACTCTTGGCAATGGAATGACTTGGAAGATTAAAATGTTCCCCTACTGTTTTTTTTTACTATTGGGATTTTTAATGTTGGATTCATGTCCATTTATTCATTTATGTAGGGACTGACCTTGTGCAGGGACTGACCAATGTAGAGAGTGGAAGGGCACTGCTGACATTTGGTGGCATATATAACATTGGGAGATAAACAAGTAAATGACCCTGAGATGGTATGGCTGGTGTTATTAGATCTGGGTATTGTGTTGTCAGAGTAAATACAGGGCCAGATTGGCATCTTGGTTTGTTGCAGCAGGCCCTGGTCCCAGAGTCCATGTTAGGAACTATATTGTTGTGGGTGAGAAGTTGTTTAATGTTAGGAGGCTAGCTGTGGACAAGAAAGGTTTGCTTCCCAATACCTGTGAGAGAGGAGTATCATTGTCAAAATAGGTTGCAAGTCATTAACGATGTGTTAAACTGGTTTGAGCTGAGAGCAGTATGTGATCACCGGGGGTGTTGTTTTGTTTGGATCTATCTTGTAGCGGGTTATCCTTTGTATCATTCTGGCTTTGTTGATCTGTTTTCTTACTATATCTGGTGGATACTGTTATTCCAAAAATGTCTGTTATAGGTGAGAATTTCTCTCTGAGGGATAGAAACACATGCGGCTCTAGTGGAGAGCTTGACTGTAGACAGTGGCTTGATTGGTATGTTTAGGATGGTGACTGGAGGTGTACAGATTAGAGATGTGCAAAAAACCCGACATTTTTTGTGTTTGGGTATGTTGAACCCAAAAATATCAGTATTTCCTGATATTCCCGAATCCCAATACCGGTATGGTATTTGGATTCAGGAAATATTTGGGAAACCTGAAGTTTTTCAGCTTCATTATACCCTAAGGGGACCATTATTGTCAATGGTCAGTTTAACCTGTCAAACTGAGAGGCTGCTATTGACAAAAGAAGCAGACTGGATTATGAGACTCCAGACCCTAACTCATAAAGGGTTAAACTGGTCTCCAGAATTGCACCAGTTTATAGAACTATATTGCATCAGCTAAACACTGGTGTATAATGAACATTGGCAACTGCTACTGATCTTGTACTCTTGTGGAACCAACATTGAAAGATTAACAGATTTCTAACATTCATCTATGCAAAAGAAAGATTCTTTTAAAATTGAGCCAACACCTGTTGAGTGCTGGGGAGTTTCTTGATCTTATCTCTTTTACATACAAAGAGTTTTTCTCTCTCCTTTGTTTTCCTTCATGTAGTCATAAGGGCAGAATAAACTCTAGCAGTTACACTTAATGGTTTGTACCTGGTTGATATTATACTGTATAGCAATTCAATTTTTAGTACAATGTTTTATGTATTTACAAAATTTTAACTAAATTACCATCTCTCTCTCTCTCTCTCTCTCTCTCTCTCAGTATGTGAGAACTGAGTATTGTATTTGCATATTATATTACCGATTCTTTTGAAGAATTAGCTGAATAATAAAATATATTTTACTTTATTTGCACCATCAGAGTTGTCCTTATTTTTTATCTCTTAGATTTAACTAACCCCATAAAAGTTTAAAAAAGAGGATTTATCAGCTACAGTTACTCATACACTCTAATCTGCGTGCTTGTATTATGAATTTTTTTGGATTTTAAAAAAATTCCCCTAGTTTTCTGGAGCATTGATTCAATAAGTATCACAAATGATGATACTGCATTTATTATATTTTTTGAAGAATGGCAGATGAATTTGTTTTTCCTATTTCAAGCCAATATTCCTAAGATCTTGTCCATTAAGTGTGCATTATGACAAAGTACAGCAATGGTTATTCTCCTTATTTTGGTAGGATGCCAATGCTGGATTTTAAAATGGGGGCAGGGACAGTTCTGTCAGGAGGCCAAGTCTGCCACTGTCAGAATGCATTCTTCTAAATACTTGTGTGAGTCCTTAAACCAGACATGCAATTTTCAGATGCCAAGTAATCACTTAATCCTCTCTTATTTGGCAGAGTAACACTTCTTGTCTTACACACAGCTATTTACAAAATAATGAAACAACTAAAATACATCATCCTTGTCTTGAAGGGTGCTTGAGAAGTTACAACAGCAGCAAATGCATGTGAGCTGTATTGCCGTGCCTCAAATCAGAAACCCAAAATTAATCTTCAGATTTAAAGGGCAAAAAAATGGATTTAATTCAGCTGGCGGAGGCTGCAAGCCTAACAACGCCTTCTTGGAAGTATGACCCATTGTAAAATGTGGGTCTTCCTATTCATGCAAGCTTGGAAGCAGCAAGATGCCTGTCTAGGAAAGAAACAGAAACCAAATATTCTTCATTGTTTTAAGAAATATAAAATTGAATACTAAACTGGAGGTATCATTTCAGATTGGGACGGGTGGATGCCAAATTCTCCCAACAGAGATCTGGAAGGGGTTGTATCTCAGTGGTAGAGCATCTGCTTTACATACAGAAACTCCAGGTTCTATCCCTGTCCATGTCCAGTTCAAAGAATCAGGTACAAGGTAATGTGAAAGACCTCAGCTTAAGACCCTGAAGAGCTGCAGCCAGTCAGAGAGTAGACCTCAATAACAATGGCTCAACATTATGCAGCTTCATATGTTCATGTGGTTAGACCCTGAAAGGGCTTTAGTAGGATTAGCACAGATTATGGCTTTGTCACTGAAAGTAGACTAGTGAGTTCTCTGAGGCATTTTAACATGGTGAGAGGCACCCAAACAAGTCACTGACTGGACCCTGGAGGCTTGACAGGAGAAACCCCCTGGGTGCTGGGCATCATCATCTGATCTGTGATGTTGACTGACATGGAAGGGTGAAGTTGATGGTCAGCAACTGAAATGTGTTCAGATGTGTAAATTTCAGCAATGTTCACAAATGATTAAAAAAAAATAGGTAACAGAAAATCCCAGCTTGACTGCAAAGTGTTTTCCTTTACTTAGAACTTAAGAACATAAGAGAAGCCAATGTTGGATCAGGCCAATGGCCCATCTAGTCCAACACTCTCACACAGTGGCCAAAAATACCAGGTGCCATTAGGAGGACCAGCAGTGGGGCCAGGGCACTAGAAGCCCTCCCACTGTTGCCTCCCCCCAAGCACCAAGAATACAGTGCATCACTTGCCCCAGCCTGAGAGTTCCTATCTGTGCCTTGTGGCTAATAGCCATTGATGTTTCCAGATGCTTAAATCCTTGTAGCTTTAAACCCTGGAAGCAACAATGCAACAAACAATCAGTGTGAAGAGATCAGCTTTTTCCTTATATACTTGCTGACTTATGCAAAGAGGTGTGAAGCCAAAATTCCCTCTATCAGTAAAAATTAGGTAAAATGGAGGCATATACATATTTGAACTAAATATAATGCAATCATTATTCTGTGATATTTTAATGGCATGTACAAGTGCATGTTGTTATACGATCCACTGAATATAGTTGTCAAATTTAATGAGGAATTTGAGGATGTAAGCACTGAAAAGGAACACTCATTCCACATATAGGCAATATTCCTGGCATATTTTATGGATTTACAAGACACAAAACATTTCTAATCAATATTAACAGAGGCAGCATGAAATGAATAATTTATATTTCACAACAAAGGAGTTCTCAAAAATCTTAATTCCAGTAAAAATAGTCCGCTGATTTATTTACAGGCCATGCAACCAAAGGCAAAAATAAAAATAAAAATTAACCAAATGCATGCCAAATCTGCATTCTTTGACTATCCAATGAGCAAATTTGCCATTGTAAAGATGGACTTTTTAAGAAGTGTCTCACTGCAAGCAATTTGAAAAGGAGAATTCAGTGTATGAAAAGTTAATATTGTGATCAATCAAAATAGTATTAGTATGTGAATTTTATGCAGATTGTTGTTCATCCCTTTACATTTTCCTCCAGGAGAATCATTTCAATAGTCCTCCCATGGGGACAAAAACATAATCTAAACAATGGGTGCACTAGTATAGCAAAAAAAGGAAAGGTTTTCCTTGCTTGAAAGCTAGTCAAATCCAACTGTAGGGTGTGGTGCTCATCTCTGTTTCCAAGCCGAAGAGCCAGCACTGTCTGAAGTCATCTCCATGGTTATGTGGCCGACATGACTAAATGTCGAGGCACATGGAAGGCTGTTACCTTCCCACCGAAGCAGTACCTATTTATCTATTTGCAATTTCTTGCTTTGGAACTGCTAAGTTGGCAGGAGCTGGGGCCAGAGATGGGAGCTCACTCCATCATGCGGCACTCGGGTCTCAAACTGCCAAGCTACCGACCTTCTGGTCTGCAGCTTCAGCATCTTAACCTCTGAACCACCGCTTAAATGTTTAGTATTTCAGTGGACTACATCTTTTACCCAAAGAGCCGCTGGCATGAACATAATATGCATCAGCTCACACAGACGAGTATGCCTGGTGCCCCCACTGGGGGAGCTGCATCCCCCCGTGACACTGAACACCAGTCTGGGAAGAGGCATTCCCTGACCATCAGAAGCAGTTTCTCAATAGGTGCTAAGGGGTGGGAAGGAAATGAGAAAGTCCCTTCACACAAGCAGAACCACTCTAAACTGGATCCCAGCCAATCTTTTCTACAAGAAATTTCAGTAGTCTTGCAGAAACACATTTTCTTTCCTTGAAATGTTTCACTTACATAAAATGCTCCAAGTGTGTGTCTTAAGACTGTTTTAGGTTAAACTGGTAGCAGATTCTGCCATGACCTAGTTGTTCCCGGCTAGACTGATCTCGTCAGATCTCAGAAATTAAGCAGGGCCAGCCCCGGAGGTCCAGGGTTGCTATGTAGAGGCAGGCAATGGCAAATCACCTCTGTTTGTCTCTTGCCTTGAAAACCCTACGAAGTCACTGTAAGATAGCTGCAACTTGACAACTCTTTCCACCAGCAGCAAATCTAGTATGTATTTTAATACCAGCCATGAACAGCTAGACGAAGAATACTAACTGCTGTAAGCTTCTTGTGAACATTTCTATAGCCAGGAGACACGTAGAGCGACTTTTGAATCGTGACAGAGATGTTCTCAAGAGTTGGAGTGCATTCTTTATTTATTTATTTACAATTCTTAATACCTCCTCTCCAGAGGCAGTTTACAATTAAAACCATAAATTCTCAATATAAAAACAAGCCATTAAGCTCAAGCTCAGGGCCATAAAACAGGACAAACTATCTATAGAACAGACCTCAAGCCAAAAGCAGACCATAAAACAATGAAAAAATGAAACTCTTAATTAAAATCCTGGGCAAAGAGATATGGCTGAGCCTGGCACCTAAAAAACTATGAGGTAGGTACTAGGTGAGCTTCAAGGGGGAGGGCATTCCAAAGGGAAGGTACCACCACAGAAAATTCCCAGTGGTGAGCCAAGGGGGATGGTTGGGGAGGTCCATCCCGAGCACAGCAGCAGGAAGACCTTTGAAGGGGGCCCTCAAAGCTGGCATCATGCGACATCCAGCCAAACGTCTTCTCTTTTTTAAAATGCAGTTGTTCATCCCTTTACATCCCACTAGGGATGTACGAAACTCTGAGTTAATGCAAATAGCATGCTAGGATTGGCTACACTTCCCAGCTTACTCCAAGACTAAAGCAAACTTGCTTAACTGATTGCCAGTTTCTTCAATAATCCAGCCTTTTTCTTTTCCTTTCCTTGTATCCAGTTCAGCCAAATCTTGCAAACCAGTAGTTAGGGTTTTGCAACAAGATAAAACAACCTTAATTTCTCATCCTCTTTTTCACATGTTTCTCATTAATTTCTATCTCCCTTCACCTAATTTTTCCATGTTTCCCCCCCATTTATTTTCACTTCTTGATCTCAAGATCTTCTCATCTAGGCTTGCCAGATGTCCTCTTTTTTGTGTCCACTCTCTTTTGAGCTCTTAAAAAAAAACTGATGAAAATGTCCACTTTTTTCTGTTGGGAGGCAGAGCCTGTTTTGCCCTATTGTTCCCCAGTGGAAGAAAGCTTCAGCTTAAATAGTAGTGATATTTAAAATGAGATTTGTCATAGTGATCAGTTGTTCGAAGTAGTCAGTTGGGAAATACATCCTCTTTTTTGCTTTTCAAAATGTCCCGCTTCTTGCCAGAATGTACTTAAGAGCAGTATAGTAGCAAACCTTTGTTAAAATTATGAACAGAAGGCACTGGGCTTGCTGGGCACTGTGCATTGCACTGGTTCTGCTGGGCTTCCAACACCCCTCCTTGCTTGGACTGTGATTCTGCGCTTGACATCATCTGGCCATTGCGACAATGGCACTGAGTTCTACTGGGCACTGTGACTGCACTGATACTGCTGGGTACTTTGTACATTGCACTGATTCTGCTGGGCTGGCAAAAATCTCCCCTATCAGTTTCTACTGCAAAGATTCTCTGTTTTGACTTTAGTTCTTTGGAAACAATGGGGGGTGGGGTGTCTCTTAACATCCAGTCTGTTGAAGCTTGGGATCACTATTTTGTGATGCTTTGGCTAATGTTAGTAAGTAAACATAAGTATAGAGGTGGACTCCTGGTTCTAAAAAATGCCTTGTAGATGTTTGGGATGGTCAGCTCCTGGGCTTCAAAATGTCCTCCCAAGTGCCTGTTCAGAACACAAGTGGCGTTATGGACTTTTTTTCCCCCGTCATGTTACAGCTGACTTATGATGACCCTGTAGGGCAGAGGTGTCGAACTCATTTGTTATGAGGGCCAGATCTGACATAAATGTCACTTTGTCAGGCCAGACCATCCATGCCATAAAATGTAACATGAGTTATTGGAGATATAAACTTTATAAAGGTGTTTTCAGATGCCAAATGGCAATACAATAGTAAGTTTGATTGGATTAGGTGTGATATGCAGAGGGGTAGTAGGTTTGGAGATACCAGCATTGGTAGTGAGACAGGAAACCTAGGTCTCATTTTGGTCCAGGAGGATTCAGTCCAGGAGGATGCAAAGAATAAATGGACATAAGTCTGACATTAGAAACCATAACATTCAAAAACCAGCAGGGGAACATTTTAACCTTCCAGGACATTCAGTTGCTGACCTAAGAGTAGCAGTTCTCTTACAAAGGAATTTCAAAGGGAGATTAGAGAGACTGCTGAACTGCAACTGAGAATTAAGCTCAAGACAATACATCCTCTTGGACTGAATTGAGACCTAGGTTTAGAGAAATCTAACATAAAAACCCCTTTTCAAAATTGCATGGTTATATATACAAAGCAAAATAAAATAAATTTTTCACATTCCTTTTCTGGCCATTAAAACAAAGTTTGGGATCACTGACTGTTGACAGTAGACTATCCTCAGCCTCTCAGGAATGGCAGCATCTCATGCTGAGTAATTATGAGGCTCCATGTATTTTGTAAGCTGTTACATCAATACTGGGCTTGAAGTCTGGTTTCACTAATATATCAATATAAAACTTTCCTTTGAATTATACCAAACCTCATGACAGCAAATGAGATCAGTTCTTGCAACATTCGAGTATCCGAAAAAGCTTGTTCAATAAGGGTCCAGTCTTGGTGCTGTTTCTGGAAGCAGCATTTTAATTAAGTCAGTGAGATGAGCTGCATCATGATACAGCAACAGATCAGGAAATCATATACCACCTTCCTTGAAAGCCATAAGAGAGATAATACGACCCTGTATCACTGACTTCATTGTGTCCCACAGGACTGCATTTGATACTCTGCAGCTAGTATTTTCATCAAAAAATGTTGCAAAGCTTGTTCGATATCAGATTTAATCATATAATTCAATAAAATCAATGTGTTCAATCGAAGGAAGGAAGGAAGGAAGGAAGGAAGGAAGGAAGGAAGGAAGGAAGGAAGGAAGGAAGGAAGGAAGGAAGGAAGGAAGGAATTTTGGGTCCAATGGCACCGTTGTGGCCAAACTTTGTTTTGCTACTTCAGACCAACATGGCTACCTACCTGAATCTATTTTATGGCCATTATTATTATTTATTTTATTTCATGTTTATTCCTGAAAATAGTTTTGTCATATAGAGGAGGAGCCCTGACCTGGATAGCCCCAGTCGAGCCTGATCTCGTTAGATCTCAAAAACTAAACAGGGCTGACACGGAGGCAGGCAACGGCAAACCACCTTCGAACATCTCTTGCCTTGAAAACCCTACAGGGTCACCATAAGTCAGCTGTGGCTTGATGGCAAAAAAAAAAAAAAAAAAAAATAGAGGAGGGCAGTGTTAAAAAATTATCTGCCCTGAAAATGCGCTCTCTGTAGTCACCACCCACCTCACCTCACCTCTAAAAATGGGAGCAAGAGAGAGAAGGGCTTAAGAGGCAGATCTGAACTGGCAGGCTGAACAGTATGAGAGGAGGTGGTCCTCTGGAAACTCCAGCTGCAAGCTGTTTAGGGCCTTAAAGAAGCTGTTTAGGCCCCAAGTTGTTTAGGGCCTTAAGAACCATCACTTTTAATTGTTCCCATAAACAAATGGGCAGGCAGTGCAGATCTCTCAGCACAAGGGTGATATGATCCCTGTATCCATCTCTGATAGTAGCCTGCATTTGGAGGACAATACAAGATACCACAATCCATACCAGAAATTTTTAAAAAAACAAAAACAACCAAATGTCATAGCTGTGCAACTCTATTATACCGTCTTAGCATGAGGGCCTTAATGTTTATTAAGGTAGTGTGTTGTTTTTTGAAAAAGGTAATCCAATCCTGTTTTAGGCATAATAGAATAAGTGAGTGGTAAAACCACAAGAAGCCTGTCCCATTGATTTCAATGAGCAATTAAGCATGAACTTAAATCTCTCTTCCTGTCACTCAGTGATCGTCACTCTGTAGCTAGGGAGCCACATATGTCTCTTTGACATGCCACTTGTAGTTCTTCTGAACATTTCCCCAATGTGGCGCCTACCCCTTGTTTCAGGAAAGTGGACAAGGCCCTTGTCCAGTGGTGCTTGTGGCTGACAGGTTGTTCCCACTTTGAAGCAGCCACCACTAGAAGAACAGCTAAGCTGCAAGCCTCCCTGAGCAGCAGTCCTCATGCCAGGGATGGAACTAAATGTGGCTCTTTTGGTTAACGGTATTTGTGGAAGGGGCTCTCTGAAAGCCACAGACTGAGTACTACTGCTACAGCCAGAGGAAGAAAGTGTTTAATCACCAACATTGTACTGTAGTGAATCACAATCTACTTAATATGTCCTATATAACAAGAGTATTTGCCTCCATTCAAAGACCTGGTAAAGCTTCCAATCATCCCTGAATCCCTGTGGGTGAAGGATCAAGAATTATGCTTCAGCAGTTGCATCGAACATAGTTCTATGGAACATCTCTAGATACTTCTTTCAATCAAAATAGACATCTCATCTCTCATTTTTTAAATAAAACTCAGCAGTATTCAACAGACCACAGCATGTATAGATTCTACTTTTTGAACTACATTCTTCAAGACACCTGAGAAAGAATACAGCAGCTATGCTTTCTCTATGTTGGTACCTCACCGGCCCTGTCTTCCCACTCTTCCCTAGAGCAAAACAACAGGATGGGGGAAAGGACTGGCAGAACAGTATAGCAGCAAGAGTAACCTCATGGTCTCTTGAAACTTCTAAAGAAACAGAGAAGCAATTATGTAGTCATGTCCTGGTGGACATGGCTACATAACCATACAGATAGGTCCACAGTAGACCCTTTTGTTCCTCAATAAATCCAGACGTTTGCTCAGGAACACAGATAAGTCTGAAAACTGATGTTCATTTTGGCCTTTTGTCCATTCTAACTTGGATGCATAGAATTTACTTACAAAGCTGCATGTCATAGAGCTACACAACCGGGAACCTTTATTCTTTCTTTTCTAAAAAATTCCATCCCTGCAGGGATCCAACTGCTGCTTTATACAAATGTTCAGTCAGACATGACTTTACACATCTGCACTTTCAAACTCACTTTTCTTCAAAAGGCTTTGCACTGGGGCTTTTGGTTATACATTTCTACTGGCAATTCAACTTTTAGCTTCTAATTACATTGAATGGCCCTCTTGTGACAACATGTGTTATTCGTCTTCTCTGACCACAGCGTGACTTCGTAACATTTTCCCAGGAAAAGACAGTAGAAATGCATGAACTCTCAAGAGATTTTCCTATTGTCACTGGAGAAGGGAAGAAATGAGACTGTAAGACGAAGATGAATCCATGGCTATATCTAAAAAAAGTAAATTTCGGGGGGGGGGGGTTCCCTTCCCTGTAACTACATTACTAAAAAGTTCTTAGAGTCCTCAGAACACTTTCCTGGAACTAAGCCCCATTCAATAGACCTGAGTAGGGCCCTAAGTAGTCCCACTTAGATCTACTCAGAAGCCTTCTTAGGTCTATTGAACAGGGCTTTCTCCCAGGAAAGAGCTTTTAGGATTACACTGTCAGGCACATAAAAACGGGGGAGGGGGGGGATAGCTTAAACTAAACTTTCAGCCAGCATGAATTACGAAGCCAATGTTTGCTCTGAAACACATTTTTAGCTTTGCATTTCTTGGCAGCTGACCTTTTCAAGATTTCACATTTATATAACAACAGTCCCACTCAATTGTTGTTTTACGTAACAAATTAGATTTCAACAACACACTATGATTCTAGCGTCAATTTGTTATATAGACTGTTTTGGATTACAGAAGAGGTGTCGAGGCTTGTGTTAAGTCTGTTAGCTTAGTTGGACAAAATAACCTGCATCACCATGGAAATTAGGGTTGCCGGGTCCTGCTGGCACTGGCAGGGGATGAGGTATTGTGGCCAGATCCAGGTTGGGAAACTTCTAGAGATTTGGGGATGGAGCCTGTGGAGGACAGAGAGACGACTACCACCCCCAGTTTGCAAACCAGTTTGGGTTCATGGGGTTCATAAAAGGCATTTAAAGGGAACATTCCCTTTAAATTGCTTTTGCAAGCCATGCTGCTGCCATTGTGGTGGCACAACTAGCAGGTGAACTGGGAAGGCACTTAAATGCTTTCTCAGTTGACTTGCTGAGTCGTGCCACTGCAGCTGTGTGACTCACAAGTGAACTGAGAAGGCATTTAAATAACTTCCCAGTTGCAAGCCATTTCAGCGAACCCTTACATTCCCCCCATTTCCAAACAGGGGGAGTTAGAGGGATCGCTGAAATAGCTTGCACCCATTTCAGCTATTTTGCTCCCCCTGCTTGAATGGGATCACTGAAATGTTGAAATGGCTTGCAAAAGCCATTTAAAAGGAAATAGATGCAAGCCATTTCAGCAATACCTTTTGCTCCCCCACCCCCCTGCAGAAGCTGCAGCATGACTCTCAAGAGAGTGAACTCAGAAGGCATTTAAATACCTACTGAGCTCATTGGTGAATGGTGCCACCTCAGTGGGATGGCTTTAAAGGGTTCCTGACCATTGCCTTGGGCACATGTCTGGCCCACAAACCCTCTTACAAACCAAATGAACCTCCACAAAAACTGGTTGTGGGCAAACCGATTGCAAACCATTGCATGAACTGAAGTTCACAAACCATGAACCAGGCCCAGTTCATGACAAACTTCAGTTCGTAATTTGGTTCATGCCCATCTCTAATCCCTAGGCCACACTTGGAGGATGGCATCCCTAATGGAAATGTCTGTGCTAGCATCAATAATCAGGTTGTTCCATTTCATTTTTTAAAGTCAAACACCCTCAAAAGCTTTCTTCTTCTTCTTCTTCTTCTTCTTCTTCTAGATCACCAAAGACAAAAAGAAGCTTGGGGACTTTGGCGCTTCAAGTCATGTGAGTTCATTTAGCAACAGGGGAAAGGTGGGAGGAGATTAAAATTCTCCTTTTGATAACAGTGATATTTCATCTGGAGAGATAAAATTTCAAGATACTAAGAATGGCTGTATGTTCCTTTAGAGATTTGGATTGAAATATTGTACATTCATCCCCTCAATTGAAATGATTTAATAGCCGAATCAAACATTCGCAGCGCCAATCTGGTGCTGCAGTTCAATAATTCTTTTATATGGAAAAATGTAATGTCTTCCCACTCAAATCCACTGTTGTACTCAAAAGCAGTTTCTAGACGATTTATGCATATATTATACATCGGTATATAGAATGCCTCCTTTCCAAGTTAATTCCTGCTGGGTAAAGAAACCCTGCTCCTTTTAAATATTTAAATTTTGGGAACACTTTAGCTGGTGCAATAGAAAGCAAGTCATGATTTAGTTGTACCCTCCCACTCTCTGCGCAAATACTATTGTACTTGCCTGACTGAGAAACAATGAACTTCCCAACTGGTGCTAAAAATATATATTACTAAAGTTACAGTGCAATCCTAGGTAGAGTTACACCCTCCTAAACCCACTGATTTCAATGGATTTAGAAGGACATAACTCTGCTGAAGACTGAACTGTTAATTCATCATTTTGCATCAAACCATTTGTCAGCGTACCACCTCCAAGGAGTACTTACTGGGTTATTTTATCTTGACTCAGGGCCAGTTTATGCAGTCAACGGTAGAAAGCTGTGAAGCCTTTCTTGGACTCTTTCACTTCAAGATAAAGGTGCATGGCTGAATACTGCCATATAGATGAAACTTGGCCTATGCACAGGAAACTAGAGTATTAGGAATAAAGGTTCAGTCAAACCTTATCCTTAATGCAGCATGTATTTTTCATGGGGGAATGTCCAAACATGAAGATGGTTCTACCTGCCACTTGTAGTGGTTCAGCCCAATTTACCAGTTGGTATAATTCTATGGACTATATCAACTGGACATCAGACACTCATTTCTGTGACTATAATGGCTACATGTCATTCCTGGAAGTTCCCACAAGAAAAATCCAGCTCTCAGCCTTAAACTGGAATATTATTTGTGCTGGGGAGCAGGGGGAGGATATTTGGGCCCAGCACTGACTGTCAGCCAGTTAGCTCTCAAGCAGCGTCCTGCAGCCTGCCCCCAGATGCCAATCCATTGCTGGGAAGGGTGGGAATCAGTAGACTGGAAGGCTGCAACAATGCTCCCTCTAAGCTGTGAAGTCTTGTGAGCAAAAATTGTACTTTGTGAGTTACTTGCATTAAAGTTGTGAGTGAGCAAACTGACTAATGCATAAATTAATTTGCTCTGGAGCCATCCTTCCTGAGCTAAGACAAAAACGTGTGAGCTGGAGGCTTAAAAGCTGTGAGCTAGCTCAGACTAACTCAGCTTAGAGGGAACACTAGCTGCAAGGTTCTTTCTGGTTCCACAGGTCAGGTTGAAAAGGAAAGGGCCAAAGGTGTATAGGGCATTCAGGAACTCTTTCCCAGCAATGTTATATGGCTACAAGTCACCTCTGGAAGTTCCCATAAGGAAATGCATGTTACATCAGCAGATTCAGGTTTTCCCTGCCATCTGCAGTGGGAGAATCAGTGGGTGTGTTACAGAAAGATTCTTAGCTCTCCTGTACCCATCAATCTTTCCATGGAAATGCTACTTCATCCTGTTTTTTCCTCAGCCAGGCTTATATCCAGGGCCCAGCTATGGGGGGGGAATTAAGAACAGTCCAAAAGGAATTTACATGGTGGGGAAATTAGCAAGCACAAAAAGAGTAATCACTCTCCAGTTTACCTGTTCTTCTCTAGTGCCCCTTGCCTCCACATCTGCCTTACAAAGATAACACAGGGACAACGTGAGACCCCTGTTTCTTCTGCAATATGCCACTCTGATAGGAATGTGTTATACAGTGATGTATTAAATTACTTCCCTAATAACTTCAGTTCTTTGTTGTCATTCTTTAATAAATTAAGTGCCCTAGATACCAAAAGAAAGAGGACAGTGGTGTACAGACAACAGTCAGAATCCTAGGAAGTACTTTTGCTGTGCCAGTTAGAACACATGAAGCCGGATTGCACTGAATCAGCCCCCTGGTCTATCTGAGTATTGTCTACTAGACTAGGCTTGCCAACCTCTAGGTGGAGCCTGAAGTTCTCCTGGAATTACAACTGGTCTCCAGACTACAGAGGTTATCTTGGAGAAAATGGCAGCTTTCACATAAGGCATTCCATCTCTGCTGAACTCATACCTTCCCCAAAACTAGCTGTCCCAGGGTCTGTCCCCAGGTCTCTAGGAATTTCCCATCCACAGTTGGCAACCCTAACTCAGATTGGCAGTTGTGAGGTCTTTCACATCACCTCCTTCTTGACCCATTTCAACTGGAGATGCTGGGGACTGAAGCTGAGGCCTTCGGTGTGCAAGGAAGATGATCTTCCACTAAGCCATGGCCCCTTGCCAAAGGCTGGGTATGACCTCCATGTCATATTACACATAGACCGATTTCCCACAAGCAGCTGTGCTGCCCTCGCTCTTCCCTTTCTCCAATTGTATTCATCAATTTCCCACTACTTGCTGCACAGCCACGTTTTGACCTGCAGCATCCCCCTATTTCCCCCATATCTTCTCAATCCTTGTTTTTTGAGACTGAGGAGATGCGGGAGAAATCGGGGGGTGCTGCAGGTCAAAATGTGGCCATGCAGCAAGTAGTGGGAAATTGACAAATACAATCTGGGGAAAGGGAAGAGCAAGGGTGGTGCAGCAGCTTGTGGGAAATTGGCCATAGATTATGGCAGTATGAAAAAGACTTATGAAAGGTATGCTGCTTCTCTTATACTTCCAGAAGGGAATTAGGCATGGGTGACACTCACTTGCATTTCTCTTTAGTTGGGCCAGAGCAGAGCAAGAAAGACTACACACAGGCTGAGGGAGGACCATCCTGTAGTCGTTGACTCCATTTTAGAGAAGCTAACCATCTTAAAAATTCTACAAGGGCCTGATCCTCATTGGCCCATAACATGGAGGGACTGGGCAATCCTGTACCCCCTGCACCTTTTCAAGCACCAAAATAGCTAGGGGCTGTTTCAGCACCTGAAAAAGTGCAGTGGATGATGACAAGATTGCCTGGTCCCCCACTCTGTGAGCCCAATCAGGATCAGGCCCCTGTGGCATTCTTTAAATGGCCAAATTCTTCTCTAAAATGGTATCAAGACCCACAGATTGTACCTGTGGCTGCTATAACGTCTTGTTTAGTCCTCAGTGAAAAAGATGGGCTGTAAACAGGGCTGGCTCGCCCAAAAGGCCCCTGGCCCCCAGCAAAAGCCCCACCAAAACCCCCTGCCCTTTCCCCTGGCTTGCCAGCACACCCCGCAGCTGCGGGGCGCGCCGGCAAGCCGGCACTCAGACAGAAGGGATGGGAGTTTAAACCCCCACCCCTTCCCCTGGCTTGTTGGCGCGCCCTGCAGGAGCAGGACGGGGTTCCAATGCCATGCACATGTGCTGTCCTCCACGTCACTGGCTCACTCTCACCCACCCGCCCCCTACTAGCTGTGCGCGCAACACCCAACCCTGCCGCCCACCCTCGTGGCCAGCCTGGAGTCACCTTGGTCCCAGAGGCGACAGGTGGGCAGTGAGCGGACTGACCCTGCAATGGCGGCAGGCAGGCCTGGGGTGGCGGTGAAGCCCAAGACCTCCCCCAAGTCTGTCACGTTCCTCTTCGGGGGCTTGGCTGGGTAAGGCCTCCCCCATGCACTCCCGTCCTGGGCTGTGCATGCTGCCTGCACACAGGCCATGGGGAGGGGCTTGCATGGGCCCTCGGGCAACTGGTGGGAGCAGCGCACCCCCACCCCCATGCAATCCTGCACTACGCGCTCCCGGCACACTCTGCATGGCTCCGATGGTTTAAACCCCCACCCCTTCCCCTGGCTTGTCAGCGTGCCCCACAGCTGCAGGGCGCGCAGGCAAGCCGGTGCTCAGATGGAAGGGATGGGGGTTTAAACCCCTGCCCCTTCCCCTGGCTTGCAGTTGCCGGCGCTCAGGCGAAAGGGACGGGTTTTTAAACCTCCGCCCCTTCCCCTGGCTTGCCGGCATGCCCCGCAGGAGCAGGAGGGGGTTCCTTCTCTCCAGGCCCCACCTGGAGGTTGGCAACCCTGTAATTGGGCAGACAGGGGGGCACCAGAAAGTAGCCCCACCTAGGGCGCAAAAACCTTTGGGTTGGCCCTGGCTGTAAATTAAGTAAATGAATAAAATAAAGCAGCACAGAGCTGGGGAGGGGCAAGTAAGGAAAGATAAGCAATCCTTGTTTGTATATATAACCTTGTATAAAAAGCTATATGCCTTTTATCTAGCTGATGCCCCACTATTTGTCAGGCAGAGGATTCCAATTCATAGCAGATCTATAGTCCTCAAATCTTTTAAGTCAACGAAGTAATGATATTTATATTGCAGATGATTTCTCAGACTATTACAATGGAAAGAAACAGCTTTGTTTAAAAGGAACAGCTAAATGGGGGCATTGTATTCAGATACCCTTTATAGTCTCAAACATGCCTCAACGTTGTACAGCTTCATATATTGTAAATTACAAATAACCCCACAATTTATGCCAGTCCTATTGTCAGAAACCATTAGGTCTCACCTGGATGGCAACAAAATGGCTGCTGCCTCCAATTTGACTTGTGCGGCCCTTTTACTTGCTCCTATTTTCCCCAGTTTGTTTGCATACAATCCCCAAACTCTGAACCTCTGGCTTAGCTGTGTTTCACTAGCTGTTTGGAGGTAAGGTTATATATACAGACACTTTTACAGCTTTGTGTTTTAATGTTAATCATAAAAATCAGGCAGTACACCAGTTCTCGTTGAAAAAGGTACTAGATGAATACCACATGTTGCTCTCCCAAGACAAATCTTTCCCTTTCATTCCTAAAAGATATCTACAAACAAGCAATTTTGTTCAAAATGTTAAATTTCATTGTCCAATAACATCCATCTATTTTCTTTTTTTTCATGAGAAGCCCTTTAAACTTAATACAACCTTTGTGATCCTTGCTGTATCACTGGATATCCTTTGGGACTTTCTTTCTCTTTGGCAGACTGACTAACAGGTTCCCACAACAGCTGTCTCTGCTTATTGCAGGGGCCACCAAAGTTCACCTAGGAACACCCATCCCAGTTATGTGTTAGAAAAGAGCTAATGTTTTCAAAATTAATTGCTTTTATAATCACCCTGATTTGTATCCCAGGCACATGCATGAAACCTTTCTGTCATGCTGTTATTTCAGGAATAAAGTATCCTAACATATCTCTTATAGTTATCCTTCCCTTCTTTCAAAGAATTGTAGTGCACAGCAGTGATTCTGGATGAAGGCTGTTCACCCCTCCCCCATGGCTAATGTACAGATTTGGGGGGCTTTCAGAATTTTTTGGGGGGCAGCCCTTTTCCCCCCTTGCAATTGCTTCTAACAGTGAACAGAGAGCTTTTTTTACACGAAGGATAAAAGCCTAGGTCTCTCCCTCAAGCCTTTAAAATAGTAGTAATAAATAAGAAGCAAATCTGACTTTAAGGACTGGGTTTTCACTGAATGAGATCTCATTAAATGCATGGCTGTGATCTGTATAACACAGACATATATCACAAATATGCCTACGTAAATAAGGTTGTCTTGTCTGGAGTGTTGTTTTTAAGTCATTTTTACTTGTTTATTTGCTTTGAGTTTATTCACCACCTCTGATTTTCCCCACAGCCTTCTCTTGGTTGATCCCTCCATTCAAGCTGTCCGCCCACAGCATGGACTGGTTCATTTGTGGCCAATTAACGGACTGGCTGTTCAACTGTGTTGAACAGGAACAAGCTACTTGCAGCCAGCTGATGAGGGTCCACCACTGTCCTGTGACAATAGGTAAATTTTATAGCACTCATTTGTTTGTAAGGAAAGCAGAGAACAGGCTCAATGCAGATCTTTGGGAAGAGAACTCCACAGCTTGGGTACCCCCACAGAAAAAGGATAGTGATGGGCTGTGTTCAAATGCTTCCTTAGCTACACTCAGAAAAAATATTTGCATATGGCTTCATTTGAACAGGTAAGTTACTACTATCCCCAGCAGCACTTTGCCTGGTTCCCCCAGAATCCTGTAACCCTAACACCCCTCTTGGCAGCCATGTTTTCAAGCAGCTCTTAACAGCACAGGAGCTCTCTGAGGGGCTAAACTTAACAGCTCTCTTTACTACTCTGGACTTCAATCCTAAAGAATCTTAGGAGTGCAATTAAAATTGCCTTTGTAAAAGTGGCCTTAGTCATTTCCAGTGGCTGGAAATGAAGAAAAGAATTAGATGAAGCTTTTCCTAAAAGGAAACAAAAATGATGGAGGAAGCTTTCTCTGTTTTATTTCTTTCTTTCTGGTACAGGTGCCCAACTCGAATCCTTGTTTGTCATGGATTTCTCATGTTCTGTTTTATGGCCTGTACTGTATCTGTAATGCTTTGTTTCTTCACTACAGGGAATAGGGGGGAGCAGCCTGTGCGTGAGTGTGAGTGTCTGAGAATGCTTTGCTGTGCTGATTTATACCTGCTTTCCAAGTGAGCCTCCCCAGTTGAGAAGAATGTACAATGACCTTGAATGCCAGTCTCCACTAGCCAGCTTCAGTAGATAATGTAACTGTAGGTTCGCAGGTGGGGGGAGGAGGACTAATGGAGCATGCTAGATTTAGGTGGGTTGTATGAATGGATTGATTGGATGGATCATGGGGGGGGCTTGTTTGAATCATGCATAATACCAGAATTGGTGATACATCCTCATGTCTCAATAAACAAATCACTGCAATGACAGTGTTGTTGAGAGCAAGTTTGTTCAAGGGTTTGACAACAGGAACAGAGCCAGTTAAAAAAAATTATAGCTCCAATACTCCTGGTGCATATATACCTTCAGTAGTTCCATAGCTTATTTTATTTATTTTAAGACAGGGGTAGTGCTGGTGCCTTTTTCCTGGCCATGTTTCCTGTATCTCAATTGTATTCTGACAGAACAGTCCCATCACCATGTCACCATGTACAGGAAAGCTGCAAAAGAACCTTGCCAGAAAAAGGTGGCAAGTCATCTGCATTTCAATCAAGCCAGGCATTCAGGAACAGGGCAGCAATTTAAAGAGTGAGGAAAACCACCAGTCGGGACCATCAATTGCAGAGCCTACAGCGGTGTCAAAATGGAAGACTGGCAGGTGTCATTTGTCATGCACAGGTGCTGAAAGCTGCACCTGTTGAAATTCTCTCTTTGACACAAGGAGATAAAACTCCTGTCTTCCTTTGGCTATCCTGCCCTCAGTGGATGGAGAGAATCTTGCAACTATATCTAAGGTGATGACTTATTTTTAAAAATCCCACGCTATAAATGCAAAAAGGAGGTAGATTTTTTTTCCACAGGTGGCACATTGTTATCACACCCTATCCCTTTGACAGTCGATTCCAATCTTATTATCAAGTATATTCATTCTATGTCTTCTTTACATTTTCCTTCTCTGGTTACTTTTTTAAAATTCTCCTTCTCAATTTTATTGCAGTTTGGATTCTTTAAAATATAATAATATTCCCAGTGTGAAGGACTGCCTGACTTCAGGCTCATAACTGCAGGATCATCTCTCCCGACATGCTCTGCAGAGGCATCTGTGGTTGGCTGATCAAGGTTTTTGAAGGTTCCTGCCCGCAGGAGGTTAGAACAGCATCTTCTTGGCCTACAGCTTTTCCTGCCATGGCCCCTGCATGGTGGGACTGCCTTCCTGACAACTTCAGAACAGCTTCCATGTTATAGATTTTCTTGAGGCTTTGCAAGGCCAAACTATTTAGAAGGGAATTCCTAAGAATGGTTAAGATGTTTGTTGATGTGTTATTTCATTCTTTTTAGATTCTGTTATTGACATGCATGTTTTATTCTTCTTTCTGTTTCTAATTATATTACATCACCTTGAGGAGACAGGTAGGTAAAAACACCACAAATGAATTATTACTATCCTCCTCATCATCAGGTGTGCTCAAGGAAACAGAGGTATTTTACTATCAAATGCCTATTTCCCCCAAAAAAATTAGTTTTAGCAGGTGGTTTTTCAAAGCAAAAAATTTAGATAAGGCAACTCCCTGAATCACTTATTAAACTAATCCTAAACTACAGTACACACAAACAGATTAATTTCTATTATATTTTCTAAATAAACAGCTGTCCTTATGATTTTACAAGTGGGGACTCAAGAGAAACTCAGAGGGAAATACCCTTACTGGTCCCTGCTTTGTCTTCTGGTTTCTGGCACCCGCCACGTGCCACCTTTCTCTACTTTTTTGCCCCACTACCACCTCTTCTTCCCTCATTCTTCTCCCCCCACCTTACTCCAACACTGGACCTCATCTTCACTTGCCCTCTTGCTGCCCCCTCTTTCTTCAGTCTGATGGCCTCACTTTGCTGACCTGCCCTTCTCCTTTCTCCTCATGCAGCAGGCCTTCCACTTGCCAGTCAGCCCTCCCAGCTGAAGCACTGCCACCTGCTTGCTTCAAGGGCTTCCCCTCACCTCAAGCAGTGGGGTTGGCAGCAGCCGATCCTTTCCCATCTGCTCAGCTAATGGGGTGAGGAGGCAGCAACTCCTCCTCCTGCGCCCTTCCTGCAGCTCTGCTTACCAGCCTGTCCCTCTTCCCAGCCTTCTGCCCTCCCATCTGCCTGCCCCCTCCACCAGTGCTAATGCTGTCTGCCTGCCATGGCTCCCCCCAGCTCAAGCAGCTCCTCTACCACCCTCTAGGCTTATGCAGTGGGGAACAGCAGTAGCCCGTCCTCCTGCTCTGCCCACTGTACCATCCCACTCCCTATTGCTCTACCATTCTGTCTTTCCCCCAGCACTCTGCCTGTCTGACTCCCTCCCTTACTCATCTGTAGTGCACCTGCCTCTGCCATCAGGCAACAGCTACAACAGAAGTGTGTTGTCTGTGCATCTTCAGGCAACATTCCTGGTTGGGAACTCACCCCCCTTCACTTTCTCCCAGGGTTGGTTTTTTTTCTTCCCAGAATTGGGAGGGTCCCCCAAGTTTGGAGAAAAATCTCTCTTCTCTGAGTGTGGCCCAGTCCATGGATTTAAGTATCCACAGATGGGGCCATGTTGACTACTAGCTATATTAACAAACAAGGGACCCACAAGGACTTGTACAGGTCACTTCATTTTCCTCTGTATTTTTGGACCCCCACTGAGCTGCCTCTGGACTCCAACTCAGGGGCCTCTGAGGAGGAGTCTGAGAAGCCAGAAATATGGTCTAGGGGAGAGCTGGAAACTCTGGAAGACTCTTGCAGGGCATATTGCTTTGTCCCATCTGCTCCAAAATTTGCCCCTGAGGAACCTACAGTTGGAATTCCTCCAGAACATGCCCCTGAGGAGCCAGCAGTTGGAGCTCCTCCACCTGAATTTCCCTCTGCTCCTCTGTGTCCCAGGGCCACTAAGCACCGGTCCAGGACCTGATCCACTCAATGCAACCCTGTTCCAGCTCTCTACCTCCAGCTTCTTGCCTTTAGTTGTAGCTCCCATTCGCACACCAAGGCTTGCTATTCAGGCTTGAGTGCTCTGCTCCAGTGAAGATCTGACTAGGTCTGCTTGTAGACCATAAGACATATATTCCCTTCCCCACACCATGTCCTATTGCTCTCCCCCTGGCAGCCCCAGTATTCTCTCCAGTTCCCCTGCTTCCTTCTCTAGTTCCCACTCACCAACAACCTTTTATACGTCCCTCAGTCTTTAGCTTTGTTTATTATATTATTTATTTCATTTATACCTTCCTTTTCCCCTAACAGGGACTCAAAGCAGGTTACATCACTCTCCTCTCCTCCATTCTATCTTCAGAACAATGTGGTGAGGTAGATGTGGCTGAGAGGGAGTGATTGGTCCAAGGGTACCCATCAAGCTTTCATAGCAGAATGGGGATATGAACCTGGGTCTCCCACATCCTTGTCTGACATAGTAACTACTAGGCCACAATGGTTCTGTTTCCCCTCCTTCCCTCCATCTGCCAGCCTCTCCTGGGATAAAGTCTGGCCAAACTGCATAATTTGTGCCACAGCAAGTAATTCAGGTAGCAACTGCCAGGCCCAGCAAAGTTGCACAAGTTGTGCAGAGACTGCTGCTGGGCTCAGGCATGTTGTATGGCATCAAGTCACCCAGGAGCCACCGCTGCAGCTGGGTAAGCTGCACAAGTTGCATGGTAGAAAGTTGCCTAGTGGTTGGTACTGGGACTGGCCCCGATGAGTCCTCCCTTCAGGCAAGGGAGAGGGTAGAAGGAATGGACTGGGAGGCCAGAAAAGCCCTGGAAAGGGCCTTCTCCATGCCTTTTACTGACACAAACCATGGTCAGAAGGCTGCTGATATTGTTGTGATTGCTTAGCATCCCACCAAAATAGCCACTGAGATCTCTTTTCTTAAAGGTACAGGTGCCTTTTCTATTGTTTATGGGGGTGTTACTCCCAATTGTTTTTTATATCTGATTCTCCTGCAAATCTGTGGCTTTTATCAGATTTCTAGATAGATCTGTCTTGTCTGTTCATGGTTCCGGTCTCTGGATTTAAGTATCCTCAGATGGGGCCATGTTGAGAATTTGGTACACTGATGATTGCGCTATTTTACTTCATGAGCTGCCTCAAGCAGGGCTGTGGATAAGCAGCATAAACATTTTCTTAATGAATTTAGGGCCACCTTCTTCTGTAGACTGTCCAGACCACCAATTAATTTCTTCTTCTCAAGCTCTGCTCCCTCTCTGCCTCTCCCTTCAGATATGAAATGAGTGGCAACCAGGGCCAGGGCTTTTTCAGTGGTGGCACCTCATCTGTGGAATGACCTTCTCCTTGTGGTTTACCTGGTGCCTACCATACACTCTTTTAGGTGCCAGGCAAAAACATTTTTTTACTCCGGTATGGTGTTTTTTTTAAAAACAACAACAACTAAGGAGTGGATCTTTTTAAACGCCTTTTACAGTCTGATCTGCCCAAGATGTATTCAATAGGACTAATTATAAGGCTCTATTTGTTTTAGATTGCTTTTATGATCTTGCTCTTGGTTTTTTAATGCTTGCTTTTATTCATTTTTCAATTGTAATGAGCTCCATGCATTATGTTTACATTATTGTTGACTTTCTAAGCTACCTCCAGCAGGCTGTGTGAAGAGGTGGCATAAAAATAAGCCAAATAAATATATAAAAGGGAGTTAACTCGTCAGTGGCAGTCCCAGAAAAAGACTAATCATGGGGACCAAAAGCCAAAGCATATTTGCAGATAACTCCTAAAAGTTCAGCCTGCACATTTTTTTTATAATCTTGCAAAACACTGAACAGCCTCAAGGTTTAGGTTTTCAGAGATTTCCTTTTCTACTGGCAGCATGGGAAAGTTACTCAGGTTTCATCACCTTTACTGTTCTTCAAATAGGTCTTAATTTGCAGCGGACACAAAAGTCTTCAATCAGAGCCAGCACTTGATGGAGGTATTGTGATAGCAATGGCACAAAATATGTGGAGTTTGTTCAAACTTCAGTTCTTTAAGAAGTGCACCCCTGAGTTTATAGTGACAATTTCTATTTGTTTCTCTTATTTATAATTCCCCAGAATGTTCTGGAAATAGTCCAGATGTTGTACTTCAAATCATTCCAGATCACAGCTGTGGTGTGTTTCAACCAAGAAAGAGTCGAGAAAGTAATGGCATGTGGAAGTTCAAGCAGCCACCACATTCAAAACACTGCTGTTGTCTGTAAATCGTCTCAAGTTCACCACTATTGTGATCGACAATAAGAAGGAATACCTCACTTTAAAAACACAATCAGTTTTGTGATGCATAGTACTCATCTTCAGAGAACATATCTGGGGTGGAAATAACGCACAGCACCTACATGTGACTACCAGAATGCAAGCATGGTGAACATGGAATATGAGCATGAAATGCAAACATGGCAAATGAAAACTGTACACATGTGAGCTCTCCCCCTCTAATTGGTAATGTTCAAAAAGCAGCACCCCCCATTACAGGGACAAGATCTATTAAGTGAATAATTCATACACAGATCGGTGCTGTGTTCACAATCTGCAGATTGCGTGTAGGTGGTGGCAGAGCCCACATTTTCATTCCCACTTTTCATCTACACACATGTAAAACACAACTTTTCAGAAGGAAATTTTCCTCAAGGAAATAGGGACCCAGTAAAATGGAAGTAGGCAGGAGGGAACTTTCTATAAAGGTAATAGTGGTGGGATTGTAATTGCCTATTAAAAATTAATTAGTTCTCTTTTTCTATCCACCTTTATACCTCATTGTTTATTGGATGTATTATACTGTTTTTATATCCTTTGCTTCTAACTGTGAAATCCAGGTCAGTGGATCTTGTAATCTGTGAAATCTAGGCTACTGTGTGTATTATACAGTTTTTTATTACTGTTTTTTGGTTTGTGTCATTGTTCTTTAATTACATAATGCTGTTTTATTGCCTGGTTAAAGGAGAACGAACTGGAACTAAATCAGGAAAAACTGGGCTGATGCTGGTAGGTAAATATGGGGTTCCCACAAACTGTTGGCATAACAGCCCTCTTCTCTAACCTGGTGAAAATACTGGGAGTAACACTGAATCCAATGTTGCTCTTAGAAAACCAAGTTGAGGAAGTGGCTGAGAGAACTTTCTGTTAACCTTGCTAGGCTGATCCATACGACTGTAACCTTGAGGCTTGGTTATTATAAGGTATATGTTGGGCTGCCCTTGAGTACAACAGTGGTTCTGCGCACTATTCAAGATGCTGGTTGTTACTTTTAAGTCCCTTTGCAGCCTGAGACCCACATATTCAGTGGACTGTCTTTCCCCATATGATCCTGTGTTCCAGCTAAAGTAATCAGACACCTCACTTTCTGTAGCTACCTCTGTGAAGAAGGTCTACTCCTCAGCCAATGCACACTCATTTTTGGTGGCTATACTGACACTTTGGAACAGCCTGCCAGATGTGGTATGGAAAGCTCCCATACTCTCATTTCCATAAAAGATACAAAGCAAAATTATTCTGATGCCACTTTAGTAGAAGTAACTGATTAATGGCCCTTTCTGCACTCTCCTTTTAATCCATGTCCACTGCAGTGTCCTCCAAGCAATTCTGCACTAAAATCAAATTCAACCTTCTTTTTTAATCCAGGGGTTTTCCTTCCTATTCTGCACTAAAATAAAGTTCAACTTTCTTTTTATGCCAGGTTTTTTCCCCATTCTGCTTTCTGAGGATTGAGTAGACACGGGGAAAATCGTGCGAAGCTGCGGGGCAAAATGCGGCCACACAAAACTTAGTGCGAAATTGACACGTACCATTGGGGCAAAAGGGAAGAGAGAGTGCGGAGCAGCGCTTGTGGGAAATCGGCCTATATGTTTATATTTTGTAATCCACTTTGGGCATTGTGGAAAGGCAGGATATAAATATTTTAAATAAAAATTGCATTGTTCATTGTATGTATTCTTCTGTTTTTTCACGCTCTCTTTTTTTGCATTGTCCTTATATTACTGTAATCCACCTTGGGTCTCAATGAAAGGGTAGATAATAAATACTGCATGTAAATAAATACATTTTCAACCTGGATAAATCAGTTGAAGAGGGTTCTTGGCCCTCAGGCACTGCCTGTGTTTGGGGAAATCATCAGATGACTCTGTCTTCAGTCTCAGGAAGAGATGTAATGGAACCAAAAAGAGCATCCCCTTGGGAACAATGAAAACACCATCCAGTGAGAACTCAGAGCAGGGGCCCCAGCTTTTTCAGCCCACAGGCACCTTTGGCATTCTGACACAGTGTGGTAGGCACAGGGACAAAATGGCTGTTAGAAAATGGCTGCTGAAGGAGGTGGAGCCAGCCACAAACTGTCTGCTATGGCTTACCTTCAGGCACAGGTTGCCAGCTTCCAGGTGGGGCCTGGGATCTCCACTTTTACAACTGATCTCCAGCTGACAGAGATCAGTTCGCTAGAGGAAATGGCTTCTTTGAAGGGTGGACTCCATGGCATTGTATCATGCTGAGGCTCCTCCCTTCCCCAAACCCTGCCCTCTTCTGGATCCACCCCAAAAATCTCCAGGTATTTTCCAACACAGACATGGCAACACTATTCAAGCAGCTACTACCAAAGCAACATTTTAAAAAATCTACAATCAAACCTCCAATGGCCATTCAAAAGCCCTGCTGGGCATAAGCCCCACATCACTAAGCGACTTTCTAAAATGCTTGGTAAGTGCCAGGAATGGTGTCACTGGGCACCACATTGGGGACCCCTGAGTTAGAAAAAAATTCAGAAGGACAACTGCATGAGCCGCTATCACAAGACGTTCCCCACCACTTCGTCTTCGTGCCAGAAAGTCATCTGTTTAGATCACACGGGGTCAGGCCGAGTAAAAAGAACTGGCTACAATGTTCGCGATGCAAGCACTTCCCACTGTATGTGTTAGAACGGAGCAGCCATTTTGGGAAGATGAAGCAATAAATTAGCTAGGAGGTGAACGGAAGCCCCCTTTTTCAATGGGAGTTGCTTGCTGTGCCAAGAAATTATTGTGTCGTGTTGGCTAAATGTTATCCACCTCCAGTACCAAATCTGCCTTCTTAGGCCTACTGAATTCAGTAGTTCTAGGGTTAACGGTGGCCAACTTAAAAATATATTGTATTAAGGCAGCCAGCTTTTCAACTAGTCTCTGCAGCTGAGCCTTAAATAATGGCAGGTCGATCTGATATTAGCAGAGGAGGCTGTTTATCTCCATACCTTCTCATTTTCATTCTGCCATATCAAATCCCTTTTGGAGGCACAGATGCATACACCAGCTGAGAAGCTGGCAAACCTAAATTGTGGTCATATTTGAAAACAATCTGTTTCAGGTTCCTGGCATTAAGTCTCTTCTGGACAGGGAATTTTTCTTTTCTCAGAATGATTGGCTCCCATTGGTTAAACACCAGTAAATGTATTCTGTCCGATTGCACCTGCATTTAAAATAAATCTGTCCTTCTAAAGTGGCAAGCACTACACAGAATACAGCTTTTTACAGAAACCAGCTAGTAGATTTATAAATTAAGTTTTAGCAACATTTGAAAAATAAACTAACAGTGAAGGGAGAAAAAATAATGCTCCAAAGACCAATAATGAAGAGTTTTATTAATTTACCCAAAAAAGAAAAAAGAAAGAAAGAAACAGGTATGGCGGTATGCCGTTCTACTAACCAAGATGAAATTGAGCATATAAATTATTCAGGATATTTCTGTTGACCCAGAATGTGTCACTTGTAATGAATAGTGATGGGTAAGCAAGCAATAAAAAATGATAAGCTATATACCTCGGCACAAAAGTGGCCATAACAGGCACCTGATCATATTTTGCAAGACACAATTTAATCAAAGGTAGGCTGGGAAATAATCTGTAGAATAGAAGGTATCATTTATAAAAGTCAGCTTTTACATTTACTGCACCATTAATGTATTAAAATTGAGCACCAATTGTTCTGTCTGGAGTCTGTCCTAAGTAGCCAAATGCAGACAATGTTACAAACACACCAGACAGATCAGGGGAGATGCCATGCTGTTTAAACTACAATTGATGTTTTCTGCAGTTCACCATGTACTCTGATTCCATGCTCCTTCAACCCAGTGCTAGGACCTGGCCCTTCCTTTTGCACTAGAACAGAAGCAACAGACTTCAGTTGCAGCAGTGGGAAGGAACACGATGTGGAAATTCTGGGGAAGGAGGCTGGTTTCCACTTCATCCTTTGTCAGAGTGGCCATAGCCTCCTAATGCTAACACAAACTTTGCATCAGCAAAGCACTGTAACAAGCTAGCTTTGAAAGTAATTAAAATGGAAAAAGAGCAGGGCTTGAAGGGTTTCCAGCTAATGGCTAGCACCCAGCAGGAGACTGGGGATGGGGGTATCTGAGTGTTGTTGGAGGGAGAAAAATGAATTAATGGTAAAACCATAGGTTTTGCAGGAATTTCTAGAGAGGTGTGATGTTACTTCCGGGAAGTGATGTCACATCATCATGTCAACAGTTTTCTTTTTTAAAAGTTATTCTCCCTCTGGCCACCAGAGCAGCAGGAGGAAGCCCCATAGCAGGCCCATTGCTACCATAGGGCATTTTGGGGCCCGGCCCTCTGACTTCCTGCCAAGGCCCCATGACGTCCATCCAGCCCCCAGCCCCCCCTGGTGCCCGGGTTGCCATGGTGGACCACATGATGATGTTGATGAACCATGGCATGAAAGGGCTGCAGGGCTACTGGATAGGGGTGAATGGGGATGAATACCTGCCTGCTCCAACTGGCGAGTGTGAGTTTTTAAAATTTAATTATAATTTATTTTTTTTAAAAAAAATTGTGATGTCAGTGCCCCCTGACTTATTTAAAGGCCCCCTTGAATTACAAAATCCTGGCTACGGGCCTGCTCCAAAGCAGGTGTCTATTAAGGTCACTCCTGAGGGAGATTATAAAAGCCCTTGCATTATTGTATTCAATACAGAACATTTGGTGAGTCAGGGCACTCCAGAGTATATGGTTTGGTAGTTTGGTAAGCATGACCAGGATGCCTACTGTGGTTCACTGTATATTTTGTTTTATTCTAGAGGTTTACAGCAACTGAGGAAGAGAACTTAAGAAACAAGGGATATATACCAGGACCTTGTTTTGCTGTTATGGGCAATTATTGCTGTTACTGGCTACTATGAATCTTTGGCTGATTTCCCACTACAGCTGCCTTGGTGTTGCACCGCCGTTTGCCCCGACACTATTGGTCAATTTCACACCTGAAGCCGCGGGGCTGCATTTTGACCCGCTGCTTCGCCTGATTTCCCCCGCAGTTTTCTGATCCTGTTTTTTGAGTTTCCACATTGTTATTGTTATTGTTCCTTATCATGATTACTTTGTTTGTATGTACTTCTTGGTCTCTTGACAATTTGTATCTTATCAGTTTTGTACGAGACTGTAATTACAATTGATTACTATTATTATGACAGTCATGATATGGTTACTGGTGTTATTTATGGTTGTACACTTGCATATTTAGTGGGAGTCTTGGGCAGGCAGCCCTTTTTCAGAGTTTCATCTCGTTGATTCTAGCAGCTCATTTGCTTCGTGGGCCTCTGTTGTTTGTGCATTACTGTGTATTCAGCAAGTTTATTTTGCCATTCTTCTAAACACGGACAGATAACTAGTTTCCATTTTGCTGTGTCAATGGTTCTAGCTGCTGTCATGGTGTATTTGAATAGCTCTTCTAAAATTTTTGGTAATTAGGCAGAACACCTAATAGCATGCTCTTGGCTTCCATTAGGAATTTAAACTTTAATATATTCTGCATTTTTTGGTGTGTCCCGGCTCCTGCCGGGCCAGCACTGGAGGGCTTGGAAAGAGCCCGGAGGAGCCGCCGGAGACCCCTGTCCCCATCCCCTTGGCCTGTGGTAGTCCGGGGCTGGCCCTAGTGATGCCCCCCCCACCCCGGAGCAGTCCTTACTGGGCGCAGCATCAGCCTGCCTCACAGAAGCAGCGGAACAGGATCAGGGACCCTGGCAGCACCGGAGGCTGAGGCGGGGGGAGCAGAAGCGGCACAGGCAGGGCAGACGAGGCCCGGCCCGTGGTGGGTGCAGCAACCTGCCCGAGCCACCATGCCTGTTGGGAAGGGTGCGGCGGAGAGCATACATCCGGCTCCCACCCTGGGGAGGGCCGCAGGAGCCGGAAGGGCGGACGCGGGCCTGGCGTCCTTCCTTTTGAAGGGAGGCAGGGCCTCAGGGCAGGAGGTGCCAAGGGGGGCGGCGAGGGTAATAAAAGGAAGAGGCAGGGATGAGGCCAGGGAGGAGAGACTGGGTTGGCTGAGGCTAACCTAAGAGTCAGAGAGAGGGGGGGGGAGAGAGCCCTGACGGCCAGAGTTCCCCCTTGCGCCAGAAGCCAGACCCAGGGCGGACAAGAGAGGTGACGGAACCCCTCTGGCAGTCCTGCAGTCTGAGGCCACTACCCCTGCTCTTCGGTAGGCCCCTGCTACTGACCCCTGTTGGCTCCTCCGTTGGCCCGGTCGGGGCTGGGGTGACTGATACAAACCCCGGGGTGGTATCCCAACAATGGCCGTGAGCGGGTGCCCTTCCACTGGGCATTGTGGGCGTCACATGGTGTATGTCTTTCCAATATCTTTTTGCTTTTTTACAAGTCCACCACATATGAAAGAAAGTTCCATCTATGTCTTGACATTTCCAGCATTTTCCTTTGTAGGTTTTATGTATTTTCTCAATGTCCTTTGGAGTTATATACCATCTGAAAAACATTTTGTACCAATTTTCTGTAAGTGTGTGGATGACTGAAAATTTGGTACCTTTTTCCTATAGTCATTCCCATTGTTGCATGGATATCTGCCCTTTAAGATTTTGCATCCACTTAATCATATATTTTTTCACTTGTTCATCTTCCATTTCTAGCTGGAGTAAAATCTTATATATCCATCATAGTTGGTGCTCTTTTTGCAGTCACATCTCTTAGAACTCCACCTTCAGTACTCATGATCTCCTTTAGTCTTGAGATTAATTGATAATATATCAGCTATTGAATATTTACACCTTAATATCTTGCCAAGACTTGATTTTCCCCTAAGCATTTATGATCATGCCATAAATTAAAAATCATTTTTATTTCTTGTATTCAATGCGCTTCTATTGGGGACATAAGCAAAGAGCTTGAGGGGCTCAATAAATTCCAGTGTGTAAACCATATTCTCAGAAGTCCATCTCTGATTACGTGACTTCTTTCTTGTGTTATGATCTTTTTAGTTGATTTCTTAATCCATAAATAATTGTGTAGGCCTTCATCAAGATCTGCTGATTTTTATTTTACTAGTCTTTGTCTCAGAATTTTTAATCCAAGCCACAATTCAGAACAGACCTGTGGCTTGGTAATATAATTTTATATTTGGGACTGCTAAACATCCTCTCTTTTTCTCATCTTGTAGTATTTTGAAGCTTATTTTTTGGCCATTTAATATAAATTAATTTATCTGTCTTTATCTCTCTTTCAATATTTGTTCTATGTATATAGGTAACGTTTCAAACAAAAAGTTTAGCTTTGGCAGCACATTCATTTTAATTGTAGAGATTCTCCCCAGCCATGAGATTATTATTTTTTTTCAATCTTAATAAATCTGCTTGAATCATTTTCATGCAATTTTTAATGTTACATGCCATTTTTCTCCAACTAATACAAAAAAGTGTCTGCCTGTCCCATCCCCCCTGGACTCCTGATGGGAGGAAGGGGAGGTGGAGGCTCAGGGGCAGGAATGTGTCCCAGCCAGTGGCCTCCTCCAAACCGCACTTATCAGAGGCAGCAGCAGAGTGACGGCCGAAGGAGCAGCAAAAAAGGTGCCTGAAGATGAGGTGGGCCTGAGCCCACAGAAAGGGGAAGGGATGCCCAAGCCGGAGCCAAACAATGGTGGAGTATGAGGGCAGGCCCACACCAGGGAGCACTGGCAACTGCGGGGGTTCAGGGGAGGATCGGAGGGAAGCCCGGGCAGACACTGCCTTAACAGCAATATTTCTGTTGACTTTCAATAATATGACTGAAGATGAGAATGACTTCCTTTTTGTCCTAAGTGCAGAGAAACAACTGATGAAACTTGCACTTCTAAATCAAACTAGCATTCACAAAACTTGGTAACATCCATAAAAGACTCTCCTATGACCAACCCACATAGTGCAAATGACAGTGTATCATCACAAGCAAACAGCAGCCAAGAAAAATATCCATCACATAAACCAGATGGTTCCAAACAGATCAACGAAGTAAACCAAAAATACATAAAGTGTGAATGAAATCATGTCAAAGATTAGCACATTCCCTTCAGTACCACTGGAATGTGTCTCAATGATGAAAATACATCTTCACCCTTTACCTGCTCACTAGCAATTTTCAATCTACGATGAGTGGTTCCCAGCCAAATTCAAAACTTATATTTCTTCAAATGGTGGTAAGGCTTTACTATGGCGATTATCTTTCCTTAATACTGATGTAATCTCTAGAGTGAATTTATACAACCCTGTAATTTTTGGCACAGTTCAGGAATAATACAATCCATGCTTTGGTGTTTACTTTCAAAGAATTTACTGCAACAGGATTATGCAAAAAGGATTATGCAGAAAGACAATAACTGACTCAGGCCACTAATAAAACAGATAGGCCTTCAGAGCACAAGCACTAACACAAACTACTAGACAGCAGAGAGAGAAACAATAAGAGGTAGGCTGAACTACAAGGAAAAAAATCAATAAACCCTAAACACTAAAGAATGCTCCATAACTCCACCTAGGGTACAAGTTGACTAAACTACTCCTTCAGCAACATTCACAGTAATCAGACTCCTAGCAGGCTGCCGCTTCTCCAACAGTAATTCCACACAGAAATCATATCTGACAAGTTAAATCCATAAAGATGCGGTACGTTTAGTCCCAAAAATATCACACGATAGATTTTCATTAGCAAATCAGGTCAGAGAAACTGAATGTTGAGCTTTGCTGTCTGTGTGATTGGGATCCAAAATTCTCTTTGGATTCTGCTTTGCAAGCGACAGTAATTGCAACTCTGTCCATTTCTAGCCACTTCTCTCCCAAATTGGAAAATAATTACAACTCATTGATTAGCTATCTTAACTAAACAAAAAAAAAAAGTAGCAGGTAAACTACTCTGAGCTGATTCCCTATTTAAAGTGTCTAATTTATTCAGTGTGGTAAATTATTAAACTAGGTGTCCATGGATTATTTGAATGACACTATAAAAAGTAAGAGGTGCTAATCTTCCTCCCATAAATTCAATGTATTGAGCACAAATCTAGAGAAAGAGAAGTGTGCCTCTGAAATCCATGGGTGTGTTGAAACGGGCAGGGTGAGATTGCAGAACGGGCAGTATCACTTACCATTGAAAGTGAGAACTAGGATTTTTAAAAAATGTTTTCCTGCTTTAAAGTTCCTTGAGAAACAAACATTTGCACACCAGAGAAGAAGGTTCAAGTCCAGCCACATATCTTCTGAGTTGTTGTTTTTTACTAGCACAAAGCTTTTAACATAGGTGAGATTTTTTTAAAAAAATTATCCCCTTAGTGCCTCATTGTTGTGGAAATGAAAGGCTTTGCAATGCCTCAGACTTCAGATGGGGACTATAGAGCCAGAACGATAGGTCAGGACCCTGCCTATCTGTCCTCTGCACTGCTCTGGTACTATCCCTTTGATGTGTAGATGTTACTCTGGGTCAGTGTTCCCTCAAAGCTGAGTCAGTGTGAGCTAGCTCACAGTTTTCTAGCCTCCAGCTCACACATTTTTGTCTTAGCTCAGGAAGGACAGCTCCAGAGCAAACTAATTTATGCAGTAGCCAGATCACTCACTCACAACTTTAATGCTAGCAGCTCACAAAGTAGAATTTTTGCTCACAAGACTCCACAGCTTAGAGGGAGCATTGGGGTAATCTTCCTTCCTTCTAGGTAACACCCTCTGTCTCTGTCTCTCTCTCCATCTTGCAGCCATGAGAGCAGGACATGCTTTCCTGCATCTCCAACCTAGTTTAGCTAGTTAGATTAGAATACTGTCCCTATCCTGTCTAGAATGGCATTCTTTATAATAAAGGACTCATATTAGCTTACTAAGATAAAGAAGACTCCATGTAAACTCTGTCTCCTAAGCTGCAACACACATTCCACTGTGCCATATGCACCCAGCATTCTCACAATTCTATTGCACAAGTAAACTAGGCCTGAGTATATACTCAGATCCCATTAGAACTGCCAAATTGCAACCTGAAGATTCTCCTATATATTTAAAGCTACCACTGAATGGGAACATAAAACAGCCACGGCTTCTCCTCTTAGGGATCCATCTGAAATTCTCCCTGAACTGGATTTTGAGTTGTGGCAACTGAATCCCAAATTCCAGACACCACCACATCACCAATTTGCATTTGAGTTAACATTCTGTTCGCTAATGCACATGTGTGCATCGGTGAAATACAGCATAAAAAGAATCTTGATGCGGTAAGAATCTTGATGTACATGTAGCCATCAGTAAGACAGAGGGAAAATGATGCAAACAAACTGCATGAATTAATAGTTATGGCCATTGATGCATACTCCAATTCTGCAATTAATTCAAGACATTTTTCTAGTCAAAAAATGCAATGAAGGAAAAATGGAATGCAGCACAGAGAGAAACTCTGGAAATATAGAGGCATAGAGAACATGACATCTGTTGTTTCCTATCATGTGTACATTCTCTTTGTAGTTCTTTTGTACGCCTCCTTCACCAGCTGCAGCAAGCAGAACTCTAGGTGTCCTGCTCTGCAGGTGGGTGGGTGGGTGGGGATCCCAACCAGAACTGAGGCAGAAATGAGCCAGAGAAGTAGCAATTCAGTACAGGGACAATCTCTGGATTGTGATACGGTGCCCTAAATTCCATTCATTTCAATGGGACTTAAGGGAACCTAAATTCTTTTGGGTTTCCCCCAATTAACAGAGGTGCATTTTCAAAGCAACTTGCACTGTAACGAAAGGTCATAAACAATATCTTTTCCCACAATGTGAGATGCGTAGAAAGTTTTGAATCTGCAAGCTTCAGATGGAGGAAACTGGACATTTTTAAAATGGGAGAGAACAAAGGATTGGAAGAAGATCAGAAATAAAGATGCTAGTTCAATATATTAGTAATGTGCAGCAGTGAATGAGAAAAGGGTTTGTCATAGGAGAAACTTGCTTAGTCGTTCACAGGAGAATACACATCATAGATGATCTGTGCAATCTGTAAAATAACACTACAAGCATAACTGCATACTGTTTAATGTAATGTGTTCTCTATGATCACAAAGATTCAGTATTAAATACTAAGTTCTACTTTGCTGGAATACTTTCTGGAGGAAACTTTAAAACTGCACTCCATAAATTCTTGACGATCAGGATTGATTCAATTCTGTCATCCTCAGACCTCTAGTCAGGATTTTGTAGCTTGTGGGGCAATTTTTTTTTTCTGGGGGGCTGCCCTTATTTTTCTGTCCGTACACAACTGTACTTTTGGCTCTTACAAATAAATGAACATGCGGGATCTTTGTGTGTTCACTGTGCCATGTGAACAAGGACTGAGTCAGACCATTGTCCCATGATGATCGATATTGCCTACTCTGACTGGCCGCAGTTCTCCAGGGTCTTTCACATCACCTGAACTATTTAACTGGAGATGCTTGGGACTGAACCCAGAACCTTTCTGTTTGGTGCTCTATCACTGAGCCATGGCCCCTTCTTATCAGATAGCTAGGCTGCAGAAATCCCCTAGAGGGGAGAATTGCTGGCCTTTCAGGATCTGTCGACTCTGGAGTGTGTTATGGGTTGGGGGAGGGTCTGTAATCAGTGCACACCTTTTTAAAAGAGTTTTCAGGACAGATTCATGTGGGGCTGGGCCTTTAAGAAAGGGGGCGGAGCCCTGAATAGCCCCACTGTAGCTAGGGGCCTGGCTATCCTTATCAGCAGGAAGTCAGTCTCTAAGAAGTTTACTTTTTGCTTGATCCCCTGACTCAGTACTTACTTAATATTTAACTAGATATCAAAGCACAAAATGGACTTCTAAACATCATGAATCTCATAAGGGCTTTCTTCAGGATCAAATATTCCTACTTGTCTAGATGAGTATCTCCCATATTCCACTTAAGCATGTAAAGACAGTTTAAAAAATGGTCTCCCAGATCTGTGAGCCATCTACAAGACCAGCCCCATTCATATAATGGAGGAATACTATAGGTATCAAGGAATCAGGAAGAGTATGTCTTTCCACCCTCAGACTATTACTATTCATAAAAGCAGAGGCAGGGCAATAGTTCCTTGGCAGAGGACTATATTTGCATGCAGAATGTTCCAGGCTCAATCCCTGGTATCTTCCGTTACAACAAAACATCAGACAGCACACACATTGTGATAGACCTTTTTTCTGTCTAAGACCTGTTACTCAGAGTAAATCAGTACAATAGTATGACTGGGCATGAGGCAGCTTTACATGTTGAACAATGCGGCAAGAGAACAATCCTGCCAATATGTACTTTTCCATTTGTAACGCAGAAGGGTGCACTGAAGAGCACATATTTGAGAAACTCAGAGGAAGAAAAAAGAATAGGGAGTCAAGGAGCCTGAAAATGAATATAAATTGATAGATGCACTTAAAGTGGGATAAGGAACCACCTTTAAACCAGGCTTGTACAACTTACATCACATCACGCTGAATGTAGGCATGTGTTGTAGGCAGGCAGGTGCTTGACAATTCTCCCTTTCCCTATTTTTTTGTAGTTCCAGGCAGGTAGCAAAACCAGAAGATCCCCTGGTGGGCTTCTCTATAGGGCTTGTGAGCTGTGTTTGGCATGATGAACCTCAGATAGAGCACCCCTGCTGTGAATAACAGGAATCTGAAGCTGATGCAGGAAGCGAACAGTAAGCTGAGAAGAATAAATGACATTCCTGGGCTCTGTATTTGCTATCTTTGTGTAATAAACTGTGCAGATCTCTCCACAAAGCCAGGGGTATGTTGGCTTGGCTATAAATTAGCCATTGGTGTGAATCAGTATGATCCACAGTTTATAGAAACATATTGATGCCAGGAAGACAGTGGGGAAAACTAACTACTTAATTATAGCCCAAGGTGCATCCAGTAACCTCCCACGTACATTCTGTCCTGTCAAACATGTCCAGCAAGCTCTGACATTAATTAACATAGCATTAAAAAAAAAAAAATCAAACACAGCTTTTTGAAAAAGTGATGTTGATATGTGAAGAGTAACTAAATAATTATCAAGTCTCCCATTGTACTAAACTTAGTAGGCATTTAGAACTCTTCATTCACTTACTATTTCAGGGACAGCAAAATGCCTTTGGAATATGCTTTGGATGCAGTCCAAGGTGATAAAATAAGTGATAAAAGTCTTGATCATTGTTGTGTACATGGACCGCCACTAGGGTCCACCACCACTAGGGTCCTAGAGCTTGGTACAAAAAAACAATAGGACCTAGAATCCTAGTCCACCTGAAATCCACCAATTAGGCATTGGCGAGAAGTTCAAACCCACCAGTGGGACTATGGGGGTACTGGGTGGAGTTGTATATAGTTGGCCTTGTGGGCTGTTTAGTTAGTTCTTGTGTGAAGTACAATAAACGCGTCTGAACTCATGTCCGAGTCCTCCATGCCGCGAACCTAGTACTTTACAGTGCAAATGAGGATGGGATCCCATGAACGGGCCTGACTCTCCAGCCAGTACAGCAATGAGCACTGACCCCATGGAAGCCACCGCGCCGTGCACCATTCCCAAGCAGCACCACATCACACCCGGCTCTCCCCATCTCCGCTCCCCACTCTGCACTAGGACCATGGCCACCGCTCAGGGAAACCTCAAAGTCTTTGACCCCACGCATCCCAAGTTCTGGGATTCGTGGACGGATCAGCTAATCTGTTACCTCACCTACTATTATGAGGTGACCAAGAGAAGAAACCTCCTCCTAAGTTCCTGCGGCACGGCCACTATCCAACTAGCCAAGAGCCTCCTGGCCCCTAAGGCCATCCTCAAGTTTTCTTACAAGGAAATAATCGATGCCTTGACTCGGTACCTGATGCCCAAGCCAACGAAGCTAGCGAGGTGAATGGAATTCCAGGGCCACCACCAGAAGCCCGGAGAGACAGCCGCAGTGTATATGGCTGCACTACACCATGGAATGCACCTTCCCCAAGATGGAAGATAATGGGGGTCAGTCGTATGGGGGGTCAGTGACATGAAGCTCCACTGCAAGTTCATCAGCACCACCGACCTGAAAGTCGACAAGGCCCTGCAACTTGCAATTGCATACAAGGCCTCACACTAAGATAAGCCACAGTCCACGGCACCTCTTGTGCTCCCCAACCCAGTGCTGGAGAATTCAGATGAGGATGACATCCGCCTCGTCCACCCAACAAGCCGCTGGAAGCCAGCAGGAGCTGCCGGCACCCCAGGACATCCCGGCAGACCTGTGAGCTGTACCACGTGCACCAGCTGCAAAGAGGCACACGACCGCAAACTGTGCTGGTTCCATGACACCATATGCCACATGTGCAGGAAACAGGGACACCTCACCCACGTCTGCAGATCCAAGGTCAACCGGAGCCAGAACCCCCAGACCCAATAGTGCAGACAGACCTCTGCACACTATGAGGCCACCACGGAAAAAGACAACCTCTACCTTTTGACCAGCCAGCCGTCACTGGTACTCCGCCTCGCCAATCGGCCCGCAACCCCCAAGGTCCAGGTCCAGGTCCAAATAGAGGGGTCCCCCTGCACTATGGAAGTGGACTTTGGATCTGCAGCATCCATCATTTTAGTGGAAATGCTGAACAGACTTTGTCCTAATGGGGGACCCCACCTGTGCCCGTCGCCCTTGAGCCTCATGGACTTTCAAAGGAACCAGGTTCCGATCCAGGGTGTGGGAATATTTTGGGTGATGTACTGGGGGTTCGAGCCTTTACTGGGCTTGATTGTGGTGGAGGGCAACTTGGTCACTCTGTTGGGATGGGCATGGTTCACATCATTGGGCATCATCATTGGGAGGATGAGATACTGTGTGTCTCAGGATTACGTTGATGTGCGTGGGGAATTCCCCGGGGTTTTCAATGGGGCCCTGGGATGTTATAAAGGGCCCCTGGTCTCCTTATAGCTAGACCCCCAGGTAGCCCCGATTTGCATGAGGTTCCACTGCGCCCCGATAGCCTTACAGCCCAAAATATATGCAGAACTAGACCGTTTGGTGGTGCAAAGGGTCCTAGAACCAGTGTCACATGCGCCATGGGGGACCCCCATTGTAACCCCTGTAAAGCCCAACAGCAATATCCACATCTGCGCGGACTATAAATGCACACTGAATGGGGCCCTCCACGACCATTCCTACCCAGTCCCGGTGGTGAATCATGTGTTGGCCACCTTGGCAGGGGCCAAAATCTTTGGAAAGTTGGATCTCACTCAAGCGTACCAACAACTGCCCGTTGATGACGCCACCGCAACCGCCCAGACTATTGTTATGCACGGGGGTGCATTTAAGGTGAAGCGCCTACAGTTCGGGGTGAGTGTGGCCCCAGGGATTTTCCAACAGTTAATGGACTCTGTGTTGAAAGGGATCCCTGGAGTGATGCCATTTTTTGATGACATCCTCATCGCTGCAGCAACACCAGACAACTTCGCCTCCCATCTCCATGCAGTCCGCAGCCATTTCGATGAAGCAGGACTGAAAGTCAAGAGGGAGAAATGCCTGCTTGGGGTCCCAGAGGTGGAATTCTTGGGGTTCTGGGTCGACGCATCAGGCCTCCATCTGGCAAGGGACAAGGTGAAGGCCATTGTGGAAGCCCTCAGCCAACGTGCAAGGCGGAGCTTCAGGCATTTTTGGGGACTATTGAACTTTTACCACGCCTTTCTCCCCCACAAGGCGGTGGTAGCCAAACCCTTGCATCAGCTTTTGGACAAGTTGGCGCCGTAGGTATGGGGCCCATGGGAAGTGGCCGCATTCCAAGGCATAAAAGCCTTCCTAATCTTGACCAAGTGCTGGTCCATTTCTTTTTCTTTTTTTAACTGCCCCAAGGGACAGAATCTTATTAAATTTTTTACATATAACAAAACAATACAATACAATACAAACAACACTTACCACAAAACATAAATGGGGGTAATACAGCACCCCGGCGCTCCCAGAGAAAACGTAGACCGCCAGCCTACTTGCAGGACTATGTGACATAGGCTGGGTCGGAACTATAGGGGGAGGGGTGTTGTGTATGCGGACTGCCACCTAAGTCCTAGAGCTTGATACAAAAAGACAATAGGACCTAGGATCCTAGTCCACCTGGAATCCACCAATTAGGCATTGGCGGGAAGCTCAAACCCACCAATGGGACTATGGGGGTACCGGGTGGGGGTGTATATAGTTGGCCTTGCAGGGCCGTTTAGTCAGTTCTTGTGTGAAGTACAATAAACACGTCTGAACGCATGTCGTAGTCGGAGTCCTCCATGCGGCGAACCCAGTACTTTAGGGGCATCCTATTGACAGAAAAATGAATAGTTAGAGGGGCAGAAATCACAGCTCCACAGATGGAGAGTGCACAGTCTTTTGAACTGTAGAGAAAGATACTTTGAGGCTCTTTACTACAAGGGGTTGGTTAATAGTTCTGAAATGTTTGTAACTACTTAAATCTCTGTGATGGTAAATATTACAGTAGGGTTGCCAGGTCCAAACAAAAAGCCAGTGGGGGACTTACTACGATGCTCTGGGAGAGGGGAGGGAAGACGCACACCATGCCTACATCATCTTTGCACCTTAGGCACCTTCAGTACCTTAGGCACATCGGGGTCATCAGGGGCAACATGCCTATGTCACCTGGAAGTGATGTAGGCATGTCTGTGACATCAGTAAGCGACGCTCTGAAGCTAATTCCACCATAGATTTTTGCCCCAAAACCAAAGCATCACCCGCCCAATACGCCTACATCACTTCTGGGTGATGTAGGCACATCACGTTTGGGCTGGTAACTCTCCCTGTTGGCCACCTGGTCAGTACCAGGAGGGAGCGCCAGAACCTGGGGATCCCCCACGCACAGGGGAAACCGGGCAACCCTATATCACACAACTGGTGATTCAATAATACTGGTTTAAAACTGACAGACTCCCCCTTCCTGTGTTGCTGTAATCCTTATATGCACAACCTGACACTCCAAAGATTGCAGTACCATACTGTCTAGGGTTGCCAATTCTGGGTTGAGGATTTCTGGAGATTTGAGGGCAGAATCTGCAGAAGGTAGACTTTGGAAGGGACGGAGCTCAGCAGGGATGTGATGCCATAAAGTCCACCTTCCAAACCTGCCATTTTTTTCCAGAGAAGATCAGTTGTGATTCTGGAAGAACTCCAGGCCCCAGCTGGAGACAGACAAACCTAATTACTGCTTCCCCCCCCAGCAGGTGGTGAGGCCTTATTAACCCTGTTGGTGTTTACCCTAAGATATATGATACTGTGTAATTAATAGGGCTAGCTTTTCATGGGTGAGGGGATGTGCAACCTAAAGCATGACATCCCCCTACAATGAAATATTTAGATGCCTGCTCTCCTTCAACCTGGCCTCCCCAGTCTCCGCCCCTCCAAATCCCCAGGAATTTCCCAACCTGGAGTTGGAAACCCTACTCATTTGGGAAAACTTTTAATAAAACTTCAAATTATTGTGCTGTCCCAGTCTAGGTGCCTGGACAAAGAAAAGTTTATCCTTGTGCCCCCCCCTTCCCAAATCAGAATACTAAACTGGCATGCAATTGAGCTTTAAAATCCAGATTTGTGGGGATGACAAAAAATTGTCCAGGCATCTGCCTTCAGACATCATAGTAAGCTAGAGTTCACTGAAAGTTTTTCTAGGTCGCCAAGAGCACAGCAAGCTACCTTTGTGCTTGTTGCATACAAACAGAGGCTTTCTGAAACACTGGGATGTGGCCATTATCAGGCAGGCTTGCCAACCTCCAGGCTGGATCTGGAGGTCTCCCAGAATCACAACTGATCTCCAGATGACAGAGATCAGTTCCCCTGGGGAAAATGGCTGCTTGGAAGATGGACCCTATGGCATTATAGCCAGTTCGTCCCCTCTCCTCCCCAAAATCCCACCCTCCACCCCCAAATATCCAGGAATATCTCAACCTGGAGTTAGCAACCCTATTATCAGGTCAGTTTAGATAGCCACAGGCTTCTGAATAGTTACAAAGGATATAACAGTAAACGGGAGGGCAGCAATTACATGTCCAAGCCTTCAAACCATTAGACCTATTTCAGAAAAGAACAGAAAGAAAATAGCCTAGCCTCTTGCCTGGTAGAAAGACTTGTGAATAAAGGTTGGTGGCTAGAAACAGCCCTTTGGGCTTGCACAAGAGAAGTTCTACAAGTGAACATGCATGTTAAAATGTTTTAATGTACAATAAGCCAGGTCTCTCTGCCAGGCCCTGTCAGAGGATCAGAGAGGCCTGGACCACTTCCAGCTTTTCAGGCCCCAAACAAAAATGAAAAAAATGACACCACTGAGAAGCAAAATAAGGCTTTCCTTTTAACATCTCAACAATACTCACTGCTTGCAGGGCAGGCACACATGGTGCATGCTTGTCTGAAGTGGGGGCCACCTGAGCCTGCCCTACAACCAATTAATTCACTGCTCGCAGGGCAGGTGCACGTGGCCCCCACTCCTCCCCCAACTATTTAAAGGGAAAGTTCCCTTTAAATGGTTGGGGGAAAGTGGTGAGGGTGTTTGTGTGTGGCCCTGTGGCCCTGGCATGATGACATCATTCTGTGTGACATCATCACATCAGGGATGGCCCCACCCCCTCCCAGCTTGCCGCCAAATCCCCCCCGTCAGGGAGAAAATGGGACCTGGCAACCAATGCTCCCTCTAAGCTATGGAGTCTTGTGAGCGAAAAATTCTACTTTGTGAGCTACTGGCATTAAAGTTGTGAGCGAGCGATTTGGCGACTGCATAAATTAGTTTGCTCTGGAGCCGTCTTTCCTAAGCTGATACAAAAATGTGTGAGCTGGAGGCTAAAAAACTGTGATCTAGCTCACACTCAGCTTAGAGGGAACACTGCTGGCAACCCTACCCCTTGATTGGTCCTGCTCTCTGCCTTCCAATGGAAAACAATATATAATAATGCTAGGCTCCAAATTAACATATCAAATACAGTTCAGAAACTATTATCCTATAACAAACTGCATGATTGCTATTGGAGACACATTTTCTCTTTTCAGGGCGACAGCTATATCCACATAAATAATAAGGAAGAGTTTGGACAGGCCTGGTGGCAGCTAGTAAGAAAATAAACCCAAAGGGTAACAACTGAGCTTGGGCAAAACTATGCCTTCAGTGAGGCATCCAAGTTCAGTTTAAATCTTTGAGTTTGCTGAGGCAGGTTCATTAGGGAGCAAACCTGGGCAAATGTTTTAGCCCCACAACAGTCTGCGGGACTGCAGGCCTCTTTTTTGGACTTGCTACATTGTTGGCTTCCTTTCAGCATAAGACAGGGTTGCCAGCCCCCAGGTCCGGGTGGGGTTCCCCCACATTTGGGGACTCCCAATTCACCCTCGACCAGCTGGCCAGTGGTGGAAGCCCCACCTCAAGCCCCACCCCAAAGAGCAAGCACCCGCCTGGCCACCCCTCCCTCCACTCTGCCTGATTTAAAGGGCCCTCCGGCTGATCAGTGGGCCACACGGTCTCCACTGATCATTTTATTTATTTATTTGATTTACACCCCAACCTCCCCAACAAAGCAGGCTCAGGGCAGCTTACATAAAAATCTGTAAACAGATAAAACAAGTCAGAATATAAATATAAGTAAAAACACAACATGAAGTGCTAGCATATGATGGTGGTGAAGCACTGGTAGTATCATCCAGGGGTTTTTTTGTAGAAAAAGCCCAGTAGGAAATCATTAGCATAATAGGCCACACCCAACAACAGAAACTCATTAGCATATTAGGCCACAGCCTTGCAAGTGCAGCTCCCTCCCAGGATCAGCTTCCCCAGGTACACCACGGCTTGCAGGGTGCATGGGGATCCTGAGGGAAGGAAGGCAGTTTCTGGATTGGCTTCCCCAGGCACCCTGTGGCTTGTGAGGTGCCTGGGGAACCTGAAGGGAGGGAGACTGTAGGTGTGGCCAACTCAGAAGCCAGCTGGAACTCCGTTCCTGGGCAATCCTGCCCAAAAATAGCCCTGGTCACCATAATAGGAGTACGGTCAGTGATTTACTCTTATGATGATCTCTCAGACTGGGCCATTCCGGCAGAGCTTGGGTATCAGTGATGGTATTGGCAATATCGATGGTATTGGGGCCAGGGCCTTCATTTATTTAGAGTGGCTCATTAATCGAAGGCCTGGTGGAAGAGCTCTGTCATCTGAAACCCTTTAAATCTGGCAGGAGGGGAAAGAGAGGGGCGGCTGGGTGGGTGGTCACGTTTGGAGATGGGGCTTGGGGTGGGGCTTGGGGCAGCTCCAACTACCCCAGAATGCCCCCCAAATCCCCCTGCTGGAGCGAGGAGGGGACCTGGCAACCCTAACATAAGAATCTGCAAATACTGACTCAGGAAAGTGTACACAGTTCCTCCCTCCCCACTGCATTTAATCCTCACACTAGGGTTGCCAAATCCCTACTAGCAAAGAGCAGGGGAGACTTACCAGGATTGGAGGAATGCCTAACCAGGCACTGTGGTGACATCACTTCTGGCATGCACTGGAAGTGACATCACAGTGGTATCGGCAAAGCGGGATGCTGTGGTATTTGAGCAAAAACTCCATGGTAGAAGGCTTTTTTACCACAGAGTTTTTGTTCACATACAGAATGTCCTGCAATGGTGTCACTGAAAGTGACATTGTCAGCAATGCTGCTGCAATGCTGGCCTAGGCCTCCCCTGCTGCCTGTAAGTCCTCCTTGACAGCCAGCTGATTGGTGGTGGGGCCTGGTTTGGAGCAGGAAACTTGTCACCCCTAGCAGGGGTTTGGTAGCCCTCCTCACAACTACCCTCAAAATGATTAGCTCAGGGTCATTAGATGAGCTTCATGACTGATAGAGGATTTCAACACAGGTCTCCCAGACTCAACCTGATTTTCTAACCACTATATGACACTGGTTCTTTCACTTTTTCTGCATATGTGCTTATTTCTGTTGACTAATGTGGTATAAAGCCAGTGACCATTTGGATCTGTAGAAATGTTTTCTGAAATAATTACTTAAAAGTGGAAAATCCAGCTCAGATTTCTAAAGGTGCCCTTCATCCATGAATTGAAGCAGTCTCATATTGGTTCTACAGATCCAACCAAGACAGAATGAAGAGGAAGAAAATGAGACAAAATTCATGTTATCAAGACAATCAAGCGTATATCCCTGGACCTCTGAGGCACTTAGCTAGAACCTAGAGAGAGGAAGATAGATAGTGTCACAAGCATTCAAATACTCCCAAAGCAACCTGCCATTTACTGTAAGCTTCAGTAAAAACTAAATAAATCACAATGAAAGAATACTGAAATGTCTCCTCTGGCTAGGAAATAAGGCTTTATTTTCAAGTATCTATGCCATGAAAATAACCTTTGAAAAACCAGGGTGGATGGTCAGTTCCTGACCTGGATTAGGCTAAAAAAACTTTTTGAGATCCAAAGAAACCACCAAATAAACTCTGCCCCATATATCCCTGTTGTAGATACCAACTCTTTATTGGACGTTGCACTGGAAGTTCTTCATAAACTGCTTTCAGGGCCTATGGGATGTGCTGGAAGGGAAGCTTGGGTACAAAAGTATTGTAGATGAGAAAGCATACCGAACCATTTTGTGGATCCCCATCAATACCTTCTCATTTGTATTCATTACCCAACCAATCCAAGAAGTTCTAACATCAGGAACAAACAAAGAAAAATTACAGAAAGCACATATAGTCTGAAGTTTTAATTCCCAGTGGTTAAATATAGAGAAGCTCAGTCTTGTAACACATATGCAAATCATAAATGGATTCAATTTGACATGTAGCTTATTAATGTTATGAAATCCACAATTTCATTTTTTTAAAAAAATGTCTCACCAGCAGTTTAATCCTAATCATATTTATTCAGAAGGAAGCACTTTTAAAATAGTAAGTATGCTTCCTATCAAGTATGCACTATATTATGCTGTAAATCGGCGATTCCCAATGTGGTGCCTGTAGGCACCCTCGCACCCTCAGATTTATCCCCTAGTGCCCACTTCCTTCATTCCCAAAGCATCTGTTTCCAAAATCAGACAGACGATGCTGTGTTTCCTCCACCTCACTGGAACACAAGGGACTTCAGAATATCCCAAGCAGAATCACCATTATGTCTGCAGGGCAGACCCCCTCAGAAACAGCCATTCCATCATAAGAGGACACTGAGCTGGGAACTTCCCAACATTCTGTAACTGGCTCCCTGGCAACCATTTTGTAGTCAGCAACACCAAACAGATGGCTACCACTTTGTGGTGGTGCTCCCTGCCAGTTTCCAAAACCCGTAAGTGCCTCTTAGCCCAACTAAGTTGGAGACCCCTGCCATAAATCAGTCTGCCCCATCTTTCAATAAGATTGAATTTAGACTGTACGATCCTGGGGCAGAAACCTGCAGTCAAAGAAAGGATCAAATGTGGCACGCAGTTAAAATGGCTCATTGTAGAAAAATATAAAGTGAATTTAACTCTGAGGCTTTGGTTTGGGGTGCCTAGGGTGGACTATCTGTCTCAGTTTCAACATTTGGACACAGGCCAGGTCATTAACGGAGGCTCAGACTGAGAGGTGTCTACAGGTCTGTCCTGCTTACTCACAGGTAAGTCTTCATCTGAGTCTGTCATCTTGTTCCTACTGGTCCTCTGATGGAGCCTCCTGTCAGGCTGGTTGTTGCTTACCCTGACTGGGTCACAGCTCCAAACATTGTGGGAGCCAGAAAGCCCTTACAAAGCAAGCCTGTGAGATATGGCTATTCCCCTTGTTTATGAGGGATTGGTGCCCAGTTCCCTCTGGGGATGGGAGGAAATCAGAATTGTGTGGTCGGAGCCACAGCTACTTTCCTCTCCCCTCCCCCATGCCAGTCTTGCTGGCTATGTTGACATCCAGTCAGGGAGATGATGCTGCAGAACCACTACCTGACATTGGTGGGTCCACTGCGTCACATGTGAACAAAATACTTCCCTGTAATGACATTTCATGTGACTCTTAAGTTTGAGTCTTTTATCACCCCAAGTGAATAAGGCGCTTGGCAAGTAGGAAGACACGGCCTTAAGGGCTCAACTAACACCGTGTCACTCCAGATCCATCTGTCTCCCTCTATCAGTGTCTCCCGCCAGTCTCTCACCAGCACATGAAGACTCTTTTGTTTCATTTGGCATACCCTCAGTAACGGTTATTGGCCATCCTCCCTGGTTCTAGTGTTGTTTATGTGTCTATTGGTTTTTATTGAATTATTTTCTAATCTTGAATATTTTGAATTGTACAAATGTTTTAATGTTTTTAGATTCACTGCCTTGGGGTCTCTGATATGATGGAAAGGCAGGATAAAATTATTTTAAATAAATAAATAAGGCTAGCAACTATCTGGATAGAAAAGTGTCCAGGCCTTCAATAAAGGCTTAATAGGATATGTAGTCCCATGTCATAAAAAGCATAAGCCTATATTAAAAGGATGGGGCATTTTTTTTTCTTCAGGCCTGCTGACAACCATAAGTACAATTAAACTCATTATCTATCTCCTAAAGAGGTGAAGTAGGATACACATCCTTCCCCATGTTATTTTCACAAAAACCCTGTGAGGTCAGTGAAGTTGAAAGTGAACAAGACCAGTTCAAGGTCATCCAATCAGCTTAAGGTTTGAGTGCTGAGGACCCGCTTTGCACTAGAACTCATTAATATATGCCAGAGTTATACAAATAAATATATTAATGATGAGATAACAATGCTACATAGACACAAGTGTAGCAAAGGGATGAATGCTTGACAGTTACTGAAAATAGTTTGCTTGAGCTATAATAATACTAGCATAACTGGAGAAACCATTTGCCTATAGATGCAGACATACAAACAGCATAATTTTGTACACTCCATGAAGCAAATGCCTGAGTAATTTATTTCCACCCATTGATGCTACAGAATTCCCATCAGAGCTGTTGGTCAGCATGCTTGTTTGGATTTAATTGGTCCAATGCAGAAATGCACAGATTTTCCAAGGACAAGCATTCTATGCGGAACAATATTTTCAATTATGTTTCCTCTCTATCAGCAATTGCTTCTTCTCAGGACACTCAGGGAAGCATGGACAAAAAAACCCTCATGTCAAATAGAAATTTTGAAAAGGAATCATTTGGTGGGGAGAATAATTTGATTCCCTACAGGATATCTGTCTCTTCAAATGCTGATGAGGGAGCACGGTTAACTGTTACTGAAGGGAAGGTCACCTTCTTGAAACTGGCCTTGAGTGACCATTGCAAAGAGACACTGCTGATTGCCTTGAAACACACACACACAGAGACAACTTTTTCTTCTCCAGAAGTCAAATCAGAGTTGCAAAACAATCGATTTCCTCAAGAAAAAAAAAATTAACAAATGACAGCCAAAGATTTTATGTGTGGACTACAATCTCCTTTATGATCATGTGCCTCGAAAACCTTTCCAAATGATACAGGCTAGTAGATATCCCATGGTCAGATATAAAACATAATTATGCCTTCTTCTGCACCACTGAAATCTGAGGGTATTAAAAATCTGAATGACTCTAGCAACTCAAAGTGGCATCCAACCCTGCAACAGAAGCTGGGGAGGGGAGTGGTTCCAGAGCTCAGAGGGCATGGAGACACAGCTGCCATGGGCAGTATAGACTGGAAGTAGACAGGGGAGGGGGGATAGCAGAGCCAGAGCTGGGGAAGCAGGAGCTGCTGGGGAGAACACTCTTCCCTTTCCCCGGATTTCTTGTGTGCCCCATCACATACATTAGGCCATAGTATAGATAGGGAGCTGAAACAAAGATACAACCTCCTAATGATTTTGCATCTCAGGCTTCAAAATGCTTTCTTTCTCAGCTCTTCGTGTATAATTGTTACATTTCCAGGCAACAGATAGGCTTGCAAGGTTCTTGCCGATACACTTGGTAGGTGTCCCATTGGTTGCCAGTAGGGGTGAGCATTTGGTAAAGCTGAACTGAACCCCCCCAAAAATGCCTTTTCAGCATTTTTTTGGTATTTGGCATACCAAATCAGATTCTCTGATTTGATTCAGCTGCCAAATATTGAATGCCGAACCCCCCCCCAAAAAAAAATATTCAGGTTTTTCCTGCTTTTTTGGCATTACCAAATACAGGCATGGTGGGAGGTTAAACTTTAAAAGGTTCCACTTACTTTCCTTGCTTTTTGAGTCTCTTTCCCACCCTTTGCTCTGCTTTCCAGGAGGGAAAGAGAAAAGGGACCTTACAGACAGCCAATCACTGCAATGCATTAGCAAATGCCATTGCAGCTTGCAAGGGTGCTATTGCTGCTGGCTTCATTTGTTGAAGCCCAACTACTAGCTTGCTGCTTTCCCGGGGGGGGAGCACTGGCCAATAGGATTACAGGTAAGGGTGGCATACTGTTCTTTGGCCAATCACAGAAATTTGTTCTTTTTTGAAATTCTTCTGTATGTGCCTAGAGAGCATAAAAATAAGGATTTCTGACTGGCTGACTCCATTCCTGCTCCTGCTGCTGAGAGAACCTGGGTTGGAGGTTGTATGGCTGGCTTTTGCTTCAGCCACTGCTCTGAGCCTGCTTTCCTGCTGCTGACTATCGGACTACTTCGGATCAAGATCCACCCTGCCTGCTGGACAACAGAAGAAGACTCAAAACATCACTGGTTTGACTTATTAGGGCCACTTTTTAAAAACTTTCTTATTTTGATATGGGCTGGTGGGTTTGGAGTATGGTGGTGGTGGTGGGTAGGCCTCTGGGCCCTTTTTTTGGGGGGGTCTTCTGGTTTGTGGTTTTGTTGCCAGCCTGTTGCTTGCAGTTTTAAAGTTGTTGGTTTCTTCTACTGTGCTTGATATTTATTGGCTTGTTGGTTTTTTGGGGGAGGGGAGGTTATTGACTAGGCCTTCTGCCTGGTGCCTAGGCTCTCTATTTTTGGTTCTTCTGTTTTGTGGTTCTGTTGCCTTTTAGCAGTTTATTTTTTTTTATATTTCTGGGGTTGTTGGTTCTGCTGCTGGCCATGCAAACATGCCCCCTCATATCACCTCACACCTCACAGTTTCTACTGCAGAGATTCTCTAGGAGAAACTGCTGGGTTATCGGTTTCATATCTGCCAGCCTTTTCCCCCTTCCATAGGAAACAATGGAGGATTGGGGGCACCCTCTTCGGATGCCCCTAGAATTGGACCCCCTGGTCCAAACATTTCCAAATTTGGAGGTTCTTTTGCGGGAGAGGCTCCTGCAGCTACAGTACAAATTTAGTGCCTATACCTCAAACACCCTCCCCGCAGCCTAGGGAATACTCCTGAGAAGATTTTTGCCATTGACTACAATGGCCCCATAGGATATAATGGAGCCAAATATTTTTGGGAATACTTCATATTTTCAGATACCAATACAATACCAGTATTGGTATTTGGATATATTTGGAAATACTGAAAAAAAATGCCTTTATTATATCCAAATCTGAAAAAAAACATTTTTTTTCCCTGCACACCCCTAGTTGCCAAGTCATATGCTGGCAGCCCTATCAACGTATCACAACTGGTACACTGAAAACAGCACTAGTAGTTCAAGTGATTTCCTATAAGGATGAGCTTGTGTTTACTGCACTTGTATCTTACTGTACGTTGGATGCATTGAACTACAAAAGAATGGTGAAAATTGGCTGAGATACCCCAAAGCTCTGGTTCGTATAGGTGTTGGGAGTATCAAGGAACTGCCTGCACCGCTTGGGAACAGTGACCATAATGTCATTGAGTTTAACATTTGTACAAATAGGGAGTTGCCCAAAAAGACTGATGCAACCACTTTTAACTTTAAGAGGGGTAACTTCTCTGGTATGAGGGGACATGTGAGGAAGAAACTGAAAGGGAGTGGAGAAGGTCAAAACCATTGGGGAAGCTTGGAGACTATTTAAAAATACAATCCTAGAAGCGCAGCAAAAATATATACCGCAGGTTAGGAAAGGCACAAATAGGTATAGAAAAAAGCCTGCATGGTTAACAAATAAAGTAATGGAAGCTGTAAAAGGAAAGGATTCCTTTAAGCGGTGGAAAGCTAGTCTCAGTGAGGTTGATAAAAGGGAACACAGACTATGGCAAATAAAATGCAAGTCTGTGATCAGGCAAGCAAAAAGGGAATATGAGGAGCATATCGCAAAAAACATAAAGGCCAACAATAAAACTTTCTTCAAATACATTAGAAGTAGGAAGCCAGCCAGGGAGGCAGTGGGGCCCTTGAATGACCAACGGGTAAAAGAAGTAGTGAAGGATGATAGGGAAATGGCTGAGAAGCTGAATGCTTTTTTGCCTCTGTCTTCACTGTGGAAGAGGAGAAGTGCTTGCCCACTCCAGAAGCACCGATTTCGGGAGGGGGTTTGAAAGACCTGTATCAGATTGCGGTGACAAGAGAGGAAGTCCTCCAACTGATGGACAATTTAAAAACTAATAAATCACCAGGCCTGGATGGCATTCATCCGAGAGTTCTGAAAGAACTCAAATGTGAACTTGTGGATCTCCTGACAAAAATATGTAATCTTGAGGGAGTGAACAAACATGTGGACAATGGGGACCCAATAGATATTATTTACCTTGACTTCCAGAAAGCTTTTGATACAGTTCCTCATCAAAGGCTCCTAAGTAAGCTCAATAGTCATGGGATAAAAGGACAAGTCCTCTTGTGGATCAAAAACTGGCTTATAAATAGGAAACAGAGAGTGAGTATAAATGGGAAACTTTCTCAGTGGAGGGTGGTAAGCAGTGGGGTACCACAAGAATCAGTACTCGGTCCGATGCTTTTTAACTTGTTTATTAATGATTTGGAATTGGGAGTAAGCAGTGAAGTGGCTAAATTTGCAGATGACACGAAGTTGTTCAGGGTGGTGAAAACCAGGGAGGATTGTGAGGCACTTCAAAGGGATCTGTTGAGGATGGGTGAGTGGGCATCAATGTGACAAATGGGGTTCAATGTGGCCAAGTGCAAAGTGATGCACATTGGAGCCAAAAATCCTAAATATAAATACACGTTGATGGGGTCTGAACTGGCAGAGACGGACCAAGAGAGAGATCTTGGAGTCATAGTAGATAACTCAATGAAAATGTCTAGACAGTGTGTAACTGCAATAAAGAAGGCCAACGCTATGCTGGGGATTATTAGGAAGGGAATTGAAAACAAATCAGCCAGTATCATCATGTCCCTGTATAAATCATTGGTGCGACCTCATTTGGAATACTGTGTACAGTTCTGGTCACCACATCTCAAAAAGGATATTATAGCATTGGAAAAAGTGCAGAGAAGGGCACTAGAATGATAAAGGGGTTGGAACACCTTCCCTATGAAGAAAGGTTAAAACGCTTGGGGCACTTTAGCTTGGAGAAACGATGGCTGAGGGGTGACATGATCGAGGTTTATAAGATTATGAATGGGATAGAGCAGGTTGAGAAAGAAGTACTTTTCTCCCTTTCTCACAATACAAAAACTCGTGGGCACTTCATGAAATTGCTGAGCAGTCAGGTTAGAACGGATAAAAGGAAGTACTTCTTCACCCAAAGAGTGATTAACATATGGAATTCACTGCCACAGGAAGTGGTGGCAGCTCAAGCATGGACAGTTTCAAGAGGGAATTAGATAAACATATGGAGCAGAAGTCCATCAGTGGCTATTAGCCACAGGGTATAGATGGGAACTCTCAGTCTGGGGCAGGTGATGCACTCTATTCTTGGTGCTGGAGGGGGCAGCAGTGGGAGGGCTTCTAGTGTCCTGGCCCCACTGCTGGACCTCCTGATGGCACCTGGTATATTTTGGCTGCTGTGTGACAGAGTGTTGGACTAGATGGGCCATTGGCCTGATTCAACATTGGCTTCTCTTATGTTATTATGTTCTTATTTTCTTTTTAATGAATGCTTTCTGAGTTTGAATGCTGGTAGTCATTCCCTGTAAGACATAGACCTACACCATTCAAACACACTATTTAAACAGGACACTGGGGGAAGGAGGGCAATCAGTTGGCAAATTGGTATCTCCCAGTGGTGCAGAAATTTGGTTTAGTAAATACTGATTAGTAATTCACCATCACTGCCTCTGGATGCCTAGTGGGACTAGTTCTGGACTGATAGGATCTGACGGAGGAGGCCATGTCTGGGTTAGGGATTCCAGTGATGATGGGGCAGGGGAAGTATGGTGGTGGGAGAAGGGAAATTGTGGGAAGGATATGGAGATACTGGAATGCTCAATCTCCTTCCAAGCTTTGTTGCATCTTGAAAGATGCTGGCTGGTTACATAACACCCTTCTCTGTGTTAAGTAATGCCAGGTTTATCAATAATAAGACCAGCATTCTTCAGAATTATCTGATAGAGGAGGTGGTAGACCTGGCATGCGTGACCAAGACCTGGGTGCGGGAGGGTGGAACTGTCACCCCCATTCCAAATTGGCTCCATGGTATTCCCCAGACCTGAGGCAGATGAAACAGGAGCTCAGATGACTGCTCTAGTCAGTCTGAAGAATGCCTGTCATTGCCGCAATTGCTTGACTGGCACCAGTTAATGTACTGGATATTATGCATAATTGTTCTAGGTATATGCATGATAAGGTCAGTTGAAGCCACACAAATCCTAGATGAGAATCCCTTCCCCCATCTTACTTACTGTTCTTCAGGCCAGGTCAGGCTTTAAAGTTGCAGAAGTCAATTTAGCCGTAACAATAGGTTTGGACAATGACCTTTGAATCCAATCTACAACCTCCTCTTTACCTACTGAGTTTTGATTTGCTACATTTATTATTAAACTTCCACTGACAAAGTTACCCTCAGGTTTCTTCTTCAGTGATAAGGGCAAGGAAAAAGCTGAAATAACGAATGTTCCCACAGGCAGTATATTATTTCCTCTAGTAAATGCATCACTCTTTTTTAAAAAAATCATCTCATAATAGGCTGATGAGAACTCATTATGAATCAAGACACAAAGACCCTTTGTAACCTCAAAAATACTAACCTTCATATAACTGATAGGATATTTTAATGCAAAGCTTTGACTTGTAACTGGGGCAACAAATAGTGCAAAACATATTACTACTGAGACATGCTAAGATCTGGTAGAATGTAGGTTTTGTTTTTGACACAGCCTGCTTGACAATCGCAATTAAATCTCTCCTTATACCTTAGATGTCTACACAGCAATTTTAAAATGACCTACCTTTGTATATTTTGTTTATACCGTTTACTGGGAAACCCCAACAGGGGTCTCTAGATACTTATTATTCTTTCTCAATGAGAAGACCAACGTTGATATACAAGATTCTCCGAAAGAGAGTTAGTACTCCACTGTCTGAATACTTTCTGAGCAATGTCTTGCAACTTTCAGACTCTTGTTAGGAAAGGCATCATCAGTGGCTTTACCAGTGTCGTGATAAACCACCTTGGTGTTTAAAAATGCCATAATTAGGAGACTGATATCATTACTTACTTAATTCACTTGATGAAGAATCAGTCTCGGCTATTTTCTATTTGGGCTTCCATTATCCTCATCAGTGTGCTTATTTCATTGTTAGATTAATATACTCTCTTCAGAAGATATCAGTGAGTAATCCACCTGCCACTTCCTGCACCAATCAAAGTTTCCCAACCATCTTTAAGTTCAGTGCCATGTAAAGCACATTATCTTCATATCTATTTTTGATACAGCATAAGATTACGGATCAAAAATCCACAAAACTGGGCCATATACAGCTAGGAAGAGATGTTTCTACAGAACAGGGGACACAAGAGTGTTCACAGTGATTGGAAATGCAGTGAAATATGTTTTGTCACAAGCTAGTTACTGGGTATTTTTTTTCATTCTTCCTACTAAGTGCTTTATTGTTATACTTCAATGCCCATGAACAAAAATGAAACTGAATAACTGCGAACAAATGAAATAATGTGCCACAGGGCTTGTTTACTGACAAAATATAGATAAACCAAATATATATTGAATGATCTGGTAATTTGGAACATCAGAGAAAGTGCAAGGTCAATAAAGAATCAACAAACACCCTTTCAGATCTCCAAACTGCAGATTAGATCTGAGCCAAACCTCCGTACCTCATTCTGGGTTCATTTTCAGGAGTGTCAAAATGTGCCACCTGTTTTCCTTAATTTGTTTTACACACACTGAGAACATAATCATGATATTTTGATGTGGATCAGTGCCCTGTTCTTCCTCTGCTGGCTACCAATTTCTGAGTGCCATTTTCCTTCTTTTCTGCCTTCACTATCCTTGGCCTGATTAGCTCTCAGTGCTATTTAATCTGATTGATGACTCACACTATGACTGATGTGATGTTGTCATAGAAATCCATGAGCAAAGTGATAATGAGTGAGGGCAAAGAAGAAGATGAATAGTGCTAAAAACTGGCAGTAGCAGCTGGAGTGACAAAAGGGGATCAACTAAACAGCATCAAAACACCATAAACGTTTGGCAAGGTGAGGATTCGGGGTGGGTCGGTATTAGCCATGCTGAACATCATAATTTCAAAGCATAAAAAGTGGAAACAATTAAGTGCACTCCTGCCACATGTTCATATTAGAAATACCCACAGAGTTATGTTACTGAAGATACATACCTACAATCACATTATGGAAAATGTAGCTGGATGGCTACAGCACAGCAGACTGAAACTGAACCCATTGAAGATGGAGGTCCTGCACTTGGGTCGCAGGGGTTTGGGGCTGGGTATTAAGCTACCAAACTTTGATGGGGCTCTGTTGGTGCTGGTGCCGAAGGTGACAAGCCTAGGGGAGTTCATGGACATCTCATTGACTATGGAGGCCCCGGTCACCACCACTGCCAGGTCAGCCTTTTTTCATCTGAGGCAGGTCAGGCAGTTGGCCCCATACCTCTACCCTGTGATCTGGCTGCAGTGACCCATGCAACGGTCACTTCCAGTTTGGATTATTGTAATTCTCTCTACATGGGGTTTCACGTGACTCTGCTTGGTAGTTGCTGCTTGTGCAGAATGCAGCAAGCGTGGGTGTTGTCACTGCCTTGGCAGGTACACATCCACCCAGTGCTGCGAGATCTGCACTGGCTGCCTATTGAACACCGGATCTGTTTCAAGGTGTTGGTGCTTACCTTTAAAGCCCTATACGGTCAGAGACCTGCATATCTTCAAGGCTGCCTCTCCCCTTATGAGCCCTGTAGAACCTTGTGTTCTGCTAACCAGCATCTCCTGGTAGTCTCTGGCCCCAGGGATGTTCAACTTGACCCCTGCCTGATGGAATAAGCTACCATATGAGATCAGAGGCCTGCAGGACCTATTACGGTTCTGCAGGGCCTGCAAGATGGAGCTCTTCTGCCAGGCCATTAGTTGAGGCAGTGGGCATCCATTTGTGATGAGCCCCCATGCCCAGTAACTGCAGATTCTGAAAGCCAGACTGGGACCACACTATCTGTTGCAAGGCACATTGTTGTTTTAAATGCCAGTGCTCTTATTGAATTAAGGTCAATGATTTTATGGCTTTTAACTGATTATTGTTATTGTTTTAAATTGTACATCTGCATTAACTGCAGACATATACATGTTGGTACCCACCCTGAGCCTACAATGTGGGGAAGGTGGGTTATAGGTTTAATGAAATAAAATTTCTGTATAATATAGCCAAAGCCAAACACTGTATGTAACAACATTTTTATAAAACAATTCCAATTGTTTTAATAAAGTTTCAGCTGTTTTCTCTTATTCATTTCTTAAATAACATGATCCTTCTCATAAATATGCCAGTTTTTTAACAAGCAAATCAACTAAATGCAATGATACAAGCACATAAACAACTTCAAGAAGAAGTGGGGAAATATTGCTGAAATGATAATTCTCATTTATAGATCCATGACATTATTTGAACGTATTTACTTAGGTATTTCTATCCCACTTTTCTCGCTGCTGGGGACTCAAACTGGCTTACAAAAAGGTAAGGTAAAGGTAAAGGTACCCTTGCTCGAAAGCCAGTCGAATCCGACTCTAGGGTTGCGGTGCTCATCTCCGTTTCAAAGCCGAAGAGCCAGCACTGTCCGAAGACGTTTCCGTGGTCATGTGGCCAGCATGACTAAACACCAAGGCGCACAGAACGCTATTACCTTCCCACCGAAGTGGTACCTATTTATCTACTTGCAATTTCTTGCTTTCGAACTGCTAGGTTGGCAGGAGCTGGAACTAGAGACGGGCGCTCACTCCGTCATGCGGCACCCGGGTCTTGAACTACTGAACTACCGACCTTCCACAGCCTGCAGTTCAGTGTCTTAACCACTTGAGCCACCGCAGCTCCTTACAAAAAGGTAGAATGATATAATTTAGGCCAACTAACAAAGCTACACAGCACATGTCCAACTCCTGGGCTGGTCCCGGATCCACTGAGCAAACTGACTCATGGCCAGTCTGCAAGCCAAGGGCCAAGAGCTCTTGCTGTTCAGCCCCCACCAAAGGCTTGCTTACACCTCTGGCCATACCCAGGCTACATATCTGCAACAGAGGAGGAACTGAAGCTCAGCCCAAAAGTTATTCAGCTGTCAAAGAGATGTTCTCCATCCTCCTATCTGAATGGTCTCATGCACGTATTTTTACTACATAAAATGGAATGGAAATTTTCTGAGCCGTTTACATTAGTACAAAAAAAAAAAAAAATCATCTTCTCCCCAAAACAGTTTATAAGGGGGATCAAAGCTCAGAGCAGGCTCAAAAGATAAGGAACCAGATTATTGCTTCGTTTTCATGAATTTTACATGGCTGCTGCCTCTGGCAAAATGTCTAGAATATACTAAGCAGGCTGTTTGCTATTGTTTTGTTCCCAAAGTCCTTTTCAATGAATGTCCATACTTTTATAAGCTGAGGGAGAATGGAGAGTAGCGCTTAATCCTCAATCCAGTGTTTTGAATGGCTGTTTTCACAAGTAATGTTTAAATTGCGTTTCATTCCATTAATTTAACAATAAAATTGGCATTGACTAGAAAATACATTTGACTTAAACAGGACCCTCCTCTGTTCTCTATCAGGCCCTTCTGGAACTCACAGGCCCTTCTGGAACAGTGCACCTTTCTAATATACACACCAGTCACACACACCTCGCTCTAAGCCAACCCAAACTTGAAGCATCTTAATTCATTATAATCAAAGTGATTGTTTTATTAATCAACTAACTCTCATTATGCCTGAAAATGTAATTCATCCTACATTTGTTTTGCATGTAAAAAGTGAATGCTGTCCAGTTGCCAACACACAGGGGGATATTTACCACTTTACAGCATAATTGCCTCTATGGATAGATCCATAGGGGTCTCTCTCCTTCTAATGTTCTTGCCAGGATCTCACACAGCAGGGGTGAATGTGTGAATGCTACCATGTGGATGAGGGCCATCATGTCGATCCTTATCATTTGAACAACACCCTCCTTTCTGGTGGAGAGCTGATTGCCTAAATAATCATGTTATTTACACACAAGCCCATCGGACAAACCTGCAGCCAGGACTTTGGGGGGAGGGGATGCTAGGGGGGCATGGGGCACAGCTATTTAAATTAAATTAAATGAGCAGTGCCCCCCACCCCAATCTGAGTCTGGAGACTCAGCATAGCGAATCAGCTCTTGTTTATTGGATTACATCCGGAACGAAAGATAAACGGGCTAGTCAGTGCCCAGCTTTTATGCGTGCCCCACAACACACCCACACACACACCCATCACCCGTGATTGGCCTTTTTTACACATCAACAATTCAATAGGTCTACTTTCAGATCTGGGTGAGCCCATAGGTGCGCCATTGGATCCGAAGTGAGTATTGTCTATGGAACGAAGGTCTGAGGTTTGTCAGACCGCATAGTCAGGCCACCCCGGTGGTGGCCATCTTAAACATGTATTAACTGGAATAAGATGGCTGCTGCTGGGGTGGCCTGACCATGCGGTCCGACAAAACCTCAGACCTTCATTCCATAGACAATAGCCACTTCGGATCCTAAGGCGCACCTATGGTGCACCTCTTCCTCCCTGAAGACAAGATGGACTCCACTTGTCAGAAGTGCAAGTTGATAGGACTCTTAGAGGAGGAGGTTTGGAGCCTGGAGGAAAGGATTCCTACTCTCCATGAGATCAAGGAAGGGGAGGAGTTCATTAACAGAAGCCTTGAGGTCCTGAACATGGAAGAAGAGATCAGTCAAAGGGATGACAGTGTGGTTGACTATCCTAACGAGACTCCGCAGAGTGCTTCAGTACAACCCCAAAGACACCATGCAAGATGGCACTCAGTGCAATTAGAACTGAGAAATCAATTCCAGGCCCTTGTGGCGGAAGCAGAGATGGAAACACTAGCAGTGGAAGTATCACAAGCACAAGGAAAACAGAGGGAGGAGGACAGGAAGATATGAAGAAATGATACTGGAAAGAAAAGGAAGGTGTTGGTCATAGGTAACTCCCTGCTGAGGGGTATGGAACGTCATGTGTCCAGACCTGACCCACAAACCCAAGAGGTGTGTTGCTCGCCTGGGGCAACAATTAAAGATATTACAGACAGCATCCCTGCATTCATCAAACCTACAGAGCATTACCCATTCGTGTTGGTCCATGTGGGAACCAATGACACAGCTGTGAACAACACTGAAAGCTTTAAGACTGAGTATGAAGCTTTTGGGAGGAAGCTGAAGGGAATGGGACAAAGGTGGTATTCTCTTCATTCCTTCCTGTAATAGGAAGGGGAATATGATGGGAACAGATGATAATGGAGGTGAACCACTGGCTGCACTGATGGTGCCAGAAGGAGCAATTTGGATTCTGGAACCATGGGCTAGGTTTTCTGGATGACAACCTACTAGCACACGATGGACTTCACCTGTCAAGGTGGGGGAAGAATATGTTTAGTGGAAACCTGGGAGATTAATCAAGAGGGCTTTAAACTGACACCACTAGGGGAAGAAGATGACCAACGTAGGGATTTAAATGAAGGAGAGCAAATAACAGAGACCCTCCTAGAAGGGCTGGGTCTAATGGAGCCAAAGCTGTGGGGCTTCAGGTGCCTATATACCAATGCCCAAAGCACAGGCAATAAGAAGGCAGAGCTTGAGATTCTAATGCAGACAGAGGGATATGATTTACTAGGCATTACAAAGAGTTGGTGGGATGGTTCCCATGACTGGAATGTAGTAGTGGATGTATATGAGTTATTCAAGAAAAAACAAAAGCGTCAAAGAGGAGAGGGTTTGTTTGTCAAGAAATACTGGAGAGGGTAGGCGACAGCTCAGTGGAAAGTATCTGGGTGAGGATAAGGGAAGAAAGGACAAACAGTATTGTGTTTGGAATCTGCTACAGACCTCCTGACCAGGATGAAGATGTGGATGCTGCCCTCCTTGAACAGCTTGACAGGATAGTCTAACAACATGACCTGGAAGTTATGGGTGACTTCGACTTCCCTGATGTATGCTGGGAGACAAATGCTGCAAAGCCTCCACAGTCATGCATGTTCATCAAATGGTGGAGGAAGCTACAAGGGGCTTGGCCATACTCAGTAGTGACCAGCAGGCAAGAGATGGTAGATGGGGTGAAGGTACTGGGGACCACAGGGGGAAGTGACCATGTCCTGCTAGAATTCCTTTTGACCAAGGAAGTTTGTAGCCAAATGTGTATGTTAAGATTTCAGTAGGGCAGACTTTAATAAATTCAGGGGCATGATGATAATTATTCCATGGACAAGACACCTGGAAAGGAAGGGAGGAAGTGAAGGGTGGGCTCTTCTAAAACTAGAGATCTTGGAAGCTTGGGCCATCACTATTCCAACAAGAAAGAAACATGGTAGGGGATCCAACAAGCCAATGCAGATGCACACAGAACTGTGTGATGTGCTAAGGGAGAAAAAGGAAATGTTCAAGCCATGGAGGCAAGGACATCACTCTAAAGAAGAGGTCAGCCATCAGAGAGGCCAAAGCTCACAGTGAGCTAAAGCTGGCCAGGGAGGCTCAATACAACAAGAAAATCTTCTTCTGATATATGAGGAACAAAAGCCAGAGTGAGGGTTAGAGAACCATTTTTTGCCTCCTTCCAGTGCGGTGTGCAGCTAAGATGACAGCTTCATATTGGGGTGGGGGGTGTTAGGGTGAGGGGCTCTGAAGATCTGATAGGGGCTCAGTCTCTCAAGCCCCATCACTGGCTAGGGCCCTGCCATGGGACCACACCACATGGAACTGCTGCCATGACTCCTATATTGATAATATATAGATGAAGGTCCCAGTCAACCATGAGATAGACTGAGTTTCAAAGCACCCAGAATGGAATTTAAACAGTTAACTACAAATATTTAACACCGCAGAACACACATAACAGACTACTACAAAAACCTAACATGTTGCAGTTCTGTGTAAAAAACTTATACTCAAATGATTTTAGATTTCAAAGAGAATTTCTACGCTTCATACCTACCAGAATTGTAAAATGTATCCTTTGTTCATATACCATTAGTTTAGCGACATGCTTCCTTTGTTCCTGGAAGTTATACATTGATATAGATTTACATTGTCATTCTAAGCAAAGTATTGATTTCAATTGACTTAGAAGGGTGTAACTCTGTTTGGAATGGCACTTCTAGTTCACATATAATTTCTCTAGATCTGCCCTTTTCCTTTTCCCCCTACATTGGAAGCATTTGGGGGGATTTTTTTAAAAAACTGAGAATTGCCAGATTGCTATAGTGTTATAGTGCTATAATAACCTATTGCCACAATATACCAGTTCCCAGCTTACTTGCTTTGAAAAATAATAAGAGCAGGTCTGTAGCCCTGTTTGTTGCAGTTATAAGGGGGGGAAGTGCAGGCGACATATTTCCTATCATAAATCTGGGATGAAAAGGGCTAGGGCTTACTTAAAGAAAGAAAGAAAGAAAGAAAGAAAGAAAGAAAGAAAGAAAGAAAGAAAGAAAGAAAGAAAGAAAGAAAGAAAGAAAGTTGTGAACTGGTAGATCATGGCAATAGATCATCATGAGATTATAATGGTATAGTGATTTAAAGTCCTTTTTGTTTTTTTTTAAAAAAGGCCTTCAGTTGAGTGTGGAATGGTGGCTACAGGGAGCTGAGGCAAGGAAAGTGGAGGGGGACTGCTGTGTAGCTACTCCATTACCACTTTGAATGCCTCCACATTCACAGTAGCAACAAGGGCTACACTGGGAATTATCTCCATGTAGAAGCAGACGCAATGGTGGTGAAGATGGAATGCTCAAAGAACCCCCTGCATGCACATGCACGCGCACACACACACACACAACGGACACTATTTGTGATCTGCTTAAGTGTGATAACTTGATTTGAAAACCTTGAACTGGTAATGTGGTAGCTCTAATAGAAGAAGTAGTTTAAAAAGCAAATCTTCAGCTACTGAGAGACACTAGCTTTTTGGAGATCACATGGGGTAATTAGATTTATACCTCAGCATAATTAGACCTATGCTTTGGGCATTTTAGATGGAGGTGAGAGCTGAAAACACAGAAGCACTCCTGGGCTGAATTTATCTGCAAGTTTCCAGAGAACATACGGAGTGCAGCAAATTGAGTGAAATGTTTAAAAAAACTCTAATCCCTAGGGTCTCTGAAGTCCAGATTGAAAATAATTTGCACATGAAAGTTTCAATGAGGCTTTCATGCCTAGCTGGCTGTGAGCTCCTTATCTTGCAATCCAGCTAAGTACAACAGGTTGTGGTTTGAGGTTACTATTCATGAGGAACTTCTTCAAGGTCCTCCACTAACTAAATGTAGAAGCCTTATTCAGACCACATAAACTCTTTTTCTTTCTCATTCAATTCACTGTGCCCCGTCTTCCATTGTGTGCCTGCATCTGTACACAGGCTGCTGATTAAAGAATTTTTAATTGATGAATCACCTACCTGTTCATGGATTAATCAATTAATTCAATTCAGTTTGTTCATTTGCCAAAACCATGGGTCATAAAAATGAAAAATAGAAAATGTAAAAATATAACAATACGCCTGGGGGGGATTAAAAATTAGCATCCTTTTTACATGGAATGCCTAACGTATCAGAGAAAATAAAAATTGGTTGTCTTCATACCGACGGAGACAAATATGAAACTCAGAAGTCAGTTCTATTACATTGGCAGCACAAAAGATTAGAAATAAATTTGCTGCAGGAAATGTGATTAATTGTTATGGAGCATAATATTTTTAATGCTTTACAAGTTAGCCCTCCTGATTATTTTATTATTACTTCATTTTACACTGTAAATTGTATAGTTTGCTTCAATTGTTGATTTTTTTTCTTTAAACTGCATTGTGTGTATTATATTACAAACCTAACTGTGCAGTCCTAAACAGAACTGCACCCTTCTAAGTCCACTGTAGTCAACAGGATTTGAATGGTCTAAATGTGTTTAGGATTTCATTGTAAAATGTGAACCATGTTATGAAATGACCAGAAAATAAATGAGATTGATCAATGACTGGCAAAAGTTTAGCTGAAAGGGTTTTATGAACGGGACACATGTTTGTCTCTGTTACTCCTCCAAGTCCATTAACAGTCTAGTCAGGCTTTGATGGTTCAGAGGTATTCAGCTCTGTCCATGGATTTTAGGAAAACTGATCCCTAAATAGCAGTAAGACAAACTGTCCAATTGTGTGTTCCTTGTTTTCCATATGTGTTTCTTTGGATTTCCCTTCCAAACAACAACTTTTGTGTTATATAATTGGTCATCTTTACAATAATTAAATAATACAAACAACAAATGTCTTTAGCCTGGTGAAACCTTGCATGGGCTTCTTTGCCACGGGTCCAGAACATTCAGTTGCTGATCTAAGAGACTGCTGAATTCCAAATAATAGTGACGCTCAAGACAATGCATCCTCCTGCACCTAGGTTTCCTCCCACATTACCAATGCTGATTTCTCCATGCCTACTTACCCCTCTGCATATCATACCTAATCCAATCAAGCCTGTTATCGTCATCTACCTGCTATTGTCAATCAGCATCTGAAATCACTCCACTCTCCAAAGACATATGCTAATGAGTTTCTGCTGTTGGGTGTGGCCTATTATGCTAATGAGTTCCTGCTAGGCTTTTTCTACAAAAAAGCCCTGATCACAGCTGAAGTGAGCAGTGACTCATACCCAGCCACAAATTTTGTTAGTCTTTAATTTTGAACTAATTTAGTGTACCCACGTTGCCCAGACTACAGGACTGCAACATGTCAGCCATGCTTTGCTACTGAAGTTATCTTTGAAGAGCTTCAGCTAGAAATATGTGAGGTTAAACCTTTTAATTGTTGCTGAAATCTTCAATATACTTCATTATACATGCCTCTCTCACACATGAAGTACTTCCTTTTGACTTGGTATCCTTCGGCAAGAGTAACATGACCTTCAAGGTATGCAAGGATGTTCTTAAGTCATCAGTGACAACAGCTTTCTCAAGATTTATTATTAATGACTCGGCCTACTCTTAATCGCTGACATTCTACATTAAAAATAACCCAGGACTTAGTGATGGGTTTAAAGTCAAGATCTGTCAAAAGGTCATGTTCTGAAGTCAACAACATTACACTTGAAGCCATTAACAAAACAGGCAAAGGCTATGTCTGAAATCCCAAATGCCAAAAAGATGTGATTAACTCTCCCATTCTTATATTAAGCATGTGAAAATTAAATTTGACATGGTTAAAAAGAGACCACTGCTTTTAATTATTTTGAAATGTGGAAGAAATGTTCATGGTAAGTGAATGGACCTTGAGGTCAAAATCTTCTTAAGTTTCAAACAACGTATACCATAACATGTTCCCAATGGAATTTCTGACTCCACCCCCCTTTCCATTTCAAAAGAAGCTCAACATCTAATACGGTCAGGAGAAGAGGAGAGGGTTTTTTAATCAGTTCAGGTTTTTTACTTACTCTTCCCTGCTCGCCTCAGGGCGAGTAACAACATATTTATAAAACATCTATAAATAATTATAAAAACAATTTAAAAGTTAATCCTAATATACTTGTAGGGGATACCCAGGATTCAAATAATTGTCTATTGATTATTCCTAATGTTCGAGGTATCTTTGGGGAAAGATTTTTTGGGATCTTCCAGTTGGTGAACTGTTGGTCACTAAGCAGAATTGTAAAAACAGGTGTTTTAAATCAAATTTAATTGATAACAGTGGAGTTCTTCTAACTGGGAGTGTTTCATTTCTAATAAGCAGGTGTTCTTATGTCACCTTTTTAATTGGACTGATATGAACCATCACAGCTAGACCTCTCTCATAAGTGCAGATTGATGTTCCAGTCTCTGCTTCAAAGAGATAGGGTCAGAAGTTTATTAGTAGTTTTGAAGAAACTTTAAACTAAACTCTCCTTTACAGTTTAAAATGCTTTAAATATTGAATTAGTGGAAATCTTAAGGGAATATATAAGCAATATCTATATATTTGCCTTTTGCAGCTTATTATTTTAAATAGAAAAGACTTTGTTTGAGACAGTTATACACAAATGAACAGGGCTGGTGAAATGCCCTGTGAGAATGGGAATTTTATAATTAATTGTCAAAGTTACGGATTTATGGGGAAATCCTTTGCTTCAAAGAGAATTAGAAATAATTAGTCAAGATGTTTTTAGAAAGCTGTAATTGAGGTGAACAAGACAGTGACTGTATTGGAATAGAGAGAATAATCCCTCTTCTGACTTGCTATGTGTTTCTAAAAAAATAAAAACACAACTTTATATTTTGAATATCTACTAAGGTTATGGTACAAACCAAGAAACAGTTAGTTGAATATATATATTAAAACTATATTTTTAAATAAAATAGCTTTGCTAGTGCATAATTATGGAACAAGGATTTGAGGTGTGTGGAAAGTCAGCCAAAAACCAAAGATATTGATCATGGCTACTGATATTCATTAGAAGCCAATTAGGAATACAAAACTTGTATTATACAAAGGGGGACCCCTATTGGCCAAAGTTAGACAATATATTTCACAAAATTAGAAGTTTCAATTTAGACTAAAAGAGCTTTATAAAATTAACAAAAATCTTCTGATTGATCAAAATGAAGAATAATGTGTTATTCAATGTATTTACAGAGGCTCTGTGCCATAGGCCATTCTGTAATATTAGAAAGTGTGTATAAAGACTTTAATTGTTAAAACAGTGCCATAATACTGTATTTTCCCAGAAATTCAATGTATCCATATTTTTTTTTTAATACAGATAGATTACAAAATGCCAGTAAGGGTGTTTTGTAACATATATGCCTGTATATAGGGGTCATTTCATAGAATAAGAGCTGCAGGAGCTCATTATCATATCTAATAGGCTATTAGCATAATAGCTCATTAGCATACGCCAGACCCCCTGACATCACTGGAAGTGATGTAAGAAGGGGAAGCAAAAAGATGGGGAGGCATCTTAAAAAGTCTCCCCTTCCCTTCCCCAGCTGGCCTGGCAAGATAGGCTAGGGGGGGAAGCAAAGAGAGAAGGGGTTTAAACTTTAAACCCCTTCTCTCTAGAGTTGTGCCACAGTGGCAGCAGAATATTTCCATTATATTCTATGGAGCCATAGGATACAATGGAAAGATCATGCCACTTCTATGGCACAACTCCAGAGAGAAGGAGTTTAAACTTTAAACCCCTACTCTCTTTGTTTCCCCCCCAGCCTGCCTTAGCAGGCCAGCTGGGGAAGGAAAGGGGAGGCTTTTGAAGATGCCTCCTCCTTTTTTGCTTCCCCAGCCGGCCTGCCAAGGCAGGGGGAAGCAAGGAGAGAAGGGATTTAAACTTTAAACTCCTTCTCTCTGTAGTCGCACTGCAGCAGCGGCGTGATCTTTCCATTGTATTCTATGGCTCCATAGAATACAATGGAAGGAGCACAGGAGCGAGGGGTGGGCGGGGATCTGGGCTTGCCGCCACCACCATTTGTGCCCGTTCCTGGGCTGCCGGACCAGTGCTTCAGTGTGCTCCAGCCCCAAACAACCCTGGCCTGTATAAATATAAGAAAACTATTTTTGTAATAAAAATATCTAAGTTTTGTACTGAAAATGAACTCAGCCTGAGAGTTCATTCAAAGGTGAAAGGAGTTTAGGTAGGCAGCCCCCCCCCAAAAAAAAAGTAAACACATGTTTAAATCTATTTTAATGAGCAGAGCACCTGCATTGTAGAGTTGAGACGTGGCCAAGTAACATCCTGTTTGTCAAATATGTGATTGGTGGTTGACCAGACAAAGAGAATCAAACTGAGCATGTGTAAATGATGTCAACAATGATGTAAAGTTGGGAGGAGCAAGAAGAATATACAACTCTGCTCCCTGTATTTGCTCACTGAACAGCCACACTAAATTCTTAGCTGTGAGTTGTTCCTTATTTGAATAAATCCTTTTGTTACCTCTTATTGCCTGGAATTGTTTATGTCACTGTGTGGTTTATTGGCTAGCTACACAAGTCAAAGAAAAACTATAACTGATGATCTTCGAGTGGTCATCTGTGCAGTCACACTTATGGGACCTAGTGCGCCTGCGCTGATCTGATCGGTGTTGTACAAAGCTCACAAAGGGATTTTCGCACCTCCGCTGTGAGCCTGTGTGGGAACCCCTACTGTGGATGCCCAAGGAGGTGGGGCATGGACATCCCGCCAGTTCCTTCTGACCACTAACAACCAAAGTCATGTGAGAGGACAACTGAGGATGACAGCAGTGAGGAAGGATGGGCGGGCAGTGTGACTGCACAGATGATCACTTGAAGATCATCAGTTACAGATAAGCAACTTCTTTATCTGCTTTGTGGTCTCTGTGCATCACACCTATGGGAGATTGAAAAGCAGTGGCTAACCTGGAGGTGGGCGCTGTCAGACTCAGTGCGCTGCAGAGGACAGGACCAAATGACCCACATCGCCCTTATGCTGTGCACAGACATCCAATGTGTAATGTCTGATAAACGTGGTTGGCATGGACCACATGGCAGCTCTGCAGATAGAGGACAGCGATGCCATCTTCAGGAAAGCAGTAGAAGTCACCATGGATCTGATGGAGTGCACTGTCAAGCAAGCAGGAAAAGGTTGCATTGCTAAGGAATAGCACAACCTAATTGTCCAGACAATTCACTTGGACAGCTGCTGAGTTGGGATCCGCGACCCTAAGGAAGCAGTGGAGTAAGAAAGGAACAGGTTGTTGTCTCTTCTGGTGGGCCGAGTCCGTTTCGAATAGAAAGTGTGAAGTAGACGTTGTTCTTCCCCTTCAGGACGTGGAAAGAAATCAGACAGGAAGATTTTGGAGTTTAAGTGGAAATCCGAGATGATTTTTGTTAAGAAGGAGATGTCCAGCACCGAACTCCATTTGCCAAAAATGTACATTCAATATGGAGGATCATGGCATAGTGCCATCAATTCGCTGACCCTCCTGGCCAATGTAATTGTGACAAAGAAGGCTGTTTTCCAACCTGTGTATTGCAAGTCGCAGGTTGCCATAGGTTAGAATGGCTTCCTTGTGAGGTGGCGGAGCACCAGCAGCAAATCCCACAGCTCCTTTGGAGCACTTACAGGGGGATACAGCTGAATGAGACCCTAGAGGAACTTCTTTGAAGTAGGATGGGAAAAAACAGAGTAGCCATCAAGACCATTGTGGTATGCAGAAATGGCCACCAAGTAGACCTTAACAGATGAGTGGCAAAGGCCCCAATCCGTGAGTGACAGAAGAAATTCAAGGATCCTGTTGAGCCCTACAGACATTGGTGAGGTATTCGACGTCTGTAGGAAGGAAAGGAACTTAAGCCACTTCCTGTGGTATGAAAGACGGGTGGATGCCTTCCTGGTGTTGAGGAGTACTTCTGAGATGTGATCGGAGAAGGTTATCATGCTATCCACCAAGCCATCAGTTTCAGGTTGTCCACTTCAGCATGGAGAAGAATCCCTTCCTCCACTAGAAGGAGATCTGGCACCCTGGGGAAGTGGTGTTACCTGTCTCTCGTGAGTCAAAGCAGAGTGGTGAACCACAGTCGCCTGGGCCACCATGGAGCCACTAGGATGCAGTCTGGCACGATTTTGGCTAGTTTCTGAATGACACGTAAGAGGAGGGGTAGAGGAGGAAACATGTACAGGAATGTCTGCCCCATGGGTGGAGGAGGCCGTCTCCTAGAGAGAGAGGATCTGCTCCCCCCAACTGCAGAAGAAAGGGCATTTCATGTTCTTTCTGGAGGCAAAGACATCTAGCTCCAGAGTGCCCCATTTCTGAAAGAGGGGACGAAGGTAAGACCAATTCAGTTCCTACTCATGATGCTGCTTGAGACCCCTGCTGAGAAGGTCTGCCTTGACATTGCAGGTTCCAGGAATATGAGTGGCTGCAGGGAAGATGTTGTTGCCTACACACCATTCCCACAGGCTGACTGCCAGGCAGCAGAGGTTCCAAGACACTGTCCCTTCTTGACGGTTGACATAGCTGAGTGTCATAGTATTGTCCATCAGCGCAGCTACGCAATGTCCCCGAAGAATGGACTGGAATGAGCTCAGTGCCAGCTTTATTGAAAGCAGTTCCAGGTAGTTGATGTGCTTGGTAGCATTGAGAGCATCCCACTGGTACCCGACACTTATGCTGTTGAGATGGGCTCCCCATCCCCACAGGGAGGCATCAGTGGTCAGTGTGAGACACAGGTTTGGTGGGTGAAAGGGTGCACCCTGGGTCAGATTGGGTGTTATTGTCCACCACAGAAGAGAGTCCCACACAGCTGGTAGAGGTTGGAGGCAAATAGATTGTCCCATCCTAAGCGACTTGAAGTGGCACAGGAATCAAATCTGTAGAGGCCTCATGTACAGCTTGGCTAACGACAGCACAGCTGTGGTGGCTGACATGTGACCCAGCAAACAATGAATTTGGAAGACAGTGGACCAAAAGTTTGTTTGGACAACTCTCGCAAGAGATGACAGGGTTGTTGCCCGGTCTGCAGGAAGGTAAGCACTGCGTGTTATGGAGTCCAGTACCGCACCTATGAATTCCACCCTCTGTGATGGCTGCAGATGGGACTTCCAATGGTTGACCTGAAGGCCCAGGGAGGACAAGAGATGGAGCGTCCAAGAAATGTGGTCCTCCAGGAGCACTGATGAATCCACCACTAAAAGCCAATCGTCTATGTAGGGAAAGATGGCAATCCTCTGTAGACAAAGGTAGGCTGCCACCACCACCATTGTTTTGGTGAAGACCCTCGGAGCTGTGCACGGGCCAAATGGAAGACACTTGTACTGGAAGTGGAGGTCCCCTATGGCGAAACAGGAGTACTTCCAGTGGGACGGGTGGATGTTGAGATGAACGTAGGCATCCTGGAGGTCGATGGTTGCCATCCAGGACCCCTGAGTCAGAAGAGGGAGGATTATTTTCAGCTATGTCATTTTAAATTTGCGGTATTGCACAAAAATGTTGAGGCCCCGCAGGTCTAATATTGGTCGCAAACCCCCATCTCGTTTGGGAACAGCAAAGTAATGGGAGTAAAAGCTTGTCCTTTCGTATGCCCTCAGCATGTGCTCTAACGCGTCCTTCTCCAAGAGGAAATCGACCTCTTAAAGAAGAAGGGAAGAGGGAGGGGTGTCCAGAAAAACAGGTAGTGTTGGCAAGTCCACAAATTCCATTGTGTATCCATGGGTTAGAATGGATAAAACTCAACTGTTCGTAGTAATCACCTGCCAGGCAGAAAGGAATGGGGAAAGGCGGGTGGATTCCCCTGCAACAAGCTGGGGAAAGTCAAAGGCCCTGCTTGGTAGTCTTTTGGCCCTTCTCCCTAGGATTTTGCTGCTGGGAGCCATATCTGGACTTCGCAGGGTGCTGGTACTGTTGGCGCTGTCCCGTGGGTGACTGGTGAGGCCTCTAGCAACCCTCTGGGGATGGCTTGGTGGAATAAGGGCATTTGGCGCCGTAGCGGGACCAGGAATGTTGGCGATATGGTTTGGATGGAGCAGAGAAACCCAAAGATCTAGAGGCTTTAATGCTCTTATCCATCTCTTTTGAGGCTGAGTCAGTAGAAGAGTGGAACAGCCACTCCCTATCAAAGGGAAGGTCTTCTATGTAAGCCCTGGTATCAGGGGGCAAAGAAGTTGTTCGCAGCCAGGAGTGCCGGCGAAGTGCAACCACCGAAGACATTGTCGTGGAGAAGGCCTGGTGAAACAGCTCAGTTTTGCAGGCCCTGTGGAACTATGAAAGGTCCTGCAGGGCCTGGATCTCAGCTGGAAGAGCGTTCCACCAGGCCAAGGCCAGAGCCACAAAGGCTATGGCTCTGGTCGAGGCTAACTGAATGCTTCTTGGCCCAGGAACAATCAGGAGATCTTTGCTCAGAGAGTGTAATGCTCATGGGGGGCAGGATACCAGGAAAGGCAGTCCCGAAGGTATGTTGGTCTTAAGGGAAATCTGTAACATGCTCAGATGGGTATCTATGTATTATGTTTTAATGCTGCTTACAATTTTATTATTCAGTTGTTACATTTTAACAAATCATGTTTTATGTTATTTAATAACAGATTCCCTGATGAAGTCTAAAAAAAGATGGGAGGCTTGCCTTCACCTCTGCCCCTTGCTGATATCTGGCCCTTGCCCTGTGAGAGCCATGACAACATTTCTGAAGTTCTGGCTCCCCAAGCCAGATCCCTTCCTCATTTACAAGGACTGTTCACCACTCACTAGATAGCAGTTCACCAGCATTCTTAGGGCTTGCTTGATGGTCTCAGGCATTCCTTCCGACGTGACCTCCCCGCCACAATCGAGACAGTGAGCGAACTTGAGGCCCCTTGCGTGCCTTTGGTTCTGGGTTTAGAGCATTTCAGTCCGCTCAGCTTGGACGAAGTTAACAGATGGCTTGTTTCTGTGCGCCCAACCACATGCAACCTTGATCCGTGTCCCTCCTGGCTCATTAAGGCAGATCATGAGGGGTTTTGAGGTGCTCTGCAGATTATCAACAAGTCCCTTACTGAGGGACAATTCCCTGGAGCACTCAAGGAGGTGATGGTCTGTCCCCTCTTAAAAAAGCCATCTCTGGACCTGGCCGAATTGGCCAACTATTGACCAGTGTCCAATTTGCCCTATTTGGCTTCAGTCCTGGATCCCTTCCAGTCTGGCTTTCGCCTGGGTCACGGGACAGAGATGGCATTGGTCGCCTTGACTGCCCATCTCCGAAGGCATCTGGATCGAGGTGGTGTGGTGGCATTGCTGTTGTTAGATCTGTCGGCCACGTTCGATATGGTCGACCATCAGCTGTTGACCTGCTGCCTTGCCGATGTGGGGATTCAGGGGCTTGCCCTTCAATGGCTTGTCTCTTTCCTCCAAGGTCAGGGACAGAGGGTGGCGATCAGGGATTGGCGGTCCCGGAGGCATCCTCTTGAGTGTGGGGTGCCTTAGGGGGCTGTGCTGTCCCTAATGTTATTTAACATCTACATGCGCCCCCTCGCCCAGATTGCCTGGAGTTATGGGCTTGGGTGTCATCAATATGCAGATGACACCCAGCTCCATCTGACGCTGGGCGGCCAGTCGGACTCCAGTCCTGATGTCCTTCATAGGGTGTTGCAAGCCATGGCTGGTTGGCTCAGGCTAAGCCAGCTGAAAATAAACCCTGTGAAGACAGAGGTCCTGGGCCTGAGTCGGATCGGTTTGGGGCTGGGGCTCCCTCTCCCAACCTTTGATGGGGTGCCTTTGGTGCCGGTGCTGAGGGTTAGGAGTTTGGGAGTGCTCCTGGACCCCTCTTTAACAATGGAGGTCCAGGTGGCAGCCACAGTCAAGTCAGCCTTTTACCATTTCCGGCTGGCGCGACAGTTCGTTCCCTATCTTGATCGTGATGACCTGGCCACAGTGATCCATGCGACGGTCACCTCAAGGTTAGACTACTGCAACACTCTCTACATGGGGTTGCCTCTGTTGCAGATCCAGAAGCTGCAGCTGGTGCAGAATGCAGCAGCCAAGCTGCTGATGGGTCTCACTAGGTGGGACCACATCTGGCCTGTGCTGAAGGTGCTGCACTAGCTGCCAATAGTGTACCGGATCCGCTTCAAAATGCTGGTTCTTACCTTTAAAGCCCTATATGGCCAGGGTCCGGCCTACCTTAGGGACCGCCTTTCCCCATATGTTTCCCCAAGGGCACTACGGTCTGGGGAGCAACATCTGCTGGTTATCCCAGCCCCCAAGGTAGTTAAATACGCTGCAACCAGGGCCAGGGCTTTTTTGGTGGCAGCCCCAACCTGGTGGAATGAGCTCCCGGAGGAGATCAGGGCCCTGCGGGACCTTATGCAGTTCCGCAGGGCCTGTAAGACAGAGCTCTTTTGCCTTCAAGTTGGGGCTGCCATCGCCATTGTACCACCACCATATTAACAGCACAAGGCGCGCTGGCCCTGGTAGTTATGGTATAACATCACCTGAGCAGAGAAAACTGGGCTTATTCGGAGTGTGTTGGTGTTATTGGTATTTTACTGTGGAACTGATATGGTTGTTGAGTATTGATTTTTAATTGTTTTATAGGGAATGATTGTTACTGTTTTAATGTTTTATGCATGGCATTTGCCTCTATGTTCACCGCCCTGAGCCCATGTTAGAAGGGCGGGATATAAATCTAATAAATCTAATAAATAATATAACATAATAAATATAATATAATATAATACAATACAATACAATACAATACAATACAATACAATACAATACAATATAATACAATACAATACAATACAATATAATATATATATATTTGGTCCCCACTCTTTTAGGATCTGGGCTACATAGCTGACAATTCAGGGCTTCAGTTGTTGTATATCCAGGCCATTGGCAGGTGGCATTCTGTGGTATATAGGACTTACATTTGGCCACACTTGGAAACTGGTTCCTAACACATCTTAACACATCTTAATTCCAGTTTCAGCTCTTCAATGAATGTCAGTTTGGATCTGGTGGCACAGCACTGTGGACTGGGCTCGAGTCTATAGTCGAATCTACATTTGCATTTTTAAATCAGTTTCATGCTGTATTTGCATTTTTAAATCAGTTTCGTGCTGCTGTGACACTGTCTTTCTCTATGTTTGATGGCATCACAGGAGCACGAAACTGATTTAAAAATGCAAATATAGATTCGACCTATGTGGCATCATCTGGCTGGGGTCTGAACCTGGTTTTTGCAGACTGTGACATGGATTACTTGGATTGGCTCCAGACTGGAATGAGATGGGACTCCTTGTAGCCCACAATCTTCTGTCATCTCCAGCAGAATAGGCAGCTTGACGGTTTGGTTATACAGCCAGGTAAGAACAACCCTGGGACCTGCACAGGCATAAGCCTAGCACATCAGACTGAAGCAGATTCATGTGTATTGCATGCTAGGCTCCTGGCTATGACATTTTTTTTTACCGGACTGGTTGGAAATTCTCTCCTGATGCGGGGGAGGAGGAAGGCAACAAACAGGCTGGGCAAGTTCATGGAATCCCTGGGGGAGTCACTAAATTCAACATCTGGACATCTCAGAGTGCAGTGAAGTGATGTTCCATGCAGATGACATTCAGATGGCTGAATGGGGACAGAATATCTGGTTGCACTGGGTTAGGCATCGCCTGAGAGTTTGGTTGCAGCTGTAGGAGCATTGGCAGGAGCCAGCTGAATGTCTTACCCATCTCTTGTGGCAGTATCAGCATGGGGCCAGATCCATTTCAGGGAAAGGGAGACTGCATGCCCATTTTCCCTACATTTGGGGATCCCATTAAGGGATTTTAGGGTGAAGGTTTACAGAGGATAAGCCCAGCTTGGGGGCTGTCATTGCTATTTTCACTCTCAGGTGGTAGCGGAGACCATGTAATGGTAGTCATCCATGTGGAATCCATCCTGCCCTCCCATGGTTTCCTACCTTTAACAGGCAGGCTGGGGTGGGAAGTGTTCATTGACCAGCAGGTGGGTTGGTCAAAGCCTGGATCCATTTGCTGCATGCTATGTCAAGGCTTCTTACAACTGTAACTAATCAAGCTGTGGTCAATTTCAGTCCACAGAACTGGCTGTATGTGTTGTCTGTTACTTAGAAATGTGGGCATGGTCTCCTTGCCTTCTCCCTTTCCCCTTCCCCATCAACACCGGACCCACAAATTAATTACAATATTCTTATAATTAACAATACAACAAAATATTTCAGGGGACAAATCGATGAAATAGTGTTAGTAGCATGAATAAATTTACACTAAATGGTATGAAACATATCTATCCCTAGACTCACTTTAATTATTAACTAGTTTAATAATGTCATAGTAGGGACAGACTCTAAATATCCAGGACTGTATGACTTCCTTCAAATCTCATCTCTTGGGCCAGTGCAAGAGCCTGGGGAAAATCATTGATATGAGCAAATCCCAGAGATCTATTAGGAAGTCTATTCAAAATAAAATCTGTACGTTCTTCATTAGCTAAGGAGATCAAGATGTATGCAGAAAATCAGCCACTATTGAAAGTTTTGCACATCATAAACACTACCAATAATGTGTCTCATGCATGAAACATACCACTTACGGGCTCATTTGATGGAACTTCTCTTATGGCTCTTATCATTCAAGCACGTTAATGAGGAACCCCAGCAGATTAACGAGAAACCTAATAAAGCAACAGGCTATTTTGGTAGTTATTTTATACCATCTTTCATTGGAGCTAAATGTCTGCATTTAAATCACCCTCTAATGAATGTGAAGACAAGTGCATCCTTCAAAATTGTTCAGGGCAACTGGGGTTATTTTAAAGATACAAACTAGATTTATAGAATTATTGGCAACAGAATCACTTAACATTCATTAATTCCATGGCTACTCAGTTTCTTCTGAAAAAGACATCGAATACATTTAGCAGTTTGTTTACATTTAGATTCAATAGTCCTCATTAATGTTGTACTATTTTAATCCTGTAATAATTATGTAAACAGGCAGCTTCCGTTTCTTTCCACACAGACTCAATGGATTGGTTTTATGACCGGATTTCAGTGGGTGTCCTGTTGTGATCCACACTCCACCAAAAATAGACTACTCTAGCAATGCCACAACCATATTTGGGGGCGGAGATATGGTGGAGAGGTGGAAAAGGATAAATCTATGGTATGGTATGGTATGTGAATGTGTGTGCATAAAGGTGAACTATATCATGGCCTGTATCCAATTACACATTCCAAAAATGGAAGGGAATGCATGTGTTCTCAAGGGGGAGCAATTTCCAACCATTCTCCCTCACACTGCAGGGCCCCCCTTTGTCCCTTGTGCTGTTCCAGAAGGTTCTGCTGACACCCAGTAACAACCCTTCAGGGGACTCATTGGGCTGCAGTGGGAGAGGAAAATCAGTGGGAATCATCACCCTCTCTTAAGAAAACTTAAGAGTCCTTAAATCTTAAAAAGTCAGATGAGAGTTAAAGGAGGGCCCCTATGTTGGAAAAGGCTCCTGATGTAAGGAATTTTTCCTGCAGATAAGGGAGAGGTCTTTTAAACACATGCCCAAAACGTTGAAAAGTTGCCTTACCAATGTTACTCCTGAAGAACTTTTGAGTCAACAACATTCTTTCTCCAAAAAAACAACAATGACACAGAGATGGAATTAATTATGGCCAAAGCTTCATTAATCCTGCAATCAATTTAGAAATAAATGTGGGATTCATTGATGTGTTTATGAACAATCTGAGGATGATAATTTGTGAAGACAGGAGCACATACCTTATTGTTATTCTATTTATGCAATAAGTTCACAACAACTGCACACCATACCTGCTGTTGAAGGGAATGTTTGTTTGTTATTGTACTCCCTTCGCAGAGTATATAGAAAAATATATAGTAAGTAGCCTATGTTAATGTAGAAAGAAGTGCTGTACCTTTAAAGGTAGGTATGATGGAAGATGTAGTTCAGTAAGCTCTTTAGGACAGATGTCCTAAAATAGCCCCCCTCCCATTGGTTCATTATAAGTTAATTTCCTGTAGCTAGCAAAGGCCCACAAAAGTTTTTGAATCCTTTTCCATTCCCTTTAAGAAACACTAGTAGTTAGTGATGTATGTAGAATCATCCTTTTCCCACCAAAGTCTTACTGCAGATTCTCATCATTAAGGATGCACTCTGCAAGCCACTTGTGTTGCAGCCAACCATGATGTTCCTCAGTCCCCTCTGGCCTTCAGGAGCAGATTCTGAGGCAGTGTACAGAGCAGCAAAAGACAGGAGAAGAATAAGAAAAGGAAGAAGAGTTGGTTTTTATGCCCTGTTTTTCTCTACTCTAAGGAGTTTCAAAGTGGCTTACAATTACCTTCCCTTCCTCTTCCTACAACAGGCACCTTATGAGGTAGGTGGGGCTGAGAGAGTTCTAAGAGAACTGTGACTGGCCCAAGGTCACCCTGCAAAAAAGTTCCAATGAGTTCTGTATTTAAATGATACTTAAACTCTTCTGTGCCAGTCCAGTTGTCCTCTGCATGCACAGAAGCTCCAATGAACACATGGCTTTCCTATGCATGCACAGATGTCCACAGGGACAGATGTGCATATACATTCTTACCCACATGCAAGGAGGGGCCACTAACATCTCTCCTTATAATAATTATCTTTTGGTTTCATAAGATTCCATGCACTCCCATTGGCTGTAAAATGCCCTCCCTCAGCCATTGGCCCATCAGCCACCACTCAAGAGTACTCGCGTGCCATTGGCCGGGTGCTGGGTCAGCTCCTCTTCCCCACCCATTCCCCCTTCAGACAGATTTGCATGTCAGATTTACTGGCAGACCAGCTCTCTCCTGAGGAGCAGTTCTCCTGACTCCTGTGAGGGACTGTCCCCTCAGTGGCTGTTGGTAGGCAGCCAAGCTTGGTTCTGTGAATAAAAAAACAAAGGACTTTCAGCATAACCCCCTCCCCCACCCATAACCCTCTCCCCAACGGCCACTTTCCTGTCAGAATAAATTGAAAAAGGCTCTTTCTCCTGCTTAGCTTCAGCATGGCTGGCTTGCTAACGAGGTGGGCCAGCGACCATCAAACCATTTTCTTCAATTCCCTGCTGTGCGGCTGACTTTCCCCTAGGGTTGCCAATCTCCAGGTGGGACCTGGAGATCTCCCACTGTTACAATTGACCTCCAGATGACAGAGATCAGTTCCCTGGGAGAAAATGGTTGCTTTGGAGGGTAGACTCTATGGCATTATACCCTGCTGCGTCCTTCCACACACACCCCAAATGCTGCCCTCCACAGGATCCATCCCCCCAAATCTTCAGGTATTTTCCTAATCAGAGTTGGCACCTGTACTTTCTCCTCTGTCAGTAAAAGGCCATTTCCACACCTATGTTGGCCTTTGGGAGAAAACTCAGTCCTGATCAGGTTGCCAACTCCAGGTGGGCAATTCCTGGAGATTTGAGGGATGAAGCCTGGAGAGGGTGAGGTTTGAAGAGGGGTGGGCACCTCAGACAGGTACGATGCCATAGAATCCACCCTCCAATCCAGCCATTCCCTGATGGGGAACCATTGTTGCCAATCTCCAGGTGGGGGCTGGAGATCACTGAAAATTACAACTGCTCTTTAGGAGGGAGGGGGGAGGAGATGGAAAACTAAAGGTAGGTTGATGGTTGGCTGGGAGGGAGATAGGGTTATCAACTCCAGGTTGGGAAATTCCTGGAGATTTGAGGGGTCGAACCTGGAGAGGGTGAGTGTTGAGGAGGGGTGGGACCTCAGACAGGTACAATGCCATAGACTCCACCCTCCAAACCAGCCACTCCCTCCTGGGGAACTACTGTTACCAATCTTGGGGGTGGGCTGGAGATCACTCAAAATTACTACTGCTCTTCAGGTAGCAAAGATCAGTTCCTCTGGAGAAAATGGTGGACTCTGTCATTATACCCTGCTGAGATTGCCACAGCAAATTGTCACTGAGTGCCCAAAGCCGGGGCACTCTCCCAGAGCCTCTTTCTAGAGCCCGTTGTATTTATTTCCACAACGGGCCTTATTCCTAGTTTCAGATAATTCAGAAGTCTTTAAACTTTTGATAGGCTAGCATACACACTGGATTAATTTCAGAACTCTATTTTTTGCTACCCAGAGCTTACTATTACATTCTGTTTCAGATGCCCTAATTCTCTTCCTAGATATGTCAAAACAAATTAAAAATATCACATTCTTTTTGACTACTGACAGGATTTGTGCCCAGGACTTGAAAGCATTACATTTCAAGTACTTCAATATTTTTTTCATGCTCTGCCTTCAGGATCATGTTTCAAATTAATTATTATTGTATTCCACGAATCTCTACCACAAATTCAATATAATGTATCCTTTTTTTTCTAGTTAGCCACCTAATTTCTCACTCACACAATTTGCCCAAACCATTATCTTGTATTGACGTAGCTTGGCAACTATGCAAAACATTTTATGACTTGAAAGTTTTCAATATAATGCAAGCTTTCCTTCACTGATTTTTATATTGTTTGCATGATCAAAGTCATACTTTGTAGTCAATTACTTTATTAGATGGGCTGCTGTGATGAAACTGAAAATATGTATTATCATATTGCTGAGTCTCTATAGCTGCTAAGAAGCTCTGCCCAGTCATACACTGTTGTTTTGGGAGTCCTGGGCTTGGCTCATAAAGAAGCCTTAAATTGAGCCTCCACTTGGGGAGAAGCCTCCAATGACTGTAGCAGCTGTCAGATTTACCGTGCAGCTGCCCTTTCAGCTGGCTTGCTCATTCCAGAAGCTTCTTCTTGCAATAGCAGAAGAAGAAAGTGGTATGCAGAATAAGGGATCACACAGCACTTGGCAATATGGATAATGTACTGGTTTTTAATGTATTATGTTTTTATGACACTTTCCCCTCAAGGCGCTTATGGGTGGCACATGATTGTCACAATGACCCTGGGAGGTAAATGAGGATGAGAAATACTTGCTGGGCCAAGATTACTCTGGGAATTTTATGGTATGGTCTGAATCGAAACCCCACCCCCTCTCATTCTAGCCTGACATTCTAATCACAATGCCACATTGGCTCTTAGTGTTCCAGAGCTCAAGATTGTATTAGTCACCTCTCTAGTCAGCACCTATATTTGTTTCCATTCTTGGTCTTAGGGTTGGACATAGCAAGCATATGTTGTTGGGACAAGATGGCCTTCTGAGCCATTTAAGGTTGCCTGACCTCCCCCTCCATTTGGTGGGGGTTGCCTGATTTGGAGGGGCTCCTTCCCACCTGCCAGCCAGCTGGTGGGCAGGGGGAAGCCCCACCCCCAAGAGCGATCATGTGGCCTCCTCCCCACCTGTCCCCAGCATCATTTAAAGGATGTCTTTAAATGCTGCTGGGAAGTGGTGGGGGCCTCGCACCTGCACTCTACACCCCAAAATCAGGTCTTGGAATGCAGGCATACATGGCCTCCCCTCCACCTCTCTCCAGCAGCATTTAAGGGATAGCTTTAACCACTGTTGGGAGGCAACAGGGGCTTGGAGAGCAGGTGTGCTTGGCCTCCCCCCTCCTCTCCCCAGCAGCATTTAAGGGATGGCTTTAAATGCTGCTGGGAAGCAGTGGGGGCTGCACGCCTGCACTCTTAAGCCCTGAATTTGGAGCCTGGAATGCAGTCATGTGCGGCCTCCCCCCGCCCCAACATCTCCCCAGCAGCATTTAAAGGATGCCTTTAAAGGCTGCTGGAGAGAGGCAGGGGTGCTGCTTCCCAATGTAATGATGACACTTCTGTGTGATGTCATTATGTTCAAGACTCCCCACCGCCTCCAGTAACCCCCCCAAAGTCCCCCACTGGGAACTCTGAGGAGACCTGGCAACCCTAGAGCCATTCTAAATATCTCTGAAGTTAATTTTAAGAACATAAGAAGAGCCCTGGTGGATCAGACTCATGATCCATCTAGTCAAGCATCCTATCTCACACAGTGGCCAACCGGTTCCTCTGGAGGGCCAACAAAAGGGCATCGAGGCTGAGGCCTTCCCCTGATGTTGCCTCCTGGCTCTGGGATTCAGAGGTTTAGTGTCTCTGAATGTGGAGGTTCCCCTCAGTCTCTATGACTAGTAGCCACTGATAGACTTATCCTCCATGAATAATTTTGATCTTTGTCTACAGGACTTTTCAGGTGCTTGATTTTGGTGCTCTAACCACATGTAATGGGAGCACACTCTATGCAAGATCATCTTGATATGCACGGTTACCATTTTGTGCAAATTGACAACACACTTATTTCCCGTGCACACAGAGCATCAGAATGCACAATGTGCATGGAAAATACATATTCACACAATACTGCAACTGTGCATATCAGAAGGGATGTGTGTAACTTCTGTTACACAAGCTGGAACACTAAAATAGTCTCAATGTTACCCTCAGTGGCCTGCCGCAGTGTTGGGGAAATTAGCTATGAGACAGAGGAAGCCAGAGGGGTACCAGGGAGCACACACCTATATATACCAAGGTCCAGTCCAGTAGGAAGACTCTAGATTTGAAGAGTAGATCAAATAGTTTTTATTAAAGAATTTCCCTAATTACAAGCACACTAAGCAATCAAGAAAGAGCACACAATTTTATTTATTTAATTTGTATCCCACCCTCTCTGCCAAGGCAGGCTCAGGGTGGCTTACATAAAAGATATTAAACATTCAAATACAAAATTAAATAAAACCACAACAATACACTTTTAAAACACAGCATAAAGTGCTAGTGCTGTTCGCGGGCAATGCCGGATGTTAGCAGCCTCTGACCGTGACATGTTAATGGTGATGGTAATTTAGGTCTGGCATTAACATATTGAAGACAGTGTTAGTTTGGGGCCAGGGTCTCGGCTTATTTGGGCAGCTCCCTACTTGAAGACCTGGTGGAAGAGCTCCATCTTGCAGGCCCTGCGGAACTGTAAAAGGTCCTGCAGGGCCCTGATGTAGAAGAAGACGAAGAGATTGGATTTATACCCCACCCTTCACTACCCAAAGGAGTCTCAGAGTGGCTTACAAACTCCTTTCCCTTTCCCTCCCCACAACAGACACCCTGTGAGTTAGGTGGGGCTGAGAGAGCTCTGACAGAAACTGCTCTTTTTCAAGAACAGCTGAGACAGAACTATGGCTTGCCCAAGGTCATCCAGCAGGTGTAAGTGGAGGATTGGGGAAGCAAACCCAGTTCTCCCAGATTAGAGTCCACGCACTTCCACCAGTGCAAAGCTGCCACTGAAAAGGCCCTCACAGCCAGCCTGGCTTCTCTAGGACCTGGGAGGGCCAGATGATTTTGGGACCCTGATCTTAGTGCTCTCTGGGGAACATGTGGGGAAAGGCAGTCCTTTAAGTATATAGCCCCCTGACCATATAGGGCTTTAAAGACAAGAACCAGCACCTTGAACTGAATTCGGTATGTTATAGGCAGCCAGTGCATTGCAGAATTCAGGACTAAGAAACAAAGAGGTGAGGATAATGATTTTTGGGAGCAATTACAGGGATTATATTACCTATCCAGACATGCAGAAGTCTGTGTAGTGGACAGTGCAAATGGCTAGTCTTTCATGCTATGGAGAAGGAGGCCCAAAGAGGAGACTTTGGGGGTGTGCTCAAGTATAGGTGCCCTCAGAGTGCACACCAAGGCAGGGTATGCTATTTTTATAGGAATTCTGAGGGCAGTCTCTGGGGCCAGAACTTGAAAGGTCTTACGATGATTGATGGTCCTGCCAAGGCTGGCTGAGTGGGTTTGATGACCATCGATGGTCCAACCAGGGTAGGTTGAATAAGTTCCCAGGCTTAGGCAAAAAAAGGGGGAAATGGGTCCCTGATCAGCATCAGGAAGGATCATTAATAATTTTGATGTTTCATTGGTTTATCTTGGTATCCTGTGGGAGGAGGCAGGAAGGACAGGTCTGGAGACAAAGGATTTCCACAGACACATAGCTATCACACAAAAGGGCTACATGAAGGTTTGGAGACAGAAGAGCTATTCGCCAGGTGACTACTGAATAGCTATGGTAACACAGATACTTCGCCTGGAGGAGATCAGTGTTATTTCATATGCATACCTTTGCTGGGTGGAGGGAGACTGGAGATAGCTTTGTGGGCTGCCTTGTGCAACCTGAAATGGAAACCCTTGTGTAGAGCTTTGGCTAGCTCTGTGGCTCAGGAAAGGAGTGTCCTCCTTGGCCTGACTTTATAGGTCTCCAGTTCAGGTCAGAAGTGGGGTGTCCCACTATTTGGGGCTACCCGTGAATAAGGCAGAACCTCTGGATTACACTCAATACAGCTCTTTTTCATGGCATAAGGGTGAAGGGGTATATGTGTGTAGAATTTTCACTTTTATTCACTACAGCACACACTTTAATAAATTCATGGCTGTTTTCAGATTAGCTGGATTTCAAAGAGCCATCTTCTTGCTGAGTTCAAGAAGAAATGCATTCAACTTACTAGGACATAGACATGGAATTGATTTCCCCTTTCTTTAGATTCTTCTTCCAACATAAGGCTTTGGCCCCCCCCTCACACTACCAGCAGAGAGAATATGTAACTCATGTGTTGTTAACCTAACACTTGTGATGTTCTCCCACTGCCAGAGACTTCATTTTAAACAGCACTTTGGGAACAATCCAGCACAAGCTACTTATGGCTACATTCTATTGAAATCAATGGAGCTTAAGACAAATAATTAGAAGAAATAAAAGATAACTCTGAATCAATGAATCTATTAAGGTATGAAGATAATTGCTAGATAAATACAATGCCTCTACTGCTTCATGCTTTCCACTTCCCTGAGCATTAAGGATTGCTATGCGAGCTTTTTCAGGGCCGATTTCTTTTAAAGGAGCACTTCTAGGAGACTTACATGGTGTTTTGTAATATCCCGTTTATTTGCAAATGCACAGACTGAGAAGCAAGCAGAAGGCACAGTACGAGTCCAAAAGTCGCCAAAGTAAGCAACCACCCCAATTCTTCAAAATATACAATGGATAATTTTTTCCACTGGTCAAATTCAAATGGTAGATACTGTCCTTGAGAATTTCATCATACTGGATATTGAAAAAAATGCACATTAAAAATGTTCCTTGCATTGAAACCAACGGGAGCAAAAGGCAAAATGAAATGACTAATGTTAATGAACCATATCAAACATTTTAAAAGGAAAAGGAGTAGTAAATGCACTACATCCTTCAATTGACTTTCAGCTCACTTCTGCCATTGATTCAGCATTTGAACACATACCCAACCATAAAATGAAGGATGTTCAGGTATTGTTCTTATGGGATAATCTATTCAAGTAAAGTACTTTAAACACATATATTTTTACCTTCCTTCAGATGATGCATTTGGCAAATTTGCTTCAAGAGGAAAGAGAATTTGTTTCTTCTTGAATGAAACTGCAATTGAAGGATGTATTAGAAAAGAAAAATGGAGACCAAAAGTTAAAGATACATTTCTTGTTAAAGACCCCTATACTACTGAGATATCTTATGTTCTTACCTATTGTATTTCATATCTGCCAAGCGATAAACTCCGTCATTATGAACTTCAGCATCCAATTTTCCCAAGCAGGAATATGAGTAAAGATCATATTTTTTGTCACTGAATAATGTAAATCAAGACACCCTGCAGCTAAAATTTGTGTTGAGCCTTACCAAACACAATTGATGCTCCTATGATTTAGCCTTCCTGGGTTTTGTGTGTGTGTATGTGTGTGTGTGTGAAAACAAATAGGTTCCTAGATCACGCTGATATCTTTGTCTTCAAAGTTATTTGTACTGCCAAGAGCACTTCTCTTTCAAAAAAATAACCTTTAATGCTTCATATATTAATCCATAGCTGCTGCAGTTGCTGCGCTCCTCCCAACAGAGAGAAGCTTGTTGGTATTGCCTTGGTAATATATACTTTAGAATTCTATTTATTTATCTGGAATTTCTTTAGTCATTGATTTCAGCTGGCATAAACAGAGGGGAGGCTTCTGGTCCTACCTTTATAATATACCTGTTATTGGAGAAAAGGAATTTGTTTTTGATGTAGTTAAATAGCCCAAGATATGTGAATCATATAAGCTATGGGCTGGCAACAAAAACATACCTACCTAATCTTGTTCATGGAAAGCTGGCAGTTGGCTCAACTATTGTGTTAGAATCAAGTGTGGCCTCCATCTTCTCCCTCATTAGGCTGCTGTGTATGACCATAGCACGGCAGTGTTGTAACTGCCACCACAACCTGTATATCTCATTTGGAACCTGGCCCCAGAGTGTGGATCAAAAAATCCACACAATTAGGCCATATACAGAGAGATGCGGATTTTTCTGTAATCTTGGGGCAATCTCCCACATTTGCAGAAAAATAGGAAAATAAAAAATGAGGGGGACTTACCCCCCCCGCTGAACTTACAAGAAAAGAATCTCATGACACTCCATAAATACAGCTGTGGAGAGAACAAGGTGACTGGGAGAGGGCAAGGTGGAGAAGGAAAACACTGGCAAGAAGGAGACATGAGGCAATGAGAGAACAGTGGTGAGTTAGAGGAATAAGTAGGAGACCGTGGCGGTGAGAGGGAAAAGGGTAGAAAATGCGAAAATTAGGAGGAGGAGAAGTGGACATCAGTAGGGGTGGGACCTTCCCTTCCCACAAGTTCTTTGTGAATCTCCACTTGTATTAAATACTGGGTTCAAGACGCATTGCAGTGAAACAGCTCTACTTTATTTAGTGATTTCAGGAACAAGACTAAAACCTCAGGGCAATAGCCCTGTTTAAATAGCATACAAAACCCACACCCGAACACACCTAAATCCCAAAGATAGGCTATTTAAATAACATTAGTTCTTCATTGGTCACCTCCAGAGTCCTGGGGGGCTATTGTTCTAGACAGGGGTCTTTTCGTAGAAGAACAGCTGCAGGAGCTCATTAGCATATGGTATGCTAATGAGCTATTAGGCTATTAGCATATGCCACGCCCCCTGACATCACCGGAAGTGATGTCAGAAGGGGAAGCAAAAGGGGGGAAGCATCTTCAAAAGCCTCCCCTTCCCTTCCCCAGCTGGTCTGGGTGGGGGAGCTAAGAGAGAAGGGGTTTAAAGTTTAAACTCCTTCTCATGAGACTTGGGCCACAGAAGGAGGAAAGAGGGAAGGAAAGAGAGAGAGTAGAGAGAAGGAAAGAAGGAAGGAAAGAGAGGGAAGAAGGAGGGAAACAGGGAAAGGAGGAAAAAGAGAAGAGAAGAAGGTGGGAAAGAAAGAAAGAAAGAAAGAAAGAAAGAAAGAAAGAAAGAAAGAAAGAAAGAAAGAAAGAAAGAAAGAAAGAAAGAAAGAAAGAAAGAAAGAAAGAAAGAAAGAAGGAAAGAAGGAAAGAAGGAAGGAAAGAAGGAAAGAAGGAAAGAAGGAAAAGAAGGAAAGAAGGAAAGAAGGAAGGAAAGAAGGAAAGAAGGAAGAATGAGGGAAAGAAAGAAGGAAAGAAAGAAGGAAAGAAAGAAGGAAAGAAGGAAGAATGAGGGAAAGAAGAATGAGGGAAAGAAGAATGAGGGAAAGAGGAAAAAGAAAGAAGGAAAGGAGGGAATGAAAGAAATTCAGTGGCAATTCAGCCCCATTATACCCTATGGGCCATTGAAGTCAATGGTGAAAACATAGGGTATATTCTAGGGGCTGAATCATCACAGCCACCCTGAGCTACTTAGAAGAAGGGTAAGAAGAATTCCAAACAGCAATGCAGCACAGATAAATGAATTCAAATTTGGATGGAGGTCCAGTTTATAAATGCAGAAGGCTTTATCCCCACGTGGAACTCATTTGCTGGCTCGCGGAAGATGTAAAACAATCAAAAACTTACACACAAAAACTGTGCAAAATGAACTACACTGTTTCCTTCAATTAGTTTCTATAAAGAATTCAATTTTTTATTATTTTGAAATCCTTAAAGAGCTTTGTGACAAGACTATGTAAGAGCTTTCCCATGTGCTAAGGTAGGATTGGGCTTCAAGTATGAGCTGCAGTTAGCTGAGCTGGCCAGGCACATACTTGATGGGATTCACCACTCAGCAGCCTGGATCAAGTGACGGTCTTCTGGGCAAGAAGACCGGTGCTTGCTCACACACAAGCACAAGCTTTTGCCCGCTCCCCCCTCGAAGGAATCACGTGGGAGGGTGAGCCTATTGGAAGGCAGCGCGGGAGCACTGACCTATCAGGGAAGGCTGGCCAGCCAAATCTAGTGGTGGCAGCCATTCCCATGGCCATTCTGGACTGACTCGAGCTCCCCACCTGCCCACCCTCAGCTGAGAACCATGTGGGATAGCCAGTCACCAGTTTCGGGGCTTAGCAGGAATTTTTTGGGTCTCTCTCAGATTGGCTTTGAGGAGGCCTTTTTTCACCTGCTTCACATGGTCCTGGAGTGTTGTGGCATAACTAGGCTTGGTGATCTGGTTAGGCCCTGCTGGGATGGGAAAGCACAGGTTGAGAGGGTAGATTGGAGATGGCAAGCACCCTGAGTTATCAGCAATGGGGGGGTCCTCAAACTGGGCATCTAAGGGCTTGGCAGTCCGGGAATCTCAGATGGGTGCCCCTCCAGGGGGTGGGGGAGCACATGGTGAGCCTTAAGGCTTGGCAGTCATGGCAAGGATGTGCTCCTCTGTCCCCTCTATGCACCTGGAGTGCAAGCAGTGAGAGGCTCTGAGCCAGGGTGGGTTTGCCCTGTTAGGGAGCCTGCCTCGCTGGCGCAATCCAACCCATGCTTAAATTGAATAATTAATAATAGAATTGTATGTAAATAAAGTCCCAGTTTTAACCCATAAATTGTGTTATGTTTTATTCAAGGGGTGGGCGGGCAATGAAATACATCATATTGCAGAAAAACAATTCGAAGCTCATTGTTCTGTCCAGTTTTGAAGGGAAATGTCACAGCTGTTGAAAACTTTCATCACAGCAACATTGCTTGCTATGTTTTCCCTCTAATATGAGAAATTTTATCAATGTGGGCTCTTTTTCTATTGATTTTATGCCCTGGAAGCCATCCTGGAAGCTTTTAATGCCATGTGGGTAGAGTATAAATTCCCAAAGTAAAACAAATGAATGAAACATGCTTACTGAAGCTCATCCAGTTAGTAGGAGTAAATCTGAAAGAGAGAAAATTCTGCCATAATCAAGTGCAGAAGACTAGAACGAAAAAAAATCCTATATGTTTCGTATTCCATAGGGTGCTAAATGTTCACTGGCTGGGGGTGGGGGAGTATCCCCACCATATCAGCGGTGACTTCAAACCACAGTTGTGCTTGCTGCATAAGTTACAAAAGAGGATGCATTCCCCATTGGGACAGGGGAGTATATGTTGGCTTTTCAACTGGGAGGAAAATGCAGCCAAGCATAGGATCATCCTGTAAATCTGTTCTCCATGTACACTGCTGTTCAGTTCCTAAACAGAGCTGAAGATCCCAGCGGCTTTGTCAGCACACGGCTGCCTGACCATCTCATCATTAGTTATATAGCTTTGGTAGTGTGGAGTTCATTTCTGCAGGAGCTCTTCTACTATTTGAACGACATAGTAGGGAGGTTTTGTGGTGGGGTGTGTGTGTGTGTGCGTGTGTGCGTGTGTGCAAAGATATTTCTTCCTGACAGCCCATTTCTCACTGCTTTCTACCGCTGCAGAACCAAATGAGGTTTATTGGTGCAGTGCTCTGAAGGCTGGAGCATAAGTAAATTTTATCATGGAGATTTAATGAGGATGTGAATGTCGTTTTTGCTTCCTGAAATGTAGATGTAAGGCTGCGTTCAGACGGCCAGTCAATCGCGCCATGAGCCCTCCTAAAATTTTATCCCGATTTTTTTAATCCAGCCTAGCACGACCAGACGCCCCCCATGAAATAGCCTCACTGCGCGTTGTTCCCACCATGATTTGTCTACACGGCATCCACCGAGGATTTTTTTAAAAAAAGTTTTGTACATTCGCATAGGCAAGGCTGCGCCTCCTTGGAGAACTGAGGCGATCGCGGAGGGTTTTCAGCAAAGTCCCGGTCCTCCCCTTGCCATTGCCATCATGATCAATGGAGGGACTATTTTGCAAGTTAGAACAGTCCTTCCCCCCTCCATCTCCCATCGCGGTAACATCTTGTCCCTAAAAGAAATAAGCATGAATATTACATTCCTCGTAGCGCTTATCGCTGAATGCGTCTCCTCGTTAAAGCGCACATGGGGTTTCAATTTTTAAAAATCGCGCCCCGTCGGCTCGGTCTGACGTCAGACCGAGCCGACGGGAGCATCGCACGCTAATGGAGTGACCAGACGGAAGAAAGTCTGCAGTTGTTGCGTGGGTAAGCGAAAACCCTACATTGAAACTGCTACTTTTTAAATCAGGATTGGAGGCGCAGCAGAACGGGATGCCTATGGGACCGGAATATTTCGCAGATGTTTCTGTCTGGTCGTGCATTTTTGATCCGCAAGGGAGTCGTTCCTATGGCAGATCAAAAGATCCGTCTGAACACACCCTAAGTTACCCCATCTCTCCACTTTAAGTAAGCAGTAAATAAACCTTGCTGCTGCATTTACCTTCCTGATTATACATGTGGCTCTCCTTGTGAGGTTCAGGATAGATGCCCAAAAAAGCCTGGAGCCCTAGGAGGCAAACCCAGCTGGAATTAGAAATACATGATCTAACATATCGTGTGGATCTCAGATGGCATCTTGCACAAATGAGGGATACAAAACGTACAGCCCTGCACACACAATGCAGGCCTGTAGCTATGGCAGGGCTATTCAGGGCTCCACCCCTTCCTTAAAGGACCAGTCCTACAAGATTACCTCCTGAAAATGTTTTTTTATTTTTTTTAAACAGGTTAAAACTTTTTTTTTTTTTAAAGGCACGCACTCCTGCACCTTGCGGTGGCCAAACAAACCCAAGAATTATCGGGATGAGCGTTTTCCTTCACGGCCTCCAGCTCCACCCTCCCTCCCCAGTTCTTCTATTTCCTGTGCCCTCAGCCCTACGTAATAGACTTTTTTTGAAGATGCGCAACAGCCCTGGGGCTTGTCTCAGCCTCAGATTGGCATGGCTTGGCTCAGCAGCCTGTAATTGACAAGCCCCCAGCAGCATGCTGCTTTTTACAACTGTAAGGGAATTACAAATCTCCTTACAAGTCAGGGGAAGTTGGTGGGTTGTATTTCATTTATTTCTGTTAGTAGGAGAATGGCGCTTGCTGGAGGTGGTAAGGGATTTCATTACTTTAGTGGCAGTCCCACCAGAAAAAAAAATTGCCCCACAAGCCACAGAATCCTGGCTACGGGCCTGACACCCTGGGAAAGCTGAATGTGTGATTTCATGGCATGTAAATCAGGCTTTGCTTAGGTCCAGGGGTGGAATTCTAATTTCTAACTCGTTGAATGTAACCCCCCCCCCCCAGATTATATGAGGCCACTGCAATCCATCAAACCAGCATAAAAAAAAAGTACAATGCACCACAAGCACCAAACAAAACTCTTTCTATCAAAATACTTTAAAAATACCTGAAATTTTACTTGCTAAATATCACCTTCATTTTCTGTTAACGTGATTAAGCTAAGTTTCAGACGAGTAGCTATTTTAGTCTGCAGCTGTGGAACAAAATGCCAGCCCAGTAGCACCTTAAAAACCAACAACCAGGATTTACGTTTTTGTGAAACAAAGCTCATTTTGTCAGATACACAGCTCACGGTAGTTTACGAAGTCAGCTTTAACTCACAAAAGCTTATGGCCTGGAAATTTTTGCTGGTCTTTAAGGTGCTACTGGACTTGGACTTTTTTCGACTTTCAGGCAGGACGGAGTTCCGGCTGGCTCCTGAGTTGGCCACACCCAGCAGGAACTCATTAGCATAACAGGCCACACCCAACAGCAGAAACTCATTAGGACTGGCTACCTTAGGGGTGTGTAGCCTAACATGCAAAGGAGTTCCTGCTACAAAAAAAAAGCCCTGGGTTTTGACAACAAACAAGGTAAACAGAATAAGAAGCGAAAGGTGGGTGTGGCTGGATGACCACACTTCTGGTAACATGGGGGTGTGGCCTGATACGCGAATGAGCTGTGCCATCAGGGGTGTGGCCTAATATGCTAATGAGTTTCTGCTGGGCTTTTTCTACAAAAAAAGCCCTGTCTAGGACTATGCTAAAAGATTAAATACTGACAACAAATAGAACGTGAAATGACACTCCAAGATGATAACCACTAACTAAACAGGACAACATGGGCCTGATCTAAATTTAGCTTTTGCTTGTTTTGTTGGCAACAACATTGTATGAAATGGAAATGCCAGTCCAGTCAGTGACAAGTTATTTATTCAGTTTGCTTGGCATGTAATGAGGTTTTATGGTATCCAACATGGCAACAAATTCAAGGTAAAAGTAAAGGCAGCCCATTATTTGATTTTGCTAATTCTGCTTCTCATTGAGAAATATGGAAAAGTCTATTTCTTTAGGACTTTCTAATAGCAGGCTGTCATTCAAATTGTCAACAAACGATGATTACAAATTTCATACTAAACCATATGCTGGGGTTCCATATATCTCTTGTTAAGCTAACACTCTTTTATGGGCTTAACTGGGAACATAACCGATGATCTCCAGTCATGTCATAGCAGAGCAATTGTCAGCACTAGCCAAAAGCAGAGCATTTTCTCATAGCTCATTCCTCCTTTTGTGTGTGCTCAAGTCCTACCAGTAACCTTTTGGGTAGCCTATCTAACTCTGAGAGTGACACACGCACAAAAGAGTTAACATCTTAGGGTCATCCTGTTCTTTCAAAGGTGTATTTTTTTCCAGCAGTTCAATGGATGGTTTCGGTGACAGACTTCTAAATCCTACTTCTAGCCCAGATGAGCAATGACAATTATTTTTAATGAAGCTAGCTCTAGAAGTTGACCATAAAATGGCCTCCAATACTGTAAGAATTCTGGAAAAAAAAATTAGAACTGCAACTTAAATAGCAAGGGTAGGCTTGTACACAAAAATTCTATGGTGAAGAAGCCAATGGTATTCTTGGGGGGATGGGGTGGGATAGCTTCAAAAACCAAAAAAAACCCAAATTATAAATCCAACATACCTACTATTGCATAATTGATTAACTGAACATTATGATCTCTTCAGTCATTTAGACTGAACAAATCTATCCCAGATTTTGCAGGAAGAGAAGATATAGGCTTAGTAATCAGTGAGTAAGAAGTATTCTCTGCATGTTCAGAAGCAGGCATTCTTTCACACAGGCAGCTTGCGGCAAGATGGCTTGACATTAATAATTTTTTAAAAGGGAGATTTTCCATGGCCAAAACGTAAGACAAATTTCCCACAGCAAGTATAAGGACAATCCGAACATGGTATAGATCAGATTTATTTTTTCACTTCAGTGTTTGCTAAAGTCAAGAGAGGGATGAAAAAGATGCCCACGTAAGATAAGGTTGTGGAAAAAGAGAATGGTGCTGTGGTTCAGAGCCAGAGCATTTGCTTTGCAGGCAGAAGGCCATAGGTTCAATACTTGGGAGGTCCAGTTAAAGGATCAGTCCACTATCTGAGAGCTTTGAGAAATACTACCAGTTAGAGTAGACAGTCCAGAACTTGACAGACCAATGGTCTACGTTGATATAAGGCAGCTTCCTGTGTTCAGAATGCTCTGAGTTAGGAGGGTCAACTCTCAGATCATTAAGAGGTCAACTCCTATGAAATCCAGAGCCTTCCTGTTGCTTCAGTTTCCCTCTCTATCTACTAATGGGTAGTAGGGGGTGCCCAGCAGCGATGGCATAACATCACTTCTGGGTATATCCCAGAAGTCACATCACATCTTTCAAGGAATTGATGGAAACTCAATGGCAATCTAGAGACAACTGTCACTTCTGGGGGAACTTGAAAATGATGTTAGTCCTCTCAGTATGACACTTCCAGGGTTCTGTGGAAATGATGTCATACCATTGGCTTGACCACCATTTTTTTTTTTTTACTCCTCCACTGCCATGCTAAGAGTCAGTGAGAAACAGGAGCTGGGGGCAGGGCATCCCCCACCCCCACCAGGTGAGTGGAAACTCTATTCCCTGACCCTTGCAAAAGAATGCAATGGAATAAAATGTGTGCACATTTTCATTCATATGTCCAAAGAGGAAACAGCTCCACACATTTTCAATGGAAGCTGGAAAGAGGGCAAGGCATATTTCTACTCCCATACAAGGATGATCCAAGACAAGGACCATTTAAGCTTGGCCTGATATTTTAGTCTGTAATAGGAAATACATTCCTTTGAGGCTTCCAATTGATTAAACACCAGTGCTTTACCATCTGCCACTTTGCATTCTTTAGAATAAAACATATTTTGTCATCTGATTACAATTTCATAACAATTGCTCCTTTAAAGCCCCATGAGCTGTTTGTTTTAATAATAAGAGCCCTTTTTCCAACCTATTCAGCTAAATTGCTGAAAACAGCACGATTCTTAATGAATAATACATGGATATTAATAGTAACCACTCTTAAAGCCACAAGGTCAAATGGATGCTTATTTGGGATAGAACTGTTTGTCACTAAGATAAAACACCTTGTTAATCTTTTGCAGAAAATCAATTGATTTTAATTTTCTGGCATCTGTTTCGGTTCTCTTCACTTATTAGTAGTTCACATATACTGTCCAAGGGAAAAGTGCTATAAAAAACAGATTTTTTTTGACAGCTTAAGGTTAACAGGTTGTGAACATTTAACTGCTCTACAAATTGTTACAGAAAATTAAATCTCAAAGTAGTTATGATTATTCACCTTAATTAGTACATACTAGAGCTGAGCTGAAACTACGCACTGTATATCTGGAACATTTCCAGCACAGTCAAAAAGCACTCTTCTGATGATTTTTGGCAATGATTGCAAAAATATTTACTTATTCATCCACATGACTTCTCATACTCTTTTATTCCCCCTCCCACACTACTACTGGCTTCTCTTGCTTTCAATAACTGTGGTACACAGCCAAAGTTCATTAGATATGTATGGTTATGATGTCATCCTGTGAAACCCTGTTGGCTTGGTTTACTCATCAGTGAAGACCAAATAATGCATAAAGTAGAAAGTCTAGAAGAGTCAATCAGTAAATCACACTTCAAACTACAGGGGAAGGGACTGCATATTCGAATGTTGATCCATGAAATAATAATTAAAAATATTATGTAGCATGTAAAGAGTAACACATCATTTTTCTATGTACACAGAGTTTTGGGAAACACCAAACATTCCACTTCCCTCTCCCTATAATCTGAAGTGGTAGCATCCAAGTATAGGTTTTTTCACTTGATTATACTCATTATTTTTATTTATTTAGGACACTTTTAACCTGCTTTTCTCCATACAATACAGCCCCAAAGCAGCTTATAATGTATACAGCACACAAAAGACAGTCACATTTGTCAGATACTGAAAAAATAAGGAAATCTCAAAATTACTAGGTCATAAGGCTCAGAGGTTAAGATGCTGAGCTGCAGACTGGAAGAGACCCTAGTGCCACATGACAGAGTGAGCTTCTGTCTCTGGCCCCAGCTCCTGCCAACCTAGCAGTTTGAAAGCAAGAATTTGCAAGTTGATATAAATAGGTACCACTTCAGTGGGAAGGTAGCAGCGTTCCGTGTCCATGACCATGGAAACAACTTTAGATAGCGCTGCCTCTTCGTCTTCGAAATGGAGATGAGCACTGCCCCCTAGAGTCAGATTAGACTAGTTTTTGAGCAAGGGAAACCTTTACCTTTAAGGCAGAGCAAGTGAAAACAACTCTGCCTTTGAGAAATCAGTGGTCAAATCTGCATGTGCATTTTTAAATCAGTTTTGTGCTGCTGTGACGCCATCAAGCATAGAGAAAGACAGCGTCACAGCAGCACGAAACTGATTTAAAAATGCACATACAGCATGAAACTGATTTAAAAATGCAAATGCAGATTCGACCAGTGTCTTTCTAGGCAGGCAGATGGGCACTCACTTACTAGCAAGGGACTCACAAGAGTCCCAATTTCTCCCTTCTCCACCCACGATCACTGTCAGTCTTTGTTATATCCAACAAGTCATACAGAAGCTGAAAAAACACTGTTATTGGATTAATTATCTACATAAAACCTGTACATACTTCAACCAATCTAGAATACCTAACAATTTAAGGGTTAGAATCTGAGTAAATTATACACAGGATGTTATCTGGGCCCATATTTTCATTGCAGAGAACCGGAGTTGAGCTACAGATAAAGTAGTTCTTTGGTCAACCCCCGTCAATAAAATTTTGAAAGTCTTCTGCTCAGAGAGCCGTTTCTTTTAAAAACAGTCAATACAAGTTCTAATAAATCCAAGTATGCCTGAACATAAAATCTACAATGAAATAACATATGAACCAGTGATTCAATCATGTTTTTGGAGCAGGGACAAAATCTACAATTAGATGGAACGTTTTTATATCTTCCTGTCATCAATGCAGATGGGAGCACATTAAATCTAGACCTGCTTTTTTCTTTCTTCTCTACCTTAATCATCATTTTCTCTTCTTTCCCCACCCCATCACTGCTTTCTTTCCCATCTCTACCACCCACCATTGCATCTTTTTCTGCCCCATGACCACTTCCCCTCCCATCTCCCACCTGTGATGCCAGGGTTGCTAAGTTTGCATTCTCCATTTTGGGTTTCTTTAAAAAAAAAACCTCCATTTTTAACATTTTGGGATTTTTCTGTAACCCAGGGGTTCCCCCCAGCATTGCAGAAATATCTCTCCTGTCTGACTGTTGGAAATGTCAAAAGAATGTTGGTTCCTTTTTTCATATGTGGTGGACTTGTGATAAAGTTAAAAAGTATTGGTCTTCGATACATACAAAAAGTGTTAACAAATATAATACCATATGCACCAGAACTGTTTTTATTGACTATAGAACCAGAAAATTGTAAGCAAGAATACTTTTATCTTATAATACATGTAGTAACAGCAGCAAGAATAGTATATGCCAAGTAATGGAGAAAAAACGAAATTGCCTCAAAGGAAGAGACTATAACTAAAATATTGGAAACAGCAGAGATGGACCAATTAACCTCAGTTCTGAGAGGACACAACGAAGAAGATTTTGAAGATATATGGTCAAGATTTTATAGATGGATAGAAGAGTACAAGACACAAAATTCTCAGACATCTAACTGAAATGAAAGGAAATTAAAGCTATATTTTGAACTGTATGTAAAAGGTATATGAGCAGGGCTATTTTTGGGCAGGAACACACAAGAATGGAGTTCCGGCTGGCTCCCAAGTTGGCCACGCCCAGCAAGAACTCATTGGTATAACAGGCCACACCCAACAGCAGAAACTCATTAGGATTGGCTACATTAGGGCTGTGTGGCCTAACATGCAAAGGAGTTCCTGCTACAAAAAAAGCCCTGAGATTTGACAGCAAACAAGGTAAACGGAATAAGAAGCAAAAGATGGGTGTGGCTGGATGACCACACCTGACAGCATAGGTGTGTGGCCTAATAGGCTAATGAGCTGTGCTGTCAGGGATGTGGCCTAAAATGCTAATGAGTTTCTGTGGTTGGGTGTGGCTTATTATGCTAATGAGTTCCTGCTGGGCTTTTTCTACAAAAAAAGCCCTGTATATGAATAATACATAACATGAAAATAATAATGAATACTACTTAGATACTGTATGAGGATATTAACTAGATCAAAATAATGTAAAGAAAATTCCCCATATGTGTATTTATGTATGTTTGTCTTTGTATGTCTGATATTTATAAAAATCAGCATCAGATACAACAATTGGAGGGACCCACGATGAACTTGCAGGAGTGGCCATCCCACTGCCCTGCCTTTGCTGACTCCTCTCTCCTTCCATTTCTTCCCTCAGTCTCTCTTTTCCCCTCCCTCACACCTGCTCTCCCTCTTTCTTTCTCTTTCCCCCATGCCTACTCACTCATGCTTCCTCTTCTGCTCCCTCTTTCTCTCACCTCCAACACCCACTCTCACTTTCTCTTTCTCCCTCTCCCCTCATCTACTGTCACTCTTTGTCTCACTTTCTCTCCCTCCTTCTCCATCCTCCACCCCATCACTCTTTCCCACTCTCTCATCCCATCATTCACTTGGGATCCTACCCACTGGCAGTCCTGCCTCCCCCCCATAACTGTGCGAAGGGATACGGCAGATGCTGCAGCTGGAGACAGAGGCTGGTTCCCCAGCAATAGCAGCTCCTCTTCTGGCAGCATGGCAGATAGTCGTTTCTCCTCCCCTGCCTGCAGCACCACCACTGAGGTCAGCTCCCCCACAAGCAGAGTTGCTGTCTCATCACCTGAGAGAATGCCAAGAAGAGGCAGCAAAGGCAGAGCCAGTGGCAGTGGTGGTTCTTCCTTCTTCCTGCCCACAGTGCCTCCTCTGCCACCAGCTCTCTTGCCCACAGCGCTGCTGCTTCAGAGGCTGATGGCAGTCCTGCACAAGCACAGAGAGGTTCCTTGGGGAGGGATTAACCCCCTCCATTTGAGGGTTTTTATATTATTCTACTAGTTTGTGAGAATTTCTCTTTTTCTCTCCACCTGGCCCTAGCCTGTGGATTTAAGCATCTGTAGATGAGGTCATGTTGATTATGAAATGTATAGACAAGTTGGGGCCCACAAGGACTTGTGGGGTGTCCCTCATTCCCCCTCCCCCACTATTTCCTTATTCCCTTCCCCAAAAGCCCCCCCCCAGCTTCTCCCCTTTTCTTCCTCCAGCCAACCTACCTTTATCTCCTCCCCAACTTCAGTTTTCCCTCCTTCCCTACCCCTGACAGCCTCTCCCTGGAAAAAGTCAGGCCAGTGCCAGCTGCAAGGCCAAGCACAGCGGTAAAGTGGGGAACCACAAGGACTTGCGTAGGGCCCTCCATTTCCTCCTATTTCCCCATCCCCACACTACTTTCTCTTTCCCTCCTCCTGGCAGCTTACATATCCAATGCTTCCTCTAAACTGTGCAGTCTTGTGAGCAACAATTCTACTTTGTGAGCTACTGGCATTAAAACTGTGATTGAACAATTTGGCTAATACATAAATTAGTTTGCTTTGAAGCCATCCCTCCTGAGCTAAGACAAAAATGTGTGAGCTGGAGGCTAAAAAACTGTGAGCTAGCTCACACTAACTCAGCTTAGAGGGAACACTGCCCATATCCTCACCTTTCCTTGCTTCCTTCTCTCTTTCCCACCCACCCACTAGCCAAACTACCTTTTATCTGCCTGCTCTTAAACTATTTTTATTAATATATTTCATATACAGACCATCTTCTGTAACCAGCCTCCTAGGCCCTGACCTGAGGTGGTCTTTCCTGAGAGAAAGACACCCCAAAACAAACTCTAAACCTCCATAAGCAGTGCCCTCATAAAACCAGGCTTGGCTTAAACAGTGGCTTTTGCTGGGAGGCCAGGAGAACCACATTTTGGCTGGGAAAACTCAAGCCAAGTAAAGACTCTCCAGGCTGTCTGCACTGTCAAACAGCCTCCATGCAAGCAACCCCCCCCCATCTCTCCTGTCAGCTCAGTCCAAAAGAAATAAGAATAGGTCAGTCTCTGCTCTTGCCTCAGGCATCTTCTACTGACCAAATGGCTAGTCTTTTGTCTGTCAAATGTACAGGCAAGAAGGGACAAAGAGCCTCTGGTCTGTGCTATTGTCATGAATTAAGTATGTTGCATGTTTCCATCCCCCATCTTCTGTTTCACCTATATGTCAGGAAATACCTTTGGAATAATCCTCTCATTCCTATCTCCATATATTTGTCTAAAATATCAGCATTCTTACACCTATGCCAGACATATCAAGGTAAACATTAACTTTCCATGTACACTGAATGGTCACCCATTCAGGTTCATCCTGCCACACATTAAGAAACATCACCTCTTTTGTCTGGCACCAGGGAAACACCAGGACACTCTTTTGTTCCACAATGAACACTCCCAGCCAACCATCCAGCACCTGGCTTAATCCCATCATAGCTATTGTTAAGCCCGACTCTGTCCCTCTGGAAGCTCATTGGTCACACCTGAATTGTGCTCCGCCTGGTACCACGCTTCCATGGATTCCTTATTGGTCTGCCGATTGATGGTCCTGTGGCTGAGAGATCTTTAGACCAAAACACCCTATGTTTCAGCAATGCTGCATCCATCCTTAGTGACTAACAACACTTACTTCTTTACTTTCTAGAGACAACACTTAACATTCAGAGAACCACAAAATACCACGGGAGACTGAGACAACTGTGAAAAGACACACTGTACACATTACAGGACCAGGTAAGTGGACACGACATACATCCTTGGTGGCTGACATCACTTAATGCTTTCCTTTCTACAGACAACACTTCACATTCAGAGAACCACAAAAAAACAAGGGAGACTGAGACAACTGTAGAAAGACACACTGTACACGTTACGAGACCAGGTAAGTGGACACGACATGGGGAAAGTGTTCCAGTACAAGAATCCCCTCCTGCACATTTCTGTGCATGGTTTGCGGAATGATGGTCCTGTGGGCATGAGATCCTTAGACAAAAAAACCCAATGTCTCATGGCTGTAGCGTCCATCCTTGGTAGTTGACGTCACTTAATGCTTCACTTTCTACAGACAACACCATCCAGCCCTAGACTATCTTGCTGGAAAACATTCCTCAGCTACACTTCTCTACCATAAAGGACAACTTTCAAAACTATAGACGTTTCACAACACTCATTTCTCAAGACTCTTCCTTCTCATTCCCACGTAACTTATTGAGACTTTCATCACGACCACTCACTTTCAACCCACCCTCCCTTGAGACCTCTGCTCTAACAGGGTGGACAATGTGACCACAACCACACTGAATGACACAGACATCCAACATAAAATGACTTCACAGACTGCCCAGTTGTTGACACTACTCCACAGACCCCTGTGTGCAACATTTTCTGGTCCACATTGTGTGACCTTGGACACCGGCTATTGTGTAACATAAGGTATGTGAGACTTTACTTCCACATTTGTATCTTTCACTTACAGACTGCTAATATTTACTTTACCTCCTTCCAGCCTATGCATTTGTTACACATCACATCTTTCTAGAGCTTGTTGTATTGCTTTCACAATGGGCTTTACTGCTAGTATATTCAATAAAAACAATTCTGGTACATAAGGTATAGCACTCTTTAGTGTTTTTTTTGTAATATTTCATGGATCTAAGACCAATATTTTTAAAATCTATCACATGTCCACCATATATGAAAAAAGAACCACCATTTTTTTGACATTTCCAACAGTCATTTGGTAGGTTAGGGTAAAACTTCAATAATTTATCTGGAGTGATATACCATCTATAAAACATTTTATAAATACTTTGTTTATATGAAATTGCTTTAGTAATCTTTACATTTTTTTCCACACCTGTGACCATTGGTTCAAATCAATATTGTGTCCATAGTGTTTGAGAGGTGAAGTAATAATGGTGTTGACCAAAAGCACATGAATTATCATGGCACAGATGATAGAACTGTTTTCCATGCTCCTGACAAAAAGTATCTGGAATTGATTCAGGGGTTCTATAGCTGCTAAAACAAGGTGTTTTCCCACAGAAAACAGGTTACAAATTCCAAAACTAGGCTGCCTAGAAGTTGAATACAAACAAAAATGACAAAATAATTATAGCCTTAAAACAATGTAACAGGCATAATACAAAAGCCTGCCTTTATCCCAGACTAAGTATTCTTTTGGCTTTTGTTTGTTCAGATCTAAAGTCAAAAATTTTAAAAGAGAAATGCTATCATGCGGCATCTGGATAACATGAATCTTTCCATCTTTTGTTCACTGTAAGTGCTGGTACAATTCAATGTCATTGAGTTCAGATGCATTCAAAGGAAGACAAATGTAGGAAGCATAACAACTGAGTCAACAGCACCTACTGTGAGTAGATAAACAAATGTAACTCAGGATGCGACAAGTTTTGCAAAGTAGTAAATATAACAATGTGAGCAGAGGGTATTGAGGGGGAGAGGTCCTGGTACAGACTGCACCCTTGCATGATTTGTGGCCCATACTGATGGTCCATGTGCCATTTCTATGGAACTCTTTCCACCAATCCACTCAAATAGTTATTTATGTTATTTATAGTCCACCTTTCTCACTTGGACTCAAGGTGGATTACGCAGAGAGAGTCAGTGCAATCAACCAAATGGGACATTCAATAACCAATGCAACAGGAATTAGGGCTGAATTAAATTATTAAATATTAATATGACACATTAAATGATGAAAAAAATTACATAGCAGGACCCTAGTTTCAGCAAGCTATATACAGTCGTAGTGTAGACCACAGTCCCTAATCAGTTATCCAAGTAACTTTGTGAAACATTTAAGACAGTGCAACTGTATTGCCTGCATAGAAAAGCCCTCTTGAATAATTCAATCTTGCATAGTTTGTGAAAAGCCATGTCAGTGGGAGCCTTCCTGATCTCCTCAGGCAGGCCATTCCATAAGTTGGGAGCCACAACAGAGAAGGCACATGTACAAGCAGTTATTGATTTTGCAGGTTTGTACCTGCAGAAGTCATCATGCACTTAGATGAAACAGAGATAACCATGTTATGCAAAGTTCCTGGAATAAGGTGCCATCCCTTGTTCCTCCTGATCCGAGCTTATCAAAGTCTCAAAATTTCATGCAATTAGATATACCCAGAGGCAGATGAGGAAACCGCCAACAATCAGTGCAAGCATAAGTGCATTTCTTAAAAAGAAAAAGGTTGCACTGAGATTCTACATCAACATTCCACACAGAGTCAGCCCTGTTGAACATTGGACTACTGCTTTTGCCTTCACCAGACTATCTCTGTTGATGACCATTTCATCTGGTTGCATCAAGAAGAGAGAAGAAAGAAACTGAGTCTTCCCTCCATCAGTCTTCCCAGGACTTCCAAACTGCTTCTATTAGCAACCATTCCCTCTGGTTGTGGTGGAACAGTTAAGTCTATTATTTGCCTAACAGTGTTTTTTTCCTCCTCTCTGTCCATCCCCATTTCCTCTTGTGTGGTATCACATTGTAGCCGTTATTTGAAACATAACCCACCTTGAATACCATGTCAGAAAGGCAATATGTAAATATATCAAGGTAAATAATAAAAATAAATAAAATGGAAATACACCTGTCCTGTTTTTTATTAGGTATTCAATGGTCTTGGTTTACACTGGTGGCTAAACTTTCAGTTCCCCAATCTTGACCAAATTTTCCTCTTTTATGTATCTGCCTATGTCCCCTTGATATAAACATATGAAAAAGTAAACCATATATATCCAGAGAGATGCAAAAGGGAATAAACGAAATATTCTTGACACTGTTCACAATATACCAGAACTTTCTATTGTTTCCATCATGGGTAGCAGATATCAGAGCTCTTAATTTTTTCAAAGCTGCCCTTTTCTTATTGATTACTATTTGTTTCCAGCTCTCCTTAGCCTTCTCAAGTCTGATTAAAGGATATTCTGGCCGAGTTCAGTCCAGCAGTTTGAAGCGCGAGGGAGCCGTGGCAAAAAAGACCCGGAACAACATGTTCCGGTTTTCCCAGTCACATTGCACTGACCAATGCGGGAGCATTCCGGGGAAGAGGTGCAAGGGAGCATTCACACTGTTGGCCCGCTCCTGGCAGAGGTGCGGCTGTAAGTGGCTTTTTTGTAATGGAATCTGACGTTAAGTGCTTATGTGCTCATGTGCATAAGTGTTCATGTGCATAAGAGCATCCCTACCGGATCAGCTTGTTCACATTCACACTTCTGGAAAGCGGGATGAACGCGGGATGAATATGTTGTCCAGGGTTTGCTACCACTTTCAACTGGTATCTTTTAAACTCGGGAGGGAAGCGTTACAAGACAGGTTGAGTACGGCTGGGGAACGCCTGACAGATGTGCCCGTGTGAACCAGCTCTTTAATCCGTTTGTGAAATGTTTCTGAAATGTGCCTATTTCAGGCCAAACTGCCAATCTGAACTCAGCCATTATCTCTTCAGTCTAAACTCCTTATGATAACCTCTCATTTTTCTCAGGGGGATCCAGCATTCATAATCAAACCATTCTTCCTTTGTTTTATTTGGTTAAAGCAAGGTAGCTGGTATACAGATTTACATAAATCTATGATCTGGCTCAAAGGATCATAATAAGATGTTACATCAACTGCTGAAGCACATTGGTTGCGCAAGAAGCAGCATTCTTGCGAGTGGATTGTAGAGCTTATTTCTTGTGATGTCAATGGGGTCCATTTCTTATTTTTATTCTCTGGTTGATGTGCTCTGCATCCAGAGCTGAAGATGGTGGCTTCTACGGTTAAAAGAGGGAGATGGTCACCTCCAAGGATGTCACCCACACTGAAATCCCAGATCTTAGTTAACACCTCTTCTGGTACCAGACAGTAATCTACTGTGCTGGCACCCTTATGGGTAAAACAAGTAAGTGCCACTTCAGGGTCCCCCAATTTATTCTCATTGACTATCACCAAGTTATGAGAAAGTACCAGATTTATTAATTGTTTACCAGCTTGATCCCTTCCTGCCCTATTCAAAAGGAAGGCATTATATGGGAAGTCTTCATTATCTGAGTCAAATGTCTCTAAAATTATATTAGATCCATCTGCACCAATACGAGCATTAAAGTCCCCTGTTATTATTAAGTAATGCTATGGTACCCCTTCTCTTGCTTCTGAGATAAATTCATCTAGATTGTCCCAGTTTCTTACTAGCTCTTCTTTCCTTAGGACTGGGGGTAACTACACTATTATTGATTAAAAAAAGAGGTTGTTGGAAGGGCCAAAAAACCTGCAAGTGCTAGAGAGGTATTAGCCACTCCCCTCACCTCCTTGATGTTCAGGGAGTTTGCAATTAGGCATGCTAATCCTCCACAAAGGCATCCCTTTTTTGCTATGTCTTTCAGCACTAACTGAGATGGTAGCATATTCTTCTACAGAAATTTCTTCTGAAACCCACGTTTCTTGGATCAGCAGGATATGAAATTTCTTAATCTGTCCAGTGAATTTCAGAAATCTGTATCTTCGAGACCTCTCCTGAAGTGTTCCAGGAGAGGATTTTAGGCTTTCCTCTAATCAATTATTGCTCGTAACCTCCTGTTCCTTAATAGACCTAGACTTTACAATTATTTTCAGCCAAAGGTTTTTACAGTTCAGGTGTGCCTCTTTCTCCATAGTACCACTAATTAGAGGAATGGAGGTAACATCTTGATTGATTCATTGGTCAAATTCCATATTTTTCTCCTCTGGGGCTCATGGTCTTTTGTCTTCCCTCTCTAAACCCCTCCACATTTAGCTGAGTAGTATGGGTCTTATTCTTGGTTTCTCTTTATATACACAGAAGAGTTTGTAGTCTTGAAAGAACACTTTCTTGGACCTCTGCTGCTACCAAACCAAAGGAAACTATTAACTCAGCATCCATTAGAAAAGGGGCATTCTTATGGGGGTCTATAAGATATTGTTCTAAATTGTCTGGGTTTTTTTTTTTTTTTTTTAGGGTTTCAAAGGTGAAGTGAGTTGGGGTTCAGTAGCCATATCTCTCATTTCTAGTACATTTAAAGTCCTGATCACCTGTTTCAGCATCTAATAGAGAGCCATGTAATGATAGCTGGCTTCTTCCCTTAGCTGCTTCCCTAGGTCCTATGCGCTCCTCTGGCTCTTGATCACTATCTTGCTGTAACTCTTTTTCAGAAGTGTCCAAAACATCAACATGATTTTTGGTTTTTATCCCAAAGAAATCCTCTAGCCTGCTCTGTTTTGTTATGCATTGTATTCCTTCTTCAAGGGGGTATCTACGTTTGATCCCCATCCTAGCTTTAAAAGGATAGTGTAATATTTACTGGAGTTAGATATAAGGAATAATATAAAATAATAAAGCAGTAAAATAATAAAGCAATAATAGCGGTACTAGGAAAGGACAAGGACTAAGGGACCCAAATTTGATTAAATTGGTCTTGTAAGTTAAAATGATTGTTAAAATTGCTATAAAATTATTATAAAATTGTCATAAAATAGCTATCACAGCAGTGGCCTGAGAGTGAGGAGTCAATCGTACACTAATATCACTGACCTGCACAGCTTTCAAGGGTTTCCAAGCCTGATTTGAGACAATGCCCTAGCAGGCCATTAATTAGCTTTTTAACTAGCCACAGCAGTTGTAACTCAGCTTTAAAAACATAAATTAAAATGCTAAAACTATGGCCTAGGAGTTTGAAAAGAAGAAATAAATTAAAAGTTAAGCTCTTAACTTAAAGGGGAGGAAAACAAAGAAAAATATATCTAATGCAAGGCAGCATTACCTACCCCCCCCCAGCTTTATAGCTAGCTCTCAAGCAACTAACTCACTCCCTTCTCAACAATGTGGCCACCAGCCAGCAAAAACACCTGACAGAGATAATAAAATTAAAAGTAAGATAAGATAAAACACTCCAGGTAGCAGAGGACTGCCACAGCACTGTTCATAGCTCAGTCGGAACCCCAGTGTCTTATCTAAGGACATAGAGAAAACACCCTGAAAAGAAAAGAAATGTGAGCCAGCAAAAACAGCTGCCTTGAACAAAACAAAGCAGTAACTCCAAAAGAACAGAGAGCAGATAATTAAACCAAAAAGAAAACTTAGCTCTTCATGGAGCGCATCACAGCACCACTGCCCAGCCAGCTGGACAATACACCTTTTCTAGCAATATGGGCCCATAGAGACTAAGTGAAGGGCAACACAAGATGGGAAACAGCTGAAGGGGCCAAATATCCTACCTAGAGCTGATTAAAATTACTGTTAAGAAAGGAGAGAGCAGATATTAGCATAATTCAGAATGAAGTCAAGGAACCGGTAAAGACAAAGAGGAATAGTAGGGAGAGAGATCAGAGATATTGAGAAGTTCATGGCAAACATGTGGCAGATGAGTACACCTTTTTTGTCAGCAGTAATCAGTCATGTGCCATGTCTTGGATGAACTCAGTTCACCTTTGTTGTTCAGCACCCAACCTTAGCTCCACGTGGATCAGCTATGTGAGTCTTATTTCCTTCCACCTTGCAGATTCTTTTGTACCTGAGCAGTAAGTGAAATCAATCTCTCCCCCTGATCATTGATATCTGGGTCAGGTAAGTAAACAATTGGTGGCAGAGCCTCACAAGGTGGTAGAGATGGTAAGGGGAAGGGGTTAATGTGCACGATGTACAACTGTCTGTGTACAGAGAAGGCAACCTGTTGAACAGGCTTCAGCTGTTCACAAGTGACCTGGATTCCTAGCTGAACAATCAGCTCCCTGCTCATGATGGGTAAGTAGGATGGGAGCAGAACTGGTAGGTGTTTAATTGTGTCTCATCAAGGCTGCTTCCACACAGGGTGATTTTCTATAGTAGCTTGATTTCTGATGTGATCTTGTGTGAAATTGCCCTTGCAACAAAGATTTCAAACAGTCAAGGGTCATCTGTTTTCTGTTGTGGTCTCCCTTTCACACATAATATGCACTGATCCACACCCCTGTGTTTTCTTGTGACCTTCAGGATTCTCCACCCACCCTACTTAAATTGTTTTTTTTAATTTTTGAAAAGTATGGGTAACACTGTTCTTCACAGAAATAACACAATACCATTAAAAAACCCTCCACATCTTTTCAGACACCTCCAACAATACTCTCCCCCCTCCCTAAAAGGCAGACTTAGCTGTGGGTAATTTTTTTTCTGTGTGTGTGTTTTTGTTTTTGCATGAGCAACATGGGAAAAAACAGCAGTTGAGTGGCTAAAATGTGGGGAAAATTTGGTATGGAAGCAGCCCAGGATAGCTTTGTGATTATAGATCCAAAGAAAGAAAGAAAAGTACTCAAGAACATACAGTTCTTAATGGACACAGAAAATAATCAGGCTCATGCAGGGTAACCAAATGTATGGCACCTGCATTACTTGCTCTGAATCCATGCTCTCCAAGATCTGAAAAAGGAAAATTCATATTTTAACAGAATAGACTATTCCACATTCTCATTTTCCTCACTTGTAAGTTCCTGTTCCTTGGGCGGGGGGGTGTCTGTTCTGCATGTGTTTGCTCCCTCTAGTGGATATCTTGATGTTACATTGGTTTATGTCAAGCATAAAAGCTTGCAGTTTAAATCTACAGGGAGATAGACATAAACAATGTAATATCAAATTGACCACTAGAGGGGGCAAAACATGTGCAGAACAGAAATAAAACCACTGAAGAAACAGGAACATACAAATGAGGAAAATGACAATGTGGAAAAGCCCAATAAAGGGGTTCATCACATGAACCATTTCATGGGGACTAAGTGTATTCTCTGCCAATGAATGTATCAACTATGTAACACATGTACTTCCCTATAATTCAAACATTTTGAATGCTCTGAATTTGCACATTTGAATGCTACTTTACTTTTCTAACCTTTCCCAAATCCTGTGTACAAAGGGTGTGTACATACCAGTACATCTGTGAATTTCTCCATTCATAGAAAACAGACACTCACAGTAGGGGAGTGTACTTCAAAAATTGCTGTTTTCTTTTCATCATTGCAGAAAGGACATAATTAACATTCATGAATTTTGGGGGTACTGGGGGTACTGATATAGTTTCATAAATTCATTTTGTGAAGTTTTTGTCTTTCGAAATACCAGGTATCTGCTCTATCCTTTCCCATGGGGAAATAAATACAGCTTTCTGGAACATTAACATTTCAGGGAACCTAGTCTCAATTGAACCCTTTACCCCACTGCCTTCAAAACTGGAGAAAACATAGTCTTCCCTCTCCACCAGTATCCCCCAATTTTCGAAAAACGTCCCTTCAGTCAGGATGCCCCTAGCTGCCCTCCTCTCCATTGACAAAACTAGGGCCAGCCCAGAGCTGCTGCTGCTGTTACTGCTATTAACATCCAGGCCATGCAGAAAAATTGGTCCAAAGCAAAATCCACAAACAAAATTATACAAAATAGTGCAGGCTTTCAAGCTCTCCAGAACTCTTTATCAGACTGGATGTTTGTTATTAACCCTCCACAAAAAGGGGGGGGGAGAGAGAAAGATGTTTCAGGCCATGAAGGAAAAGTTTTCAAGATCGTGACCTGAAACATCTTTCTCTCGTCCTTTTGTGCTGTTAGTAACAAACACCCAGGCTGATCAAAAGTTCTGGACAGTTCAAAAGCCTGCATTCCTGTTCTTCCAAAACTGAGAAATTTGTATCACAATCCTTTTTTTAAAAAAAAGTCTGCATCAACATCCCAACCTCCCAATGCACCCCCAAAGTGGGGATACCCCCACTCCCAACCGTGAAGCCAAACAGACCCAAAGGCAATGGAGCACCACAACTGCTGGCAGCAGCAGGGGCCCAGTAGTGAAAGACAAAGACAACAAAATCCACATCCCTCAAACCAGGAAAAAAAAAGATTTAAAAATCCACCCACCCCCTCAAAAGAAATAGAATCACAGAGTTGGAAACAGCCATCTAGTCCAACCCCCAGCTCAATGCAGGATCAGCCTAGAGCATCCCTGACAAGTGTCTGTCCAGCTGCTGCTTAAAGACTGCCAGTGAGGGGGAGCTCACTGTCTCCCAAGGCAGCTGATTCCACTGTTGCACAACTCTTACTGTAAAAAAGGTATCCCTTACACCCAGCCACTACCTTCCCGTCCTTAATTTAAACCCATTCTTGTGACTCCTATTCTCTGCTCCCAACAGGAGCAGCTCCCTGCCCTCCTCTGTATTTTATTACACACTGTTAAATCCCCCCTTCTATATCTACCCTGGTATGAACAGACTTCAAGGTCCTGAGTTATTTCTTTCCAGAACCCTTATTAAGATTAATTTCCCCTTCTCTGGGTCCAGTTGGGGTAACAAATCCCCATTTTTGAATTTGCTTCACCCTTGCACCAAATGCACTGGCAATCTTTTATTTTCATACCAAATTCTACTTCCTCACAGTCCATTTTTCTTGCAAAATGTGCATATCTTTCAATTTGCCAGGCTCATTACACTGTAAGTGATGTATACTGTAGTCATAAGTATCATGCTAATTGCATATAAAACCATATAATACAAACAAAACTACAAACCAATAGGATGGAAGGAAATGGTTGACAAAAATATAAAGAACTATAAAGAGAAACAAAGTAAAGAACTTTCCTAACACTGCTTTATGTTTTAATTTGCTGTCATGATTTGCTAAAAAAAATAGATGTATTTTAGCTCCAATTTTAATTGGTTCCATGATGTATTTTTATTATGCATGTTTTAATTGCCACTTTGGTAGCCCTCACTGGGCAGAAAGGCTGGGTATACATGTTGTAAATAGTAATAATAATAATAATAATAGCTGCAATCTCAAGTACACTTTCCTAGGAATAAGCCCCACTAAATAAAATCGGACTTACTTCTGAGTAGATTTGCTTAGGATTGCCACAGGGCTCAGTTCTGGGCCCAGTACTTTTCGGCATTTTTATAAATGATCTGGATGAGGGGCTAGAGGAGCTACTCATTAAACTTGCAGATGACACCAAATTGGGAGAAGCAGCAAACACACCAGAAGACAGAGACAGAATTCAGCGAGATCTGAACACACTGGGAAAGTGGGCGGATGTGAACAAGATGCAATTTAACATGAATAAGTGCCGAGTTCTATATTTGGGCAACAAAAATGAGGAACAGGCATACTGGTTGGGGGATAGTCTTCTGGGTAGCTGTGTGTGAACAAGATCTTGGGACCATATGTTAAATATGAGCAGCCAGTGTGATGCAGTGACAAAAAAAAAGGCTAATGCAGTCCTGGGGTATGTCTACAGAGACATAACATCAAATTGCAAAATGTCCTAGTCCTGCTGTACACTGCCTTGGTCAGGCCTGGAGCACTGTGTGCAGTTCTGGAGGCCTCACTTCAAAAAGGATGTGGACAGAATGGAGTGGGGGCAGAGAAGAGTGACAAGGATGATTGGGGTCCCGAAGACCAAGCCCTATGAGGAATGAGGAGGGACTCGGGAATGTTTAGTCTGGAGAAGAGGCAGTTGAGGAGGGACATGATTGGTCTCTTAAAGTATCTGAAGGGCTGTCACTTAGAGGAGGGCAGGGAGCTATTCCTGTTGGCAGCAATAATGGGTTTAAATTAAGGGCACAAAGTTACCGAGTATTAGGGTTGTTCAACAGTGGAATCAGCTGCCTACGGAGGCAGTGAGCTACCTCTCACTGGCAGTCTTTAAGCAGCAGTTGGACAAACATTTGTCAGCGATGCTCTAGGCCAGGGGTGGCCAAACTGTGGCTCAGGAGCCTCATGTGGCTCTTTCAGACATATTATGCGGCTCCCAGCAGGGCTGCCGGGGAAGCCAAATATCATTAGCAAAGAAATATCATTGGACAAATAAATATTATCAATAGCTGCTTTTATCACTTTTGTTATTATTTTTGGCAGTGTCATTTAATGCCCCCCCCCATTTTTTTAATTTTCTATAACGCAAACAAACATAGATAAACAGCAATGATAACATAAAACTGGGGGTACAATATGAGTAAACCAATTTTGAAGCCAAATAAATATCACTTTAAGCTTATACCTAACAGTAGAAAGTAATTTTTATAAACACTTTTGCAACCATTTGCGCAAACATTAGTACTGTTATCGTCTATAACCTCTTTTCCACTAGCTTATATGTCTTGTCTTGTCTTGTTAAAGACATAGTTCTCATGCCATCTGTAAAATCTTGCCCAGGTATTTTCAAAGTCTCTTTAGTGTGATCCTTCAAAAACGAAGTGAGTTTGTCCATCTCTGCTACTTCAAACATTTTATTGATAAATTCTTCTTTACTTGGCATGTCCTGACTCCTCCAATATTTAGCATACAGTATTCTAGCAGAAGTAGTTATATACAACACGGGATAAGAATCTTCTCTTTTAAAATAATCCGGTAAAATATTCAACAGTAATATTTCCGGAGTAAAAGGTATATAATATTTCAATATATTCTGTAATACTTCATGTATCCATACGCAGTGTTTCTTAGCTCTCTCACAAAGCCAGCACATATGGTAAAAGGATCCCATTTTACTTTCACATTTCCAGCATTTATCTGAACATTTTGAATCAAATTTAGCTAGTTTTTCAGGTGTTATATACCATCTGTAAAACATCTTATAAATATTTTCTTTATATGCAATGGATTTTGTAAACTTAATGTTTTTTCCCCATAGTTTAGACCATTGGTTTAGCTGAATAGTATGACCCAAATTTTGGGCCCAATGTATCATAACATTTTTGATAGTTTCTTCATGCATTTTATAATCTAACAATAGGGTATACATTTTTTTATAAAAATTCTGTTCAGCTGAAAGCATTAATTTATCTATTTCCAACCGATTCTCATAGAACCAATCGTTTTGTCTTTGGTATACCTTGATTCAATCTGTACCTTTTGCCACCAATTCAGTTCCTGGGGAAGTTTTAAATTAAATTTAAGAGTCCAGTAGGTCATAATATCTTCTAGGCAGTTCTTCTGGTGACAACTTTGGGTTCGTGAATGCTTCTAAAGGGGCCACCAATTTCGAAATCTTAGAATAAAATTGTTTTTTAATTGGTTCCCAAACTTTTATCAGAGAGGCCCTTAGCCAATGTTGTTTGAAGTACTTATTGGAATCTGTTTTCCCATACTATAAAAAGCATGTCATCTTAATAGCATATCATGTCTTTCTAATTTAAGCAGTCTTTGGTTATCTAATGTAATCCAGTCTTTAATCCAAGCCAATGCTGTTGCTTTATAATACAAAGCACAATCTGGAATGTCAAAACCAGCCCTTTCTTTTGAGTCCTGTAACATATTGAGTTTTATTCTTGGTCTCTTTCCTTGCCAAATGTACTTTGTCAACAGTTTATCAACCTCTTTAAAATAATTCTGGTTTTGCAGCACTGGAATAGTTTGAAATAAGAACGATCAATCTAGGTAGAATATTCATTTTAATGGTGGCTATTCTGCCCATAAAGGAAATTTGCAGGTTCTTCCATTTGTTTAAGTCCTGTTTTATTGTTTTCAATAATTCCATATAATTGTTTTCAATCAAGGAGCTACATTTGTTCATTAAATTTATTCCAAGGTATTTAATTTTCTTTTGAATCTCCAGGCCTGATATTTCCTTTAAATGTCGAGACTGAGGCTCTGTCGTGTTTTTTATCAGAATCCTTGTCTTGTTTTTTATTGATCTTAAACCCGGCTATTACTCCATATTCCTGTAGTTTCAGTAACAAAAGCTCTATCGAGTCTGTAGGTTTTTCCAGGATAAAAGCCAAGTCATCCGCAAAGGCTAAGAGTTTGAATTCTTCTCCTCTTATTTTAAGTCCTCTAATTTGTTTTCCTGCTCTGATTACTTCATTTATAGTTTCAAGTACAAAAATAAATAACAATGGTGAAAGTGGGTATCCTTGTCATGTCCCTTATTGAATTTCAATTTTTTGAGTTAAATCTCCATTACTTGAAATCTTAGTCTGTTGTTTTGTATATATTGCTAAATACTCCTCCTGCCTGCAAGAATGTTAACAATTCCTACAAAAATTTCCAAATTACATTATCAAATGCCTTTTCTGCATCTAAAAAGATTAAGGCCATTTGCTTTTCCAGAGGGCTTCATAATATTCCAAAGTGTCCAAAATTATCCTAACATTATTTCTGAGATGCCTTTTGGGAAGAAAACCCGCTTGATCTTTGTGTATAGTTTGTGCTAGAACTTTTTTCATTCTTGCTGCTAAGATGGAAGCAAATATTTTGTAGTCCACATTTAGCAATGAAATAGGTCTGTAGTTTTTGGTCTCTTTTCCATCTAAACCTTGTTTGTGTATAAGTGATATTATTGCCTCATTCCAGGAGTCTGGTATTTTTTGTTCACTCGCTACATTCTGGCACACTTCCTTCAAGAGTGCAATCAGTTGATCTTTAAAAATGTGGTAAAATTCTGCAGGGAGCCCATTAGGACCAGGAGACTTACCTTTTTGTTTTTTGAGGGCTTCTACAATTTCCGCCACAGAGATTTGTTGGTTTAATATTATTCTTTGCTCTTCCGTGAATATTTTGGGATTGTATTTCTGTAAATATTCTCCAACTTGTTCTTGAGGTGTTTCTGTTCTTTTATATAATTTTTGATAGAACTGTTCCACAATTATTTTTAAATCTTCCAATTTATTTTTGTCTTCCCCTTTTCCATTTCTTAGTGCGCTTATAAATCTTTCTTCATACTGCTTACGTATTTTGTATGCTAGCCATCGAGTCGGTTTATTTGTATTTTCAAAATAGTTTTGTTTAGCATACATCATTTTCCTTGCTATTTCTTGTGTGAGAAGACAGTTCATTTGATGTTGTAAATATTTGAGATTAATTCTCCCTTTTTCATTCTTTGAATTGTGCTTTAAGTTCCTTCCTGTTCTTTTAGTTATTTTTGCAGTTGGAAGTATTTTTCAGATCTCTGTTTTTTCCTGTATGAAGTTTCTTTTATCATCCATCCTCTCACAAAGGCCTTAAAAGCATCCCAAACTGTACTTATAGACATCCCTGGTTGTATGTTTCTTTAAAAAAAAACACTTGAAATTCCTTCTTAGAGTCCTTTACAAAGCTATCATTTCTTAGGATCGAAGTATTTAACTTCCATCTGTTTCTTTTAAAGGCATCTTGAAGTTCTAAAGTGATAGGATTAGGGTTAGGGTGATCTGCGAACTTCTGAGGCTGTATTTCTGCTTCCACTATTTCTTGGCTTCCCTCAAAAATTGCATTAAAATCTCCAATTATACAGGTTTCTTGGTATCCCTGTTTTGCCATCAATTCTTGCAAAGTTTTATAGAATTTTTCTTGGTGGTGGTTTGGTGCATAGATATTTACCAGGAGAGTTTTTTTGGTTTGCCTTTGTACCTGGGCCATTAAGATACGTCCATCTTGAGATGCACATACCATTTCTGGCTGGAGATGTTCTTTTACATACATCACCACACCTCTTTTCTTTTTCTTTTTATCTGATGCTATGAACGTTCTACCTAGCTTCAGATTTTGAAAATATTTCTGATCAGCATCTAATGTGAGTGTCTTGTAGACAAATAATATCAGAATTGCTTTTTTTTAATTGTTGAAAGGTTCGTCTTCTTTTCTGAGCTGAGTTCAATCCATTAATATTTATCAAGATCAATCTTATTTTACCCTACTTTTATCCATCTTGATTTTTTGCCTGTGCTTCCAGGTTTTCTTTTAGTTGTTTCCTTGTAACTCATGGTGAAGTCTTGAGGTGTTTGGCTTTCTTTGGGGCTTTTTTAGGTACTGCGGATGTCCCTGTGGCTTCTTCGAGAAGATCCCCTTCTTCTTCCTCCTCTTCTCTCTCCAAGCCCATTTCTTCAGTTTGGAGATCCGCTCCATACTTTTTCAAGAAGTCCTCTGCCTTGAATATAGATGTAATTCTTTGTCTCTTATCTCTGTAAGAAAAAAATTAAGCCTTCAAGTAGAAGCCATCTATACTGAATCTCATTTTTCCTTAGGACAGCTGTTAGTTTGAAGTATTCTCTTCTTCTATCTCTAACTCTCCATGGCACCTCTTTCAGAACCTTTATTTCACTTTTGTCCAAAATCAATGGGTTTTTTGTTTGAAGTCTTTAAAATTTCATCTCTAAATATTCTTTTATGGAATCTTACATGTACTTCTCTAGGCAGTTGATTGTTTCTGGCAAAAGCCGAGTTCATTCTGTAAACTGCATCCAGTTCTTCTAATACTTTCGCGGGTTCCTCTGCTCCCATATACTCTGCCAAGCATATAGCCAATTTTTCCTTGATATCTTCATCTTGTTTTTCTGGAATGTTTTGGAATCTCAAAATATAGGATGCTTTGTCAACTTGGAGTATGATCAGATCTTGTTCCAGCTGTGCTCGTTTAGAATCTATTACTTGAAGTTTGGTCTCCATTTCTTTCATTCTAGTATCAACCTTCTCAGTTGTTTTAGTTATTTCTGTTAATTTTTGTGTGTTGTCTGCTGCAAGCCCTACATCTGGGTAGTAAATTGTTGTGTCATCTCTTTCATTGCTTCTTTTATGGGACAGAGCCTCTAATAGTTTCTTGAATTAGGGCTTGTAATTCCTTTGGTTGTGTAGTTGTGATAGTAGCAGCAACATATCTGGACATCCCTGGTGAACTTGCTGGTATTTTGGTTGGCCTGTTGGTACCAGCCATCTTTCTTCTGATTCCTCTGTTCCACCTCAAAGGAAACTTCACCTAAAGGAAGGTGTTAACACTCCCAAACAGCACAGAAGGGGCAAAAAAACAACAACACAATAAATGTCCTCACCCTCCTCACCAAGCTTACTCTTTTCCCAGTTTTGTTTTGGGACACAGTGTGCTTAATAACATAAACAGCAATGTAATACACAAGCTATCAGCAAGTTGTTTCTTCTTTCCTTATATGGCTAGTACCACAGAGTCAGTGGGAAGCAAATGAGAGAGAGGCACTCTCAGTCTCTTTAAACAACCAATTCCTCTACTTATTTATTTTATGATACTTATTGCCTAATACTTAGTGCTTTACTAGTCACCAAGATTACAACCTCTGCTCACAGCAATTAGGGAGTTATTTCAATCCAACAGAACATTAAACAAACCCAAGCTTCTTTCCAGACATCCAAACAACCTACAGCCGAAGAAAAAAACCCAAAACAGGTCCACACTCCTCCAGAGGACTGGGGTCCAAAAATTGACTATGCAGAAATCTCTCTCTTATGTCACCCAGAAATCTCTCTCTTATGTCACCCAAAAATCGCTTGCACTGAAATAGTCAGGGTGCCAACTTTCCATAAGACAAGGCAAGAAGTTCCTCAAGCACCCACCATTTTACCCAGGAATCTATCGACAAAGTCTCTTTTGCTTGCTGCTGTTTTAGAGAGTTGGGAGGAAACCTCCCACCTCGATCTCCATTTAGTTTTTAAAGCTTAAGCAGTGAGCTTCACTTTTGTAAAAAGAATAGACTTTTTTCTCTGTTGTTGCAGTTATAGAGTGACTCACGGTACTGGTGTGCTCATGCTGGCAGGATTTCTAACCCCCCCCCCTTGCTGGGAAGCGACAGCTAGGAAGCCCATAGCCATGAGCTCTCTTCTTGATCCCGGCATTGGAGGTGATTCAGGGCTCACTCCTGGCCATAGCCATGGCAGCAGGGCCCCCAAACCAAGCCTCTTCCACTCCACCCTCTTCCCAAGGGGTGGGTGGGGTCTCGGAAGCCCAAAGACCCCTATGATAGGTCAAAGAAGCCAACGGTCTCAAAAGCTCTCCTGAAATATGTCTGCACCGCCGTGCTGTATCCACGTGATCTCCGGCAGTCCCATTTAATGTTAATAAAAAGTAAATTTGCATATTTCCCAGTAAAAACATGTAATATTTGTTCATGTCTTGTGGCTCTCAAACATCTGACATTTATTCTATGTGGCTCTTAGTTAAGCAAGTTTGGTCATCCCTGTTCTAGGCAGATCCTGCATTGAGCAGGGGGTTGGACTAGATGGCCAGTATGGCCTCTTCCAACTCTGTGATTCTATGAGTCTGTGATTCTGTGCTCCCAAAGGCTTCAAGAGAATCGATGAGCTGCAAAACAGACTTTTGATCGTTCTGAATCCAGCTAGGCAATCAAGTGTTTCACAACCTACTACCACATTCTATTTGCTTTTAAAAAGGAGGTCCATTCCAGTCGTCCCTCAGCAAACCTGTAATAAAGTATCGATTTGACGTGGTTTGTTGGGGACATAATGCTGTATATAATTGAACCCCCCCCAGCTAACTTGTTAACATGTATCAGTGTTTTTAGACTAGTTAGCTATTTTAGGATTGCATATAAAAGATTCTGATGCCCCCATAATGGAGAACATATAGCTCTATAACTTTTCTTCCAGCATGAAAGATATGGTATTCTATTAAATATTGCCCCAAGGTTCTTTCTTTTAAAAATTCTGTAAAATTGGCATACATATAAACACACACACACACACACACATATATATGCAGTAAAGCATGTTGTAGAAGCAATACAATGGGTCTAGAAAGATGTGATGCATAACGAATGCATAGAAAGGTACAGAAGTGGAAATAAAGTCTCATACACAAAGCCAGGCCACCTGGGGCTCTCCCACCCCCTTGTTCAAGGCCCCTGTGGCCCACTCAGGCCGCCCAGGGCTCGCCCAGTCAGGCCGCCCGGGGCTCTCCCACCCCCCATTCAAGGCCCCCGTGGCCCAGCCAGGCTGGCCTTGGCTCTCCCACCCTGTTCAAGCCCCCTGAGGCCCAGCCAGGCAGGCCTTGGCTCTCCTCCCCCATTCAAGGCACTGGAGGCCCAGTCAGGCAGGCCTTGGCTCTCCCCCCTGTTCAAGGCACCTGCAGCCCAGCCAGGCAGGCCTTGGCTCTCCCACCCCCCAGTAAAAGGCCTCTGAGGCCCAGCCAGGCAGGCCCTGGCTCTCCCACCCCTCCATTCAAGGCCCCTGCAGCCCAGCCAGGCTGGCCTTGGCTCTCCCACCCATCCCCGTTCAAGGCCCCTGTGGCCCAGCCAGGCCGCTCATGGCTCGGCTGCCTATCTACCTTGGGGAGTCTTTGGGGCTCTGGGAAGGGGCCGGGACAGGCAGTGGCATGGAGGGGCAGTAGGCAGCGGTCTCAGTGCAGGCCGTGTCTGAGCCAGGAGGAGCAGCAGTGCAAAGTGGCAGGGCCAGAGTCACTGGGAAGTGAGAGGGCCAGAGTCTCCATCCTCTCTCCTGAGGTGAAATTGTCTTCTGAGATGAGTTTTGGTGCCTGCTGCTTCTGTGGGCGGGACTCAGGCAACACAGCGAGTGCCTAGGGAGTTGTTCTGAGTGACAGATCAGGCAGCCAACTGATTTTGCCAAACATAGAATGTTGCCAGACCACTACACATTTATATATAAGGACAGGATGTATGTATGTGTGTGTAGCAGTTTCTTCTAGATATGTCTAGTTATATATGTATTTTGTATATATGGCATATGTTTTATTATTTGTTTCATCACTAAAAGTTCTCCCACTAAGCTTATAGTTGAGGCTCATTCGATAGTGCTTGGAATTCTTTGCACTATGATGGTCTTGAAAATGTCATTTGCAAGACCATATTTGCTTTCATTGTACTTAACAGATACAATTTCAGAACTTCTTCCATTATTTTTGGTAGAGCTGTAATGTGTAACTAATTAAGAAAACATAAACATTCATAAGAACATAAGAGAAGCCAATGTTGAATCAGGCCAATGGCCCATCTAGTCCAACACTCTGTCACACAGCGGCCAAAATATACCAGGTGCCATCAGGAGGTCCAGCAGTGGGGCCAGGACACTAGAAGCCCTCCCACTGCTGCCCCTCCAGCAACAAGAATAGAGTGCATCACCTGCCCCAAACTGAGAGTTCCCATCTATACCCTGTGGCTAATAGCCACTGGTAGACTTCTGCTCCATATGTTTATCTAATTCCCTCTTGAAACTGTCCATGCTTGCAGCTGCCACGACCTCCTGTGGCAGTGAATTCCATATGTTAATCACTCTTTGGGTGAAGAAGTATTTCCTTTTATCTGTTCTAACCCGACTGCTCAGCAATTTCATAGAGTGCCCATGAGTTCTTGTATTGTGAGAAAGGGAGAAAAGTACTTCTTTCTCAACCTGCTCAATCCCATTCATAATCTTATAAACCTCGATCATATCACCCCTCAGCCGTCGTTTCTCCAAGCTAAAGAGCCCCAAGCATTTTAACCTTTCTTCAAAGGGAAGGTGTTCCAACCCTTTTATCATTCTAGTTGCCCTTCTCTGACCTTTTTCCAATGCTATAATATCCTTTTTGAGATGTGGTGACCAGAACTGTACACAGTATTCCAAATGAGGTCGCACCAATGATTTATACAGGGGCATGATGATACTGGCTGATTTGTTATCAATTCCCTTCCTAATAATCCCCAGCATAGCGTTGGCCTTCTTTATTGCAGCTACACATTGTCTAGACATTTTCAGCGAGTTATCCACTAGGACTCCAAGATCTCTCTCTTGGTCCGTCTCTGCCAGTTCAGACTCCATCAACGTATATTTATATTTACGATTTTTGGCTCCAATGTGCATCACTTTGCACTTGGCCACATTGAACCCCATTTGCCACGTTGACGCCCACTCACCCATCCTCAACAGATCCCTTTGGAGTACCTCACAATTCTCCCTGGTTTTCACCACCCTGAACAACTTTGTGTCATCTGCAAATTTTGCCACATCACTGCTTACTCCCAATTCCAAATCGTTAATAAACAAGTTAAAAAGCATCGGACCGAGTACTGATCCCTGTGGTACCCCACTGCTTACCACCCTCCACTGAGAAAGTTTCCCATTTATACTCACTCTCTGTTTCTTATTTATAAGCCAGTTTTTGATCCACAAGAGGACTTGTCCTTTTATCCCATGACTATTGAGCTTACTTAGGAGCCTTTGATGAGGAACTGTATCAAAAGCTTTCCGGAACTCAAGGTAAATAATATCTATTGGGTCCCCCTTGTCCACATGTTTGTTCACTCCCTCAAAAAACACTAACAGGTTAGTGAGACAAGATCTTCCCTTACAGAACCCATGCTGAGTCTGCCTCAATAGTTTTTGTTCATCAATGTGCCTACTAATTCTTTCCTTAATAACAGTTTCCACCAACTTACCCGGTATCGATGTCAGACTGACTGGCCTGTAATTTCCCGGATCTCCCCTGGAGCCCTTTTTAAAGATGGGAGTGACATTAGCTACCTTCCAGTCCTCAGGAATGGAGGCAGATTTTAAAGAAAGATTACATATTTTTGTCAGGAGATCCACAAGTTCACATTTGAGTTCTTTCAGAACTCTCGGATGAATGCCATCCGGGCCTGGTGATTTATTAGTTTTTAAATTGTCCATCAGTTGGAGGACTTCCTCTCTTGTCACCGCAATCTGATTCAGGTCTTTCAAACCCCCTCCCGAAATCGGTGCTTCTGGAGTGGGCAAACACTTCTCCTCGTGCAGCATTCAAACCTCGTGCAGCATTTTTATTGGGCAAAGAACTGCCTAGATATTCTTTGGTGCATCCTTATAATAATCATATGAAGCAGGTCATTATTCCCATTTTGAGGAAGGGAATTGAAAAGCAAGGCTGCAAGCTCATGCATAATTGCACATTTACTTAGATGTAAAATCAGTGGCACATTCCTGAATAGACATAATAGGAGCAAACTCCAAGGGTGAGTCCAGACTGACATTAAGAACTTCTAAAAGTCTGAAATGCATTACTTTTAAGTATTGTTAATGCAAGATTTTTTTAAAACACACACACACACACACACACACACAACAACCTGCTTTAACATTTAAATCTGTTCATTTCAACCTCAGCTTTATAGTAAAGCTACTGGATGCAAAATCCAAATTCTAGTGAGTCATTCATGAAAAGTGCCATGAGATAAAAGGAGATTGCCCATCTGAATCACAGACTTCAGCTACCCTTAGATTTGAGCACTGAGCTTAGGGTGAATTCAGATGAGATGAGATATTGCAGATACAAAAGGGCAAATGATTTGTGCTTGCTCATTTTTTTTTTTTTAACATACACGTCAGAGCATCTCCATCTACAGTGTGAAACTTGTGCATCTCACTGGGCAGGAGACAGTGCAGGAGTGCAGATACAGACATTACAAACGCAGATAATAGGAATTGTGAGTTGTTCATTTTTCCTGTCTGCCCTTCCTTCTGCACATCTGAAGCAGCCTTTGGTCAAATATCAAACATATTTGTTCTCTCTGTGAGCCACAGTCAAATAACAGTGATCATGGGACAATCTGTCACAGTAAAAATATATATAGTAAGAACAGTATAATTCCTGCAACGCAATTCAATCTCCCATGTGGATTACGGGCTGGCTGCACTGATGACTTCTGCCACTCCAGTTCAAGATTCCTTACCCCCCCAAAAAATCTCTCCCATATATATCAAGGCCAAACTGTATTACCTAGTATTGACTAAAGTCAATTTCAATTTGAAAAATTAAAGTACCCAAACCCAAAACATTTTTTAAATGGCCTCCTGTAAGAAGGCACTAGTGCACTTTTGCGACATAACAACTGAAATACATCTTTCAAAAGCAAGCCCTTCATGCCAAGCATTTTAATTTCATTCTTTAGTGGATAATAAAAATTCTTAAAATCCCCCAAACTAAACAACCCACCCACCCACAACAGTTTCTCAAAGCAAGTACCTTTAGGAGCTGGGATATCTATTAATTTCTTATTAGAGGGCACTTCAGATGTTTGAAAAGGTTGGTATTCTGAAAGGCTGACAAGAGACAGGACTGGGAGTACTGCGTGCCAGAGGCCCAGGTTGCCCTGGGGTGAGGGAGGCTGAGAAGCTAGGTAGTCCTCTTGTACCTCTGTTCTCAACCACCAATGTCCAGAAACTGCTTTAGGAATCCATAACTGCATATTTTAACACACTTGAAATAACAGGAAGTGCTCTCCTGCAGCCATAAACCACCTGCTAAGATGGTTGTGTCCCCTCCTGAGCATGTTTCTGCTGTCTCTTTCTTCTTTAAAAGTGAAAGGGGGGTAGCAGGAATGTTTTTCCCAGAGGTCCATTCTGGCTGTTGGCAGCCCGGGTATTACATGCTAATATCTGTCCAATATATGTTGCAGCCTGTTGGGAACAGATTATCTGAATACCTGGGTATCTCTCTAACTGGGGTAACTAAGATCAAAGTGGGCAGCTTTGTTGGTCTGAAGCAGCAGAATAAAGTTAGAGCCCAGTGGCACCTTTAAGACTAACAAAGTTTTATTTAAGGTGTGCACACAAAAGGTCACACCTTGAATAAAACTTTGTTTGTCTTAAAAGTACTGCTGGACTCTAACTTTAGGGTAACAAAGTTAACAGGAAGCCACATTTCAGTCTATGGGATCATTGCACTCTCTAACATTTTACAGTTGGAAACAGGAACATTCCCATTCAAAAGTGGATGGTGTTAGGGACATAGACAGCCAAACTAACATTGTCTGGCAGGCACTGGTGGGGCCAACACAATTCTGACTCAAATTCTACTATTGGCAGAAAGCAGGAACTAAAACACAAGCAAGAATGAGTAAATAGGATAAGACAATATATATTCTCTGGAGTATTTGTATTATTGAAAAGACCCATTACAATGTTGAGGAATACTGACACCCAGCATCAGCCTATGCATCCAGAGAACATAAGAACATAAGAGAAGCCAATGTTGGATCAGGCCAATGACCCATCCAGCCCAACACTCTGTCACACAGTGGCCAAAAATACCAGGTGTTCATCCGAAATAACAGGGACACACAAATAAACTTGCTCTGAATATATACAGATTACTTTCTCCTCACTTCTGTTTAACTGCAGCCTCCCCTGATCCTACACTTAGAATTAAGAAGCAGATGCCATATCTCCCACACAGATGAAAATCCCAGCACACTTCAGCATTGACCCTATTACCATGACCAGTAAGCTACAAAAACAGAACAAACCTCATCTAAAATTCTGTTTCCTATTTGTAAACTACTACTGTAATATGTACTTAAAAGTCCCTTGCACACTCACACAAATGGCTTATTTAAGAGAAGCTGCCAGTCTCTAGGTGGGACCTAGAGATCTCCCAAAATTACACCTAGTCTTGAGACAACAGAGATCAATTCTCCTGGAGAAAATGGCTGCTTCGAAGGTGAACTGTATGGCATTATGCTCTGCTGAGGTCCCTCCCCTCCTCAGGCTCCACCCTTAAATCTCCAGGAATTTCCCAATCCTGAGTTAGCAACCCTAGTCTGTGTGCACGTAGCATATGTGCAGTTAGGCAAGAAAATAAATACCACAGAATACTAACAGTTGCAATGCACAGAAACTAAAGTGTGATGCTCACTAGCTAATCATTCTAACCTTTTCAGTGAAGTAAAAAAGAGCTGCGTCCATCCATTTTAACAGAAAACACCACAGCCCCCGTTTCAGAACACTCAAGACTTACAGGTGGTAAAGCGTCTGTTCCGGAGATAGGTGATGTCACAAGCTGCTGACTTTTCATAATGGACTGTATTCATGGAAACGGAAGGCTTTGCTTCAATGTACTCAAGAGAGGCTTCAGATGAGTTAACCTGACTGAGAATAAATAAGTAAAGGGAAGATGTCAGTTTGTATGGACTGTGATTGTTACAGGTTCGGTTGTCAGGTCATCTCACAAGCTAGTAGGTAGCAAACTTATTGAATTTCTCTCTGCTAAACAGCAGACATTAAACAATTACTGTCATTGTTCCTCCTGTTTGTGTCAAATACTGTAAAATAAATACACCCTGGAACAGAGGATTTTCTGAAGGTAATCTTATTTGTATGACTTCCAAGTTACACTGTTCAGGTAAGGTCTTGAAAGAGTCATCTTTTTGGCATGTACTTAGCTACCAAAAACAATATAGATGCTCAAACTAAATTTTAATTACTAGCATTAACAATACCATGGGACATGGATGCATTAAACCAATTATATGTTCAATCTTTTTTTAGATTTTTAAAGAATATCTAATTTGATTGGCTTTCTGAAAAGTGCAATGGGAAGACAGACTCATTTTAGCCTCCATTGTGCAAAAAAATAATAATAATCTATACCCTATTTCTGATCAGTCTACTCATAGATTATGGGTTAGATGCACAGATGAGGCCAGTAGAGAAGTCAATTTTTGCCCATTCCCTCTTCCCAATGCAATTTAGCCTCTGTTGTGCAAAAAATTACTAATCTGCACTCTATTTCTGATAAGTCTACACATAGATTGTGGGTTGGATCCACAGATTCAGCCGGTGAAGTCAGTTTTTGCCAATTCCCTCTTCCCATTGCAGATCTCCAATTTGCCCTCCATGCTGTTCATGGAAGTCCCTTGAGTCCCAGAAGTAAAATTTAAGGGACTGCACTAGAAGGGAAGAAGTGGAGAACTCCTGCTTTGTCAGAACTCTTTCATTTTGCTGGTGTCAGTCTGGAGTTGAGGAAGGCTTAGAATTTTGAGGAAGATACAGCAGGTTTCTACCAGTGGTAACTAGTTTTTACAGCCAGTTTAATCTGTGAGGGTCATGATTGCTTTGGGCTCAGGGGAGGAACACAGGTCATCTTCAACTCTGCCAAATCCCCATGGTGAGTATTTGGCCGAGGACAGACTGGCAATTTGCTGCGGGATGGGACCCGGGCTGACAGCGACTCAATATCGGAGTAAATGGAACATTCACACAGGCACATCTGCCTGGCGTCCCCCACCCGGAGCTTACCGGAGCCCTCGCGCTTCAGAGCCGGTTTAAAAAAACACCTGATAAAAGCCGTCGCAAATCGTGAAAGCCTGCGTTCGTCGCGCGTTTCCCCGCTTCCGGGGAGTCTGAACGCGCAGCCGAAAAGCCGGGAGCAACCCGCGTTGGGCATGAGGCAGCAGCGGCGTGATTGGCTGAGCTCCGCTCCACTGCCCAATGCGGTGCCGGCGTTGCAGGGCAAAAAAAAAAAATCGCTGAAATGCGCTTATGCGCATGACCGCGTGAGCGCTCATGCGCTCATGCGCACATACGCCCACAGCCGAAATAATGGGGAAGGGGAACAGCGAATATAGCGTGCCTCCGGCGCGGCAGTCTGAACGGTCCCGCGCGCCTCCGTCCCGTTTCTTCCGGCAGAGGCCCCCGCTGTGTGGACGGGAAAACCCGGTATCGTTTACTCCGGGTTTTTTTTGCCGCGACTCGATACCGGGGCAAATTGCCAGTCTGTCCTGGGCCTTTGTTGAGCTCATCCTCAAGCCTGAAACCCTCAATTATAGGTTCAGGTGAGTATTGGGTAACCATGTTGGTCTGCAGAGAAGAGCAAGATTTCAACCCAGTAGAATCTTAAAACCAACAAGATTTCCAGGATATAATCTTCTGAGAGTAAAAGTTGAGAGAAATGTGACTGACCAAAGGTCACCAGATGGCTTCATGTGGAAGACTGGGGAATCAAACCCGATTTTCCAGATTAAAGTCTACCACTCTTTTTTAAAAAAACAAGAAAAAAAATGCATGTGCCCAAATGTAAACACCAAAAATCAACAATTTAATCAATTATATAGATATGACATATATAGTACTCGGAACAAATTTTCCTATGGCACAATAAATGGACAGGTAGAAATTCACAGGTAAAGTTAATCTCAGGTAGAAAGTCACAAGCGGAATTTTTCCAAAAACAATTTGTAATAATAAATTCAAAAAAGTCCTTGAACTGTAAGGATGTGGTAGTGTCTCTGCCAGCTGACTCCACAGACCCCCGGTTATAAATCCGTTTCAGTAAGTTTTTCAAGAATCATGCTGGATTCAACATTTCAAAGATACATGTAGACATCCACAAAGTATATTCAGATACAGCAATCCTCAGTGATTCCTTCATAAATACAATAACATGATAACATAAGTAACTGCACTCATAATATTATAAGCAAAATTCAATATATAGAATATTCTAACAATGGTCAAACAAATAACCCTTACCCAGTGGAGAATCGGTCATTCCTTGGAACCTCCCTTCAAGATGCTGATGCATTTCACCACTATGCCATTTTCATTAGAGGGAAAGGTTCTCAAACAAGATAGATTCAACTGGTGAAATAAATATTCTGCAATCTCAAAAACAGGCAATTTCATTAATTGGATTCCAGCTTCTCTGACTACTGTATTCTCTATAGAAAACAAGCCAAATTATTTTGAGAATTTAAGCTCAACAGAGTTGGGTAAGAGTTATTTGTTTGACTATTATTGAAATATTCTATATATTGAATTTTGCTTATAATATTATGAGTGCAGTTACTTATATGTTTATGTTATCATGTTATTGTATTTATGAAGGAATCACTGAGGATTGCTGTATCTGAATATACTTTGTGGATGTCTACATGTATCTTTGAAATGTTGAATCCAGCATGATTCTTGAAAAACTTACTGAAACGGATTTATAACTGGGGGTCTGTGGAGTCAGCTGGCAGAGACACTATCACATCCTTACAGTTCAAGGACTTTTTTGAATTTATTATTACAAATTGTTTTTGGAAAAACTCCACCTGTGAATTTTTACCTGTGATTAACTTTACCTGTAAATTTCTACCTGTCCATTTATTGTGCCATAGGAAAATTTGTTCAGAGTAATATATATATCATATCTATATAATTTGGTGTTTACATTTGGGCACATGCATTTTTTCTTGTTTACATATATTGTTGTGCCACTGCCTTTCATCTTGTATTTTTTAAGCATTTTTAAACTTTAATAATGTATCACCCCAAGGGGGAAAAAATACAGCATTTACGTATCAGAAAAGGGGAGAAAAAGCGGAGTCTTACTTATATCTCTCTAAACTCCAGAAAGATTTTTAAAAGTTCTGGACAACAATAAAAAGCTATGACTAACTTTTGAGGTGTGCAACGTCAATTTGAATTATTTCATACCACAATCTATATGCATTTTAAAATTGCAGGCACAAAACATTACAACTCAGGGCAAGTCAGATACAAAAACACCATTTTCCATGATGCCTGCAGTACAACATTCACCAGCAGGAGGAAGAGCACAGGGGGGAAGGGAAGAAAGCGAAAGCAACTGGTTCCCGGCAGAGAAGTCCGCTGCTCTTAACCATTACACCAAGCCGGCTCTCAATCTCATCTTGGTATTGTTATTTTTTGCCACAACAAAGATTTATGTAATGTGTCATCCTCATTTCTGAGCTACCTACCTACTCCTTTCTCTGGACAAAGCACATTACACTTAGTTCTTTGTCTCCTGTGAATCATTTGTATTATATAGCAAGGACCCAGTTCACTGACATGTCAAAAGCAAAAAAGAATTTGTTACCTGCTGTCTATAGTGTGGCATGAAAATTAACTGTGTGTGTGTTTTAAGGCTCTGAAAGTGACAGGTTATTAGATCCAGCTTGTCTGCTTTTCCCAAATACACATTTCTTTATTTAGATGCAACTTACTTGCCAATTCTTTTCCTAGCTACACCAACTCCAACAAAAACACCTTTACTATAGATAAACTCTCTAAATAATGTTGAAAGAAAGACAGATCTTTTGGTATGAACAGCAGGACTTCCTGGAGTTTCACACCTTCCTATAGCATGCTCATCTAGCTATAGAGTTGTCTGTTTGTGTTTGGCTACAGTCCTCTACAGATTTAGCTAGGATTAAATTCCATTGAACCCAAGGAGAGCTAGGTATGATTTATGTATCAGATTATGCATTACACATATTATATTGTCATTTAATTTATTTTATTGCATTTCTTTCACAAAATCAACATGGCATACATATCTTGACCAGCCTCACACCTGTTTTGTTTTAGCATTGTTGTGGTAATGGATCACAGGCAGTCTCTGAGGCAGATCCATTCCTCTGCACTAGTCCACCAGATTGGGTGTAATGGGTAACTTCACTTGCACTGTCAGTAAGATGTGAAAGACTGTTTTGTTCCAGAGGACATTTTGGTGGAGGATGAACTGGATTGGGCTGGGTTTTGAACTGTATCTATTAACTGAATGGTGGTCGTAAATTTTTGCTGGACATTTATGGTGGGTTTTGTTTTTGTTTTTTTGCAGTTCTTTTAGCCACCTTGAGTTTGCAGAGATAAGGCAGGGGAATGAATGAATGAATGAATGAATGAGGTCCTGGTCATCTCCCTAGAATGCTGGATCTAATCCCGAAAAAGTATCGTGCTTGCTTTAAGCTTAGAACAATATACTCTTCTTGCATAAGCAAATTTATATTTATGCATAAACTTGCTAAGGCCATTTGTTAGGAAAAGACAGATACAATTTTCCATTTCATGGAAACTTGTCCTATGGGAAACCCTCATGAGGACTATGAGTATATAGAATGAATATACACATAAATTAGTATTTATAAAGCTATTGTATATTCGGGGACAAGGCATACACATCTCAGATGCAAGGTAGTCTAGCATTCATAGATAGAACTGTACCGTGGATAATTAGCTGGCTTCCTCTATTGCTGACATTTCTTTTTAGTTCTCTCTTAGGGTCTGACAGAATAATAATTTAAAACAAAATTACTTTTACTGCAAGAGAAAATATTGAAGGCAGACGGGGGGGGGACGGGGACATGTTGCACTTAAGACACCAGTAATGACAAGGAACGGCCTTAACAGAGACATGTTTCTCATATAAAAGAGAAGTAATGTTTAACTAAGTACTATCTTTGGTGACACGGCGGAAAATTCAGAGTCTAAAAGCAAAGTCTACAAGCAGCTGGGGGATTAAAAAACCCTGAAATCTGATATGAACAGCTGATACAAAGAACAGTCAAAATATATTATTACCATCTGCTTATCAGAATTAGTTCTTCCTTCTATAGAATAAGGTTGAGGGTCTAAATCCATTCTAAGGTGTGGTGTTCATGTTACCTTACAGTTATGGTATGCCTGTTAGCTTATCTGTATGAAGGACCACAGGGGAGCACAGGGGCCATGGCACGCAGAAGGTCCCAGCTTCGATCCCCAGTATCTCTAGACTAGTTAAGGATCAGGTAGTAGGTGATGTGAAAGGCCCACCTGAAACCCTGGAGAGCCGTGGCCAGTCTGAGTAGACAAAACTGACCTTGATGGATCAGGGTCAAATTCAGTATAAGGCACCTTCATGTGACTACCTACAAGGCTTGGGCTAACCCTACCAGGGAATGCCCCCCCCCCGTTCAATAATAAGTGGTTTCTCTAGTGCAGTTATGGTTATGGCAAGCTACATGAGCATTACATTGTACAAAAACAAGCTGTGTGGCTGAATGCTCATGGGCTTCAGCTGCCAGGTAGCCATAATGCCACTGTGTCCCTAAAGCCTCTGTTCCTGACCTGGACCACTTCTGAGTGCAAGTGGGTAACTGTATGCTCCCACATATCTATTAAGAAGCTTAAGGACCATGGAGGATCTGGGGGACAGAGAATGTGAAAATCCAGCTAACGTTCCCCCTACGTCTCCAAGATCCTGTACGTTCTCAGAGACATATAACTCACTCACCCCTGCCCTTTAACCAATCTCCTTCTGCTCTCAACATTCTGTGTTTGCATATTCTTCTCATCAGACTTATTTTCTTTTTTGCTTAATTAACAGTCATATTTTTCTGCATATGGAGTCCCCAAAATATGTTTTCTGTGTATAAACCCACAATTCGGTTTTCATAATCCACACAGGCGTCATTTCATTATTACTCTGCGTAGTCTGCCGTGAGTCCAAGTGAGAAAAGCGAACTATGAATAATGTAAATAAAGTAAAATAACTTTTAAATCATTTTACACAATGCTGCTTTGGGGGCTGCTGAGAACCAGCTAAATTGGGGTGGGGGGAGAAAAATGAAGAAGAGAGGGGAACTTGGCCTGCTCAAGCTCCTAAGAGACTGTACTTCTTTCCATTGCAGCACCAATGCTCCATCCTGATGAAATAAGGGAACCTAGAGTAACAGAAGTAAATAGATAATTCTCAGAGGGAAGTAAGCAGCGGGGTCCCCCAGAGACTTATGTTGGGACTTCTACTATTTAATTTGTTCACACGTTATCTGAAACCCGGGGGGGGCAGAGTAAGCAGCAAAGTGCTAATAAAATGGTCCAGTTTGCAAAGAACATTAAATTATTCAAGCTGGTGAAAACCAAAGGAGATTGTGGAAAGCTTGATAAGGCTCTCTCCAAACTGGGTGAGTGATACAGCATGGCAAATGAGGTTCAGTGTGTGATTATAAAGTGATTCACGTTGTGGAGGAAAATCCCAGCTTTCCATATATTACTAGTGGGATCTGAACTGGTGGCCACTGACCCGAAAAGAGATTTTGGGACTGCAGCATCATGTGCTGTGGGAGAGGCACTGGTAAAAAGGTAAAACCATGGAAGATAAATGAATGTTAGTGCTTATTAGCCATGATGGCTACATGGCTTTCCACCTTGTTTCTGAATGCCAGTTTGGGGGGGGGCAACAAGAGAGAGAGGCTTTGGCTTATGATTTTGCATGCATCGTGTTGGTTTCTGTGATAGCATGATGCTGGACAGGAGGGACCCACTCTGGTCTGATTGTGCAGGGCTTTTCATAGTTTGTTTGTTGCATGCCAGGTTTGTGCCTGCCCTCCCCTGCAGATGCTCTCACTGCCCCTGCAATGCCCATGTCACTGTCTGCATGCAAATTGGCTCCCTTGTCTACGTCAATGCTTCTCCTTCAGTCCTTCAGTTCCTGCCTGCTGCATGAACCTGTTGCTTGTCCCAGTGCTGCACTATGGTTCCCAGAAACCCTCACACCTTCGTTCTGTCCACTGTCCTACCCTCCACCATGTGGTGGATTCTGGAAGCTGAGGTTCAACGTGATGATAACAGCTACAGCACCATGTATTATGAGGAGGTGAGCTGAACAGACTGGATGGAACTGGATGCTCCTGCATCTAAAACCAGCATCAATAATAATTATGACTTCAAGGGGAGTGGCATGGAGGAACCCTCCACCAGTTTTGTCCTCCCCTCATGACACTTAACAGCTCATGGAACCCAGGTGAGCCGCCCCCACATGTGTTTCACTGCCTTGCCTCTCCCTCTCTGAATTATGGCCCCTTCATAATCAGAAGAGGCCGTGCACATGCATGTGTATGCACCTGGGGCAACCGGTGGCCCTCACCACTCTATAGATGATTACCTGGCTGAGTGGCCAGCCCAGCCGTCAAGGACAGGGGCACCACACACAACAACCAGCATGACATTCCAGGGCTGATGGGTGGGTCGGTGGCCCCAGCAGAGGTGTCTCCACAGCAGGGGCCTGGGGAAGCTGCCCTGGTGGCCCTATGGCCAAGACAGCCCCTTCGGAAGATGCTGCTAACTACTTGCATGGGGAAATTCCAGCTCCAGTGGCCCTTCACTAAACTGTGCATGCATTAAATAGCCCATATGCACAAACGCCAATTGTTCATGCATGCATGCTGTAGTGCTAGAAGTGCAGACAGCTAGTCACAGGGCCAGAGAGTATTCACAGCCTCCCATGCCCACTTCTAGACTCTCCTTCTTGTCCACCCACCTCCCTGTGCATGCTTCCTCTGCCATCTTGCAAGGTGTCCCACCAACTGACGACAGTGCCTGCACACCCTTTGCCCAATGGTGCTGGGTGGTGGGTGCAGCTAGGAGACTCACTGTCGTGGCCACCAGGAACCCTGATGCATTGTGCACCACTCACCTGCCTTTCTCCAGCAGTGCCAGGCAGCATCTGCAGCTGGGAACAGAGGTGACAAAGCACCCACAAGCAGGCAACGGAAGGGTACAGGCCGCAGAGGAGATGTAGGGAGTAGGGGAGTCAGCAGCAGTGGGCCATGCCAGAATCCATGAGCCCTGGCAGCTGCCCCACCTCAGGGTATGCTGATGCCAGCCCTGCCCAGTGAACTCCTCAGAATACTTGATCCAATCACTAATAAATCCGGGGGCATATTGGCAACTGGAATTACGACGCAATCTGAACCTGCAAGAATTTTAGCATCCCTAGGGCTAACACATATTAGTCTAACGCAAGAAACAAAACACACAAGAAATGGGTGACATCTAAAAGACTAGAATATTTTATTCCAATATAAACTTCTATGGAGGAAAGCCTATTTCCTCCTGGCATCTGATTAAACTGCTTGCATTTTTCACTTTGTGCATTTCTCAGCAAAAGCACAGTTCTTAAGAAAACTTATTCACACAACCATAAGAGCAAGTTAAAAAACATGAAATCATATACCTACCCCCAAAAATCATGATTTTGATAAACTTGAAGCCTACATACTAAATGTTTAGAGTACCATGAATGAGAAATAAGAGGACCAAAAACCTGGCAGGATCAGTACTTTAGCAAACGATCAGAACTGTTGTTTTTCCTACTACATTCATCCCAGTAAGCTCAACTTAATTAAGACAGAGACAAGGAATAGAATCATAGAATCACAGAGTAGGAAGGGACCTCCAGGGTCACCTAGTCCAAACCCCTGCACAATGCAGGAAATTCACGAATATCTTCCCCCCACACACACACACACAAACACAGGGACCCCTGTTCCATGCCCAGAAGATGACAAAAAATCTCCAGGATCCCCAGGCAAACTGGCCTGGAGAAAAATTGCTTCCTGGACCCCAAAGTGGTGATCAGCATTTCCCTGGGCATGCAAGAAAGGACCGTAAGAACTAAGCACTGATGCAAGCATTCCTGCCCTCCCTCTCATGATCTGCTTAAGAAAGAAAAGCAGTTATTATTATTGCTGCCATTTCAAGGAGGAAAAGTTTAACATGGTAAATGTATTGTACATCACGCAGGAGTGTTCGTGTGTTACTCATTATGTTAGGTAGAGCTGCATCCCATTGGAACTCAAGATGATGTGGCACAGCAACCCTTATTAATTTAATGGGAGCTGACCTGCCATAAATATGACACATTAAACTGAATACAAGAGGTGACCTTCACTTAAAACAAGCATTTCTTCAGAATGGTCATTAACAATGGGCAATGTTAAGTAAGCAAATTAACGACTGTTCAGCCAATTGGCATTTATTTGCTGAGCAATAGTAGCATTGATGGGTGGCAGACAGCTCCCACTATTATTTAGTCATTTTGGAAAATTGAATGGGAACTTGAAAGAGGAACTTCTCCATGGAGGTTGATAAAATACCATATATATCCTTGGAAGCACAAAACAGATATACATAATTAACTAACCAAAAACCAAATCACAAAATTGTATCACAGAAGCAGTTCTTTTGACAAATGCTATTGACCAAATTTCAGGACCAAATGGGTCATTGATGTCCACTCCCCAAGGGACAAACCTTTCCCACCATGAGTACAGTGGAATGTGCTGTTGGTGCTTAAGAAACCAGATTTAAGGATTCCTTTGTTCTTTTTGTAACAAGCAGACATAGCCATGCAATCATGGAAGATATGGCCATTATCATATATCTGCTTCTCAACGTGACCAGATCTGCGGATACAGAGACTGGAGTCATGAATAGATAAGACAAATCTTTCTATAAACCTGAAAAATGCCCCAGGTTTGCAGAAAAATCTGAAATCTAGATATAAAAATAAAAATGGAGGTTAAAACCCCTCAAAATGATAAAAGTAGAACCTATAGCTTTAAGAAATGAGTGTCCTCAGAGGCCAATTGCCAGGCAACCACAACAGTATTGTCAGTGGTAGCATGGGTGGGTGGCAGACTTCTTCAAGTTGCTACCTTCTTCAAGCCTTCTTTAAGTTGCTACTATGTCACTTACCCAGGACTAATGGCTTGCTACTGTTCCAACAGTAGCCATCCACAAAAGCCAGTGCAGTGTAGGGGTTAGAGTTTCTGACAAGGATTTAGGAGACCCAGGTCTGAATCCCCAGACTACCATGGAAGCTCACTGAGTACCCATGGGCCTTCACTTACTCTCAGTCTAACTTTCCTCACAGGATAGTTGTGAGGATAAAATGGAGGACAGGAGAATAATGCATGCTGCTTTGGGTCCCCACTGAGAAGAAAAGTGGGATATAAATGAAGTAAATACATAATAAAAATAGCTGAAGGTGGGGGGCCAGATAAAAGGTAGGTTGCTTAGTGGGTAGGAATAAAAGAAGGAAGCAGGGAAAGTTGAGGATAAGTGGGCTGCCAGGAGGATGTAAAAAGGAAAAGGAAATACTGTGGGAAAGGAAATACAGGGACAAATGGGGTACCCCCTGCAAGTTCTTGCAGGTTCCCTATTGCACAATCGGCCTTGGCCCAGTGCACTTGGCACTGTCCACTTGGGCCATAGTTTTCTCAGGCAGAGGCTGACAGGGTAAGGAAAGAGGGAAAGCTGAAGACAGGGGACAGGTAAAGATAGCTTGGCTGGTGGTTGGGAAGGAAAGGAGGCAGGGAAAGGGAAGGGAAAGAGAAAATTGTGAGGGAAGGGGAAATGAGATGCCCCTTGCAAGTCCTCGAAGGTCCCCCATTTATTTTTGTTTCTAATTAAATACAGAATTGAGGGGAAAGCCATTCACCAATGTCTATGAGGCATTCATGCTCCCTATTATCTTTCATAGCAATTTCATTTTCCAGAGGAGAAAGAAACAAAGAGCAGCAATGACTATACATCATATTTCCACAACAGATCATGGCCTTATTAGCTCCTGTAACTGCTGTCACTGTTTCCTTCCTCCAGAAGCCCACATACCTGAGAAAATAAAGGTTGTGCTAGCTGAAGTTTCCTCAGATAGAAAAGTCTGTCTTCACAGAAAATATAACATTTTCTTCTGCTTATGAATTCATCTCACAAATAGGAACAGTAACAGAAAAGTTATGAAGAAATGGCAATCCCAATGCAAAGTCATTTGATGAATATTGCATTCATCTGCTTCTTTAAATGTGGAGATAGCATTGCCCCTACTCTTTGGATGTGGAACATGGGGTGGAGGAGATTGCAGCCAAACTACTTTATGCAGTTGAGCCAAAAGGGGAAACACAGGGGCAGAGCAGCCGATAGGAGGACCTGGAACAGCCTTGAAAGTCATTGACCCTCTTCCCACTTCAGACCTCAGTGAACATGGCAACCTACCTGTCCTCCAAGATCATGTCCATACGAGGAATAGCTGGTCACCTAGGGAGCAGAGCAGACTTAATTTGTGTTCTTAAATGAATTGTCTGTTGTTAAGCGAAAGGCAGTCTTCATATGATTTTAGGTAATGTTTAAAGTATGCCCCCCAGCTACTCTACACTGACAAACTTGGGTGGCCCTGAGCTTCTCAAACGTATAGAAAATTCCTGTCCTTAATTTGATTAAAGATAATTTTTGACGTCATAAAATGTACAGGTGGAAGATTAAAGTTAGAAGAGCATGAGGAATCCTTCAAGAAACCTCAAAGATGGACGCAAGTTTCCCAGAACACCACCTCCTGCCTTATTGTTCAAGGGTATAAATGGATCTATCAGATTCACCACCCATTTGAGGAGAGGGAAATGCTGGCTGGCACTTTTCAGCACTACAGTAAGGTGCCTGGGCTATGACAGTTTTCCAGTACCGAGCAGAGATTAAAGCCAAGGTACATTCAATCCAAAAAAGGGAGCTGGTAAACAGAGTCTTTCCACAGGCTCACTTCTTGTTCATTCATCGCAGATGAGAAGGTCAATGAAGTGGTTGGGTGTCTTGTTCCTGTAGTTCCAACAATGTCACTCACTCAGCCCCTGCCACTGCCCTACATCATATCCAGAAAGGTAGACCAACAACCCTATGGGCTATTTTGATAAAAATTTCTCCTCAGATTCTCAACAACAGAACTATCTTCTGGAATCATATTAAAAATTAAGGCTCCTGGCAAAATGGTGACATTCCACAACTGTCTGTCACAATAGTCAGCACTGCTGAGTTAGATCCCGTATGACTCTTTCCTTACAGAAGTCTGGATCATGTGGTTTGCAGACACTATGTATTACAGAGGGAAAAAAGAGGGAAAATTTAGATAACAAAGAATGGCGGGACTAACATTTTTCAAGACCTGTCAGAGGAACTGAGTAAGTCAGAATAAAGAGGAGACTAATAAAGTCCTCTCAGTGCAAGTCAAACCGGCATTTTAAACATACATTGATGACTTACGCTCAGTGAACTCTAGTCTCAACTATGGCTCAATATCACAAGATACAAGCTAATTATGTCATCTATTTTCTAGACTGATGGCACAAAGGAAAAAGAAAGGCAGAATCTCCTTTGCTTATATGGCTCTCTGCATCACTGAGCTCATATTGACTGAGATACAAAGGGGCACATATACATCTGATCCTCTCCCCCCATCTTCCATTCCAGAAAGTGTCCTTCCATAATTGTCATATTGCCCAGAGCGAAAACAAGAGTTTGAAAATTAGGCATAAATGCTGCTTAAAAGCAGAAATATTTCAGAGCTGCCTGTCTTGAAGCAAACGATAAGGTTGAGCAATCTGAGAGTGCCTCAGTCACCCAGGCCCGTAGCCAGGGCAGCACCCCCTATCAAATTTTCAGTGCCCCACATCCCTGGCAAGATCCAGCCGGCTGCTCCTTCCCTCCCAACTGCTGAGCAGCTGCTTCTGATCTTCCCCTCCCACCCTAGGGAAAGAGGCAGCCCCTGCTTGCCTTGTGGTGGCACTCTCGTAGTAGGGAGACAGGCAGGCAGGTAGGGTCACGCAGTGGCAGGGGCCCGGGTCACGTGCACCACCAGGAAGAGCTCTTGGGTGAGCCACTTCCTGCTGCCTCTGGCTTGGTTCGCTGTTGCTGCCGCACTCTGCTCCCTGCTAGGCCAAGAACTTGGGGAGGCTCAGGTGGGGATGGTAGGCAAAGTGAAGCTTCGATCCCCACTTTAGACACTGTGCCCACTGGGGGCCTGTGGAGTTCCTGGTTGGCTGAGCTTTGGCAGTGGGTGGTGTAAAGTACTGGGTTTCGGGCCTCATGACTCGGACGACGACATAAGAGAAGACGCGTTTATTCGTACTTCACACAAGACAAGAACACACAGTAACGGCCGGAGGCCAACTATATACAGTTAGGGGGGGACGGCCCCATATTCCTATTGGCGAGTTTGAATCGCCCGCCAATGCTGCCATTGGTTCTCTACTGGCGAGCTCAGGAACCTAGTCCCTATTGTTCTCAGAGAGCGAAGCTTGGCTGTATTTCGCCAGCTCTGCCTTCTGATCCCAGGACACAACACCCCTCCCCCCATAGTTCGTCTCCTATCAGGTGACGTAGTCTTTTAAGTATGCCGGTGACCTCCGTTCCCTTAGTGATCGTCGGGGGGCCGGTACCGGACTGGCGGGGCCCCCATCGGGTGGTCCTCCCGCACAAGGAGCTTGGATCTCCGGTAGTAGCTGTGGTGGTGACGGTGGCGGCTGTAACGGCGGCGGTAGCGGCGGCGGCGGTTCAGTTGTCTCTGGGACCCCCTCCGGACTCCGTGGTCTTTCAGGCGCTGGCTCCGCTGGTGGTGCCTGCAGCCGATCGGATGCTGGGGCGGCCGCGGCGTTTCCCGGTAACGGGGCCTGGATCCCTGTGTCGGGGTCTTGCCGCCTCCGGAGCTGGTCCACGTGTTTACGGAGGACCCTGTCCCCATCTGCTAGGACCTCGTATGACACTGGCCCGGTGGGTTTTAGGATGCGCCCAGCCAACCACTGAGGCCCCGCCCCGTAATTCCGGAAGTAGACAGGTTCCCCCGGGAGGAAGTTTCGGGGCGCCTCCCGGGTTTCGACCAGCTTTCCCTCTGGGGCTCGGTCCGGGTGGAGCCTGTCTAACAAAGTCGTGGGGCGGCAGCCCATCAATAGTTCTGCGGGGCAATGCCCGGAGATGGGGTTTGGGGTGGTGCGGTGTGTTAGGAGGAAGCGGGCCAGCCGGAACTCCCAATCCCCCTCCATTATGCGGCTCAGGGCTTCTTTGGCGGTGCGTACCATTCTCTCCGCCGGTCCATTTGTTGCCGGATGGAAGGGCGCTGATCGTATGTGCCTGATTAGGTTCCTTGCGAGGAACGCTTGAAACTCAGCAGATGTGAACGCTGCCCCGTTGTCCGACACAATTGTGTCTGGCAACCCATGCGTAGCGAATATTTTCCGCAGGGCCCTTATTGCCGCTTTGGCAGAGGTGGTAGACACTGGGCTTATTTCCACCCACTTCGAGTAGGAGTCTACCGTCACCATGAATTGGAGCCCCTGAAACGGCCCGGCAAAATCTACGTGTAGGCGTGACCACGGCTTGTGGGTAGACTCCCAGCTTTGGGTTGGCGCTCTCGGGGGATTGGGGCGGACTTCCTGACACCGTGTGCACTCTCGGACCCAGGTTTCAATTTCTGCGTCCATCCCGGGCCACCACACGTAGCTCCTTGCCAGAGCTTTCATTCGTACAATGCCAGGGTGGGCCTCGTGCAGTGTTTCTAGAACCCCTTGTCTCATGGGCCCCGGAATGACCACCCTGTCCCCCCATAGTAAGCACCCCTTCAAGGCGGATAACTCTTCCCTCCTGGCTTTGTATGCCGTGAACTCTGGCCCTGTCTGTTCCGCTGGCCATCCCCTCACCACCCAGTTTAGGACCCGGGAGAGAATGGGATCTCGGGACGTGCGGGCGGCCACGTCTGCAGCCTGAAGGGGGGGGTTGGGCAGCTCCTCCATTAACAATACTGCGGAAGCTGGGGCCGGATCTTCCCGTTTGCGGCAGCGGCAGGCGGCTCAAGGCGTCGGCATGACCCAGCGCCTTGCCCGGCCGATGCTCCAACCAGTACTGGTAGCCCGCTAAAAACAAGGACCAGCGCAACACCCGGGGCGACAGTACCTGCGGCGTTTGCTTGTCCGCCGCGAACAGTCCCAGGAGCGGCTTATGATCGGTTACGAGCGTGAAGGGCCGCCCGTACACAAAGTTGTGTAACTTTTTAACCCCCGCCACCAGTGCCAAGCCCTCCCGGTCGATTTGTGCATAGTTCCGCTCCGCGGGGGACAGCGTGCGGGAGTAGTAAGCCACCAGGACTTCCCTCCCATCTGGTAGCTTGTGGGCCAAGACCGCCCCGACCCCATACGGCGATGCGTCGCATGCGAGGATTACCGGGAGCTTTTCATCAAAGTGGGCGAGTACAGCGTTAGAAATCAAGAGTACTTTAACCCCCGAAACGCCGCCTCCTCCCTCGCTCCCCATGCCCAAGGTGTCGCCTTATCCAGCAGCCTGTGCAGGGGTTCGGCCACGGCGGCTTTGTGTGGGAGAAAGGCGTGGTAAAAGTTCAGGAGGCCTAAGAATGCCTGGAGCTCCGCCTTGGACTTCGGGGCGGGGGCCTCCACGATGGCCTTCACCTTGTCCCTCGCCGGATGCAGGCCTGTTGCGTCTACCCGGTACCCCAAGAACTCCACCTCCGGCACCCCGAGGAGGCACTTTTCCCGCTTCACTTTTAGCCCCGCAGCTTGGAAGCGTCCCAGTACCGTTCGGAGGCGGGCGGCGAAGCTTTCAGGGGTGGTCGCGGCGATGAGGACGTCGTCGAAGAACGGCGTCACTCCAGGGATCCCTTTTAACAAATCGTCCATGAGATTTTGGAAGATCCCTGGGGCCACACTGACCCCGAACTGCAGCCGCTTCACCCTGAAGGCCCCCCGGTGGGTCACTATGGTTTGCGCCTCAGCAGTGGCCTCATCCACCGGGAGTTGCTGGTACGCCTGCGCGAGATCCAGCTTTCCAAATATGCGCGCCCCCGCCAGTGTGGCTAAGACGTGGCTGACCACGGGTACGGGGTATGCGTGTGCCTGAAGTGCCTGGTTAATGGTGCACTTGTAATCCGTGCAGATGCGGATTTCCCCGTTTGGCTTTACGGGTGTCACAATCGGGGTCTCCCATCGAGCGTTCGGGACGGGCTCTAGGACTCCCTGGGCCACTAACCGGTCCAGTTCGGCCTCTATTTTAGGGCGGAGGGCCAGGGGCACGGTGCGGAAGCGCCGTCGGATGGGCCTCACTGTGGGGTCTAAGTGGAGCGACACTGGGGGCCCTTTATAACACCCCAGTTTCCCGTCAAAGACCTCAGGGAATTCCTTGCACACTGCCCCCCAGTCACGCATCCCGCACTTATTCACTCCCCCAATCGTGATGCCTAGGGCCTCGAACCACGCCCGCCCCAGGAGACTCACGAGATTTCCCTCCACCACCACCAAGTCCAAGTTCCCCTCAAAGTCTCGGTACTGCACTCGGAAAGTGCCGACTCCCCGGATGGGGACAGGGTTCTTTTGAAAGTCCACCAAGCTTAATGGCGATGGACGTAGAGGGGTCCCCCTGCCGGGCAAAGTTTATTTAAAGTGTCCATGGAAATGATGGACGCCGCCGATCCCGAGTCCACCTCCATGCAACAGGGGACCCCTCGATCCGCACGGTTACTTGGATCTTCGGGGTAGAGGAGAGATTGGGGTTGGGGAGGCGAAGTACCTGCAGCGGTTGATCGGTGAGATGGTACAGCTTGGCGACCTCTTCCATCGTCTCGTAGGCGGTGGACGGTGCGCGGTGTGGTGGGACCGACGATCTCGAATTCCGGGGGCCCTTGGACCGGCAGACCCGTGCGAGGTGTCCCTGCTTCCCGTACCCGTGACAGACAGCATCCCGGAACTTGCAGGATTTCCTTCCGTGGCCTTCCCCGCAGCTGGCACAGACGGTCCGGTTGCCGGAAGGCTTGGCTGGCTCCCTGTTGGCCTGCTGGAACGGCGCCGGCCGGTGGTGTTGGGGTTTGAGGGCGAAGGCCTCTTCGGTATCTGAGTTCCCGGGGCTGGGACTCCTCCCGACCACATGGGCGGCCGTGGCCGGGCGTTCCCCTTCAGCGGCCTCATGGGCTGTTGCGGCGTCGATGGCCTTGTCCAGGGAGAGCCTCCGGTAGCCAATCAACTTGCGCCGCAGCTTGGAGTCCGCCAGGCCCCACACGAACTGCGTCAGCAAGTTGTCTTCCACCTTCGGGAACCCGCAGTCCACCGCGAGCGCCCTCAGCGCGGCCAGGAAGGTGGCAACGGATTCCCCTTGGGCCTGGACTCACCTCTGGAACTCCATCCTCTTGGCCAGGAAGGTCAGCCGGGGGCTGAAGTACGCGTTGAGGACGTCCAGGATCTCCCCAAACGAGCTTTCCAAGGCCGTGCGGGGCACCAAGAGGCTCTTGGCGAGGCGGACGGTTTGGGTGCCGCACGCGTTCAGCAGGAGCGATCGTTTCTTGTCTGGGTGGCGGATCTCGTTGAGCTCCAAATAACTGATGAGCTGGTCGACCCATGCGTCCCAGGTTTCTGGCTGCGACGGATCGAAGCGCTCGAGTGTTACATGAGAGGCGGCCATGGCTCTGTCTGGGAAGGCGTGCGCCGGGGCGAGCGGTGCGGTGCTGCTCTCGGGGTCAGCGATGCGATGTTTGGCGGTGTCCTTTTCGTCGCTCATGGAGTCACGGAAGGCGTTGAAATCCCATCCTCGTCGCCACTGTAAAGTACTGGGTTTCGGGCCTCATGACTCGGACGACGACATAAGAGAAGACGCGTTTATTCGTACTTCACACAAGACAAGAACACACAGTAACGGCCGGAGGCCAACTATATACAGTTAGGGGGGGACGGCCCCATATTCCTATTGGCGGGTTTGAATCGCCCGCCAATGCTGCCATTGGTTCTCTACTGGCGAGCTCAGGAACCTAGTCCCTATTGTTCTCAGAGAGCGAAGCTTGGCTGTATTTCGCCAGCTCTGCCTTCTGATCCCAGGACACAACAGGTGGCTGTGCCAAGCACAGCAACTTTTGAGTTCCATGGAAAATGCTTCGGGGGGGGCGCTGAGGAAGATTGATTTGCCCCGGAGGGGAAGAAAGGGTTGTGGATTTAACTGGTACCCCCCAGCACCCCCTGGGGAAAATCCTGGCTATGGGGCTGCAGCCACCTATGGCATTTTTATACTTCCTGTATGGAGCTCAGGTGGCACGTAGTTAGCCAGGTGAGGCTGAGAGAGAGTGTGTGACTGGCCCAAGGCCATATAGTGAGCTTCATGGCACAGTGGGGATTCGAACCTAACTATCCCAGATTCTAGGGAGGTACTCAAACAGAGGAGCCAGACCAGTCGCAGCAACTTTACAGGTCCAAATGGAAACCTACTGGACTTTTTTTGTTACCTGGGGCCTGCAATACTACCCTCTAGCCACCAGCATTGTTGGTACTAATGAACAGGCCAGCAGCTCCCCCTTGTGACAATTTACCTCTGTGATAAAAAAATGGTATTTAGATCCTTCTGCAAGAGTTGGTAGTTCAGGAGAAAGCCCTAGAGCATTACAAGACCAGAGATTCATAGTATGGATGCATTTCTCTTTGTACCAGTTCCTTTGCAGAATCCTGAACCAGCTTTTGAAATCAGTAGGTTTTAAAGAGCAGCTTCGGGATTCTTGACAGGTAAAGCACCTAATAAGAGGGAGACTTGGTGGGAGGTGAGCTCACCATTAGAACATGTCCCCATTTAACCCTTCTCCACTGAAATGAAAAACAGATATATTACAGAGATTCCCCCCCACACACACACTTCAGTTGAAACAAGAGTTGAAAGTATAGATGTGCCAACATGAGCAGCTCCCCATGCACAAGTAAATACAAAACAGAACCAGGATTCTGTTGTTATTGGTGACTGGATAAAAAGAAGCCCCACTTCCTAGGGAAGAACAGCATCCTTCCAGAGGGGGGCCGGCTATTTCCCTCCGGCCTTGCTGGTGAACCGGTGAAGTCACCCAGAACATCAAGAAGGCTGGAAAGCAGAATGGTACATCCCACACTACTTACTGGCACCCTCCTTCTATCACAAATTTAATTGTGAATTGTTCCGATGTGTTTTTGATTTGTAAACTGCTTGTTAGGGCAGAAAAGTACCCTATAAATACAGCAAATGAGAAGCATATAGCTATGGCCATTGAGTAAGAAGACAGTATGTTTAGCAATGCTTAGACTAATAGTTTCAGAGGATTAATAGTGACTTTAATGGACAGTGACAAGAAGATCTTTGCTTAAATGAGCATTGATAGCTTTTGAGGGCTGGTGGCCACTGGCAGCAAGAATCTCCTATGACTGGGCATGAAGAGATGCATTTTGAGAGGCTGAACATTGCCGAAGTAGAAACAGAACTCAGTTTTGTAGAAAGCTGGTTAAGAAACGCCTGGGGATCCTAGTGCAAGCAGCTTGCTTAGGGGGGAGCTATGAAGACCAGCAGTCTGCCTGACAGCTTACCTGTTCCCCTGTCCTTGACATGTATAACTGTAAATAAACACATAGCACAAAAATACCACATGCCTTACAAGGGATTGAAGGCTATGCACTAGAAAATGGGGGACATAAAATCTTAAGGAAATCTGACAAATGTGACACAAACAATCCCCACTCTTCCTTTTGGGCAGTAAGAAGTGCACAGATAAAAGACCTGCCTGATACAGATGCCCGTATTGAAGGCTATTGACTTTACAGAGGAAGACTATATTCTAATAACACATTATCCCCTCTTACTGCTTTTGAAGTAACTAAAATATAATCTCTTCACTATTTACTTGGCACACAGTTCTCCCTTGTTCAGAGAAAGAAGACTGCACAGAGAAACAGAAAGATACTTCCTCCTGCTGTCTAAAATGGGAAATGGCTGGAGAGACAGAGGGAGACATACGGCTGTTGGTAACCTTGGGAGAAGGGCGAGAGACTGCAGAAATCAATGGACGCCATCTATGGCAACCTGCCAATGATTCAGAAATGAACAATAATGTAAGATGGATGCGCTATGTAAAGCCTCATCACCAACAGGAGCCCATTCCTAGACACAGATAAGAGATTTGATGAATTAATGTTGGCAACTCTCGCTGTATCTGGCCCTTTCCAACACGGCTATTGAAAAATGAACACTGATTGACTAGCATAGGATTGCGGGGGGGGTTGTACTGGCTGATTCACAACTCATACCAGTCAAAATAACACCCGGTTGCACTATTTTGTATACAGTCGGATGTGGGGGGTTGAACCGCTATAGTACTATAATGTGCAGATGGAAGAGCCTTTTATGGTGCTGCCTTATTGTTTTCTATATTTCAGGCAGCCCTGTGCCACAGCAAGTGATATATCTAGGAGTACTGCTGTTCTATTGCAAAGGGCCAGAAATTCAAGGCAATCTGTTGGATTTTTTTTTAAGTGTATCAGTCCAAACGAGGACTAAAAAAAAAAAAATGTGTTTGCTTCACAAAGGGCCACAGGCAGTGCTTGCGGGACCTGGCTGACTGACAGTTGCTGTATAGCAGCAAAATGCAAAGGACGTTGACTTGCCAGCAGGTAAGGGTGGATCAAACTGCAAGAAGGGTTTGAACTGGAAATCTCATCGGCTGAGACGGGGACTTAAAGCCTCTGAGCCACAATGAAGTGGATTTTTATCATGCCCATCCTTCAAGAAGCCCAAGGCTGTGTGCTTTCGTACCCTCTTCCCAACAACCTGGTGAGGTGTCTTAGGGTGAGACGACCCTTTTCCAAAATACTTCACTTGGCTTCTTTTTTGTTTCATTATGTTCTCATTGCAAAAGTTCATTTATTTATTATGGCCACCAGTGCCACTGCTAGTGATGGCACATATGCTCGTGAGACAGAAGCTGCCTAAAGGCAGAACTGCCAAGAATGTGGCACATTTGAGCTGCTCAAAGGCAGGTCATACAGGAGACGCGGCAGCCAGTGCGGCATGGCATCGTTTATCCCAAGGCTGACTTCCTCCCAACCATGCCTCCCCTGTCCCCCCATGTCCCAAATGCCTCCCGTACAGCTTTGCTCTTCCAGCAGCTTGCTGTCTCACCTGTTCACCCTCTGACCAGCCCCCCTTGCATCCCATGCACCCTCCTGCGTGGCTCACTATATCTCCATCTACCAACCCCGTAAGCCAGCCCAGTTAACTCACGTGCTGCTTTTCTCAATAACAAAGCTAATATTGCTTAAATATAAATGCACAAATGAAAAATCATACAGACTTGGGGGGGAAGCTGGCATGAAGAAACAAAATGGCACCCAAATAAAGACTCACCAGTTCTATTTAAACAAGGAAGAAGCAAAGTAAAAATGAAAATGTACAAATCAGCAAGAAATTGGATCGCATCCAGTGTTCCTTTTAAGCTTAGTGTGAGCTAGCTTACAGTCTTTTAGCCTCCAGCTCACAGATTTTTGTTTTAGCTCAGGAAGGAGGGCTCCAGAGCAAGCTAATTTATGCGGTAGCCAAATCGCTCACTCACAGCTTTAATGCCAGTAGCTCACAATTTTTGCTCACAAGACTCCACAGCTTAGAGGGAACATTGAACATCCCCTATTTTTCTTACAAAGAAAAAGATGGCTGTGCCATTACCCCCATGATTGGCAGGCAGAGGCAACTTGAAGCTTGCCTGGTCAACAGAGCAAATCTTCTGCCTTCAGACCTCAAGTACCCAAATGCAGAGTAAGAACTGCAGTTTAGGAGCATCTATCCCAGATCTGGATTCTACTGCAGCTCCAATGATTCCTTTCTTGATATTATACTGATGTATAAAGTATTATACAACAGTGGAAGATTAGGAAGATTTTTAGCAGGAGCACGGAAATGCAAATAGGTATATTGGTGTTAAATCAGAATCACCAAATTGGCTGAATTGTTTCATTGTTTCATTATGCTTTCTGTAACCAGCTAAATACCCAGCCATTGTGGGGAAAGAACCATCTTTTTGGCATCTGTTCGCAATTAATAGAGGTGCTTTAGGATTTATATCATCATCCGTTTCCCCCATTATGCTCAAATGGGCAAGTTGCATGGACGAAAGCACATGGATTATAGACACGTCAACTCAAATTCTCCAAAAAGGGCTGCTTTCCAAAGTAAGATGTCAATTGGTGCTATTTGGAAATGCCTCAGAAGTTCAAGTACATTTTAAAAAGGACATCTGTGTGGGAAAAGCAATCAGACTCCACAGCATTAACAAAGACACGCCGCATAACACAACCGGCAAGAATTATATTATGTTAACAATATACACTAGTCAGCTGTGCCTTGGCCATTGCTAAGCACAGCAATTCTGCTGGGGAGACCAGGAGAAGACTATAATGCCATATTTAAATAATGGGGCTGGAATCAACTTAAGTAGATATCAAAAGGGGAGGGGAGGTAATTTATTTCCTGAGGCTGGAGTGCTAAACATTGGCTCCGTTACTAAATGATGTCTGCAAAATAAACAGCCAAGACTTTCCTGGCACAGAGACAACACTGGAAAGCCAAAGCCACATCCACCCACCCCAGCAGTTTATTTGAGGAATTAATCCCATAAATTTTCAGAGCAGTCGTACAGGATTTAGTGGCACAAATCTATGAAAAACAAATAAATGTGGAAATTATCCAGCTCAGAAAAACCACTCTAAGGAATGTTCAGGTTTTTTTTTCTTTTTTAGAGTGTGTGTTATTTTCTATGCAAGACTATGTTCTCATTCATTAAAGCACCTTGATGTGGGGGGGACAGTTTGTTCACCATCTCCCTACTGGTTGTGAAACTATTTGTCTAGTCCACAAACTATACCCTTCCTCCAGAATACTGAAATGTACCATACATGATTCTTCATTCCCTTTTTTTCTCCTCACAAACAACCCTATGAGGTAAGTTAGGCTGAGAGAGTTAAAGGCCCAAGATCACCTAGCAAACTTCATGCTGGAGTAGGGATTTGAACTCAGGTCCCCAGATCCTTGTCTGATGTTCTAACTGTTACCTCCCCTTTTCTTCAAGTCTGCGATAATTTTGCATTCCATGGTACTTCAGTCTTTAAGTTTCCTGGTCAGGTTCTAGCCTACAATGGCAGAGGGGTGTGTGACTCCATTAGAAATATGTCAGGGCCTGTTTCCAAATTTATAGCTTTCATTTTTAAAAAAGTCTACTGCTGTTTTACTTATGGAAGTACAAGAGGAAGTGGGCAAACAGACCATTCTGTCCAATTGCCCCACGAACTATGGGGGGGGGAGTGTGGAAGCTTTAGGGCCGCTCTGGAGTTGGCTTTTACCGAAGTCGGTTGATCCCTGACTGAGTGAACTCATTACATTTATTCCTTAGCTTTCTCTTCCTTCCCCCTTTCTTTTTTTGCTTTGTCTCTTCCACCAGCTGAAAGCCAGACATTGGCAAAAAAAATGTTACTCACCCCAGGACATCGCATCACAATCAAGGTAACTCCCCCCATTAGTTCCTTAACAGCCTGAGGTAAATTCAGTTTATGCAAATCATCCCTGACTTCCCCAAGCCCTCTTCCTCTTAAATAATCACTTACTCCTTGGATGGGAATCAGAAAATATCCTCTTTGTCTGCTCAAATACTTTTTTCCAATACTGGGTGGCAAACTACACATGCCTAGCGGGACTTTCCAACCTCTCATGGGATTCCTTCACTGTGCAAGAGTTCAGGCACCATCGGGTTGTCTTAGCAACCTCATCAGACCTGGGGTGGGTCTCTTGATGCTCAGCTGAGGGAACTGAGGGAGGGAACAGGGCACATCTGACTCTCACTGAAGGCATCCTTAGACGGTCTAGTCTGTCATAAGAAAGTATTTCTGCCCCCCATGTCTCAGTGCTGTCCCACAGCAACCTCTTCTTCTGCTGCCCCCACAACTGCTTGGGTGACTTGCTAGGAGGAATGGAGCTTGGCTCCCCACTCTGCAGTGGGGCACCCTCCTCAGGAGCAGATTGGGCCCTAGGATGAGAAAAACAAGTCCCAAGACTAATTCTACATTGTATCTGTTTTTATTTATACATGCATTCCTCAGACACCTTCCTCAAGTGCTGAAATACTGACATCTAAGCATGTGCAGAATGCCTTTTCCTCACTTGCCAATAATGAAGTTTCATTTTATGTCTGCAAAGTGAAATAACTGTTTGACTAGACAATGGTGTATTGGACAGGTATAATATCCTCCGTGTTCTGAAGAAAGTTATCAGTCAGTGCTCATTTTAGAATATAGTGCCTATATGGCATCTAGTACTTAATTTATTAGTTTAAATTGAATTCGTTTGTTGTTGTTGTTTTGCTTTATATTTAAACTTCATAGTTTCAGGCAGGGCTCTTTTTGTAGCAGGAACTCCTTAGGCAGTACACCCCTAATGTAGCCAATCCTCCAAGAGCTTACAGAACTCTTCTTACAGGGTCTGCTGTAAGCTCTTGGAGGATTGGCTACATTAGGGGTGTACTGCCTAATATGTAAAGGAGTTCCTGCTACAAAAAGAGCCCTGGTTTCAGGTATGTTCCCAGTATACCCTTTGACCTTCTCAGCATAATGATTACTATCAATGAGATCTTTCTTCCTATGGTCCATGGGATTCTTCCCATGACAGAGGAGGATTCTACTCAGATTAGGGTTGCCAATACTCAGGTGGGAGCGACAGATCCCCCAATTTCATGAGCTCCTGTCCACCACTGGTCAGCTGACTGGTGGGGGGAAGCCCTGCCCTGACAGCTACAACCCTGTGTGATGACCCCAATGGGATGATGTCACGTGGAAGTGGTGCCATCATGCCGGGGATGTCATGTAGTGACACTCTGATTTTTGATTAACCTCTGTGGGTTGAGCCCAATTTTACCATAGAGTTTGCCTAGAAACAAGAGCATCACCACACAATGTCCCTGGTATGATGACATCACTTCCATGTGATGACATCATGCTGGGGACATCATGTGCAGCACAAAAAAAGCTCCCTCTCACTCTCACTGGCACAAGATAAGGATCTGGGAACCCTAATTCAGATGCATTATTCTCATTCTAATCCTAATACTTACATTCACATTGTAAGAGTCTGAGCCCCTCTACCAGTCCTATTTCTATCAGAGTCAGAGAGGACACTGAAGCTGGTTCACAGTTTCCAGTTCCCTATTTGCACTTCCTATTTCCTTATTCGTAAATCCAATCATAAATATTAGGGATAATTTAAAAGTTCTGAAAAATAAGGTTTGGACCACCACAAATCCCTTACATTCAGAGGACTGTTGTTTCCCGGTCCAAAATCAGTTCTAGTGCCAACTGCTCCAAAGCGGGGTGCCCCAAAGACAAATGGACTTGCAGACATTGGGGTGAAGCTGCACCCTGAAAGAATCTTTGGACCATCCAATACCCTGGAGTCTGTCTCCTGCAAGAAGACATACAGTGGTGCCCAGGCTAAACCCTGTTTCTGGCACCACAAGCTTCTATTTGGGTTGCTTCCAAAAAGCTTACATTGCAAAGAAAGAGTTAAATAAGGAACTGGAATGGCTGGCTGCTCTATGCATCCCAAAATGAAGTTTGGATCACCATGCATCATACATCCCACATTCAAGGGATTCTGCCCTCCAAGGGGATGCATGCTGTGTCCTGGTTCTAAGTCTAGTTCTTGTGCCAGCTGCTCTAAAGCGGGGCACACCCAGAACAAAGACAAATGCAGACATGGGGTCCAAGCTGCACCACAAAACAATCTCTTCTTACATAAGAACTAGACTTTGGATCAGGAAACAGCACAGGTCCCTCTAGAGGGCAGAGTTCCTTGAATATGGGGGGTGTCTGATATATCAAATCTTCTTCATGATAACAGGTTTCTTAGAATTAACACAAATAGGAACTCATGGTGCCAGAACCAGTGTTTGGACCGAGCACCAGTGTTTGCCTTTCTGCAAGGGACAGTCTCTGGAGTGTGGGAAACCTGTGATTCAGGGTGGTCCAAAGATTGTTTTGGGGTGCAGCTCGGCATGTCCATTTGTCCTGAGGGCACCCCACTTTGGAGCACTTAGCATAAAAACTAGGCTTTGGACCAGGAAACAGCACACGTCCCCTTGGAGGGCAGAGTCCCCTGAATGTGGGCTATATTACGTGTGCTTGTCCAAAGGCCTCATTACCTCTGGGAAATACCATAAAAGGCCTTATCAGAGAGAAGAAAGAAAATCCTTCTAACTCAAAGAAGGAGGAGAGGGGGAGACTGTGAATTCTAAGGCTATTACCAAATTTTGTGAACATACTCTTTCAATTAGCGAATCTTCATTTGTGGCACAGGCTCATCCTGCATAAGATTAAACTGCAGTCATCTTTTATCTCAGACCATATGAACAAAATTTGATAGAATCATCATTTAAACTGACACCTGCTTTGCACCAAAGGCATATCAATGCCATAAAAGAAACTAGTGAATTGGGTACATCAGCTATGAGAATGGTTGGAATGAAAAGGCTCCCAAGGACAACATACAAAACCAAAAAGAACCGCAAGTGGACATATCTGTATGTCCGTAATGACCTGGGGAATGCCACTAGGACAAAAGGGCCACTGGCCCAGCTTCTTCTGAAAGTTGGAAATTATCCCCCCAACCCCCACCGCTGCCCCTTTCTTTGCCTGATTTATGTAGATTTTAAATTACTGGACAAGAACAATGCCGTTCAATTAGAATGTTGTTTGCATGATATAAACATTAAGTACATTATCTAAAATTACAGTCTGTCCCCAAATCCACTATAGTTATTTAATAACTGTAAACGGAATTCTCTTTTTGCTATGTTTTATGGCTGTGCCCATCTCTGTTTCAAAAGGGAAACATCTTTGGGGTTTTAAAGACTGTCCTTATTACAAATGGAACTATTAAATTGGTATCTCACCCCTCCTCTAAGAAGCTCAGGACAGCAATACACACAGTGTTCAAGAGGCCAGACATTGCATTACAATTTATTTTCCATTTTTCCTTCCTTGTGCCAAACAGATATAGGAGGCTGGCAGACATTTGAACCAACAGCACATTATTCTGTCATAAAAATGCTCATACAAACCTGCCACTGCTATCGTGGTGCTCAAAAGTACCGCACTACTATTTTTTCTTTACATCTTTATTGCCCTCTTTCATAACCAGGGTGGAGGATCAAGCTGGGGTTTGAACTTGAAATATAAAATTGTGTCATAAGTATGTGTACCAAAATTAATGTGATTTCTTCTAGGCTCAGTCCCTAGTTATCTCCAGTTAAAAGGCTCTCAGAAACCAGGGGATACCTCTCGGGAAGCAAGCTTTCCCTGCCCAAGACATTGGAGATCTGCTAAGCAGTCATACTGGAAAATACTGAAATAGGCAGACTGATTTGGTATAAGGAACCACAAAGGTTTAATTACACGGGGAAACTTATTTCAGAACCAGGCATGACTGACTTGGAAAGAATGACTAAACAGGTTTTCAACTTTAGCTCTTTCATATTGAACAATGTCACTGTACCTGGAATCCAAAGCTCTACATGCAGTATTCTGTGCATGCATTAGAGCTTTGTAGTGAGTAGGGCAGTGGTGCAGGGGCCTGAATCCCAAGCAGCAAATTGCCACTGAGAAATCAGCCCTGTGCGTGCCACAGTCCCCACAAAACTCACAAAAAGACCCTTTAAAGGGTCTTTTTGTGAGTGGCGCTACAGCTGGTTCTCTGCTGAAAGATGTAAAGGGCCCTCCAGCTGATCAGCAGGCTATGTGTTCCCCACCAATCAGCTGAAACGCTTTAAATTTCTGCAGGAGGGTGTCGCAGGCTAGGGTGTCAGTCCAAGGGAGTCCAGAACAAGCCAAGGTCAGGAGCCAAGAAGACAGTGCAAAGTCCAAAAAGCCAAGCCAGGATCAGGAGCCAGAAACACAGAGCCAAGTCCAAATCACTAACCAGAAGTGTAGTCCAAAACCAAGCTGGGGTCAGGTGCCAGGAACACAGAGCCAAGGCCAAAGCCAGGAGGTCCAAAGATCTAGATGCAAGAGCCAAGCCGGAGCGGATGCTACCAGCATAAAACTGACTTATTACTTCCACAAAAAGTACTGCCCAGAGTGTGGAGTTAAATGCTGCTACCAATTAGCCAGCTGCACAATTTGCCAGGCTCCTGTTAGAACTCTGGGCTGGCTGAGTGTCTCCCTTGTAGCCTGGCCTGTCTGTGCCTGGTTGCTAAGTTTTGCCACAGTCGCTCCCTTAAATGAGTCACACGTGGTGGATGAGTTAGGAGGACTTTCAGCTTGCAGTTCTTCTTTCTTACCTGGGCCAGGTGTGAAGACTGCTGTTACAGGCACTTGCCAGCTCTCCTCCTCTGCTCCTTCAGAGGGGCCAGCTGTGGTTTCTGCAAACTCTGTCAGCTCATCCTCATCCATGCCCATGCTCTTGGGGGTGGGGCTTCCCCAACTGGCCAGGTAGCCAATGGCAAATTGGAGCCCCCAGAAGCAGGGGAACCCCTGATTGGACCTGGGGGGCTGGCAACCCTATTCTAAATAAGAAAAGTCTTGAATCCAGACAAGAGTTACTTTGGTTTTGGGGTGTGTGTTTTTACAAAAAGACTGGAGCCATGTCTGCTGCAATGGCAGATACTAGTTTTGTGCAGAAATACAACTGCTGGTTGGAGTGGATGTCACTGGGCTAAATAGGCCCATGGGCCTGCCTCAGTAGAAGGTGGCACTGTATACTCCTAACTGTGGAATAGTCCTCTGCAGAGCATTTTCTCCCAGCTTGGGGAATCTGATACTTGCTGCCCTTGAGACCATACAGTCCCCTCCGCAGCTCAGTTTTGAGCTTTTGCAGTCCTTTTTAATCTCCCTGTGTTGAACAAGCTTCTGGTGGCTCTTGAGCGGAAAGCTCATTTGTCTGCCTGTGATTTGTTACAAAAGATCAGAGCCTGGCAGCAGGTCACCATCCCAGTACCGGCACAAGAAGCTTTGCTTAAATGTGCTAATAATTTACAAGGTGTATGGCTGGGGTGAGTAATGACTTCTTGCAACCTGCTGATTTCTTTTTTTAGCTGTGCAATTAGCTCTCTGATGCTTTTTACAGTAAATGATGGGATCCCATTGAGTCCTTTGGAGAAGCTGGCAGAATATCTGGCTGGTTATGGATAGCTCTTCAGTGGCTTAATTTATGGGGAGTTTTAGGTCAGTGGCATTTAGATACAGAAAGGAAACTCACACTAGGTTTCTGCCAGGGTTCTCTGTTTTCATACTGGATTTTTGAAAGGATTAGTGTCGGTGCATGGCATTACAATCCAGTTCTATTACAACCAATAGGAGGTTTTCTAGGGAAGATGCATTGCATTCCTGTCACTGGCTGCATCCACACACTTTTGGTGTTTGCACTACTGTTGTGCTGTAGCAACAGTCTATGGGTGTGGTCACACGGACTTTTGATTGGGGTTTGCCGCTGTTCCCTCGCACGTGTAAATTTCATGTTCACATGTGCCAATCCACCTCCCGCGCTGAAGCCAGCTCACTCCCTCAATGCTCCCGGGTTTTCCTGCCCCCTGGAAAACCAGGTATTTTCCTGGCACTTGCGCTTTGAAAACGCAATTTCACCCATCTGGACAGCCATCGTTCACAATGATTGCGATTAGGGCCATCTGACCGCTTTTCGTGCTTTTTTTTTTTTTTTACAGCTTCTGGTTTGAGCACTTGCATAAACATGCACTTAATAAATCCATTTAACGTTTAATAATGGGTTTATTAAGCACATGTTTGCTCAAACGCTCAAACTGTAAGCATTTTTTTTAAAAACGCACAAAGATGGCCCTGGAGGTGGGAACGAGAGGCGGGGGCTCTGGCAGCCTGGACGGGGGCTGGTAAGGTGGATGGCAGATATGGCGGAGCCTTTTTCCATGGGGCAATGGCGGCACCACCACCACCCACAGTAGCGGCAGGAGCAGCAACCACCTGAGCCTGCCCCATGGCCGGCAGGATCACATGGAGGGACGGTGCAGTGGCAGGCAAGCAGGTGGTGAAGAGAGGGGCCGGCTGCATCTTGTCAACCCAACCTGAAGTAAAATGTTCCCGATTTAAACAAAGCAGGAACAAATTGCGATTACCTTGCCGTGTGACCGCACCCTTCCATTGCATTATCCACACAGGAAAATCTGTTGTTGCAGAGGATTCTAATAGCATAATGATGGTGCATTAACTAAAGATATTGCATAATCCAGTTTGTTGGATGTATTATACTTATTTCTTCTCTAACTGTATAATCCAGTTTTATTGCCTTGTTTATAATGCGTATTATGCTGTTATAGGGACGCCAGCCTCCAGGTGGGACCTGGGGATACCTTGGAACTACAGCTCATCTCGCGACTACAGAGATCAGTTCCTCTGGGGGAAATGGCTGCCTGAGAATGTAGGCTCTAGGGCACTGCACCTCACTGAGGTCCCTGTCCTTCCCAGGCTCCATCCCCAAATCTCCAGGAGTTTCCCAACCTGGAGCTGGCAACCCTACAAGTTCCCCATCTCCTGCCAGTGGCCAGGGGGACCAGGCAGCCCTATCTGTAATTCTCCAAGGATCTCAACAAGAAAGGCAGATGATGAGTGAAATAAATAAATATATTAAGCAAAAAGATATGCAAATGTAGCCTTGGGGCAAAAGAGATCTGATGCTGCGTGTTTGCTTGTAGACTGAAGTGTACTCATTTCTTCAGATTTGTGTGTGCTCTAATCCTAGGAGTCAGGGAGCGCACACACATCCACAAATAGGCTTCCTTTTTTTTTAGAAGAAAAGATGAAAATCTCTAAGACCAAAGTGCAGAGGAAAAAGGAACTTGGCATTATACATATGGATCAGATTTGTCTATATTATTTCATATTAGGCTAAAGAGATCCCACTTAGCACTCTGTCCTTGGCCATTTTGCTGTATGACATTCCTCATTGGTATGTTGGGGGTGGTGGTCATTATGGCCTGAAAGAAAATGTAATTATACTAGAACATATGCTTGTGAAAACCAGGGGTTTTGAGAAAATATGTAGATTCCTCCTTTTTCCTCTACCAGTTCCTTCAAGCAGGTTTTTGTTGTTGTTTGGGGAGGGTGTTTTTGTTGTTGTTGTTGTTGTTGTTGTTAGGAATAAGCATATTGTTTTTATTCCAGTGACTATAAACCTGCAGTCAAACAACTGGCTGTATATTTCATCCCTGTGCAAAAGTCACCACCTCCCTTTCTTGATGCTTGTTGCCCTTTTAGTGTTCAGGTCACTACTGCAGCAGTAGCAGAAGTCAACCGGGGTAGAACTTCCGGTCTGTGTAAGTACTGAAGGTACGGTATCTCTGCCCGGGTCTAGTTTCTGTCCTTAGCTCATAGCTCCAAACTTCTGAATGTTCCTTGCCTTTTCTTGCCAGCAGTGACAGCCCAGTCGATGCCCTGGTCCTATATGAAGTTGTGTGCTAACACTACTTTGTCCTTGGTTCCTCCTTTGCAGCACCATTTATTCCTCAGACATTTCTCCCAGTGCCTCTCATTTCCTTTAGCCACACTTTTAGTTCCATCCATTCCCTTCCTTGACATAATAGGCAGTTTCTTTTGGCATTAACCACTTCACTGGCTTTCTTTAAAAATCTCCGGTCTCTTTGCCAGTCCTTCAGATTCCTCTTAGTCCATCTGCGCTCTTCATTCGACTGCCTTGCGATCAGCTTCCTGGCCTCCTCAATCAATCCCCCAAAGCTCCTCCTGTCTAGGGTCTGTGTGAATTTTAAATCCCAGCCACACTGACAATTTTTTCTTCCTTGCTGGATCCTGCATCACAAAACCCTGACAGCATTGTTCCCTGAGCAACTGGAATGTTGGAACCAAACGGTAGAAAAGCTTTATGTGGCACAATCATTATGCCATATTGATAAAGCATGTTGTAATTTGAGGATATTTAATTAAAATAAAGTTATGTAAACTGCCTTGAAAATCACTTTCAGTCTGATATGTAGGACTATCATGTCCACGGACTCTCTGTGCCAACTTTGCATGCCTTATTCTCAGTTCTGTTTTGCAACCCTGCATCCTCTTCCCCTGGCAGAACTGAATTGGAATATATCTATCATGAGATTTTACAGCGATTGGAATGCACATTGTAATAAGAACATAAGAGAAGCCAATGTTGGATCAGGCCAAAGGCCCATCCAGTCTAACACACAGTAGCCAAAAACACCAGGTGCCATCAGGAGGTCCAGCAGTGGGGCCAGGACACTAGAAGCCCTCCCACTGTTGGGTCCCCCAAGCACCAAGAATACAGAGCATCACTTGCCCCAGACTGAGAGTTCCTATCTATACCTTGTGGCTAATAGCCACTGATGGACTTTTCCTCCATATGTACATATCTAACATGCCCTTCCATACGGATGTCTCCACTTCACATTGGGGCAGAGAAATATTCCTGCTAATCTGGGGCAATCCCCAGATGTGCAGAAAAATCTAAAAACTGTAAAAAAATATAGGGGGATATTTAAATCCCCCCAAAAGTAAAAGAGCATTCCCTGCGCAGGCACCCAGGGGGAGAGGGAGAAAGTTTGGTGGGCCGAGTTCAGGCCTCGCTGCCACTGCCATGGCTGGGGGGAGGGAGAAAGCTTGGTGGGCCGGCCAGGCCTCACCGCCACCGGGGGGAGGGAGGGAGAAAGTTTGGTGGGCCAACCAGACCTCGCTGCTGCCGCCACTAGGGGAAAGGGGAGGGTGAAAGCTTGGCGGGCTGAGTTCAGGCCTCACTGCCAGTGCTGGGGGGGGGGAGAAGGCTTGGAGGGGTGCAGGCCTCACTGTGGGTTCTGGGGATGGGGGGGGCAGAGGATAAAGCTCACCCGTGGCTGCTTCCTTCTCTTTCTGTGGAGCTTCTCCCCCACCATGAGTATTGCAGGTCCCCCTTCTTGTGCTTATCTAATTCCCTCTTGAAGTTGTCCATGCTTGTAGCTGCCACCACCTCCTGTGGCAGTGAATTCCATATGTTAATCATATTTCAATCATAATGATATTTCAAGGCTGCAAACACTTTGGCCAAACCATAGATTAAAAATCTGGACATGGGGAACCTGTCCCTACAGGTCCATTCTGTACTAGGCCCCAGACTACCTGGGCCTAGTCCAAAATGGATCTGAAACATGCCTTCTGTTGTTGGAGTGGAACCCTCCCAGCTATTGCCCTTCTTCCAGCAAGAAACATGAAATGGGAATGGCAGGGGGGATTAATTACATCTGAGTCCATGGCAGAAATTTCAGGCCCTGGAGTGTAGCAATGATGCCACTGCCATGTGCCAACATTCAACCATCTGTTTGGGTAGATTGAAAGCACTGTTCCTTCTAAGCTGAGTTAGTGTGAGCTGGCTCACAGTTTTTTAGCCTCTGGCTCACACATTTTTGTCTTAGCTCAGAACAGCTGGCTCCAGAGCAAACTAATTTATGCAGCAGTCAAATTGCTCTCTCGCAACTTTAATGCCAGTACTTCACAAAGTAGGGTTTTTGCTCACAAGACTCCACAGCTTAGAGGGAGCATCGAATGTAAGACGCCCTGAAAGCTCTATGGGTATTAGTGTGAAGGGCAGAAGTTTCAAAGAAAAATAAATCTAAGAAATTTGGACCCAGTCCAAGTCTAAATTAGTTTTCCTGGGTATCCAGAGGATCGGCGGAGACTCCTACCCATCCCTAATAAGTAGTTACAGATATGTAGGGGATATTTAAATAAATAATGATCAGTGTGGTTCTTTACACGGAAAATGAAAAGCCCGGTATTAAGCGCTAGTGTCAGCAACATGTCAGGAACCCTACAGCAAGTGCCGTAAGTCACCAAGAAGGTGAGTAAGAGCAGTGTGTAATATTTACTGCTGACATCAAAAACAGAGGTGGTATATGGTACCTTATATTTATATTTCAGCAAGCTAGAGCCACTTCAACATCCTTGAAATAAATCCCCCCCCCCGATAAAATTTATTTGTGTCTCGCCTTTCAAAACACTGCTCCTATAAACCTTGTTTGGGCCTGCAGCGGTAGGCAGCATACAGGAACAGGCTGTTGAGAAGAGTGATCTTTGCACTTGCACATGCAGTAGTTCAAGTGCCAGTTGGAGAAGAAAGCAGAGGGAAGAGAAGCAGCGGTTAGGCACCACGCCACTGTGCTTGGCTCTGGCTCCACCTACGAGTTCCCTTCCTCCCAGTTACAATCAGCGAGGTCAGAAGAAGGAGCCAGGAGCTCTTCCACTGTGACTGGAGGGAGATCTCACGGAGACCCTGCCCACTGGATTTCAGTTGGCATCTGTGTTTTTTAAAAAGTAAGCCACTTTGAGGGGGGGGGGGACTTTTTGGGAGAGAAGGGGTAAAAAGTATGGTAAAAATATGATCCGTTAAATCAATGAACTGTTATGGAAATTGTGGCCACATAACAGGTGGCTCAGAGGTTAAGATGCTGAACTGCAGACCGGAAGGTTGATAGCTTGGCAGTTCGAGACCCTGGTGCCGCATGACTGAGTGAGCTCCCGTCTCCGGCCCCAGCTCCTGACAACCTAGCAGTTTGAAAGCAAGAAACTGCAAGATAAACAGGTACTGCTTCGGTGGGAAGGTAACAGCATTCCATGCACCTCAGCGTCTAGTCATGCCGGCCACATGACTGTGGAGACATCTTCAGACAGTGCTGGCTCTTCAGCTTGGAAACGGAGATGAGCACCACCCCCTAGAGCTGGATTTGACTGGCTTTCGAGCAAGGGAAACCTGTGCCTTTTTTTTAACAGATGAAGAGATAGGAAGCCATGTGCTAGCAAAGCTACTGGGATCCTCAGCTCGCTGTAGAAATGGAATGCCTCGCCAACATTGATGAAAAATCAGGCGTGCTTCAACATGAACAAGACTGGCAGAGGAATTTACCTTGATCCAGTTCCCTTACTTCTACATGAAAGGAGTGTGTGATTGGATCACCTCAATATTTTCTGTAAAAATTTGTCTTGAGCACCATACTGAGCAGATCTGCGACTGAGCAGCGGCCACCTGTGCTACAGAGCCAAGTCATACAAAGCTTGGGTAATGTTAACAAATATGTTGCAGCTTATGGCCACTTTTGTGCTTGTACAGTCTGTGAACCACAGGAATGCATCCCCTGGGATCATGACTGGATCATAAAAATGACCTACTCACAAACCATGAACTGCAATTTGTCCTCTCTTTGCACATACATAGTCAGGTGCATCCTTTAAGTGAACAGCATTGTAAAAATTGTTTGCTTTTGTGTGCATGAGCCATCATCTGTATGTGGCATCTATTTGTGAAATGATTCATGGACAGACACTAAACGAACACAGAGATATCTAAGTAGTAGGCCTCAAGTCCAAAATCTCAAATGTTTTGCTTTTAACTACATGCACGTTAACTATTGTCTGGTGACGTACAGGTGGAATGGGGGTAGAAGCATCAAAAAAGCAAACTAATTCTGCAAATGGACACATCTGAATTCATTTGGAACACTTTGGAGAACAGGATGCTCCCTAATCATGACCAGCAAGGAGTACGCCTGCCATATCTGTCTGTCTGTCTGTCTGTCTATCTATCTAATGCTCACACAGCTGTCACCTTAAGCAGAAATTAGAACATTTTTTTAAAAAACTTACTCAGTATTATTTCTCTTATTTGATTATTGTCACTGAGAGGGTGACACAATCATTTGTATCCAATAGTAGCCATGACACCTGGGCTTGCACATTTAGCAATTCCGTATCTTTAAGTAAAGGGATGACTAAATTAGCCCTCAACTCGTTGAATATAGGGCACTCCCTAATCATATGTTTGATGTTTCAAACAATCAATGTGTGATTGAGCAACCCTGAGAACAGAGCCTACACTCTGCTGCATTTTTCTACCATTCAAAAAGCCAAAATATGAACCCAGAATGCATTATTTGTAACTTGTGCTGCAGTCAGTATTTGTCATTTGAAGGAGCAGTTCAAACAGTTCTGATCCTGTGGCATTTAATTCTGGCCTCCAGCAAACAAACATGTATCACTTAGGGATGCTGCAAGCTTTACCAGAGATGGGTTTGGCAGACTCTCTGCAGGCCAAGGTCCACATCTTGCTGCCTCACTGCAGTCAGCCTTAAGCAGCTGATAAATGAGTGGCAGCAGCAGTGCGAGAAGCCTGCCAAGCTGGGTTAGCAAGGGGGGAGATGCAGGTGCCTGTTGGGGTGTGGGGTGGGAGGCACTAGTAGCCTGGGTATCTGTGCGGGGTAGCAGCAGTGAAGCAGTGAAAGTGTTGGAACAATTAATAATAATTATCATATGGCAGTGTGTAGTATAGCCAGGAGATCCTAAGATTGTCCGGCAGTTAGAAGTTCTAGCTCTTTTAGCATTATGCACCACTAGGTGGAGAGCTAGAATTGTTTTTAAGGCAAGAGACATTTCAGAGGTGGTTTGCATTGCCTTGCTCTGTATCATGCCCCTAGTATTCCTTGGAGGCCACCCATCCAAATACTAGCCAAGGCTGACCCTGGTAAGCTTCCAAGATCTGACAAGATCGGGATAGCCTGGGCTACCCAGGCCAGGGCTGAAGGGGTGGGAAAGCCTGCCAAAAGGGCCCAATGCTGTCAGGTAGGCTGCTCCTTGAATGTAGTAGAGTACAGTGCTGGCTGGTGTTCAAGTATCTACGAAACATTAAACAGCGGTAACATTTATCATCTTTAGCCCTACAGACCTGACTTGGTCGTTTTCAGACCTTTCCCTACTAGTTAGATGAGCTACACCAAAGACATTTAATTTGCTTTTGCTTTTGAAATTTATGTCCCACCAATATGGTGAGAAAAAGGCCTACGTGTCATAAAATCAATTAAATTGATAAAATTCATCATATTAAAACCAAAAAAAAAATCACAAAGCAGAATTGCCATAATGAAAATCTATAACAGCCATCATATTTCAAGTACAAAAGAAAAGAAGAAAATCTGGACAGAAATGTGTTTCCATATGTTGAAATAAAATAGTTATCATTCAGTTTTCAAAAGACCATAAAGGAGTCGGACTGCTGCATTTCTCTGGTGACAAGAGTCCAGTAAAGTGGATGCTGCCACCAACAATGCCTTGTCCATCGCACTGGCAAACCTAAGCTCAGACAAAGCCAGCAAGTGAATTAGGGTCCCACCTGATATCTTAAAACTTGGGAGCACTTGGGAATACGCTTTCCCCCAGATACTCCATACCCAAACCACAAGGTCCAAAACATGGAGGGCTTTAAAGGTCAAAAACAGTACTTTAAATACGGCTTACAGACCTACTGGAGGTCAGTGTGGTTCTCTCAGCACAGCTTTAATAAATCCTCTGCACCTCATTCTTGCTGGCAAATGGAGAACCATCGTCTGAACAGACTGTGGCTGCTAAAAAGTCTTTAAAATCAGTCCCATCCAGAGCACATTACAGTAGTTAATGTTGTCTCTTCAGAACAAGAGGTCCAGGAAATCCCCTATCTAAAACATTCTGGAAAATAAGAAGTGCCCCTTCTCCTTTGGAGGAAGGGAGGGTAGGAGGACTCAGGCTTCAATCAGAATGGCTCGGTCAGTGGTTGGGGAGAACACAATCGCCTCCTCTGAGACACCAACAACCTTGGAGTCAGTGAAGTTTGCATTCAACAAGGAAAGCCTAACATCTGCTCCCTTAATATGGAAATATACACAGAATTGGATCGGCTGATCAGGCCTCAGGGCCCTGATCTCCTCCAGGAGCTCATTCCACCAGGTTGGGGCTGCCACTTAGAAAGCCCTGGTCCTGGTCGTCAACAGCCTAGCCTCCTTAAGACCTGGGAGGGCCAGTCGGTTCTGCGCCCCCAACCGCAGTGCTCTCTGGGGGACATATGGGGAAAGGTGGTCCCTCAGGTATGTAGGTCCCTGACCATGTAGGGCTTTAAAGGTAAGAACCAGCATCTTGAAACGAATCCAGTATGCTATCGGCAGCCAGTGCAACGACTTCAATACAGGCTGCATATGCTCCCATCTAGAGAGCCCCATCAAAAGCCTGGCTGCAGTGTTTTGCACCAGCTGCAGTTTCTGGATTTGCAACAAGGGCATTTATATTGCTGGAGCCTTAAATAGAGACAACTCATTGGGGGCTGGCAGGGGAGACTGAGGCTGTGGTCATACACACTAAATAATCCACTTTCAGTGCACTTTCCAGCTGGATTTTTACTGTGTGAACTTGCAAAATCCATTTGGAAAGTGGATTGATAGTGGATTATTTAGTGTGTGACCATAGACTGAGACTGGGAAGGGCAGCCATGAAGGAGCTAGAAAAGACCCTTAAGTGTAGGGATGTGTTTCTGGTGACCAAGATCAAGATAATTCCTACTATATAGTATTCCCCATTATTACGTATAGGAGAAAAAGTTGGACAGTGAAGAAAGCCGACAGGAAGAAAGTTGATTCATTTGAAATGTGGTGCTGTTGGAGAGTTTTATGGATACCATGGTCTGCCAAAAAGACACATTCTAGATTAAATTAAGCCTGACCTTTGCTTTGAGTGACTAAATTGAGGTGACTGTACTTTCGTCACATTATGACAAGACAAAGACTCACTGGAAAAGACAATAATGCAAGAAGTCAGCAGGAAATGCTAGTTGAAGTCAGCAGGAAAAGAGGAACACCAAACATGAAATGAATTGACTCGATAATGGAAGCCATGGCCCTCAGGTTGCAAGACCAGAGCAAGGCTGTTCATGATAGGATATTTAGGAGGCCATTAATTCATAGGGTTGCCATAAGTCGAAAGGAACTCGATAGCACTTAATACGCACAAAGTGGACTATTTGACATTAGCTATCCTGAAGGAAACCCCTTTAGGGTTCAAGCTCCTTTAGGGTTCAAGTGGGTGACTGAGTGGAGGGTTACCTACAGAACAACAGGTGTGGTGATTTGGAGTTGTACCCTGTACCAGTCTTAGCTCAGAATACTTAACACTGGGTACAGATTTCAGGCAGAATAATTCTTCTATACCATTAATAACGCCGGAGCATAGCCAAGACCCCCTTTAAAAGCCTTTTAAGATAGTGGAACAAAGCCAAAGGCAGGCCTGCTGTCTAGAAACTAGCTAGCTTTTAACTTAAGAAGGAGAACTCTCCTGATGGCCATGCTCAAAGTTTTTCTAGGACATCTAAAGAGAAAGCAGGATCTGAGGAGCTGGAGGTCTGCAAGAGCTGAAGGTGCCCAGTTCTCATTTGCATAACTCCTTCTCAAAGACCCTGCAGATGAGTGACTCTATTTCCTAAGTGTAATACTTGGCAAAAGGACTTCCTGATCATATTAGTTCATCATTAACCATTTAACCTATCTCCTCCAGTATCCTTTGTCTAGAGGTTATTCAGGCCTTCATCTCTTTCAAAACAATGGCATGTTATTTTTCATTTTGTGATTAATCAACTGTCTCTGTAAATCAATGTCTGTTGAGGGCTTGGTGACCTTCACTGAAGGGTCCCCTTGTTTGCAAATAGGGTTCATATCAAAGCCACAGCAGATTTGTCTTGCTGTTCTTGACAGGGAGTCATAATGTAAATTAGGATACAGGGAGTGCAGATCTAATTTAAATGTGCCACTAAACAGGAAAACTTTCAGACCTACCACGCATAAAGTTATACTGGTTTAAATGTAAGTTAATAGGACTGGCCATACATTTTTGAAAGTATTTAGCAGGCCTGAATAAAAGGCATTTTGGTTTTCTTGTTTATATAAAATGGAAGTTGTATGTTTAGAATCTGATGTTTGATATGAATTCAACATAGAGCTGCTTCAGAAAACTCACAGACCAAGTCTTATTTAGAGCCCATCCCCTTCCCCACCCAGTTGGTCGGCACCACTCCAGCCTTTTAAACTTTAAAAAGCCATAATTTCCCCAGTAAAAATAATGGCCCTTTAGAGTTTAAAGGGCCAGTGTTCCACAACCGTATTGGGGGCTGTGGCACACTTCTTCTCCCTCCCTCTTCATCCCTGCTGCCTCTTCAGGGGAGAGGTATTTCAAAAATTATAATTTAATTTCCTTCTATAAGTTCAGAAAGGGCCTGATTATCATGTTCTGTGAACTGTGAACATATATTTATTAAAACAGGTGGGGAGGAACCGGAGGTGGCCAAGGAGGAGGAGACAGCCTGGCAGCCCCGAGACACACTGAAGAGGGGAGGGGCAAGCGAGTGAGCGCCATGGACAGGGAGCAGCAGCAACCTGACCCAGGGGAGGGGGAGCCAGCGAGTGAGCCCAGCCTGCCACTGATGGGGCAGGGGTCTGTCTTTTTTTGGAAAGAGCAATGGAGGGGGCCGAAGCATCTCCCCCTGGTGTTAGCTCTCCAAAGAGGTGAGCGCACTGGTGGGCTCCTCCACCACCTTGCCTTGCCACCTTGCATCTCCCTGCCAGCCCCTGTAAAAGAAAAGGGGGCAAGTTTTGAAGAGGGGTTAATTGAATTAAAGGCAATTGAATCAAGTTAAGCACCCCCAGAAATTTAAATGCCCCCCGACAAAAGAAATCCTGGCCACGGGCCTGTATGGAGCCAGGACTGGTATTCCTTTAGCAGTCCCTGACAGGAAAAATAAGTGTTTTGAGGATTTTTGAGGTACAACTGAGTTATTATGGGCTTAGAAATCTCAGAAATAGATAGAACAAGGGAAAGAAACCCACCAGAACTTGCAAAGGAGGGAAAATCTCATTCCTTTTCTCTCTTTTTCACACGTTCCCATTTCCTACTTTGCTCTGCTGCCACCAGCTCTCCCTCCCCTTGCAACAGACTCTGTTTTCTTCCGCCCTCCCTGTGGGCTCCCCTTTGCCTTTCTGCCACTGCTATGTTTTCCACAGGATCTCTGTCCCAATTAGTGTCTCCAGCTCTCCTGTCCTCACATTCTTGCCACTGCCAATGTTTGTGCGCCATTTTGAATGTCTATAGCCATCCAAAATGCTGCCCAACTCCAGTTGTCTTATTTGGGGGGAGGGGATAACATCTGCACTTATGCAGGCATTGCTATCAGCCTCAGGATGGGGACCCCTTAATGAAAATGGCATTTTAATGAAAAACAGATTTTTCAGCAAACACAGAACTTCCCTAGAGTTTGCAAAACCCTAAATCATTGCTCTGGCTGTCCCTGTTGTGCAGATACATCTACCTGCACAGGACCCAGCACAGCCAACTGGAAATAAGTAGACCTTTAACTTTCCCCATCTCAACAATTTCGCTTGGACAGCTCCATTTTGTGGATGGTCTTGCCCCTTGTTTCCATATGCTGTAAAAAAAATTATTCTCAGTAAAATAGTCTGTACACAACAGCTGGTTGGACTTACTCAGGCTGAGTCTAATACCAACATGCAGTAACAGACAGTATGCAAATAAATACAATTTATGATCCAAAGTTCAATAATAAAAGAATGGAAGTAGTACAAATTAAAAGTTAACTAACGTATCAGGAAGCCTACTGTCAGAATTAGATCAGTCCTCTGAACTCAATCACTTAGGATAGTTTCAGGACTTTGTCACAGTGTTTTAGTGCCCAGGAGATAAATTTTTCCACTGTTTCCGTAGTCCTCTTTGTCAAAACCCCGAAAGGAGATTTAACAGATGGTAATCCACAGAGTGAGCCAGAAAGGTAGACATAAGCGGAGCTAACATATTAGCTCTTGCTTCCAGCGATGGTGCTTTTGCAGGTGAATTAATTACAACTACAATTCATGTGGAGTGTTGTCATCAAGTCTCCGTTCTCATTAGCCTTTCTCTTTCCCCTTCATCTTACCTCTATGATCAGCTCACCTCTACCACTCACAAGGAACCAACAAAACACAGTTTGGGGCCTTTTGTATCACAAAAAGTGAGTGCCAGCATAGAAGTTGTAGGGTCAGGGGACACCCAAACTGATTCTATCAGAGGACTGACAGCCTCTGAGAGATATGGATCTACATAAGCACTGATGTTTTTAGGCTGTTAAACAAGATGGCTCTGAAATCAGTTAATCAAGATGTCTCTGCAGTCAATCAAGGTGCACAATCAATCTTGGCATAAAGACTGCTTGCCTTGAAATTATTCTATAACAGTTAAGACTCCAGTTACAAAATTATTTCAGCTCATAAGGTTTTCTCCTCACATGGCCCAAGACTGGACAGATCATGTCTATTTCCAGTGCTCCACATTTTGGTTACGTGACCATGACTGACGCTCCCTCTAAGCTGTGGAGTCTTGTGAGCAAAAATTCTACTTTGTGAGCTTCTGGCATTAAAGTTGTGAGTGAGTGATTTGGCTACTACATAAATTAGTTTGCTCTGGAGCCATCCTTCCTGAGCTAAGACAAAAATGTGTGAGCCGGAGGCTAAAAAAGTGTGAACTAGCTCATGCTAATTCAGCTTTGAGGGAACACTGATTACACACATCCTCCCCAGCCCATGATATCCCTTCCTCCCTTTATTTGGAGAAGTCTTAGGGCTTGGAAACTCCCTCTGCCACATCTCCTGCCAATCAGGAAACTCCACACCAGGGCCCTTTCTGCACTCTCAACTTACTGCAGAATATCCGCACAGTCAAGCTTTTAAACTTGACTACGGAGGTTTTTTGCCTGCCATCTGCACCAGTCTTAACACCATCCAGGGTATTTATTCTATAGCTACAATTTAAAAATTGCACTTTTAAAAATTGGGGTGGAACATCACTTGTGATGTGTGAGGTGGCATCCATTTTTTTATAGCACAAAATCATCCCATCGCAGCTGCACAGTAGCGTCCACCAATCAAAGGCTCTCGGTGAGCTGTGGGAGAGGGCAAGCACAGCCTGCAAGTAGCTGGCTGGATGGGTTGTTGTTGTTGTTCAGTCGCACAGTCGAGTCCGACTCTTCGCGACCCCATGGACCAGATTACGCCAGGCCCTCCTGTCTTCCGCTGTCCGCTGAAGTCTGCTCAATTTCATGTTCGTTGCATCGATGACACTGTCTAACCATCTCATCCTTTGCCGTCCCCTTCTTCTTTGACCTTCAATCTTTCCCAGCATCAGGGTCTTCTCCAGTGAATGCTCCCTTCTCATTTGGTGGCCAAAGTATTTGAGCTTCAGCTTCAGGATCTGGCCTTCAAGGGAACAGTCAGGGTTGATTTCTTTTAGGATTGACTGATTTGATCTCCTTGCAGTCCAAGGGACTCTCAAGAGTCTTCTCCAGCACCATAGTTCAAAAGAATCTATTCTTCGGCGCTCAGCCTTCCTTATAGTCCAACTCTTGCAGCCATACATTACTACGGGGAATACCATTGCTTTGACCATGCGGACTTTTGTTGGCAAGGTGATGTCTCTGCTTTTTATCATGCTGTTTAGGTTTGCCATCGCTTTCCTCCCAAGGAGCAGGCGTCTTTTAATTTCATGGCTGCAGTCACCATCTGCAGTGATCTGGGATCCTAGGAACGTGAAGTCTGTCACTACTTCTACGACTTCCCCTTCTATTTGCCAAGGAGTGATGGGGCCAGATGCCATGATCTTAGTTTTTTTGATGTTGAGCTTCAAGCCCACTTTTGCACTCTCCTCTTTCACCCTGAGCAAGAGGCTCTTTAGGTCCTCTTCACTTTCTGCCATCAGAGTGGTATCGTCTGCATATCTGAGGTTATTGATCTTTTCCCCAGCAATCTTAACTCCAGCTGGATGGGTTAGGCTGAGGTTATTCCATTTACTATAAACAGCTATTATTGTGTGTCACTGAGAGACTACGAACATGCACAGACCTCTGTCAGAGTGGTTGTGGCTGCAACCAAAGAGCACATTTTTTTTTAATTGGGGCAGGAATATCAGTGGTGCTAGACCCCTCCTTTCGCACTTTAGACCCATGGATCCTCAACTTTCTTGCGTCCGGGGACACCCCCCCCCCAGCTTAACACCATCAGCTGTCCTTGCTGAGTCTATCCCTGGTCTCGGTTACCCAACTTTTCAACCCCCTCCAGTGCTAGACCTCCCCCTTGACACTTTAGACCCATGGATCCTCAACTTCCTCTCCTCTGGGAAACCCCTCCTCTTGGCTTAACATCATCAGCTGTCATTGCTGAGCCTGGCCCTGGTCTTGGTTTCCCAACTTTCCACCCCCTCTGATGCTAGACCTCCCTCCCTTTTGTACTTTTGACCCATGGATCCTTGACTTCCTCGCCTTTTGGGAACACCCCCCCCCACTTAACATCTCAGCTGTCATTACTCAGTCTGCCCCTGGTCTTTGTTCTTCTGACTTTCCATCCCCTTCTGGTGCTAGACCCCCCCACACACACACTTTGGACCATCAAAGAGTACCTTTCCCCCCTTGTGCTGGTTTTAGTGTGTGGGGGAGGGGCACAAGAGAATGCACAAGTGAGGGGGTGAAGAAAAGTGTCACTTTTCACCAAGTTTTCAGATGACTCTGGTTGAAATAACTACTGATGCAAGTTAAAGCAGAAGTGCCAAAGCAGGATTGCAACTGAACATCAAGAAGACAAAAATAAATAAAGGACTACTGGGGAATTACACAACTTTAAGGGTATGTCACTGTTGTCCAGTCCTGAGCGCAAAGAATGTAAAGCCTGTCCCCGCTGCTCTGCTACCCGTGCCAACTGAGAGGCCCCTCCAAGGATGGCCGATCCAAAAGTACATGAGTACCACTGTGATGGTGGATTGGAAGAATCAATCTGTGGACTTTAGGTTTGTGTGAGCATCCAGCACAGCAACAACCCAGTGGCTGGATTGCTCCTGAAATGCCTTCTGCCCACCCTTCAAATATCCACCATAGTGCACTCCTTTTAAAGCAGTCCATAGTAATGGTTCATTTCATGAATGATCCAAGAGTATCACTCAATCCAGCGTGTCACTAGACTTTTAAAGGGCTTGGGGAGGGGGGAAATGGAACTCCTGGGGAACCCTTGCAAAATGTGGATCAAAAATGGGAAACAGAAAGGAGGAACACACATCTCAAAACAGCAACAGCACAAACCATAGTCCTTTCAGCAGGGCTTTTTTTGTAGGAAAAGCCCAGCAGGAAGTCATTAGCATAATAGGCCACACCCCCATGTTACCAGAAGTGTGGTCATCCAGCCACACCTACCTTTTGCTTCTTATTCTGTTTACCTTGTTTGTTGTCAAAACCCAGGGCTTTTTTTTGTAGCAGGAACTCCTTTGCATGTTAGGCCACACACCGCTAATGTAGCCAATCCTAATGAGTTTCTGTGGTTGGGAGTGGCCTGTTATGCTAATGTGTTCCTGCTGGAGCTGGCTGGAACTCCATTCCTGTGCGTTCCTGCCGAAAAATAGCCCTGCCTTTCAGTGGGTGAGAACTAAAAGGGGTCGGAACTGGGCAGTGATGCAAGGGCAGGAACATGGGTGGGAACTGGGTGGTGATGCAGTATCTGCAGAATAATGTCTGCATCAGAAGCAAAATGTTACTTTAAAAAATCTCAGTTTACTACTCTTAACAATTAAGAATATAATTGAATATGTAATGTAATTTGGAATGGTAGATTTAAATGTAATTCTCTGTTCTGGGACAAGAAAAATACTCTGCACAGTCAAAGTGCTTCAAAGTTTGCCTCCATGCTAGAAAGGAGATAGATAGAATCAATTGACTGAAGTCTCACTATTTAGCATACATCAGTCTCCAGTTCTGACATATTTATGACCTATGTGTTTCTCCTCCCAGTTGAACTGAAACCGATGATAACCAGAAACCAAGGTTGTCATTCTTTTTATCTTTTAAAAAAACGTCACTATTTTGCATGCTAATTTAACAAGCCACATTGTATATATACAAGTATGATCTGTAATTCCATTTCATCATTTGACGAAGTGTGCGTGCACACGAAAGCTCACACCTTGAATAAAACGTTATTGACCTTAAAGGTGCCCCTGGACTCTGACTTTGTTCTATTGCTTCACCCCAACACTGCGGTCCACTTTGATCTATCAGGAGTATCCTAGAATTAATAGTGGAGCAAGAATAAAATCCGTTGCAAAAATGGATCTGGAAAAGCCGGGGATACAAAGAAAAGAAAATGGGGTGGGCGCAAAGGAATGCAGAAGCAACAATGAAAGCCCATGGACGCGTGAGGTGAAAGCAGGGGGAAATGCAGAACAAAATATTAAAGGAAAGAGTGGAGAAAGTGGAGGAAATGACAGGTGCAGAAACAGCCCAAGCTCACCTGGATTTCCCTCCACTTCCCGAGCTTGAGGAATACAAATCCATTTTAGCCTATTCAATCTCAAATCCCGTAACTGGAGCCAGAAACCACTTGAAAATGTATATTTTTGCTGGTATCACTTTCATATGTTGATGCAGAAGCCTGCCATTCCTGGCATACATTACACATCTTTCCTTTCTCTCCTATGCATCTCTGCTTCTGGAATATTAGCTGCCCAAACTTTGGGACCCCCCCTTTCTCTGGCAGATCAAATACTTTGTCTGGAATCCTGAATTGACAGGTAACTATCAGGCTCTGCTCCTCCCTCTCTTTTTTACTTTCCAGCCCCCTAGTTCCTCTCTCGAAGTATACCCATTTCACAAGTGTGTGGATGTTTGAAATAACTGCATTTCATTGAAGGTATTGTAGTATTTTATGCTATTTGATACATTTGATATTATTCAGACGGCTTGAACATCTTTTCTGTTCCCTTCAATAAAACAATATCGGTTTCAGTGTATCTGAGTTTCTCACACTCTTTCAAGGTTGCCTAAATAATCTCATTGCTGCCAAAAACAATTCCTTAGCATTTGTGGACATGTAATCCCCGACATGCTATGTGTAAACTGAAGCCTGCAGCGACTTTTATAGCAGTAGTGAGAGGAGGGCAAGAGAGAGCTTTCTCTCTTGTGCTCTGGCTTCCCAAAGAGTAAATTTTGACGAGATTAAAATATGAACCTCATTCATGCGGACACATGCCTAGTGCACACAAATCTTCACTACAATGCACAAAAACAGGGAGGAACAATAAACTTAAAGTTGACCACAGACTGCCCATTTAGAAGCATTACAAACAAATAACGATGGCAGCATCACATTCTGATGCTAGTATGTGCCTCTGTCATGGCACTTCCTGTTCTGACTGGGAAAGCTACTACAGTGAAGTGTCTTAGACTCATTAGACTGACATACCTCAGCTGTCACAAATTTGTGCAGGCCAACAATTTCCATCATTTCTTTCCAGTCAGATTGGGAAACTTTATTTTAGATTCCCCTGTGGGTTTAGTGAGGGCAGAAGGTTAGTGGAATAAAGCTAGGGAGAAAAACCAACAGATGTGTAAGCTCAGCTTCTCTACGTATCCATGAAGGGCTACGTGCAGTTACAGTATATAGTCCTGAAAGCATTTTATATAACAATAGAAATAGCAATGCTGTGAAAATCCTGGGACTGTTTGTCTATCTACCTTTATACCTACATACACATACAGCTGCAGAAACATGTCCTGAATAGAGACAGGAGATCTCAAAAAGTTATTTTGGCTCTAGGGAAGAGATGGTGAGCTGCTGTACAATTAAGCCAATTATACAAAATGGAGACAGTTGTGAAAGAGCTCACTCTCTGGAACAGGCCAGCAGTATATTGTCTCAAAAACATAAGAGGACATTTCGGCAAAGTGAAATAGGGAAACTGCCACAAACACACATCTTGATACTTGATAATCTTACAAAACTGACTTATAGCCACTGGAAGACCCCTGAGATTATCCCAGGGCTAATGGTATAGTACTGCATAAAAGCCATCAATCTGTTATTGGCACCTCTGGGATTCTGTAAACTCCCAACTCACTTCCTGAGGACAGGAGAAGAAACTTGAAAGGTGAAGATGTTAGATGCTGTGAATTCCCCCCCTTTCACCAATTGACAGAATATGGAAGCATAGGTCATGAACTCAGAAACAGTGCTTGAAATTCTCAAGTCTCACTCAGGCGGTAAACTTCTGTCTGAGCTAAAACTACTTCAGACTGCTAGCAAACCACCATATGATTGAATGCTTCCCCATGCTAAAAATTCCATCTCTGTAAAAAGAGGAAAAAGGCTAAAATCCTTTGCCCAGGGACCTAATTTTCTGTTTCTCATCTAAGCAAAGGCTACAGAAGGTGTCACCCTGCAAATGGGTAAGAGTGACAGCTGCCCATACATAGGCATTCTCTGTTACGGTCCCCCTCCTGTGGAATGGCCTACCTGAGGAGGTCACGAGGCCCCCGCATTTCTATCATTTTGCAAACTGTGCAAAAGAAAATTGTTTAGAAGTCCATTTTTCTAAAGGGAATAAGAATGCAGTATGATGGAATGGTTTCTGAAGGCACATTTATAGAAGGAATGGGATTGTGCCACTGTGCCACTGTTTACCATATATATAAATAAATGAATATGTAGAGGGAAAATTTTGTACAGAGGTGCTTTCAGTCACGGAATCGAATGTGGTGGCTGCCAGCAGGGCCACACTTGAAGTTAGGGGGTGTGCATTTGGGTATACCTAAGCTGAATTAACTTTTTCAGCTCAGAGACACCTGAAATGACACAAAACACTCCTGAAATTCCATGTGTAACAAACATTTGTCTCCCAGAATTTTAAAAGTGTTTCAGGGCTTGGGGGGAGGTAGAGGAGTGGGGACAGGGGGAAGTCTCTAGTTCCTTCCGTGGATGAGATATGCCTTTTCCTTTACACTTCTGCAAGAGAAGGAACCAGAGACTTGCTTCTCGCATATGAAAGCTTTGAAGTCAGAGAATCTGGCACAGGTACTGCTATAGTGTTATACTGATAGAACGCTATTCAATTGCAGATTAAATTGCAGAGCTCCCTTGTGATGGGGGAGGAAACTGCCTCTGCAACAGCCAAGCCTCATGGGAGTCCAGGAGCCTGCCATCTTCCACCTAAGGGCAGTAGTAGGAAGAAGGCTCCAGAATGGTAGGTCTGGGATTGTCCCTGTCTTTCTTGTCCCTGCCCCCTCCTACTGCCTTAGGGGAGAGGGTAAAATAACCCAAAAAAAAAATGGTCCCATTTTTTTTAAAAAAAAACACCTTAATATTGGGGGGGGGAATCCCAAACCAATAACAATACTTCAAAAAAACCCCAGGATAACAGAAACACAGTCCTACTAGAAATCCAGATCAGAAATTATGACTATATTATTTGAAGTGCACATTGGTCTGAGGATGCACTGTCCCACCGAGAACACTAATTTATCCCACCTCAGTACCTTTTAAACCGACTTTCTAATCTGTGACGCTTCCATTTGAAAAACTAAAAATCCTGGTTTAAAAAAAAAATCATGGTAATTGGTGCTCTCCCAAAATTGGTATTGCCACAGAAACTGCCCATTTGACCTGCTGGGTTCAGTCCAAACTCCTCCAGGGGATTAGCAGTACCACCATTATACTGAAGTAATCCCTCTTTAGGCATGATGACTATGAGCATGACAGGATGCTTAGAGGGGATTGTTTATTTAAGGGAAGTTTTTTTATTTACAAAAGGCAGACTACAAGTACCATTAACAGAACATTAGAGGGTTATTCCTTTACGGATTGGAAACTGTACAGAAACAGATTGGAATGAGTGAGATAGTTACAGAAGATTCTGTTCAGCTGAGTAGCCATGTTAGTCTGAAGCAACCGAACAAAGTTTGAGTCCATTAGTATTTTTAAGACCAACAAAGTTTAATTCTGGGTATAAGCTTCCGTGTGCATGCACACTTCTTCAGGTTTCTGTTCAGAAGATTCTGTTGGTTGTGAAGAAATTATTGCATTTTCCCAGGGCTCTTTTTGTAGCAGGAACTCCTTTGCATATTAGGAGACACACCCCTAATGTAGCCAGTCCTCCAAGAGCTTACAGTAGTCCCTGTAAGAAGAGCTCTGTAAACTCTTGGAGGATTGGCTACATTATGGGTGTGTCACCTAATATGCAAAGGAGTTCCTGCTACAAAAAGAGCCCTGCTTTTTCCCCATTTCTTTCTAAGAAGCTCCACATATAAATGCAATAACCCTGCCAACAACAACAAAAAAGGCTGCTTATAGCCTTCTCACCTGGACGGGGTTCACAACTTAGTGCAAAGGTTCCCAGAATGGTAGCACTGGGGGGCTATGGTGCCCAACACCTTTCCTGGGGGCCGCCAAGTGTTTTTGAAAAGTGGGCAGGGTCAAGTGGGACTTTTGTTGAGCAAGGCTTCTGATTGCCCATTGGATAGTTTATTGGCTGTGCAGATATTTTTTAAAAATATATTTATTTATTTACTGCATTTATATCCCTCCCAGCCTGCAAGCGAGCTCAGGGCAGTAACAGTATATTTCAATAAATACAGTAACATTTAAAAACACAGTATAAACATTTAAAATCAGTAGTTACAGCTTACAGTTGAGAGATTCTGGCCCATTAATGCAGATGGATATGGCCAGTTATCAGTGGGTATCAGCAACCTCGGGAAGGCCATGTGTGGATGACCGCTGCCTCAGCCAAAGGCCTCATGGAACAGCTCCATCTTGCAGGCCCTGCAGAATTGAAGAAGATCCCGCAGGGCCCTGATCTCAATGGGGAGCATGTTCCACCAGGTAGGGGCCAGGGCAGAAAAAGCCCTGGCCCTGGTCGAGGCAAGAGAGATGTCCTTTGGGCCAGGAACCACCAGGAGATGTTGATTGTTAGAGAGTAAGGCTCTTCAAGGCATATACGGGAAGAGGCAGTCCCTTAGATATGTTGGTCCCAGGCCGTCTAAGGCTTTGAATGTTAATATCAACACCTTGAAGCAAATCTGGTATTCAACTGGTAACTAATGCAGCTGGTGGAGCACATGCTGAACGTGAGCCCACACAGGCATCGACATCAGCAGGCATGCCGCCATATTTTGCACTAGTTGTAATTTCCAGGTCAGCTTCAGGGGTAAGCCTACATAGAGCGAGTTGCAGCAATCAAGCCTGGAAGTGACCATTGCATGGGTCACCATAGCTAAGTCTTGAGGAGAAAGATAGTGTTTCAGTAGCCTGATCTACCTAAGATGGGAAAATGCAGATCTGGTGACTGTGGCAACCTGGGCCTCCATGGAAAGAGAGGCATCCAGTGTTACTGCCAGGCTCCTCACTGTCTAGACTGGCACCAAAGGCACCCCTTCCAGTGTGGGAAGCCTGGTACCCACATCCATACCCCCTCAACCCAGGTACAGGACCTCCATCTTTGATGGATTTAACTTCAATCAGGGGTCTTTTCGTAGAAAAACAGCCGCAGGAGCTCATTAGCATATGGTATGCTAATGAGCTATTAGGCTATTAGCATATGCCATGCCCCCTAACATCATCAGAAGTGATGTCAGAAGGGGAAGCAAAAGTGGGGGAGGCATCTTCAAAAGCCTCCCCTTCCCTTCCCCAGCTAGTCTGGGTGGGGGAGCTAAGAGAGAAGGGGTTTAAAGTTTAAACTCCTTCTCATGAGAGTTGGGCCACAGAAGGAGGAAAGAGGGAAGGAAAGAGAGAGAGTAGAGAGAAGGAAAGAGGGAAAGAAAGAGAAGGAAAGAAGGAAGGAAAGAAAGAGAGGGAAGAAGGAGGGAAACAGGGAAAGGAGGAAAAAGAGAAGAGAAGAAGGTGGGAAAGAAAGAAAGAAAGAGAGAAGAGAAGGAGGGAAAGAGGAAAAAGAGAGAAGGAAAGGAGGGAATGAAAGAAATTTGGCGGCAATTTGGCCCCATTATATCCTATGGGCCATTGAAGTCAATGGTGAAAACATAGGATATAATCTGGGGGCTGGAGGGGAGGGGGTTTGAGGGAGAGGCTCCAAATTCACAGGGTAGCTGATGGAGCCTCTCCCCAAGATACCCACCAAATTTCAACAACATTGGACCAGGGGGTTCAATTCTATGGGCCCCCAAACAGGTTGCCCCTATTCCCTCCATTGTTCTCTATGGTGGGAAAAAAGCCTGGAGTTGTTCGGCCACCGCTCTCTCAGCCACCTTGCCCAGGAATGGTAGGTTCAGTACCGGGCAGTAGTTGGTCAGACCGTCGGTTCCAATGATGGCTTTTTCAAGAGCAGATGAACTACCGGCTCCTTCAGAGCCTCCAGGAAAGTCCCAGTAGAAAGGGACATGTTGATAATTTCTCCCAGAGGGGCCCAAATGCTCTCCCCACAGGATTTCACTAGCCAGGAAGGTCATGGGTCAAGGAGACAGGTAGTAGGCCTCACCGCTGCCAGGATCCTGTCAACTTCCTCCCAGGAGAGTTAATTGAAGTGGTGCAATATTGGAACAGAATGTTGCTTTAGCAGCAGCTACCACCACAGCACAAGGATCTTCACTGTGTGACTGAATTTAAGTTGTGGCTGCCATTTTGTGGTGGACGCCACCTCCTGCGGTAGCTATTTTGTGGCAGCCATTTTGTGGCTGTGCCCACCATGCTGTGTCAGAATTTCAAAGGTGCCTGCAGGCTCATAAAGGTTGGGGGTTCCTGTCTTAGTATCTTGCCTTGTGCCACAGGCTATCATGCCCTGTGCTGGTGTAGAGATAGAGAGTAGGAGTTCACAAACAATTCTAAGGAGAAACTGCTATTGGCATCTGGCTATTTATTCCAGGTTTCTCCATTGTAGTTGTAAGAGGGAGCACGGTGCCCCAAAGAGCATTTTCAATAAGGTATCATTATTGAGTTAATTTCATTCAGCCTCTTTGAAACAGAAATCCTTGGCAAACATGTTTTTAAAACATCTAAATATTTCAGAAGAATTCCCTGCCTCTGCTCTTTTTATGTGAACATAATCGATTTCTGACAGTCACATTTTATTCATAGGAAGGGATCTTTTGCTCTCTGCTGAAGTGCCTTTTCCCCCATGTTATCCTTTGTTTTCATCTGAATGAAATCAATAATGACAGACATCATGAAGCTATTCTTCTCTCAAAGAATTCTCTTGATGGACATCAGCATCATAAAAATCAGCATGCAGACTTGTAAACAACCCAGAACTCTCTGTAATGGGCTTGGTTTCATCAGCATATGAAAGACAGCCATTGTGTGGAAGATGGCAAAGAAAAATCAACTGTTGCGTTTCCAAAGATGTCTGGCAAATCCAGCACTTATCCAGTAATTAAAAATATCTCTGTGGGATGGCTTTGTTCAGTTGATGAAGCAGCAATCCAAGCTCACAGGATGACTAGCGTTTCACTTGTCTTTCTCTGATGCATTATTAGTAACATTCAACTTGCAATATCTCCAATTTTTGAACTATTCAGAGAAGGACAAATCATATGAATTCATGGAGCTATTAAATCTGGCCACTAGTTCAGCTCATATAGTATTTGCCCAGAGATGCCTGACAGCACCTCTGTTCAGTTTGCATTTTGGTTGCACCCCCAAGCTTGAGAATGGAATCTCAAAATATTTGTGCATGATCCTATTAGCTTTCCTTGTTCTTTAACTGTTGTTTTTGTTACATATTAAAAGTTTGGCAGTTAAAACATAAAAAAGAGATCCTGCCAAGGAGGGTTGTGGGGGAAATTACGTAGCATGTCTCTCTGTTCTAGCCTTGCCAATCTTGTCTGTTTGGCTCAATGTTCAGGCCTGGATCATAAATACTTAGCACATGCATATTGTTGCGGTGGCACACCTGCTGACAACATCACCTTTGTGGACATGCATTCGGCTGGTACTGTGCCGCTTGCACTGGCTACCAATTGAGTACCAGATCCATTTCAAGGTGTGGGTATTAACCTCCTTGTGCAGCCTGAGACTGACATATCTAAAGAACCACCCCAAAAAGCCTTGTGCTCATCTGCTGGTTACCCCTGGGCCAAGGGATGTCCACTTAGTGTTGATCAGGGTCAGGGCTTTTTCTGCCCTGGCTCTGGCCTGGTGGAATCAGCTCCCACTGGAAATCAGGGTCCTGTGGGTCTTTTTATTGTTCTGTAGGGCCTGCAAAACAGAGCTCTTCCACCAGGCCTTTGGTTGAGGCGTCGGGCATCTGTCACATTTGACCTCCCTGCTCTCAATCTGGCTCCCAATCTGCTGAAAGGGCCCACTGATTCCACCTGTGGCTCTAACAGATATGAAAATTTGCTACCAGTATGAATGTTTATTTTTTAGTGTCTTGATTGTTTTTAACGTGATTTTATTGTAACAAGTCTGGGACCTGGCTTTTGTGATCCGCCCTGAGCCTGTTTTAGGGAGGGCAGAATAAAAATCTCATAAACAGGGCTCTTTTTGTAGCAGGAACTCCTTTGCATATTAGGCTACACACCCGTAATATAGCCAGTCCTCCAAGAGCTTACAGAGCTCTTCTTACAGTGGCTACTGTAAACTCTTGGAGGACTGGCTACATCAGGGGTGTGTGGCCTAATATGCAAAGGAGTTCCTGCTACAAAAAGAGCCCGGCTCATAAATAAGTATTGCACCACTTTGCATGGTCATCCATTCCTTCACTCCTCTTCCCCAGGGCATCTCCTAAAAAAGTATTAATTTCCAAAAGAGTTCTTTCCCAGAGTTGCCTCAGTGATGCTGGGGATGTGGCAAACTGTCCCGCATGGCTATTTCCTCCATCTTTGATTCAAACTGGAGTTCTGTTTGGGGAACATCCACACAGCATCATCCTCTAACCATCCACTCTCCAGGTTTTCCCTGTCGTTGGCACACTGTCTTTCAAACTTGATTTACAACTTTTTTTTTCTCTCTGAAAGAATGCCATCCAAATGTGTCAGCAATGCTGCCTGGTGTGCATTTCTGAAGGTCCCAACCACACAGGTGCCATTTTCCTTCTTTCATTTGCCAACGTGAATACCTCCACATTCCCACTGGCAGTGTATGAAGAATCCTTGTTGGCTCCTGTCTCTGTAGAGTTTCAGGTTTTCCCATTTTGCCTCAGTGTGAGAGCAAATGGGTATTGTGAACAATGCAGGTTGGATTTTGTTTAAAGCTCCTGTTCTGTAAACACTTGATCACCTCTATTATTTTCTTCTCTAAGTGGCAGCAGCTCTCCAAGCAGTGGTGGCTGAGGCAGGGGGGTGGTCGATGATAGGCAGAGCCAACTAATCCTAGCTTTGTCCCCATCTTCCTCTCTTGTATTGCTGCAGAAGTAGACAACTGCATGTAGAAGAGGACCACTTTGTCAGGCCAGGTCATGTGGACCATAAAATGTAATGCCAGGTACCGGCAATATAAATTTTATAAAGGACACAGACAAACCCAATTAATGATACTATTTTTAACTCAAAATATAAACAAAAGCAATTGATCCCTAGCAGTGAAAGCAACTGATTTACTGGGGTGCCCACAAAAGCCCTAATAAATGTATTTATCAAATGCAAGACCAGTTTTTCCCCCAGGGAAACCATAAAAGGGGAAGTACCTTATATTTCCATACATACCAGTTGCTTGTGGGCTGGGTAAGAGTCCTGGATGGGCTGGTTCTGGCCCTTGGACCTTTTGTTTTACACCTCTGATGTAGAGCAACTTGTGATCTCATACACTCATTGAAGGAGAGCTTTAGAAGGCATTCATGATTAAATGGGTCACTTTGGAATTGAAAGAACTTTGGATTTGGCTAAGGATAGATTCTTCTGCTCTAAAACAACTCAAGCAATAGAACAGAAGTGCCGTAACTGTGAATGCTGTATGAAGAGGAAAGCAAGAATGGAAAGAGCAGCTGAATTAGTTAATATAAAAGCATATGCTCCCTTAGAATTGGTTTGTATAGACTTTTTGACTCTTGAACCAGATGCAACTGGCATCAAAAATATTTTGGTGATTACTGATCATTTTACAAGCATACCCTTCTAGAGATCAAACTGCAAGAATGGAAGCTACAACTTTTTTTTTTTTTTGGGGGGGGGGAGTTTCCCAAGAGGTTCCCATGTTTGAATCAGAACTGGTTACTGAACTAAGTAAAATTGCAGCAACTAAGTCGCATACTACACCATATCACCCAAGAGGAAACCAAGTTGAGAGGTTCAATCATACCCTTTTGGACACGCTGAGTACCTTGGAAGCAAATAAGAAATCTAAGTGGGAAAAATATATAAAACCACTGGTTCATGCTTACAACTGTACCAAAAAAATGATACTACAGGAGAATCCCCCTACTTCTTAATGTTTGGAAGACAACCATTACTACCCATTGATTTGTGTTTTGGGATAAAGCCAAAGGGGCAAACTGAAGCGACTCATCAGGAATATGTAAGAGACTTAAACTGCAGGCTTCATTATGCATATGATCTGGCCACCCAAGAAAGTAAAAGCATCAGCAAGCCAACAAAAGAAGATGGGATGCTAAAGTCATGAAATCTACCATTTTAACAGGTGACAGAGTTCTTGTACTTAATTTAAGTCCCAGGGGTATGCAAAAATGAACTGGTATGTGGGAACACATTGTACATATAGTTCTGGATCAACCTGAGGAAAAGATTCCAGTATATAGGGTGCAATCAGCAGATGGCAAAGATGTTGTTCAAACTTTGCACCGAGATATGCTGAGACCCTGTGGAATTATTTCCTCCTTTGAAGACATGAGTGATATGGACATTCCAGGGAATTCTATTAGCAGTAGGATGAGACAGAAATCAACTGTTGTTGTGGACTCAGTAGTAGGAGAAGAAGAATTCTCATCAGAGTCTAGCTTCCTTTCAGACCTTAGTCCCATAGCAAGGGAATTCACTCCAAACTCTTTCCCACTTCCTTCTGTATCACAGCTTGCTTTGCCAGGCTCTCTCAATCTCACAGGAGCTACAGAACAAGGTCTCTCTTTCCTCCATTGGCTGAGGCTCCTCTCACTCCTTGTCCCCTGGGAAGGAGGGTGGGGAGGGAAAGAGTGAGAGCTTACTTTGCCCAGTTCCCTCAATCACATGGGAGATATATAAAGCACCTTTAAGATGAACAAAGTCTTATTCAAGGTATGAGCTTTTTGCCTTTCTACAGGGAGAGAGAGACAGACAGAGAGACAGAGAGAGAGAGAGAGAGAGAGAGAGAATTGTTGGGGTCATTATGCCAGGGCTCTCCTGGGCATAACTGGATTTCCCTCCTCTTTTTCACTGTGTTCATGCCCTCATGATCCAGTCTTTCTCAGCAGAAAAGCAATGTGAAATATTTAGATGAGGAATAACAACAAGCCAGTGAGGTGGATTAGGCTGAGAGTGTGTGTCTGGACCAAGTTCACCCAGCACATTTCCTTTGAAGACTGGGAATTTTGAACCTCAACTTCCCATATAGTTGGTTGATACTCACCACTATATTTTGCTCTCTCTCTATTCTTGTACTGCCTCATAGGAGTTGAAGTGATTTCTCTGGGGAAGACTATAGTTTTGTAAACAAACACATAGCCCTCAGTCTGTGTCATGGTGCCTTCACATGTTCTTGACCAGCACACAAAGCAGCTTATGTACAAAAGCTCGCAATGTCCAGCCATTTCAAGTTTTCCCCTGGGTCTTAAGCTCAGAGCATGGACCATGAGATTTCCATAATGAATGTCAATAAATCAAAATTAGGTCTGCAACTTACAGATACACACCTGAACAACACATAAACAGCATACTCAAGATTTTAACAGCACAGGCATTGTCTCCAGATTTTGATGCAATAGGTGTCAGTTTTCAGAGACTGTTAAATAAACAAAATATTGAAAGAGTGCTAATGTTTTAAGTATATTTTATTTTATGTTTTTTTAAAAAAATCTTTGATTGTGTTTGTCTGTGTCCTTTGTAATGTTTATATCTCCACTACCCGGCATTACATTTTATACACAACAACAACAACCACCTTTATCAGCATAGCAGATTATAGAAAAATAAAAAGGAGAAAAATGAAATCCTGATACCTATCTCTCCTTTTAGAAGCCAGATACAGAAAATTCGCCATCGTTTCAATAATTACAGCACTTTGGATGGAAAGAAAAAAAGGTCTTATGTTCATCAGATTGGCCTATTAGACCCAATAATAACCAATCTAAATACATAGTACGGATGTCAGAATAGTAGCTACAGTGCAAAAAGACATGCTCAATACTTTCTACTTCATTCCTGCCACAGTTGCATACCCTTTGTGCATATGGAATCTTTTGAAACCTCCTGTGAAGTACTGCAGAAGGCAAAACATTAAAACAGGCTAGCATATAAGCTCTGCGAATCGAGGAGGCAAGAGAAATACGTTGTTAGTGAACCAGTAAGCAAAATCCCTAACCTCAGAGGAGAACATCTACCAGAGGCATGACTATTCAGTTCTTACAACTCAATATCCAAGAGTCTTTGTTTGATTAAAATAAAGGCTGGTTTTTCTGACAGAAACGAACATGTTATGACACACATGGCCTGGCCTGACAAGGTCTCATTTATGTCAGATCCGGCCCTCATAACAAATGAGTTCAACACCCCTGCTCTAGATGCAGAAGGGTGCAGACTATGGAAAACAAAGGAGGGAAGCAAGACTGCCCTGCTGGGGAGCTTGAACTAAATCATAGGCTCTTAGCACCTTATTTAAGGGCTTTGTTATCTAATGGGGAGTTCATTTGGGACCTTCATCTTGAAAGCTGGTGCTCAGAGTGTTCAGATGGAGACTTCTTGGGCCACCAACAAGAGGGAAGAGATGGACTTTGGGGGTGACAGGCTGTGAAGGAGGGGGAAGTTGCTAAGATCTATGTTTTTGTTACATGATGTTAAAGGAAAAGTAAGAATGTTTTATTCCTTTTAAATTGTTGCAAGATTCATTCCAAGTTCTGTCCCACAGAACCCACAAGCTGGGGTTACAGAGACATAACTGGGCCTGCCTGCCTGCAGAGTACGGGGTAAGTATGAACTAAAATAACATGTCATGCACATTTAGGTTGCAATCTTTCTTACAGCAGCTCATGCATAGTAGTTATGATCAAAAAGATGTTTTTAGCTTTGCTCAGGGATGCTAGTTCAACTCAACCCTGCTCTCTGGTTACAATTAGAGAGCAGACTATTTGATAAATTCTTCAGATTCATCCATCTGCATGATAGCAAACTATTTTTTCGCAGTCCCCCACCTATGTGCCATTACTGCCACTTCTAATTGTTTAAAAAGCATATTATTTTTAAACCATAAAAATTTCAAGTGCATACTTACTACTTGGGTGTCTCTGTGTGCTTTCAGTGACTGACCATGAGGCTGGCTAATGTTGTGATCAGTTCACGCAGTCACTTCATGATATGCTGCTGACTGCTGGAACAACAAATAGACAATGTATGAAAAGGTGCATCTGATTATGCAGAGCAAAGAGGAGATGAACTGTGAGTAATTCTGTGCTTGTGGCTTATTTTTATGATCCAATCACAACCCCAGAAGATATATATTTTTCTTTGATAATCAAGGTTTAGTTTATTGACTGTGCTAGTGCCAAATCAAGCCATAGGTTACAACATGTACAACTCACTTATTATCAAGTTATAACATGGCCCAGTAGCATACAATCATAGAATCATAGAGTGGGAAGGGACCTCCAGGGTCATCTAATCCAACCCCCTGCACAATGCAGGAAATTCACAAATACCTCCCCCTCCACACCTGCAGTGACTATTGTTCCACACCCAGAAGTTGACAAAAAACCTCCAGGATTGCTTCCTGACCCCAAAGTGGCAATCAGCATTTCCCCAGGCATGAAAAAAAGGCAACAAGAACTAAGCACTGAGGCAACCCTGAGGCAACCCTTCCTGCCCTCCCTCTCATGATCTGCCTAAATTCACAGAATCCGCATTGTTGTCAGATGGCCTTCTAGCCTCTGTTTGAAGACTTCTAAAGAAGGTAGTCTGTTCCATTGAGGAACCGTTCTGTCAGGAAGTTCTTTCAAATGTTTAGCTGAAAACTCTTCTAAATTAATTTCAACATGTTGGTTCTGGTCCAACCTTCTGGGGCAACAGAAAACAACTCCACACCATCCTCTAGATGACAGCCCTTCAAGTACTTGACGATGGTTATAATATCACCTCTCAGGTCCCGATCAGATGGCTCTTTAGATTTGTGCCAGGCACGAGTGCCTGGTGGATTTAAAGGTAATGACGAGACAGCAACATCTGGGAAATGTGCCTCTTTCATGAGCATTCCGTTTTGCCATGCTTTGGAGCCCTACTTAAAAGATACTAGTTAAAATCTGGAGTTTTCGGTTCCTGGCGGGCCAATAGCGGACTTTCCCGTCTGATCGTTCCAGCATGCAATCCTCCTGTTAGGATGGTCTGATATCAGACCATCCTGAGTGGTCGCCGTTTAAAAAAATTCTAAGTGATATACGCATAAACGCGTAAATGTATGACAGTCGCAGAGCTCCGTTCAAACATTCTGGACAATTTCATGTTTCTGAACGGCCCGTGAATTTTATGAACTGCATTAATTAAAAAGGTACCTAGAGGGAGGTACCACTGGCAGTGCTTTAAACATTCAATTACACGCATGCGTGGAAAGACAGGTACACATTGAGGCACAGAGACGCAGATGCGCATGCGCAAACAGAATTTTTTTTTAAAAAACCCAACCGTGTGGCTCCTTCAGTTGGATGCCATCTAGACAATCCACTGTGGAGTACGTGTGCAGTAAGAGGAGCTGTCTGGTCGTGCAATGCCGGATAAAAAAGATCTGGATCAAATTAGAGCCGGGCCAATGGAGGATTTAGCTGCCTATCTGAATGTACCCTCACTTGTCTCCTCTCCAGGCTAAACATACCCAGCTCCTTCATCCTTTCCTTATTGGACTTGGTCTCCAGATCCCTCACCATCATCGTTGCTGTGCTCTGGACATGTTCCAGCTTGTCTATATCCTCCTTAAATTGTGGTGCCCAAAACTGAACACAATACTCTAGATGAGGTCTAACCAGAGCAGAGTAAACTGGTACCATCACATTTCACGATCTGGACACTATACCAAAATCACATTTGCCTTTTTAGCAACCACATCACACTGCTGACTCATGTTCAGCGTACAGTCTACTATGACCCCTAGATCCTTTTTGCATTTACTACTGCCAAGACAAGTCTCCCCCCAACTTATAATTATGCATTTGATTTTTCCTACCTAAATGCAGAACTTTACATTTATCCCTATTGAAATTCATTAAATTTCTTTTAGCCCAGTTTTCCAGCCTGTCAAGATCATCCTGCATCCTGATTCTGTCTTCTACAATATTTGCTACCTCTCCCAATTTAATATCATCTGCAAATTTAATAAGCCTTCCCTCTATTCCTTCATCCAAATAATTGATAAATATGTTGAACAAATCAGGTTCCAGGACCGATCCTTGAGGCACTCCACTTGTCACTCCTCTCCAAGAAGATGAGGAACCATTCGCCGTGAGTGGCCACTGTACAGGAGGAAAGCTTCTTGGCCGAGTGCTTGTTCGAGACAAATGTTGACAGACAATATAAAGTTAACCCTCGCATGTAAGCAAGAGAGTTCAAGTAAGGTATCTTTGCCTGGCAATTGTATTCATAAAATTCTCAATATCTCTAGCTTTAATTTCATTCACATTAACCATATATATTTTTTTAACTTTAGTTTCCATTGGTTTTAATGTGAAACACATTTGCAACTGTAACTTCTTTTCTCTTTTCCATCCAATGTGGATTATACCCCCACCCCCTGATCCTACATGCCCAACCTCAGACAGAAAGGCAACAAGGTTCCAGTTTCATAGGCAATTAACAGCAAATTATATCAACAATAAAATATCTGTTTTGATAATTGATTTATTACTTCCTATACACTGTCTCATATCTTTTGATCTCCCATGATTTTTTTCCTTCTTCCTCTGGCTACACATCCCCACAAAAAGCATGTTTTACTGTGAGGACTGATTGCTTCCTGATTATATGAGAATCTCCTTGAGAGTGCAGATGTCTCCCCACATTTCATGTTAATTGGCTTAAGTATACTTCCTAATACCAAGCAGTATTTTTAAAAAAGATCCAAAAGTCTTTCCTTTATTGCCTATACAAATACTGAGACATTCCTAACATCTCTCTAGAATTTGGTACATATGATTCCATGGGCAAGGAATACAAGTCCCAAGAGTTGGATGGATAAATACGTTACCAACAACAGAGATTTGTCCATTCATTTTGATTCTCCCAAATTCCATTTCATAACGTGGAAATGAATTAGCCTTTTTGGCTCATTCTTTCACTCCTTTTGAAGTAGATGTGCATTCCTAATAGGTAGCTCCATATGGAGCAGCTCCTTTAGATGACAGTCTGGTTCTCTCTGTCCCTGCCAATGCAGTTCTCCTTGCATGCTATACTGCACTACAGCATCCACGGCAAGACAAACTTTCCCGTGCCATCTTCTGCAGTATTTGGCAGCCGCCCAGTGTGCAGAAGCTAGAGTGTGCAGAACCATGTGTTCACAACTGGAATGAGACAGCTGCTGAATACCTGGATGTGAGTGTTCAGGGAATGCTCTCAGTGTGCCAAAAGCAGCTGCAGCCAGGCACCAAGGGAGCATGGTAGAGGAGTAGAGAGCAAAGTGACCTTTAATAAAGCTGCTCCATGCACTGCTGTCCAAGTCCCACCACACAAAGGTTGCGGTCCTTGAGATTCAGCTGTATTTCAGGATTTTAATCATTAGTGCCCCCAAATCAACTCTTAAGGGTTACTTTTAATAGTCTGTTAAACTTCAGCTTGCTAAACGCATTATTTTATGCCTTCGGCTCTCCCTACACACTCAGACTCTAGAAAGTGGAAGAACTCATCACTGGAAGTATTGACCTCACCCTCATCACTTCATTTAAGGGGTACAGCAGTGCCAACAATATCACAATCCTGGTCAGTTTCCTTTAAATATGGACATGACTACATTTTTGATTCAGTACTGGCACAATCTCCTCCCTTCATTTATTATTTATTTTAAAATATAAACCCTGCTTTCCTGTATATTGATTGGTTTACAGTAAAATCTGGTCAAAAATCATCCAACAGAGCAGTAAGTCAATTAAAGCAGGCCATAGAACCTATCAAATTGTCAGTGCCCAGCAGACAAATTATTTTTTTAAAAAAAATCTTTAATTGCCCTACAAAAGAAATAGATCCTATATGCCTTGCAAAATGCTGGTAAAGAGGATGGTTTCCAGGCTTCCTTCGAAATGCTAGTCCATAAAACTGGTGCCACAACTGAAAATGTGCAGGACCTAGTTAAGACAGACTAAACCCAGCAAATGGAGGCCCCATTGGGAATATGTAAGATTCATACACCAATTATTACTTCTCCAGGTTTATCATCTCTTTATAGAAATGTTTTTGAATTCCTAATCTGTGTTATTTCCGTGTAGGACGCCACAAATTTCATGACGAATGTGTTCAATAGTAAAATATAAATGGGAACCCGCAGGATTTGCAGGAGGCATCTCATTTCCCACTCCCTCACTATTTCCTCTTTCCATTTCCTGAATGCCCCAATAGCCTCTCCCCTTCTCCTGCTTTCTTCTCTCCTTCCCACCCAACAGGCAACCTACATTTATCTGCTCCTCTGTCTTTAGCTTTCCTTCTCCTCCCCCAGTAGCCTCTGCCTAGGAAAACTATGGCACACTTATATGGTGCTGGCCACTGGGCCAAGCCCACTTGAATAGTAGGGAACTATGACACACGCCCCTTTTATACTACTGTGAGGGTCTGCGTGTGGTGCCTGGTCAGAGCTGCTGCTGATTTTTCTGACCAGTCCTCTATGCAAATCTACAATAGTCTCTTCGGGGTAATTGTTTTACTTTTGGTCAGGATATTTATAAGGACCACTGCTAAGTGTATTTGTTTCACCAGTAAAGAGATAGTCACCATGGCTTGTTAACTTTAAAACTGAACAGGCTTTATTTATAAACAACACAACAGGGGGATGGAGGCTGTACAGAGGATATTTTGTTTCCTTTCAGGCTTTAGCTCTTGCCTTTACGTTCACTTAGGCTGTATGTTTATTTCTTTCAGTTCAGTACCTAGATGTTTCTTAGTTCACAACACACACCTCAGATCTCACTCTCCAGTCACTCCTTTAGTGGTTTTCCTTGGGCTTTTACTAACAGGTCCCTCTGAGTCTCCCCGGTCACCAAACCAGCTTTCCAGACTCCTGCCAGACCGTTCTTTAGCCCTTTCTAAACCACCTCCAGTTCCTTTTTAAGGAGAGATATCTCAATGGTGTGGGACTCTATTGTGTTTAGTTTTTAACTGTCTGGTCACTGTCCCATTCCTTCTGAAGAACTCAGTAAACCAAGTTCTTCCACACAGAGCTACAGAGCTTCTTCAGTTCGCTGACAGACTCCTGTTAGCTCTCCCTCCAACAACTAACTAAACTGCTGCTTCTCAACTGCCCAATTCCAAACGGAGCATTTGGTCTGTTAAATGCCAATCACTGAGGGTTCCGAGCTAAATGGCCCCCTCCTCATTCCATAATGTGACTCAGAAGTATTCTATGTTTACTTTCTGCTGGTCCCAGATCTTTAAGTCCATCACAGGAACCTTCAAAGACTTGCAGGAATGACCTCACTTTCCCCTGTAGCCACCTTACCATACTATTTACTCTTTCCCTCTTCCTGGCATCCCCATATCCTCTCCCCTTCCCCTGCCTCATCGGCTGTGGTCACACGAGCAGTTCACGCCGATAAAGTTGCATTACCTTTGTGGATTTAAAGAGCACGATCAGACAACAACATTTACCTTTCATACCCCAGTCATCAGTACCCAGGTCCAGCCTGTCCTGGAAGTTGAGTTTGCTGACACTGGGGAAACTCCAGTCTTTATGTATGCCAGTGCTTCCACTTCACTTTTCCTGATGTCTGAAACCCCCTGTTGCAAATAGATTTCAGATGGGAAGTGTGAACAGTCACTTCTGTCTCAGTTGTGTTTTCCCCCCATCCAGTAGGAGCATGCACACAAGCGCATATGAGCATAAGCGACTTCCACTGCCAGCAAGGGCCACACTTCATGGTTAAGGTGCCGGTAATGTGGATGCTTCAGCGTGGGACAGGCATGCAGAGGAGTTGCTTTAGGGTATGGTGTCTGGTCACCCCTTTCCACAATGATTCAAACTGCTGCAAACAGCAGTGCCAGATCACACTAAGCTTCCACTGTGACCACAGCCATTCTCTCTTTCTCAGCCAGTCACCAACCTACATTTTGTCTCCCATTTTCAGCTATATTTATTATTTATTTACCTCATTTATACCCCACCTTTCTCCACAGTGGGGACCAAGGTAGCTTACACTATGCTCCTCTCCTCCTTTTTATCCTCACAACTGGCCCAAAATCACCCAGTGAGCTTCAACAGCAAGATGGTGATCTGAATCCAGATCTCCCAGACCCACTCTGAAGCTCTAACAGCTACACCACACTGCCTTTCATAGGGTGGCTGCTGTTGAAGTTGGGTGGTATCAAGTCACCTAGTGGTTGCTACCAGGTGTCAGTCTGGCCCTGATGACCTCTCCTTCAAAGGCCAAAACAGCCCTTGAAAGGACCCTGCCCCATATCCCTGCCTTATACTCACAGAAACCCAGCCTGGAATGCTGTGGTTGCAACAACCACTAAGGCAATCAGTTTCTTAAAGCTACAGGCAATCCGTTTATAATTTGAGGGGTTTTTAAACACCCCTGTGTTGTTTTTTTTTAAGATTACACATTTTTCTGCAAACCTGGAACATTTTTCAGGTTTGTAGAAAGATCTGTCTTACGAGTTCACAGCTCTAGTCACTGGATCTAAGTATCCTCAGATTTGGCCAACTTGGCTACTAGAATATAAGATGATACCATGTTTGACTGTGACAATCAGATGTGAGCCATCTGTTCAGACATCTGACATCTGTTCAGTTTAGCACTGAGGTATTCAAACACCTGCTGAACTAGTTTACATTGGGTGTCTGCAAAATTGTGCATGCACAAAAACAATGCCATGGCAAACAGCTCAGCAGCCATTAAGGGTTACTTAGATGAACACCGAATGGAATGCTTTTTTTAAAAAATACAGCCTTTATTTATGACTGATTTATAGGATTTGTGACTGATTTAATTGCCTATTTAAACAACTGCCTGCTTAGTGGAACAGTCGTGCAATGTGATCAGGGAGAAATAGAATTCTATCAGGCTGTGTGAGAATGTGCATAAGAATAAATCCAGCTGTGCTGTATTGTACTGTTAAACAATAGTTTTATCAAACTGAACAGTCATTAACAATTTGGCCGAACAGTCCATTGGAAAACTGGCCTTCTGTTTGCAACTGGAGAAAAGGATGAAAACCATACCAGCGGGTGTTTTGGCACCCCTAGTTTTAGCTCCAAAATTCCTGTTTTAATTTCACTTCTCCCTCATGTAAATCAAACCCATAACCCACTTTCACACCATTTCCTGCTATCTCTTCCTGTAACATGTCTGTATTTGTCAACATTATCTGTATATTGACAAATCAACATTTTACACATATTATGTGCATTACAACATATACATATAAAAACTGCATATAAAATCCATACAGTAAGTACACAACACAAATTAATTTATAAAACAAAAAGAGACCTGTTAGCAAAATATAAACATCTAAACATCTCTAGATCTAGTTCAAGCACTGAAAATCTGGTAGCCTTGATTAACATTCACTTATCCCTAATGTGTTGTATGATCCTCTAATTCTGCTTAGAGATTCTGAACCTACATATTAAAAAATGTTATTGGCAGCAAGTTGTTTCAATTTCACCAACCCTCTTCATTATCTTTTTGGAGCTTCATGCTGCATAGAAATCTTCCCATATTCTAGGAGTGTTTCATCATCTAATTTCTGCTCTATTTGTTTCCTTTCCACCTGAAAAGTCTTACATTTGCAGGTTTACCATCTCCCAATTTGTTCTCCTGGGTTCTATCTGAAGTATGTCAGGTCTATCTAATGAGGTGCTTTTTATATTAAAAAAGCTTGCAGTACTGATACATGATTGTATTCATTTCACTATTCATCTGAGCAGTGCTGTTGTGCACAGAGGCACATTTCAGGCATGGCAGTTTGAGTTGAGAACAGTTCAGAGATAACAAATTATTACCTAACACCTGAGAGAACCCCTAGAGCCTGTGAGAAAATAGTGAATTGTACAGGCCTTCCGGTAGTGTTTTGACAGCTGGGGAATTTATAGTATTTTGCTTATCTAAAAGGTTAGCGAAATGCCTTGCTTTGCCAGGAGATGATCACAAAAGAAAACCTGGAAGTTCCACAACACTCAACATCAGATGGAAGCAATTAACCTTTTGACTAATGCTCTACTGCATGAATGTTTCAGGTATTGTGTTTCCAAAAAAAAAAGCCATTGAAAAAGATGGGATTCATAGCGATCTTAAGAAATGAACAAGTACGGCTTTGCTTGATTGATCACTTATGCTCAAAACAGGAGAAGGATTCCGCTTGCTGGGAATCTAAATTGCTGTTGAACAACATGGTGCATTTCAACTCACTCATAAAAAACCTTTTGTAATTGTCTCCTTATGGATTTCTCCTCCCTGCAAGGGCAACCTCAATAACCCTTGTCTGATGCTCCAAGATGCAGAAACTCACTGTAATTATTAGTTTTGCAATGCTTGGCTTTACTAAAGGCTAAAGAAAATAATCCACTGTCCACTGATACTCACTAACCAACTCCATACACAGTGTCACTGGCATGCATATTCTGCTAGCCCTTCAGCAAAGCAGGCCAAAAGGAGTAAATAATGTACATCCTTGTGTTCAGACTACATAACAGACCCACAAAGGCAGTCAGTGTGATACAGAAGTTAGAGTATTAGACTACGATCTGGAAGACGTGAGTTTCAGTCTCCATTCAGTCATGAGATTTATGGGTAACCTGGGGCTACTGACACTCTCTTAGCCTAACCTACCTCACAGGGAAGTTGTGAGGATAAAAAGAGAGCCATGTATGTCATCCTGTGCACCTTAGAGGAAAGGTGAGACAGACAGCTCTACCCCCAAATGTACAGAAAATAATAATACTGGGCAAGTGAGTCCCTAAACCAATTAAGACAAAGCAGATGAATGAAAAAAAAAAAATCATACTGACATCAATCCTCCGGGGGCGGCCTGGGCTTTGGCCCGGAGTGGCAGCCGTTGTCCGGGACAAGTGGAGCCGTCAGGGGGGCGGATGGTGGAGTTGGTGGAGTTGGTGAGCCGGGGGCGAGGAGAAGGTCCGGAGCTGGGTGGCAGCCGGGAGCCGAGCGAGCGCAGCGGCGAGCGCAGCGGTGGGTGGCTGGTGGCGGCCGGTGGGAGCAGCTGAGATGACCGCCCAGCGACGGCGACACCGACGGCAGGAACCCAGGCGGCAGGGACTCCGGTGGCAGAGGAGGACCGGCGACGGCGGGGGGAAACGCTGAGGGGGGTGTCCCCCCCTCCTCCGACTTCTCCAACCTTTGCAGCTTCCCCCCTAGGTGGGATTCTAAGGGCAATTGGACGGTGGACCAACGCAGTCGTGAGAGGGCTTGCGGCAATCCTGAGAACAGCGTGAGTGTTGCGGTGAAGGTGAGGCGAGGCAGCATTCTACACTTTCGCCAAGGGAAGCGGCAACAGCTGGCTGGCTCTCCGGGTGGCCGAGGAGGCGGAAGAACGGGCACGGAGAGCAGGAGAGCCGGAGAACGGGAGGAGTGGGAAGAGAGGAGTGCCCCTAGTGGTGAGCCCGAAGACGACCGGCAAAAGAGAGAGCGGGGTGCCCTAATAGTGGGGTGCCAGCCCTTGGGATACCAGCACAGAAGCTGTCCCACAGGAAGGCAGATAGGGGTACTTGGCGCTCCTGGCAGCTGTGGACAGAGACCTGGGGCTAGAAGGAGTTAAGAACAGCTGAAGTGTGAAGGGAGTGGGGATTAGCTGATGCAGGTGTAGGTGGATTCGTAGGCCAGGCAGAGTATTATAGCCATTGTGATATGGCTGGGAGTAGGTAGGGGTGTTACGCTTATTGAAGCGTTGGGAGGTGGGTGGGAACTAGCTGGCCTTGTCCAATTACTGGTCTTTAGGGTAATTAATTTGTATTTGTTTTATAATATGATTGTGTTTTTGTATGTTGGAATTGTGTATGGCCAGGTAATTGGGGCGGGAAATTGCTTGTTGTGCATCAGCGAAGTGGAGATAGAAGAGAACGTGAGTGTGGGAACAGCCCAGGAAGGAGAGCTGCTGTGAATGGGCCCCGACGGTCTGGAGTCATGGCGTGGACGGTGTGGAGTGGCAATGCCAGGGCAGCAGATTCCAGTGCTCTTGGGGAGGGGAAGGTATAGCGGTGGGTCTAGGCAAGGGAGAAAAGGAAGGGCGCTGAGAAACAAAAGGGCTCGGTGCCCTTCCAGCCTACGACCCATCCCAAAGGTGGCCAGCAGCGGGGCTAGGACGAGTAACCCCCCTCCGTCATTGGTGTTGTGCAACGCCAGGTCCATAAACAACAAGACCATGGTCCTTCGGGACTTTATTATAGAACAACAGGTTGACCTGGCGTGCGTGACCGAGACTTGGGTGCGGGAGGGAGAGATGTTATCTCTCACTCAGCTTGCCCCACCTGGATTCTCGGTCCTTCACCAATCACGGACGAGGGGGCGGGGGGAGGGGGTGGCGCTATTCGTGCGGGAGGCTTACTCCTTCAGGGCACTCCCCCTGTTGGAGATTGCGGGCATGGAATGTGTTGGGCTGGTGCTGGAGGCCGAGGAGAGTTTGGCGATCTACCTGGTGTACCGACCGCCTAACGCACCTGATAGTAGCCTACTATCCCTGCTGGAGGCCGTAGCAGGCTGGGCGCTGGAGTATCCTAGGCTTATGGTCTTGGGTGACTTCAACGTCCATGCCGATGACGCGACCTCCAGCCGGGCAATGGACCTGGTGGCGTCCATGGCGTCACTAGGACTCTCCCAATGTGTGGCGACCCCCACGCACCAGGCCGGGCATATGCTCGACTTGATCTTCACGATGGGGATTTTAGTGGACCGAATGACTACTATAGCAGTCCCATGGTCGGATCACTATGCCCTGAAGGCCCGTATGGATGTCCCACCCCGACCCTGTATAGGCGGTGAGCAGTTTTTGGCTCGCCCGCAGAGCCAAATGGACCCAGTGCGGCTTCAGATGGCTCTGCGGGAACCGAGGCCCCCTGGCGGCTCATTGGATGAACTGGTGGAAGACTGGCATGGCCGACTTTCTGCAGCCATCGACGAGATCGCTCCCAGGCGCCCTCTGCGCGCCCGCTCTAGGCTAGCCCCTTGGTACTCCCAGGGGCTGCGGCTTATGAAGCAGGAGCTCAGACGGCTAGAGAGGCGGTGGCGCCGTGCTCGCGACGAGGCAACGAGAGCATCTTATAGGACGTTTATGAGAGCCTATGAGATGGCAGTCAAGGCTGCGAAGAGGGAATTCTACGCAGCCACGATTGCATCTGCAAGCTCACGCCCAGCCCAATTGTTTAGAACAATTCGGTCTTTGACAACTCTGCCGCAGGGCAGATACAATAGTAGGGAATTGGAGATTGGCTGTGAGGCATTTGCGAGCTATTTTGCAGATAAAGTCTCGGCGCTCTGCCACGACCTCCCCGCCACTTTTGAAACGGTGAGTGAACTCAAGGCCCCTTGCGCGTCTTTGGGCTTGGGTTTAGAATGCTTTGACCGGCTCAGTCTGGAGGAAGTCGACAGATTGCTAGTATCTGTGCGCCCAACCACGTGCGACCTTGATCCGTGCCCCTCCTGGCTCATCAAGGCGGGCCACGAGGGGTTTCGAGGTGCCTTGGGGGAGATTGTCAACAAATCCCTCTTGGAGGGACGGTTCCCCGAGGCACTCAAGGAAGCAATGGTCCGCCCCCTCCTGAAGAAATCAATCATGGACCCGGCGGAATTGGCCAGCTATCGGCCGGTGTCCAACTTGCCCTATTTGGGCAAGCTGATCGAGAGAGCGGTGGCGACTCAGCTACAGGGCTTTCTGGATGACGCTTCCGTCCTTGATCCATTCCAGTCCGGCTTCCGCCCGGGTTATGGGACGGAGGCAGCACTGGTTGCCTTAACGGATGACCTCCGGAGGCATCTGGATCGGGGTGGTGTGGCGGCACTGTTGCTGTTAGATCTGTCGGCTGCATTTGATACAGTCGACCATCAGTTGCTGATCCACCGCCTCGCCGACGTGGGGATTCAGGGGCTCGCTCTTCAATGGCTTGCCTCTTTTCTCCAAGGTCGGGGACAGAGGGTGGTGCTAGGGGGGCAGCAGTCCCGGAGACACCCGCTTGAATGCGGGGTGCCTCAGGGGGCAGTGCTCTCCCCAATGTTGTTTAATATCTATATGCGCCCCCTCGCCCAGATTGCCCGGAGGTATGGGCTGGGTTGTCACCAATATGCGGATGACACCCAGCTCTATCTGATGTTGGGCGGCCAGTCGGACTCCAACCTGGAAGACCTTCACCGGGCTTTGCAGGCCGTGGCTGGGTGGCTCCGGCAGAGCCGATTGAAGTTAAACCCTGCCAAGATGGAAGTCCTGTGCCTGGGTCGGACCGGCCGGGGGCTGGGGCTCCTGCTTCCGACCTTCGACGGGGCATCGTTGGTGCCGGCGCCGGAGGTTAGGAGTCTGGGAGTGCTCCTGGACCCTGCATTAACCATGGGGGCCTAGGTGGCAGCCACTGTCAAGTCGGCTTTTTACCATCTTCGGCTGATTCGGCAGTTGGTCCCGTTTCTCAACCGCGAAGACCTGGCCACAGTGATTCATGCAATGGTCACCTCGAGGCTAGATCACTGTAACGCCCTCTACATGGGGCTGCCTTTGGGGCAAATCCGGAGGCTGCAGCTAGTGCAGAATGCTGCAGCCAGGCTGTTGACAGGCACCCCTAGGCGGGAGCACATCCAGCCTGTGCTGAAAGCGCTGCACTGGCTACCTATAGCATACCGGATCCGCTTCAAAGTGCTGGTGCTTACCTTTAAAGCCCTATATGGCCAGGGTCCGGCATACCTGAGGGACCGCCTTTCCCCATATATGCCCCAAAGAGCACTTCGGTCTGAATCGCAACATCGCCTGACGGTTCCTGGCCCTAAGGAGGCCAGGCTGGCGGCCACGAGGGCTAGATCATTCTCAGTGGCGGCTCCTATCTGGTGGAACGAGCTCCCGGAGGAGATCAGGGCCCTGCGGGACCTTTTGCAGTTCCTCAGGGCCTGTAAGACGGAGCTCTTCCGCCAGGCGTTCGAGTAGGAGCCGCCGCTGTCCTTTCCCCTCCTCTTGGCTGCCATTTTTGCCCCCCCATGCTAACTTTACCAACTGTGTGGTGGAGGAAGGGGATAGTGAAGTCTGTGGGGCCTGCCACGACCAACATCGTTGGGTCTAACACTGCTGTGTCTAATGTTCATCTGAAGCCATCGGGTTGAGACAGTAGCACTTATGATGTGGGTACGTTTTAGTATTTTTATATGTGTATATGCTTATGTTTTAACTTGTTTCCTTGGCATTGGTTGCCCTTTGTAAGCCGCCCTGAGCCCGCTTGTGGGGAGGGCGGGGTAGAAATAGAATGAATAAATAAATAAATAAAAATAAATAAATAACAAACTGATTTACAGGTGAGTCTTTCACTCGTTCCCCAAAGCGGGGCTACATGTCTGTTCTAAGTTAGGCCAGTACAACTGTATTTAACAGCTGGGGGTGGGGAGAAGAGAATTCCACTGCAGTTACAGGGGGAACATGTGAAAAGGAAATTCATCTATAGTTCTGCAGGCAGGTGGAGAATCACATTTTCACCCTTCACGTTACACGAAAGGCAACCCACTATACTGGTGTTAAAGAGTCCTTAAAACTGGGGCATTATACTCTATCCCCCCCATGTAATTTAATATATAGTGCTTGTACACGATCATATAGTGCCAGAAAAATCCATCAGGCACATCACAGAGTCACAGGACTTATATAAGCCATGAGGCTACATAGTTCAAGCCACTGCCAAGAACTGAGATCATGTATCCCCATTTTCACCCACAGATAAATGTATGCAGTTCTGGTCATGCTGTAGCACAAATATGCAAAAATTGTTTATGGAGCAAACAAATTAATCTATAAGCCAAACTACACATTGCCAGGGAAGGAAACCTCTTTTTACAAGTAATAGCTTGACCTGAATGAAAAATTCTTCTGCATCTTCAACATGAACAAAACACATCTACCAAGACATCCCAAAGGAACTGGATACATCATTTTGCCACCAAATATCTTCTTGCCTATTGTTGCATTTCTGATGGGAAGAAAATGTATCAAGAACATATTGCAGAGAACAGGTCCATCATGACCTAAACATGCCACAATGGATGCATTAATTCTTCTCTTCCTTATGTTCGGAATCCTGGGAATATTAATTTAATTTACCACAACTGTTCAAGCAAGAAGTATCCTTGTACAAGAGAACCAGCAAGAGTTCATGTATTATAAGTCACTGTTGATGAAGATTGCTTTTCAATAATGTGTTTAATAATTTGGCTCACTTCGCTTTTATAATTATGCAGCTCATAACTCTGAGAGCCACAATACAATATTCTTTCCTCTGGAATGCCCCCAAAATCCTTATGTGATGGAATAAAATCTTTCACTACCCCAGACAAGGGACACACTGACATCCAAGCAGACTTTGACACAGAGAATATCTTTCTGTTGTTCTTCCTGAGGTTGTTTCAAGAGGACACATCTTAAAATGCATTGACTAAGAAATTATTCTGGCCCAATTGTGCCAAGCAGCAATCTGGCTTGAAAATAGGGAATGACAGGGATTCTTTTCAAACTGTGTAGTCGTGTATTATCAGAGGGGCAATGAATGATTCCTTGCATAAAACCAGAAACTGAAGAATGGGTAATAGCAGAGCCAGGGCTCTCTCTCCGAGTCTTTTCTGGAGATTCAGAGTTGTGGGTGGTGCCTGTATTAATCCCTAGGAAGGATCCATGGTATTTTAACCCTCTGTATTAGCAGGATTGAGAGAAGGGATGGAGAATGGGGAAGGAGGACCCGCAGGAGGCACTGGGGAATTACGATAGCTCTGGATTACTGTCACTTAGCCCAGCTACTAAGGCATGGCCTACAGCCCTTAGTACTCTCCTGGGGGCAGTAACAGAGTTCTTTGTGAACCATAGGAGGAACTGTAAAAATTATCTATCTATCATCAATCTATCTATCTATCTATCCATCCATCCATCCATCCATCCATCCATCCATCCATCCATCCATCCAGTGCTGATATACAATAAGACACATTAAAAGTTAACATTTTAGAGCTTGGACTGTGCCGGGAAACAGACTTGTGTGGATTCATAAAATGCTCTGCCACATGATCCATCATCCTATTCCAAAAAAGGCAGATTGGACAATGTCCCAGAAAGCATCCTTTGCAAGACAAGTCTTCTTCAATAAAGGGCTCATTATCACCTCCTTAAGCAGCTTTGGAAAATTCCAAGCAAAGATATATTTACAGTCCTCTCCAAATGCACTCTGACTGTATCCTCGTGTGTTTTCAATTAGCCAGGAAGGACAAGGGTTTATTTTACAAGTGGTGGCTGTCTGAAGACATGCCAGGTGTCCCCCACACTCTGTCGGGAAGGAGGGACAAGGAGCCAAGAGGCAAAGTGCCACTGCCACTGCCCCCAATTGGCTTGTCGCTGTCACCCCTGCCCTTTCTCTCTTTGGTGGCAAGGGAGGCAGACACAAAAGGTGGTCAGGAAGGACAGCCTGGAGGCCACACCCACAGACAGGCAGGAAGCCTGCAGTGAAGTGGCGCTTCTGCCAGCTGACAGTCTCCTCTGAATGTGGCTGACTGGGGACAGGCAAGGAGGGAAGACCCCACCTCCCATATCTCATAGGGAATACTCTCCTCCTGAGAGGCCGGGGGGGGGACGGACACCAGTGGGCAGGCACAGTTGGGGACTTGTAGCATAAAGGCTCCTGATGCAGGCCAAGATAGAGGCTCATATATTCTCCTCCAATACAGCAAGAAGCAGCCCAGGTCTGAGGAGGTGGCTATGGGTGATGAGTAGCCACCCTCCCGCTGTGTGATCTGAGACCAGCAAAAGGAGGCTTCATAGCAAGGCCCTGGGAGGTGCATTGGCCCATGACACCAAGGCAGTCACTGCCATGTTTCACAGTGGTGTTCATAATTCCAAGAACCCTGTTCACATTGGTCAGGGAGAACAATCCAAAACTGTCCATGCAATATTGACAAGAGGATGCTTCTGATACTCTAAGGATCTGCATTAAACTTGAGATCCAGGTCAGACTGGATGAGAGCGAATTTGTCAGCCAAGAATCTAGCCACAGTGTAACAGTGATCCGCTAAATTCTCATTCTCTTGGGGTTCGCATCTAGGTGTCAATAGATCCCAAACCGTCTTGAACAAGTGAGCTGGATGGGATTCCGCTGGCACAATGGTAGAAGAGAAGGAAGCGTTCTTCACTGCCATCACTACTACTTCATACGTTTTCAAATGACAGCCACACAGGAGAAGGTGACAGGTGCAGTTATCATCTGTCATTGCACCTACCCCAACCAGTGCCCATAAGACTATCCCCTGTTGTTTGGGCCCAAAGCAAGAAAAAGGGCATACACTCGAAAGACTGCTGATTTTAAACGATGCACAGCCTACCCACGATAACCCAGAGTCATATGTAATGCACATAAGCCAGTAAATCAGGATCATGCACCAACAGCAGTTGCCTGGCCAGCTGCCACGCTGAATGCTGCCAACTGCACAGATGCAAAACTACTAAAAATCCTGCAAAGAAATTATCAGCTAAAAAGGAACCAGACATCCCAAGCAAAGCAAGATCTTTTGATAGCTTGCTCACTGTGATGACATGAAGCCTGGTGGCTGGCTAGGTAGCCACTATTGATATATGCTATAATTACTGGCTTCTTTTGGATTACGCATGTCCCAGCAACATCATTGTCCCAGGCAGGTCACACACTTTTGAAGGTCAGGCACGCTCTCATGCATGTGTTGCTTTTGCATTCATCAGCCAGTGGCTTTCATCATGCTGGCCAAGGCTCAGAACTGACTGGCTCAAATTACAACTTCCAGACAACTGTGAGAAAATACGTAACACAAATGGGTACAAACTTGCTCAGGTCTGGGAGTCAGGCAGGGAAGCAAAATGATTCTGTCTGGCAGACTTGAAGAAACAAACCATGTAGCATCTCCCACCTCCTAAAAATAGCATTCGTGGAGGATGCTTAGTTTTCTGTGTGTAAATCAGCCCTGCTGACCCAGATGAATTTATAAACACCTCAGGGAGAACCAGCAGCCTGCCAGAGGATAAGCATTGCTGGGACCTGTGAGGCCAATACTGTCCCCTTTCTACCCTATTCCTTTGCTTACAAACAATATGCAGTTTGAGCCCTGGATAACCCCGACAGTGCCCTGGATAAAGGAGGCATGTATGTATTGGCTTAACTGAACAACAGTTTGCCCAACAAGCTTCTTCTCATAGATCCAACAATATTACTCTCAGACCTGCTGCTTGTGTACTTCTCCACTACAGCAAACATGCAGCTTTTGCTTAGGAAGCAGAAGATCACACTTATTTGCAAGTCAAAGGCAGGTGCTGCGTCTGCATTAGCTCCGAGACAAATGTCACTCCTGGTTTTAGTGACGAATGCAGGATACATTTAGCATCTTCTGTTTTGCCTCCATTAGTAAAATGGGGGGGGGGGTTAAAACTGGGATTGGTTAGGTAGCTGCTTTACAGAATAAAGTCACTATAGTGCAATGGCTGGTGTCACAATGGTGGGCTGCCTGGTAACAATCTGCCTGGCTGGGCAGGGCTTGCACTGTATCAATCAGCAAGGCTCACCAGGGCAGAGCAGGGTGGGATCAGGGGCAGGAAGACTCAGCTAGAGGAAGCCCAGCAGCAGGGCAGCTTTGGTAGTCTGCTACAGGGAGTCTCAGAAGGTGTGGAGACAGTGGCCAAGCACGGATGAAGGAACAGTGGCTCTCTGGGCCCAGGTGGGTTCAAACAGGGCGTGGCTGGGGGAGGAGGAGCTGGCTAAGGATCAGGGAACAAAGAAGAGGAGGATGGAGCTTAGCATAAGGACAAGGGGCTAGAAGATGAAGGGAAGCAGAAATGGAAGGGGATTGGCTAGAGTGAGTGGGAGGTCTCAGGCAGGTTCCTAGGCCCAGGGGGCAGGTTACAGTGCTGTGGCTCTTTTCCTTTCTAATGAATCTTAACCCTGAGGTGTATGAGTCTACCCACACATTCAGGTGTTTGGACTAGCCCAGTTCTAATAGCCTGTGAAAGTGACCAGGCTGGTGCTTTCAAGACTCAGTGGACACCAGGTTCGATGTTATCACTACTCCTGGAGGGTGGCACAGTCAGAGAAATATCCTGGAATCTCATGTTCAAATCCCCATGCTTCACTGAAGCTCACTGGGCAACCTTGTACCAGTCACTCTTTCTCAGCCTAACCTATCTCATTCTTTGAGAGAATAAAATAGAGGATACAAGAACTACCCTGATCTCATTAGAGGAAGGATGACATAAAATGTGTGCTAAAAATAAATAAATAAACCCATCCTCAATTGCAAGTAGATAAATAGGTATCACTTTGGTGGGAAGGTAACAGCATTCTGTGCACCTTGGTGTTTAGTCATGCTGGCCACATGACCATGGAAACGTCTTCGGACAGCGCTGGCTCTTTGGCTTTGAAATGGAGATGAGCACCGCAACCCTAGAGTCGGATTCGACTGGCTTTCAAGCAAGGGAACCTTTACTTTTACCTTTACTGTTATCATGTATGAATCTATACTCCATTTTGAACAGTCCAGAAAAATACCATTATAAATCTTTACTATAAAAATGTGAGAGCAGTCGATTCCATTACTTCAGTCATCATACTGTGGGGAGAGAGCAATGGAGACAAAAAAAATCAAGAAGGAGAAAAGATCAAGATAAAATGTAGAATTTCTTGATCATGGGGTGCATCAGAGGCTAGGGAAATACCACTATCTTTTTAGTATAAACATTTATAAGAACTAATATTAAGACTAGTGACTACAGTATAGATCTTTCTTTATGCCAACCAGCTGTGGATAATGTTCAGCCTATATTAATTGCTGAACAGTACAGACATGTCACTGCTTAGGAATGTGAAATCACCATGAGAAGAAAAGAAGTAAATGCTGTTTCTTAAATAGTATTTAAATATTTATTTAAATGTGTATGTCCCTTGGTCCTCCGGTTCCTTTTGAGGGGTCCCAAATGTACACTTCTATGCACAACTATTTTCTATCACAACTATGAAAACAGATACACTTTGCAAAGAACCCAGTATAGACAAGACTCATCTTAGCAATACCGTCACTGTCCTTGGACCTATGTAGCATAGAGTTGCAAACCTCTAGGTGATGGCTGGAGATCTCCCACTATTGCAACTGATCTCCAGGCAACAAAGATCAGTTCCCCTGGAGAAAATGGCCATTTTGGAAGGTGGACTCTATGGCATTATAATCCACTGAAGTCCCTCCCCTCCCCAAACCCCGCCCTCCTCAGGCTTCACACCCAAAATCCCTAGGGATTTCCCAACCCAGAGCTGGCAACCCTAATTTAGCAAAAAGTATGTTTTGAGACTCCCAAAGTATGAGACTCCCAAAAGTATGCTTTGAGACTCCCAAAAGTATGTTTTGAGACTCCCAAAGAAAAAGAAATGCAAGAAAGCAAAGTGGCTGTCTAATGAGGCTTTACACATAGCAGAGGAAAGAAGGAAAGCTAAAGGCAATGGTGAAAAGGAAAGATTTGCCCAACTGAATGCAGATTTCCAGAGAACAGCAAGGAGAGATAAGGAGGCTTTCCTGAATGAACAATGCAAAGTAATAGAGGAAAACAATAGAGTGGGAAGGACTAGAGATTTGTTCAAGAAAATTGGAGAAATCAAGGGAACGTTTCATGCAAAGCTGGCCATGATAAAGGACAAAAACGGTAGGGACCTAACAGAAGCAGAAGAGATTAGGAAAAGATGGCAAGAATACACAGAAGAACTATACAAAAGGACCTCAATGTCCTTGACAACCACGATGGTATAATCACTGACCTCGAGCCAGACATCCTGGAAAGCGAAGTTAAATGGGCCTTAGAAAACATTACTAACAACAAAGCTGGTGGAGGTGATGGTATCCCAGCTGAGTTATTCAAAGTCTTAAAAGAAGATGCTGTTAAAGTGCTGCACTCAATTTGCCAACAAATTTGGAAAACACAACAGTGGCCACAGGATTGGAAAAGGTCAGTTTACATTCCAATCCCAAAGAAGGGCAATGTCAAGGAATGTTCAAACTATCGCACAATTGCACTCATTTCACACGCTAGCAGGGTCATGCTCAAAATCCTACAAGCTAGGCTTCAACAGTATGTGGATAGAGAATTGCCAGAAGTACAAGCTGGGTTTCGAAGAGGTAGAGGAACTAGAGATCAAATTGCCAACATTCGCTGGATTATGGAGAAAGCAAGAGAGTACCAGAAAAACATCTACTTCTGCTTTATTGACTATGCTAAAGCCTTTGATTGTGTGGATCACAATAAATTATGGCAGGTTCTTAAAGAGATGGGAGTACTGGACCACCTCACATGTCTCCTGAGAAACCTGTATAAGAGTCAAGAAGCAATAGTTAGAACCGGATATGGAACAACTGATTGGTTTAGCATAGGAAAAGGAGTACGACAAGGATGTATATTGTCACCTTGCTTATTTAATTTATATGCCGAGTACATCATGCGAAATGCTGGCCTGGATGAATCACAAGCTGGAGTTAAGATTGCTGGGGAAAAGATCAATAACCTCAGATATGCAGACGATACCACTCTGATGGCAGAAAGTGAAGAGGACGTAAAGAGCCTCTTGCTCAGGATGAAAGAGGAGAGCGCAAAAGTGGGCTTGAAGCTCAACATCAAAAAAACTAAGATCATGGCATCTGGGCCCATCACTCCTTGGCAAATAGAAGGGGAAGTCGTAGAAGTAGTGACAGACTTCACGTTCCTAGGATCCCAGATCACTGCAGATGGTGACTGCAGCCATGAAATTAAAAGACGCCTGCTCCTTGGGAGGAAAGCGATGGCAAACCTAAACAGCATGATAAAAAGCAGAGACATCAACTTGCCAACAAAAGTCCGCATGGTCAAAGCAATGGTATTCCCCGTAGTAATGTATGGCTGCGAGAGTTGGACTATAAGGAAGGCCGAGCGCCGAAGAATAGATTCTTTTGAACTATGGTGCTGGAGAAGACTCTTGAGAGTCCCTTGGACTGCAAGGAGATCAAATCAGTCAATCCTAAAAGAAATCAACCCTGATTGTTCCCTGGAAGGCCAGATCCTGAAGCTGAACCTCAAATACTTTGGCCACCAAATGAGAAGGGAGCATTCACTGGAGAAGACTCTGATGCTGGGAAAGATTGAAGGTCAAAGAAGAAGGGGATGGCAAAGGATGAGATGGTTAGACAGTGTCATCGAGCAAACTTCAGCGGACAGCGGAAGACAGGAGGGCCTGGCGTAATCTGGTCCATGGGGTCGCGAAGAGTCGGACTCGACTGTGCGACTGAACAACAACAACAACAACATGTTTTGAGACATGAGACATTATTACAATGGCTTCTATGCCAGGGCACAGAAAAAAAGAGAGAGTCCACAGCATTGACAATGCACGATTGTGGCTTTTTCCACATTTGCCTAGAAATTATACGAGCCTGTCCCCAAGTGGAAAACACCTTTGTCAATGGCAAGCTGTAAAGGGACATGAACCAAGCAAATATCAGATGAGAATCTAGAACTTCACAGACAAGGTAGTAAGCAATACAGCTGTGAAAAACAGACCGGATGAAAAACTGAGCCACTAGGACGAAAACCAAGTCCAGTGGCACCCTTAAGACCAACAAAAGTTATAGTCAAGGTATAAGCTTTTGTGTGCAGGCACACTTCTTCAGATACATCTGAAGATACATCTGAAGAAGTGTGTGTGCACACAAAAGCTTATACCTTGATTAAAAGTTTGTTGGTCTTAAAGGTGCCACTGGACTCCAATTTTGTTCTGTTGCTTCAGACCAACACAGCTACTCACCTTAATTTGAGCTGGCAGGAGGAAGAGGGACACAACAGAGCATGAAGACTTGGAGGTAACTTGGTTTAACAAGGTCCTGGCAGTCTTGAGCTGGCACTGAATTTGGTGCCAGCTCCTAGTTGGCTTCAACTGGGTTTTGTCCTAGTATACCCCAGTCACTCAGGGAAAGAGTTGAGAGCTGACTCCCCTTACCCTTTGCATGATGTTGGTAGCCAGCTGGCCTACTTGAGCTGGACTCTGAAGAGGTGGCTCAGAAATATTCTAAACAAATAAATATAGAATGATTTGGCATTAGCCAATCTCCTTGTAGGGGCTGAGCAGGAATTTCTTGGGCTTCCTTCACACTGCCACGTACAGTGATTTTCCCCCTGCGTATTGTACATTATTGTACAGTATTGTACATTATTCAGAGGTGGATGGTTATAATTAGGCCTTGCCTCTCTGACTGATTTGGCCATAACTAGGGGAGCCAGGAATGGTACAGGTTGCCCTGGGATAGGTAGGGCTTAACTGGCAAGCCCCTTGAGGCATCTATGACAGGCCATTCCTAAGCCACCTTTGGTTCAGAACAGCATCAACCAAGGCCTTAAATTACTTAAACACTGCTCAGTACTGTTTTAGATGTAGGCTAGGATAAATACAGCCAGTAGTAAAGCTGGCTAAGTTTGGAGCCAGGGTGGGTGTTATGTATTGGAATGTGAATCTGAGCTATACATTCCTATGTTAAGCTTGATTTCAAATGTGGCTCTTCAGCTGTGGCATTACTATTGGCTGGTTTCTAAGAAACCTCTGTACAGAACCAATCATCTTGTAAATATATTGCAAAGAGGGAATGGTCCTGATTGGCCTTTATCCCTGTGTTATGATTGGCCTTTATCTCTGTGTTGCTATTGGTCCTTAACTTATTATGGGTGTGGCTTTGACTGCCCGGGAGAGTTTAAAAAGGAGCTGTGCTCCACTGTTTCTTGTTGTGTGTTCCTGACTTACAGTTTGCTGTTCAAATAAAGCTGAAATCACTTTTGAAGCTGAAATCGTTGTTGAGTCTCATACTTAACAGTGGGTTTGCCTCAAATGCTGGTAGCCTTCCTAGGCTGCTTGTTACCAGCAACTTGCACTCAAGCTTAAGGTAGTGGGATCTTTTTCTTAATGTAGATTAGCCATTGGGAGGGAAGGCCACATGGTATAGCCTGATCTTGCCAGATCTTTGATGCTAAGCAGGGTTGGTACTTGGATGGGAGACCACCAAGGAAGCTTCTGCAGAGGGAGGCAATGGCAAACCAGCTCTGCTTCTCAATTGCCTTGATAGGCCGATACTGGGGACACCATAAGTCAGTTGTGTCCTGGCAGCAATTACCTACATAGATTAGCCATTAATAAAAACTAATTGAACCCATATATTGGTATCTTATGTCTTCAGTCATAGCGTTGGTATAATTTACAGCCTACAGGCATAGCTATTAAACCACAAAGCAGTATGCAGCCGGAAGCCAAGCACCTAGGATCTGTTGACTGTTTTGAATAGGTTCTTTTGAGCATTTGCACAAGCCTATGTCTTCACTGGCGATCAGCAATATAGACCAATCCAGAGCAAGCCACATAGCACAGAGGCTTTGTTTCATTGGATTAGAATTAGAGAAAGGCAAAGATCAGCCGGGATAAAAAAATAGCAGCATATTCATCTCTGCATGCTGCTACTCCTTGTGATGACTAACTTGAGGCCACAGAATGAAGGAAGTCAGAACCATATTAATCTCACGGTACTCAGCATGGCTCTGCTGCCTGGGCAGTCTATGGAGGTCCTTCTGACCTGGCTTGGCCTGATGTACTTCTAAGACTACATTAGATATACACTGTTGCTCCTCTATTGCAGTTGGATCATCTTGTCCACACAGGAAAATATAATTGCACAAGTGGGGACCCGCAAGAAACTTGCAGAAGAAGCTATCCCAGTCCCCCACCTCTCCTCTCCCCCTACTTTTCTCACACTCTTTCTCCTTCCTGCTACCCCTTTTCTTTCTCTCTCTCTCTCTCCCCTCCATGCCCATCCCTTCCTTTCTGCCCCTGCCCCATCACTCTTTCTGCCCCTGTCACTCTCCCGGCCTCCCACCTACTTCCCCCCACAGCAGCAGTGGCAGCAGCCACTCTCCAGGAATCACAACGGATTGCCCAAATACAGAGATCAGTTGCTCTTAGGGTTGCCAGCTCCATGTTGGGAAATTCCAGGAGATTTGGAGGTGGAGCCTTGGGAGGATGAGGTTTGAGCTTGGAAGTAACCTCAGCAGTGTATAATACCATAAACTCCACCCTTCAAAGCTGCCATTTTCTCCGGGGGAACTGATCTCTGCCATCTGGAGATCAGTTGTAATTCCAGGAGATCTCCAGCTCTCACTTGGAGGTTGGCAACATTAGTTCCCCTGAAGGAAATGACTGCTTTGGAGGGTGGAATTTAGGACATTATATCAGTATGAAGCCCCTCCCCACCTCAGTTCCCAACATTCCGAGGCTCCACCCCTCAAATATTCAGGAATTACCCAACCTGGAGTTGGCATCCATCCTTCCCACCCAATAGCTAACTTACCTTTATTTGCAACTCTGTCCTCAGCTTTCCATCTCCTTTCCCCCGCAGCTTTTACTGAAGAAAACTATGGTCTTTCTCCACAGTGCGGACTAAAGCAGTTCACGTTATTTTCTCCACCTTTAAATCCACACAACAACCCTATAAATTAGGTTAGGCTGAAAGTTATGTGACTGGTCCAAAATCACCCAGTGAGCTTCCACAGCAAGATGGGGATCTAAACCTGGGTCTCACAAACACTACTCCGAAGCTCCGACCATTATACTACACTGACTTTCATAGGGTGGCTGCTGTTGAAGAGTAGCAAGCAGCCAGGCCTAGTTGAATCATGCAAGTCAGGTGGTATCAAGTCACCCAGAGGGTGCTGCTAGGCCTAGGTTTGCCAGCATCCAGGTGGGACCTGGAGATCCCCCAGAATTACAACTGAACTCCAGACAACAGAAATCTGTCCACCTGGAGAAAATTGGTGGATTCTGTGGCATTATATCCAGCTGAGACCTCTCCCTCCCCAAACTCTGCACTCCTCAGATTCACCACAGAGTCTTCAGGCATTTCCCAACTTGGAGCAGGCAATCCTAGTCCCAGGCTTGTCTCCAACCCCCCTGCTATTTAGCCATTCAACTGCAGGAGGAATGTTCCCCAATCCCACATCCAGTCCTGCTTTTGCTTCCTCCCCTCTCTGTCTCTCTCTGGCTATTTCAGTCTATCTCTCACTGTCCATGTGGCAAGGCCTGGAGTAGATCCCTGGGGTGGCCATTTCAAAAAGTTTGGGAGGGGGAATTCAACCCTGAGGGGTTCCCCCCATTTTTTTGCTTTTTTCTGCAAACATGGAGTCCCTTGTGTTTGTAGAAAAACCTGTTGGGGGAGAGTGTGCCCTCTATCTGTGGAAATAAGTATCCACCTGCAGAGAGGACTGTTGTGAATTATATATATAGATATTATTGCTTTAGTGCAACAATGTGTGAATGCAACCTGGTCAGACTTGGATCTTTTGCTTAAGCAACAGCTTTGTTTCATATTCTTGTCCCTGCTGTTCCTCTTCTTGCCTTCCTGCCTGTTTGCTGCCTTCCTTAATCAGTTTGTTCATTCTGGCTGGCTATCAATCGCTTAAATAAATATAGCTCTTTCCCGTCAGCTGCATGCTGCAGCCAGGGAAATTGGTAATGGTGGGTAAGCTGTCTTTTGGATAACTTTGCTTACCACAGCAGAATGCAGAACGCCAACAAACCCCAGGGTTTCCTAGAAAAGCTTGAAAATGACTTGCTCTCACCTATTTGTCTTCTGTTTTCCTTTTAGAGGAGTGAATGTTGGCAGCTCACAAAATCAGTTGCTTTGGTATATGTGTGACACCTGGACACGGAGCCCAGAGCAGAACCATGGGTGGAGCTGGAGCAGAGAGCTCAGTTCTTTTTGGTGGGTCTGGATGGGGAGCCCACTGCCAAACTGTCTGCTTGTTTAAAAACATTTTTAAAAAAACAAGACTTAGTGAAAAAGAGCCTTGCTCTCCTTTGCTTTTCTGGCAAGTGACCCAATAGAAGTAAGGAAGGAAAGAAGGAAGGAAAGAAGAAAAGAAAGAAACCTTTCCCACCCTCAGGCTGAGGGTTTCTTTGGTTGACAGGCAGTCTACAAGACTATGGAGGTGAAGGCTAGATTTTCCGTGTGTGTGTGTGTGTGTGTGTGTGTGTGTGTGTGTGTGTGTGTGTGTGAGATGTGTGTGTTACATATTATCCACTCCTAGTTTTCTTGGGTTTATGAGGGTCTATCACATTAAATGACTTCATTGTGTGTGTGTGTGTAAAATGCTGTCAAGTTGCAGCTGACTTACAGTGACCCCAGCAAGGGACTTTCATGGCAAGTGGGAAGCTCAGGTGGTTTGCCATGGCCTTCCTCTAAAGAGTCTTCCTTAGTGGTCTCCCATCCAAGGACTGATCCTGCTTAGCTTCCGAGGTCTGACGAGATTGGGCTATATCATGCCACTTTCCCTCCCAGTGACTCGACTTCATTAGCTCCACTTAGAAATGCCCTTTCATGCAAAACTAGTTTTGAGACAAAAAGAATCAAGACATGTCTGTCAAGACAATGAGTTTGGCTGGGTGTAGACCTGCACAGCTGTTTGGCTGGCATTCTGAGAGCTGTACTCAGGCTCGTAGCTACAGTGGGGCATTTCGGGGCCTGGCCCCCTGACTTCCTGCCAAGGCGCCCTGACTTCCACCCAGCCTCCAGCCCCACTGGCTCTCTGGGGCACCTGGAGGACTCTCAACTCTCTGGGCCACCCAGAAGACTCCCCACCATCGCCCCTTCCCCAAGCGTGGCTTGCATCCCCATATAGGTAAGCAGAGTGCAAATGCCGCAAAAGTGAGTCTTTAAAATGTTGTATATTTTTTTATTTTGTGATGTCAGTGCCCCCTGACTTATTTAAAGGCCCCCTGAATTATAAAATCCTGGCTACAGGCCTGGCTGTACTGTATCTGCAAGTTGGAAATGTGACTCAAAATTGTTTTCTAACATTCCTGCTTCAGACTGCACACACAGCAAAGACACAAGACAATAGGAATACATTGTCCTACATCTGTACGCTTTTGCTGCTCTCCCCAACTCGGAAATTATCCCCTGCAGGAGTCCAAACTACTATTGACTATGCTGGATAATACAGACTATTTACTTTGGAAAGAAAACAAAGTAATTTTCACCAATTGTTTTCACTTATAATGTTTCATGCAATATACATGAAGTGCCATGTATGCATATATATACCTTCAGCACCATCCTGTCTTATTAGAGCCACCAAGCTAATCTTAGGGACTTCAAGCTAAATGAAGAAGACAATATTTGGATACACAAAGTGATGCTTCCTTTTTTCCCCATGGACTTATGATTCTGAGTGCAAATTGATGCCACCTGCCAAATTAAATATATGATCATCATGAAAAGGAGAAGATAGATTCTCCATTATGAGTTCAGCATATAAAGTTGACCTTGGGACAATAGCTGTTGAGTAGCAGCATCCGGGAGCTTTTTAACTCATAGTGGCAAACTCATTATGTGCCAGTTGGCTCTCAAGTGAAGGCCTGCATGCACAGGGGCCACACCAAACTACCTGCATCTGGGAAGAGCAGACCACATCCAAAGATGAAGAGAATCCATAAGACAAGGTAGAACACAGAGATGAAACTTATAGTGGAGAGCCAGAAAAATCAAGATAGATAGACTAGCCCCCCAGTTCTTGAGACGCTTGCTCAGGAATAAGCCTCTCTGCTATCAGTTTAGCTCTTTCAGTTCTGGAATACAAGTAGTGGGAAGAAATGAGTACAAATGCAGCGGAAACGCCTCAAAGTTCTCAAGAAGCAAGTAACTTGTTTTCACTTCTCATACTTCTATACCCATGATGTTCCAGAGAAAGACTAGTAAGTCTGTCTTATGATGAACTTCTGAGAGAATTGGCTTATGGCTTAGAGTGGCAGTCCTGTCGTAACTCAGGACCCAATGTTTATAAGCTGCAAAAATGGACCCACTTCATTTTGAATCATACATGACCATATTCCTTGCTTTACTCTCTCAGGCTCAAACTACATGTTATAGCAATCAGTTTCACCTGTGGCCACCAATGGCTAGAAGAATTTGACCATTTAAAATGTGCTGATTCTGAACAGTTCTATGGGGCAGGGGGTAGGGCAGGTGATCTTGTCCTCTCCATGCCTTTTCAAGTACCGAAATAGCACCTCCATATGGAGTGGGGCAAGATCATATGCCCCCTGCGCCAAGACTGTTTTTTAAAAAGCAAAGTAGGATCTTTATTAAAGATTTGATCTTTCTGTCCCTTGTATCTTTTTTTTTTTGCAGCCAAGACAGAGGTGACTTATGGCAAGAGAAGTTCAGACATGGTTTGCCATTGCCTGTCTCTGTGTTGCATCCCTGGACTTCCCTGGTAGTCTCCTATCTCAGTGCTAACAAGGGCTGACCCTGCTTAGCTTCTGAGATCTAATGCCATCAGGATAGCCAGGGCCCATGTATCTTACATTGATAAAATTCCCAGGAAATTTACCATGGGAAAATGTCATGGAAGGACCACTGTGTAGAGGCTGGAGACCCTAGCCTAATTCATACATGTGACTGACAGCTTCCCATATGGCACAGTGTGCATGCTGAAGATGAAAGTACATGCAGTCTGCCCGCTGCCAAGCAGTATGCAAGTGGTCTGGTATGATCTTATCCACGCCTTCAGCTGTCCCTGAAAACTATGGGGTGTGCTGGTAAAGCTAAATTTGGATTGAATTACAAGAGCAATGCTTCCCTTGGAGACTGCTATCAAAACAGAACAGATGATTGTGAGAGAGAGATCTGATCATTTCCACTAGCAGAAGGTACTTCTGGTAAAGGAACATAACTTTTGTGCTACCCCCCTTCTGCTGCCATCCACTGACCCCCCCCCCAAAAAAAGCTGTTCCTGTGGGATGGGGGATGGCATAATGGGCAAGTGAGAAGTCTGCAGCAGGAGGGGGGAAATGAGGGGAAATGAGCAAAAACCACCCCCTCTTACATTAATGGAAATTATTGTTGGGATCCTACCCCAAATGGCAAAATTGGAAAAGGTAAGCTTTGGATATCTTCCCTGTACCACTTCAGTTTTAACCTACTTCACTGACCTAAGAACTACAGAACAGAAGATCATAAAACACTCAGCGTGAACTGAGTAAAAGAGTTATATAACCAAAATCTGCGATATAAACCGACTTATAAATTTTCACCAGTATCAAAGATCCAACAAAGAGAAAGCTTTATAAATGATCCATATTTTGTTGGCCTTTCTTGTTGTGTCACCAGAAATGTTTACCGTTTCAGCAATTTCCTGAAGGCAGTTTTGCCATTTTTTATTTTTTTAAATTATTTTTATTTGTTATATTTATAACCCGCCCTCCCCACAAGCGGGCTCGGGGCGGCTCACATTGCCTGGCACAGTGTGGCAAGGTTCATATACAGCTAAAACATTTAAAACATTAAAACATTTAACACTATTAAAACATTTGAAGAAGATCAGAACTGTATCCTTTACAGGCAGTCAATATCCCCCCCCCCATTAGTTTTAGCACCTCCATGGAGTTAATATTACTTCACGTGTGAAATTTCCATTAACAATTTTTTCAGATTTTCTTTTTAAAAGCAAGAACACTTCCTATTGTAGCTTTTATAATCTAGGGATTGCATTTGCCTTCTCAAAAGAAACCAAAGGAAATGGTTAGAAAAGGACCAGATTGCTGATTGTCAAACTGACAGCAGCTCATGTAAACTGAACTGGAAAGGGTGCCTTGGAGCACATTTAGCTGTGTGACTTAAGATTAATAAACGTTTTGATGAAAACCTTGCCATAGTCTTCTGTCAAATGGTAAAGACAGTGTGACTTAAACGTGTGAAATTTTCCCCAAGTGTGTAAAATTCTTATATATCCAGAGAAAAATAGCACTAATAATGGACAACTGTAATTGACTGACATGAAAGGCAAATGTCAATTTGGCTAAACTGAAATCACAGTTAAAGTTAACATGCTCATTAAATAAAAAGCTGCAGAGTCTCTGAAGATCTATGGACTGCAAACACTTTAACTTTTCTCTCGATTATTCTGGGGTGGGGGCGGGGGAAGAGAACCACTTCACAAATGTGTATGTAAAGAAACACAGAAGATTTGACAAGAGACTCTGAAATCTCAGCTTCGTTTTATAAAAACAGCATGGTCTAAATTCATCTTCAGGCGGAAAAATAATTTCTCCTTGCAATAGTCTTAAAGAAATTGCTAGGATGTGAACAATTGCCAGTGTGTGAAATAGTGATGCTAATAAACTTGGAGTAGAGAGCAAGAAAAGTCAGTTCCCCTGATTGAAAGATCATATTATCTTTCCGGTTACATCACTTTTCCTCTTTGATGTCCGACTCAAATGCAGAGTTGAGCAGTTTTGCACCTTCGCAGTAGCTGCTTGAGCTCCAGGGTCATGGACAGCGTTCCCTCTAAGCTGAGTTAGTGTGAGCTAGCTCACAGTTTTTTAGCCTCCAGCTCACACATTTTTGCCTTAGCTCAGAAAGAATGGCTCCAGAACAAACTAATTTATGCAGTAACCAAATCGCTCACTCACAACTTTAATGCCAGTGGCTCACAAAGTAGAATGTTTGCTCACAAGACTCCACAGCTTAGAGGGAGCATTGGATAGCATGGCTGTGCCCTGTTAGTAAGTATACTTTTTGTGTTGCAGTTTACACCCACTTGGCACCTGCGCAGTTGGCAACATCTACTGTGACCGCGAGAGCTGATTGCAAGATTTATCACCTAACGTTGTGAGTGGGCAATGCCACTTTGTGTAAAGAACTTTCCTGAACAAATCGATCTGAAGTGAGACAGCTTGGCAGCCATTAATGGTCACTACGTAAACCGTCATAGTGAGGGGCACAGAGACAGACGGAGTCAGTGTAAATTGAAAAGTGTCATTTTGTCCTCCTTTTTGCTTTCAAACAATTTGCCTTTGCCTTCTAGGTTGGCTGGGGTGAGAGCAGCTGCAAGCAAAGAGCACATCACTGTACATGCACTGCCATGTTTTCCCGGCAGTAAGGTATGTTTGAGCTGCTTGCATTCCTCTGAACAGCCTGTTGAATATTTCGTGCCCTGTATAAACAGGTTGCTTACCTGTAAATGATGAGCTTTGAGTGGTCATCTGTGCAGTCACACCTATGGGATTATGCGCCTGCACTGATCCAAATTGGTGATGTACAAAGCTCACAAAGGGATTTTCGTACCTTCCCCTCAGGCACACGCAGGAACCCCACTGCGCATGCCCAAGGGGAGGGGCATAGACATCCCGCCAGTTCTTTCTGACCGCTGTCATGTCAATAAACAAATAAACATACTGAAGTGACAGCAGTGGGGAAGGATGGGCGGGTGGTGTGACTGCTCAGATGACCACTCAAAGATCATCAGTTACAGGTAAGCAACCTGTTTATCTTCTTCATGGTTTCTGTGCATCACACCTATGGGAGATTGAAAAGCAGTGGCTCACCTGGAGGTGGGAGCTGTCGCAAATTCAATGCTCTGCCGATGAAAAGACTAGGCGACCGAGGCCCACTCTGCTACGAACATAGACAGCGTAGTGCTTGATGAAAGTGTTCGGAGTAGACCATGTCACAGCCCCACAGATCGCCGACAGGGAAGCACCCTTCAAGATGGTTGTAGATGTAGCCATGGATCTTGTGGAGTGTGCTTGCACAGGCAAGGGCAACGGGCATTTAGCCAACAGGTAGCACAGCTTCATTGACTCAACAATCCATTTGGAGAGACATTGTGCTGAGATCTTTTTGCCCATGGAGTAACTGGAGTAGGAGACAAATAAGTTCTTGTGCCTCCTACTTGAATGTGTCCTGTTCAGGTAAAAAAGCAGCGCCCTCTTTACATCTAGAGTGTGGAGGAGTCGCTGTTGTCCATCTTTTGGATCAGGAAAGAAGTCTGGAAGCAAGATCTCCGAGCTGAGGTGGAATTCAGAGTCCACTTTAGGCAGGAAAGAGATGTCAGGCATCAATCTAATTCCATCCGGTAGGAAGACAAGGAAAGGTGGGTCACGGCGAAGGGCCACAAGTTCACCCACCCTCCTGGCTGAGGTAATGGCAAAGAGAAAGGCAATCTTCCATGCCACAAGCCTCAGATCACAAGTTGCCATAGGCTCAAACGGTCTCCCCATCAGCTGGTGCAGTAGCAGCAGCATGTCCCACATGGGTACTGGTGAACGGATTGGTGGATACAGGTGCAGGAGACCCTTCAGGAACTTCTTTGAGATTGGGTGAGAGAAGACCAAGAAGCCCCTGATACCAGTATGGTAAGCTGAAATGGCAGACAAATACACTCTGATTGAGGAGTGCAAAAGGCCCTTCTCGGCCAGCGAAAGCAAAAATTCTAAGACCCGGTTCAGGGCCACAGAAAATGGAGATGCGCCAGAGGGCTGTAAGAAGGTCAAGAAATAAGACTACTTTCTACTGTAAGAGCATCTGGTAGAGTCCTTCCTGGCATTGAGTAACACAGTGTTGACTCTATCTGAAAAGGTCATGTGTCCACGAGACAGGCCGTTAGTTTGAGCTTGTGGACCTCATGGAACAGTAGAGTGCTGTCTTCCACTAGGAGGAGATCTGACACCTGCGGAAATGGATGGTGAGCCTTGGTCAGGGAGAGGAGGTTGGCAAATCAAGGTTGCCTCGGCTACCAGGGAGCAATGAGATTGCACCTTGTGCGGATCCCCATGAGCTTTTGGATTGTCTTCAACAATAACAGTAGAGGGGGAAACATGTACAGAAAATTCTCATTCCATGGATAAAGGAGCCCATCTCCCAAGGCCTTGGGATCTTGAGCTCCTCTGCAACAGAAAAGGCTGCACTTCACATTGTGCTGGGTGGCAAATATATCAATGTGAGGCATGCCCCATTTTTTGAAGATGGGACATAGGTAGGTCCAATTCAGCTCCCGGTCGTGACGGTGAGATAGTCCCCTGCTGAGCAGGTCTGCCTGTACATTGGCACTGCCAGCGATGTGTGAAGCAATGGGGGAAATGTGCAGAGGGATGCACCAAGCCCAAAGTTCCAATGCTAGACGGCAGAGACTGCGGGAGACCATTCCACCCTGCCTGTTGATGTAACCGAGGGCAGTTGTACTGTCTATCAACACAGTCACACATTGCCCTGAGAGAAGAGGCTGGAAGCATTGGAGGGCCAGTTTGATAGCCAAAAGCTCCAGAAAATTTATATGGTTCTTTGTGGTCAAGGCATTCCACTTGTGACCTATGGAGAGGCTGTTGAGGTGGGCTCCCCAACCCCACAATGAGGCATCTGTTGTAAGAGTGAGGCCAGGAGTGAGGGGATGGAAGGGAACTCCTTCTGTCAGGTTGTCCTCTAGCGTCCACCAAAGAAGTGAGTCGTGGGCATCCCATGATGGAGAGAGATGAATTGATTGGGGCTTCCTGAGGGGCTTGAAGTGCCAGAGGAACCAGGGCTGGAGTGGCCACATGTGTAGCCTTGCAAAGCGAAGAACAGCTGTTGTCGCTGCCATCAATCTGGATAGCAGACGATGTGTCCTGGATCTGGATTTGTTCTGCAAGAGTGGCTAGAGTAAGGGCTCTGTCCCGAGGCAGGAAAGCTTTGCCTTCCCTGGAGTTGAGTACTGCCCCTATGAACTGCACTCTCTGACAAGGAACCAGCTGTGATTTCTTGTGGTTGACCTGGAGGCCGAGATCCTGAAGGACATCTAGGGCCTGAGACACCTGATGTGTGAGAAGGTCCCTGGAAGGTGCTAGAAAAAGCCAGTCATCAAGATACGGGAACACCGTCAAACCATAGAGGCGAAGATATGCTACAATGACCATCATAGTCTTGGTGAAGACCCAAGTTGCCGTACTGTGGCCAAACAGTAGACTCCTGTATTGGTAGTGGCTGCCTCCTATCACAAAATGGAGATATTGTCGATGGGAGAGGTGGATGGTCAGATGGAAATAGACATCCTCGAGATTGAGAGTAGCCATCCAACAGTCCTTGGACAGAAGGGGCAGAATGACTGGTAGAGATGTCATTTTGAATTTCCGGTATTGTGTATAGGCATTGAGGCCTCGAAGGTCTAAGATCAGTGTCAGGTAGTCCTGCCATGATGGATGGAGAAGGGTGGGCGGATGGGCTTTGTGTTGTGAAGGGCGGGAGGTTGGGATCGTGGGGTGTTGATTTTTGCACCTGGAGTGTTCGAATGGAATGTGGAGGGCCAGGCTGTGCAGGCTCTATCTCAGGTAGACTTAACATGCTGACCTTGGAGGAGACAGGCTGTGAGCTTCCTATCGCTTTCAAAGCTACAGCTTGGCTGGGAAAATGGGGGCGGTGGGAACTTCATTAATTATTATAATCTCCAGTTCCCCGCGCGCATACTATGCATTCATTGGTGGAAGGGGGGTCCCCATTCACCCCCTTTCTGGTATAACTGCTTGCTTTTTGTAACCACGTTATTCTGAACAATGTATCTGTTCCAGTAACCTACTATTGCAGCTTTAAAAAAATAAATACTATTCTTGCTTCAATGAACAGGACCTGGTGTTTGGCTGACTAGGCTAGGGACTCTGACAATCAGCCTCGGTCCACCATCTCTTTTGGGAACCATGAAGTACTGGGAATAAAAACCTCTGCCCTGGTGGTCTAGAGGCACAGGTTCTATGGCCCATTTTGATAGGAGTGTGGCGACTTCTTCAAGGAGGAAGGGCAATGGTGGAGTAGTGGCAACTGTAGGAAGAGGTGGAAAATCCAGAAATTCTATGGACTAGCCACTGGCCAGGATAGAAAGGACCCATTGGTCCAACGTAATGGTGGTCCAGGCATGTAGATACGGGTAGAGTCAGGTAGGGACGGAAGTGGAAGGCAGGTGGGAGTCAAAGGCCCTGTTTGTTGGACTTTGGTTGTTTTGGTCTGGGCTGTTGTTGTGTTGCCCTGAACCTCTGTCTGGATTGATATGGATGTCTGTTTCCAGACATAGACTGGTGTGATCTGTATCCTCTGTCTGGCGATGGCTTAGTATGCTGTTGCCTGGAGCTATTCCTGGACCAAGAATGAGGACGAAAAGACTTCGATGGGGTGGTGACACCCAATGACCTAAACGCCTTGATACTTTTATCCATTTCCTGCAGGGCAGAGTCTGTGGAAGCGTTAAAGAGACCTTGGCCATTGAAAGGTAGGTCCTTGATGTATGTCCTTGTATCCGCAGGGAGCGAGGTGGTTCTAAGCCAAGAATGCCCTCAGAGGGCTACTGCTGAAGACAACATCTTTGAAAATGTGTCCAGAGTGTGCTTAAAAGAGTTAATAATTTGCTTAGAGAGTAACAGCCCTTCCCTCTGTAACTTTCTGGGCTCCTGAAGCTCGTCCACAGGAAGTGACAAGAATTTGGTAAAATGCTCCCAGAGAGAGTATTTGTACCGTCCCACGCAGGCAATGTAATTTGAAGTTTTGATTCTGAGGGCTCCTGCAGAATAGAAATGTCTGCCCATTGAATCCAATTTCTTACTCTCCTTATCCGAAGGTGTAGCCAAAGTTCGCTTGCTTTCCAATGAGGACTAAACGACCATCGAGTACGGTTTCGGATGAACATGAAGGAATTTCACGTCAGTCTCCTGAGCCCTGTACATATGATCCAGGTGCTGGGAGGATACTGGAACAGAGGATGGTTGGTCCCATGGGGCCCTAGCAGCCTGGAGCAGGACAGGCGACATCAGAAGGGCGATTGATGTGGAGGTATCTAGCTGTACAACACTGAAGACCATGTCCGATACCAACAATCGAAAGTCCCAGCAAATGAGCCATTTGTTTGATCATATCCACATATGAAGAGAGATCTTTGGAAGGGGAAATGAGCAGATTGGCAGTCACCGCAGGATCTGGTGAAGGGTTGTCAGGGGACTTGGGGCATTCTGAGGCATCGGTGTTGGACTCGGAACCCGAAGATCCCGAGGGTGACAATGGTGCTGGCAGTGTGGGCTCTTCCTCCACCCCAAAAAGGGCCCCCGATATCAGAATGGACTGAGAAGGTACGGAGGGCCCAGGATGTAACGGAGATGGAGGATGTGGAGGTTTCCTCCAGAGGCTTAGAAACTGTGGTGGAAGGCTTAGCTCTGCGTTGTGGAGAGTGGGAAGGACGTAACCTTCTGTCCCAGTCCAACTGTGGTCAAGGAGTCATCCACGGCATCGATGTCGACATCGGGTATGATGAGAACCAGAAAGGCATATGTTGCTGATGGTCACATGGAGGCAGCATAGGTGGCTCAAAATAGGTCGGGGAATGTGGTCTCGACTCTCGTCTGGGCGAGTAGGAAAACCTTGGAATGATGGTAATCTTCCATTTGATACTGACGTTCTTCTCGCCTGGGAGACTTGGATGGACGGTCTCCATGTCCAGGGGATCTGGATCAATACCAGGAGTCCACCCGGGATCATCTACTCACCCAGGAAGATGCCGAAGGCAAATGATCCTTGTGAGGTCTGTGGAGGACTACTTCTTCCACATCGGACAGCAAGAGTGAGATAGGTCTGGCACCGATGGGAGCCCCTGATACTGGGGGATTTAGCTGCTGGATGGGCAAGTCAAGTAACTTGATTGGTGGTAACACAGGCAGCTCCGGCTCGGTAGGGTTGACAAAGTCAGGTTGCACCTACTGCAGAGGGGGTAATGCAAAGCCCATTTGTTTGCCAATGCCGCTTTTGCTGTGAGGCTTATGCGTGGTCTTTTTGAAGCAGACTTCTCCTTGTCATGCTTCTCCTTCTTCTTCCTCTTAACTGGGGTTGAGGCCGAAGAAGTGTGTTTTGATGCTGGACACTTCGAAGACATACCCGCATCGGACACTGACATGGGACGGGGAGGCTGGATCGATGTCGAGGTCTCCGATGTTGACAGAAGTTCAGCTGGACGGGCATCTGAGGACTTCTCAGCAGACATTGTTCCAGCTGGTAGAGGAGCCAAAGCAGACTCCCAGAGAGATACTCGGAGCCTTGTGGCCCTGTTCTTGTGGGTCTGATTAGAGAACTTGGAGCAGTGCTGGCAAGTCTCTGGACAGTGGGCTTCCCCAAGACAAATAATACAAAGAGTGTGCAAAAAACAAAAAGAAAAACAAAGTGAGCAATCCCTCGTAAGAGGGAAAAGTACTTTCACACTGACCGGCAGAAAATGAGCTGTTAACAATGTGGCGGTCAGAAGAGAACTGGTGGGATGTCCACGCCCCACCCCTTGGGCATGCGCAGTGGGGTTCCTGTGCATGCCTGAGGGGAAGGTGCGAAAATCCCTTTGTCAGTTATGTAAATCACCGATTTGGATCAGTGCAGGCGCATAATCCCACAGGTGTGATGCACAGAGACCACAAAGAAGATCTGAGTAGGGTATATGCAAGGACAGTAGTTAGTGCTGCTTTTAAAAATATTTTTCTTTACTTAATATATTTTTAGTTGAAATTTGTTCTGTTATTTAAATCTTAATAAATCCATTCCCTAAATTAAGCCTTATGTCCAGCATTTGCCTAGTTACCATGCTATGTCAAGATCTCCCAAAGTATTCATGAGGGTACTGCTGGCATAAAGGAAAAGAAACCTCAAGTGGTAACAGCATCCTGACTAGACCAGCCCACAGATTACACATGTGAAAGAAAGAAAGAAAGAAAGAAAGAAAGAAAGAAAGAAAGAAAGAAAGAAAGAAAGAAAGAAAGAAAGAAAGAAAGAAAGAAAGAAAGAAAGAAAGAAAGAAAGATTTTCATGAAGAAGAAAAGGTGCTGAATAAATTAAATTCCCAGTAGGAATAGGTAACATGCTGTAGGCTCAGTGAAACACTTCTAAAAGGAGAGTAAAGTGCCGTCCAAAGACAGACAGATGTAAATCTAAGAAGGTCTCCCTTGGAACAGGTCAAGTTGTCAGTTTGGTGTAGTGGTTAGGAGCGTGGATCTAATCTGGGAGAACTGGGTTTGATTCCCCATTCCTCCACATGCAGCTGCTGGTGTGACCTTGGGTCAGTCACAGTTCTCTCACGAGCTCTCTCACCTCACCTCACAGGGTGTCTGTTGTGGGGAGGGGAAAGAGATTGTAAACTGCTCTGTGACTCCTTCAGGGAGTGAAGGTGGGATATAAATCCAATCTTCTCCTCCTCCTCCTCCTCCTCCTTCTTGACAGCCTGTTGTCCAGCTGGCCAATGGCCTCTTGGCTGCTGCCCTCTGCAGCGTCAGCCAAGGAGTGAAGCCTATACCAAATGAGATCCAGCTGTGCCTAACTGCTAGTGTTGTGAGTAGGGATTTGTCATGGTTCTGGGACAATCTACATGGATATTTGAAAAGTAAATTACTTTGTATGCATAGTTTAGTGACTTTAAGTCCTCATTATTCTGTTAATCTGATTTTTGAGAACTAGAATTAAGCTTTAGGCATTGATTAACAATGGGGAAAATCAGTAGGAGCCATGGGCTTAGCAGGGATTTAAGTAGTTAAAATTAGGAACTGAACCATAGTTACCCTTTTTCTGGAAGTCTGTCACAGAGTTGCTTGTAGGGATTCCCCACCCCACAAAGTGACACAATCCTAAAACATGAAGCCCACCTGATTAAACTGATTTCCTTTCACCGGGACACTAAAAGACACAGAGAGACTTGGCATCATCAAAAAGGAACTGGAGATTTCATGGGCAGATGGCATGGTTCCTTCTCTAACTGAGTGCCTTTTGGAAACAGAAGGTTATTTAGATCTGGTCAGGTTTTGTAAAAAGTCTAGTCTCTACAACTCAGGTTGGCTCAACAAGGCAATCTTGGAAGGGTAGAATAGCTATGATGGAGAAGGCGAAATAAGAGTATATAGGTACATGTTAGCTTATGTGATAACAAGGCCATTTCCGGATGCATATTTACCCCACCGTTTCTCTGCATCTAATTCTGTTTGCCTTTACTCTGGATTAAGTGCTTGCGACTCTACACCTCCGGATTTCTCCCCCAGGAATCACAAAGTATGTGAACCGTGCATTCTGCATCTGCAACCAAACCCCACCATTTTTGCTTAATTGCAGTTAATGTCACTTGTGACCTGGGGGGGGGGGTTGTGTCAAATCGCCAGTGACCTGGTCAAGTGTGTGCAAAAGGGATGGGGCACACTGCACCCTCCCCTTTCTCTTCTCTCCTCCCTGCTCTCCCACCCACATTCAGCTCACCACCACTGGGCTACTCTTTCAGTCCCCTTCCCTGGCACCTTGTTCAGGGCACCAACAAAATGTCACGGGAAGCCGTTTGTTGTGGCGGGAAAACCTACCCTGCTGCTCCGGCCATGGTGGGTGGGTCTTCCTGGCTGTGGTGAGCTCCGGATCTCAGCCAAGGAGCTTTGGGAGTGGGAAGGGTTTGACACCCTCCCCCCATTCTCCCTCCCCCCCATGTACGGACTTCCAGCACCACTAACTGAGCTTTTCACAGATGGTGATGATTCCCTTCTTTTTTGTTTTAGATTTGTTATTTTAAGAGAAGCCATCTCATGAGCTATTTTTGTCCACATGGAGAAACTTTTCCCATTCTGGTGTCAATTTCATTCCGTGCTGCCTATCAGCCCCCTTTATTTTGTTTGTCCATCCCAGGTTCCCCCCTTGCCCCTCGCACCTTCCATGTAATTCCTTCTTGCTCAGTTCCATGAATGAAATTGCTTTTCCCCCAAAAGTGAATCGAAGAAGGAAAAAAGAAAGACAGATTCAAGCCCAACCATGCTGCTGATGGCCCTGCACCCGTTCCAATGGCAGAGGCAAGCTCAGGGCCTTGGCCATTTTACAGAATGCAGAGATCCTTTTGACTTTTGTCCCAGTGCCTGCGAACATGAAAGTCTTTGGGGAACAGCTTGAGAAGAAAGCCCAGCTCAAATCTTGCACCACACCCATACAATACTTTCCCTTCAGATACAAGCACAACAAAGGACTTCTGTACCTACCCTGGGGAGAGTGTAGAAGGGGGTGGGCAGAGGAGTGGCCTTTGCATTAGAGTTCTTGGCACATGGCTGTTTTCAATCTGCTCCTGGAGATTGATTTCCCTGACGAGGTTTCTTGTGGCTTCCTGCATCCTCCCTCCTCTAATTAGGGAGAATACTATTTATGCAGCCAAATTCTGATTAGGATCATTTGTTCAACCATTTCCACCCAAATCATGTCTATCTTATTTGTATGTTTAAGAGTACTGGAACCTCAACAAGCACCATCAAAGTTCTTCAGCTTTTTTTTTTAGTCACTCCACGTCCTCATATTCTGAGGGGCTATGTAGCCAAAATAAACAGGGGTCAATTCATTTGCCTGGTCTATCTCAGAATTGTGTCCCAGGTTTCACAGCTTCAAAAATCTCTCCAGTGCTCTTATCAAATAAATGGAACTCAAAGAGTTTCAGCATCCTGCTCCAATTCACATGTAGGCAAGCTATTGACCTGCTGTCACTGTACATTTTCTGGATCTTGACACATTTGCTGAATTGGCTTCAGAGTTTACAAGACAACTAATTTTACATTGTGTTTCCCATATAACAAGTTAACTGCAAGAAAGTTGAAATGTGGCTAACGGTTTGAAAGGAGCAAAGCGATGGGCAATTCCTGAAGTTATGTCCTCCAAAGTTTAAAAATAAAATTGTGCACGCAGAAAATCCAAGTTCTGCATCAAGGAAAAGCTGAAATCTGATTTTTTCTAATAGTGCAAAACAGAATGGCTTCCCACGTAAATGACATTACATTCATGACCCTGAGTTTACTACTTTACTTCCTCCCATCTAAAGAAATGGGTACAATCATGACAGACTTCCAGTGATCCTGTAGGACACTACAAGGCCATGCTCCATCCTTGGGAGTTATATTTTATTTTAGCTTTCTGTTTAGCTTAGCCCTATCTTATCTTAGCCTTAGCTAAATTTAGTTTTCAGTTTTCTACCTGTTTTCTTTCCCCCCCCCGCCCCCAGCAAACTCAGTGCCATAATCTCCTCTCCCTCCCTTGTTCAGGTGTGTTTGAAGCAGCTTGAAGGTTTTTCCTTTTTCTTCTCCTCTATTAGCATGTGGTTGAATTAGTGAAAATAGAAGTCTGAAAGTAGAAGTTTGACCCGAGTGTGTGGCTATATATTTAGTTACATGTTCATTTGAGTTTATTTTGAGTTTTATGTTTTACCCTTCATGTGTTACAGTTTTCTTAGGATATTACCTTACCCAATTATTCATTTATATTGCATTTACATTTATTTATATTATACTGTTATCTAGTTCTTTCTGTGCAATTTAGGCTTTTTAAGGCCTTTTTATCTGGTGGGTTTTAAAAATGGGGTCCAACAGAAAGATCAATCTACCAATATTAATTTACCTTTTCCATATGTAATTAATGAATTAATGAAATTATCAAATAATTATTAGTGTCTTAGATTTTTAGTGTTTTTAAAATTTAAATCTGCAATAGATTAATCAGCTTCTAGGGTCTTTGTGTGTGTGCTGGCTGCAAGATGGGCAAGGGCTGTACTCCATTGCTGGGGTTTTATTCTTTATATTATCATGTTTTATTAAATGTATTTTTTGTTATCCGTTTGTTTTTGCTCTTTTAATTGCCCTCTTAATTTCCCCCTTCTCCTCGACTTCTCCACCCCCCAGCTTTGTCTTTCAATTTTATCAATATCAATGCGAGGGAGTGCAAGGAATGCTTCTGACAAGATTTCCTCCACTCACATTTATTTCTCTCTCCTCTCCCTTTTAAGTGCCTTCTAATTTAGTTTGAAGTGACTGATTAATTTAGGTCTAGTTCATGGTCATTTGTTCTGTTCGGTGAGTATGTGGGTCTATGTTTTAAATTGTATACAGGCTTTTGGAGCCATTGCTGAACCACCGGGTAGCTCACCTGTTGTAAGTGTAAGCCCTAGAGGAGTATATTAGATATATCCAGTCTAGATATATATAAAAGGCTAGCCTAGGCAGAGAACAGGCAGGAAGAGAAGGAAGTCAGTGCAATTGCTTCCCAGACATACCTCAGCTCACCTTCATACAAATGCTAATAGATGTAGCACGAGAGATAATGGATGGGTTGAGCCCTTCCCCTTCTCCAGGCAGGAAACAGAAATTTGGAGGATTTAAGACTAGAACAGATCCAGGAATAATCTCCAGGAAAGAGACTTCAAGAAAAGCTTCCTTGACCTGGCCTGACAAGGACAATGGGAGGAGGAACAGATATGATAAAAAAAACTCCTTGCAGCTGGAAGGAAGTCTCTTTTCCTTGGGTGCTGAGTCCATGAGAGGAGACAGAACTCTCCACTGAGGAGGCAGCCATTTTGACCATGTGCTCACCTGGAGAGATGAAAGAAAATGTCAAAGTAATAGAAACTCTATAGAGAGCTAGAACTCCTAAGCTAAAGATCCTGTCCTATATTTCAACAACTGATGGGGAATGTATAGAGAGAGGGACAAAAGATTTGTGTACTATCCGTTTCTTTTATATCACTTGCTCAGTCTGGTGCTGTGCTGAAAGTATGCATGCAAACATTTTCTCTTAATAAATACTTTATAACTTTTGATGTTGGCTGTGGTTTTCTGTATCACATATCATCTCTGTATCTCCACCATCTTGGACACACTATTTTAAGACAAGTGCTGGGGGAAGGCAGACCATTGGCAAGTGGCTATTCCTCCATGGGTGCACAAGGTAGTAATCTGTCCCTGTGGTGACCAGGAGCTGGGCAGCAGGAGACACAGAGGCAAGGCCTCCAAACTTAGAAGGGAAACTGGGAGTCCTGACTCTCCCAGGGGGCTATTCCTTACAAAGGTCAGGTGGTGGTGGCAGGCCACCCAAAATGAAAGGCCTCTCCAGATGTTGAGAAAAGCTTGAAAGGCTGGGTGGAATAGGGCCTTCAGGCCTGAGCAGACCCATTCTGCCACAACTGCCCAGGACTATTTGAGAACCTGATAGTACCTTGCCTCTTATTGACTTGAGCGTTTCACATAAAGATAAGACTTCCATCCGCAACTATTCCTTTGAAGACCTCACTGAATCTCATAAAGCACTGCTGGCAGCTGATCAAGAGTACATGGTTGCTTGCTTGAAATCTTTGCAGAGCTAACTTGACTCCTTCTGTATTAAACTAGGTGATTCAGTTGAACCTTCTTTGGTGGATACCCCTCCCTCCCCCTATATTAGATTCTAGTTCTAAACCATTAGAGATCATTGAATCTAAGAGAACTTGACTTTAGGGGAAGGTGTAGGAGTCTAGATTTTTAACAACCCTAATGATCTAACAAAATTTAACCAGACAGAACACTTTAGTACAATTAAAGCAGAGGTACACCCCCCTCCTCTGTTATTGTCATCACTGGTAAAACCTGATTTTGATTTTATTCCAGCAACTAGATCTAATGTCGCTGTCCTTGACTCAGGTATGATTTTTTTTCGAAGAACAGGATTAGATAGCAATCTGTGTCTTCTTTCATGGAATGCAGCTGGATGGGAATTAAGGATTGCCAACAAGGAGATCTTAAATTTTTAAAATCATTTGGATGTTATCCTTCTTCAGGAGACTTGATCAGCAGCCAAAATCACCCTGCTCAGCTATCAATCCCTCTCTATTAAAGTTAACAACATAAACAATAAGGGAATATTAAGGGGGGGGGGTGAGCCTATTTCAAGAGAGTGTCATTACCAACATGAAACCTATGATTGTAGACTCCATTATTGCTCAAACTAGTTTGATCTCTGTTGACATCTGGCAGTTGTTGATAATAAATGCTTATGTACCTCCTCAGCATAACCTGAAGGGTAGTAGGCTATAATGGGATAAGTTCCCCCCCCCCCCCGTGTCACCATGCTGAATTGTTCTGTCCTAATGTTCCAGTTATCCTGGGCGGGGTTTTTTAAATGCACATATTGGTACTAATCCAGACATCTCTCAAGGACTGGAATCCTGGTCCCTGGATCAATCTTTCTTCTTTTCTGGGTCCACAATTTTTCGAAAGATAAAATGGTGAACTTGGTGGACCCTTTTTGACCTGGTAACCTGTCAAATTAGGGCTAATAATTGTAAGTGGCAATGCTAGATTTGATAAGGCAGGGGACTTTACCTATCTTTCCATCAAACGGTATAGTCGGATTAACTATTTCCTGGTTTCATTCTCCATCTCTGACTGCATTAGATCATTTCAGATGGGAAATCCCTATGATAGTGACCATTCACATCTACAGTTGGAACTGAACCTGGGATTAAAAGTACATGTATTAAGGTCAGGAAATGGTCTCCTAAATTGGTGCTATGACTTTTGTCAGTGCTAAACTTGCCAATCACGTTGGATTTAAAGAACAGGGTTCTTTCTGGACTGCTCGAATACATCCTAAAAACTTCCTCCAGTGCCTGTTTTGATTTCAGGAGGATTGTGGACCCCTTTGGCTTGATAAATTCTGTAAAATTTTGAAGAGAAGGAAATCCCAACTGCTATCCAGTTTTTACAGAACAAATTCCCATTTCACTCTTCTGCAGTATTTACAGGCCAAATGTCAACTTTCTGCGTATAGCTGGATAAAGAAAAGGGTCTATCAGAAACATTATTGGTTGAAATTATTTCAGGCCTCCTCTGTGTGGGATTCATGCAAATTCTGGCATTTGGTAAACGACAGTAGAAGACGCTCTCCCTCTTCTTGTTCAGTGATCCTTACAGACTGGGAGAATTACTTTAAAACCATTTTTAACAATTCCATCTCTTTGCCAGAAGGCCCTTCTCTGAATACAAATCTTAGCCATTTGGAAAACAGAAATCTTCAGCTTACTGGGAAAGTTGAGGAATCACCTGGCCCTAACTGGGTCGCTGGTGAGCTTCTCAAGTTAGACACTGATTAATGGGCTCCAATTTTAGCTGTTGCATCACTGTCATTGATAATTCTGGCAAAATCCCACATATATAGTGTCAGGCTATAATTGCTCCCATTCTCAAAATAATTTAAAAAATGGATTGTTTGATCTACCAGTTAATTATTGCCCCATCAGTTTACATTCAATTCCTGGGAAATTATATGATGCCCCCCTCAAATCTAGACTGCATGAGTGGATGAAAAATTCCTCTGTAATAGGACTAGAACAAACTGGTTTCCAGGAGTGGTCCTCTCTGCTTCATCACACTTATACCCTTTCTTTCTTGGCAGATAAATACAACTCTCATAGAAGGAAGCTATATACAACTATCTCTCCTATATATAGGAGAGCCAGTTTGGTATAGTGGTTAAGAGCAGGGACTCTAATCTGGGACAACTGGGTTTGATTCCCCACTCCTCCACAAGCAACTGCTGGTGTGACCTTGGGTCAGTCATACGTTCTTTCAGAGCTGTTCTCTCAAGGGCAGTTCTCAAGAGAGCTCTCTCAGCCTCACCTACCTCACAGGGTGTCTGTTGTGGGGAGGGGGAGGGAAAGGGATTGTAACCCACTCTGAGACTCCTTCAGGTAGTGAAGGGTGGGGTATAAATCAAATCTCCTCCTCCCCCTCCCCCTCCTCCTTTTTTTATTTATCTGTGTTCTGCATTTGACTTGATCTCTTGCCCAAATCTCTGGAACAAATTGGAATAGCTGTACATGACACCAAGGCTATTAGTTTTTATTAAATCACAGGACTCTACATCATTTGTTAAGGTTAGATGTCCTGCTACTGGAAACTACTCCAACTTAATCCCCATAACAAAAGGCATCTAAGAGGTCTGTATTTTGACCCCTGAACTTTTTAATTTATATCTACATGTCCTGCCTCTTAAGCTAAAACATGGGCCCATTTCGCACACGGAACTGTGCCACCGTCAATCCTCCCGTTGCCCCTTTTCCATTGGTCAATTTCCCACTCGAAGCCGCATGGCCGCATTTTGACCCGCAGCTTCACCTGATTCTCCCCACGGTTTCATGATCCTGTTTTTGAGGATCATGAAACCGCAGGGAAAATCAGGTGAAGCCGTGGGTTAAAATGTGGGCGTGCTGCTTTGAGTGGGAAATTGACCAATGGAAATGGGGCAAAGGGTGGCATGACAGCAGCACAGCTCCTTGTGCAAAATCGGCCATAGAAACTTTCATCCTCCTAAAGTGTGTACTTGTCACCTGCTGATTTTATTGTATGCAGATGATACTGCGCTACTCTCCCGTATGAGAGTAGGGTTGAAACATTTACTTCATGTTTCAAAATATTGCCATGACAAATAACTGGTTATCAACTACAGTAAATCAGTAAATCAAAGATCTTGGTCTTTCAGAAAGCTAGAACTCCTATGAATGTAAGTCAGCCGTGGATAAGCAGTGGACACTTAATAGACTAAGTGAAATTGTATTGTTACCACAGGTTCCACTTTACAGCTTCCAGCACTTGGTCTACTCATCTTAACCATGTCTTGGAAGGAACGGAAGTCCATTTAGCTACTATTCTGAGATTCTGTTTTCAGTATGGAGGTCAGTCAGTTCCAATGGCAGTGGAAGTTTACCGTGCAAAAATTCTGTCCTTCCAGTTCCTATTTGGATCTCTGCAGCCTCAAGTAGGTTAGACAGTGTGCTGGCTTCTTTCCTGTGCACTCTTCTGTGTGCCCCCAAATACATCTCAAATTCTAATTTATTATTGGAAACAGGCTGTAGTCAAATTTCTTTTATAGCCTGGGCAGCTGCAATAAAGTTTAAACTGTTCCTAGTACAATGTGAGTCTATACCTGAGCTTTTCAAATGGACCCAGTTTGACTGCCATAAATCATCTTGGGATAAGTTCATGGAAGAGAAGTTGCTCCATCTAGGGTTCAGTCAGTGTCTATTACCCACAGTTGTCCCAGAAATTAGAAAGAAGGCTCTCATTTTGCTAAGGAGATTCATTCAGGAGGCTATCAATTTAGAAGCCAAGAGATGTTATTCCTCTGTCGGGGGGGGGGCTTTCAGCCCCTCTTTTTCCTGTTTTGCCACATTATTTTACCTTTTTAACGGTTCCACTTTTTGCCAACTATTCTTCCTGGCTAGAACAAATGCTTTCCCACTTGCAGAGCTGTCAGGTCGCTGTGAGGGGATTAGCCACCCCCAGAGACTCTGCCCTTGTGGCAGAGAAGTAACTGAAACTTTAGCTCATTTTCTATTTAGTCGCCATCTGTACTCTTCTATAAGAGCCAATTTAATATTGCCTTTATTGAGCAGGTTTCCCTGCTGCTCAGAGGATTTCCATCTGCCATATCTTTTGGCTGGCAATGACAGAAGTGTAACTCTGGCCATGGGAAAGTTTATATTCCATGCGCTTAGAATCAGGCAGGCATACGTTAAAAATAATAACTTTGGGCTTAAGTCCTAGTGGGACTACAGACTCTATTTGTTTTGCCAAGGTGCCTTGGGGCATGTAGATGTTCTAATTTTGGTACAGGAACAGGGTAACATTCACACACAGGGCAAAATGTACATCACTTAGGGATGTTGTGATGGCAGCAGCTGACATTGGGTGGCCTCTTTGCTGAGAAGGACCCAGTCAGGCTGCAATGCATTGCTTTTGCAGAATAAACAGAGGTTTGTGGATACTGTCCCCATAACCCTCCAAATATCTGCCACTATACACCATTGTTCTCTAGTTGTAGAAATTGCAGGAGGAATGGGATCTACTTTGGCATGCATTCTACTTAGATAGGGGCACCAGAAGCTTCCAAAAGAGCCCAAGGTGGATAATCCAAATGCAAGAAGCAATCTCAATAATTAGTCCAAGTTAACAAGTATGCCTGATGATATGAACTAAGATCAGGGAAACCAAATACTCCTTCACTGAATGGAAGCTGCATCTTCTTATGACTCAGCATGGGTTCTGTAAGGGAAGATCTTGTCTCACTAACCTGTCAGTGTTCTTTGAGGGGGTGAACAAACATGTGGACAAGGGGGACACAATAGATATTGTTTACCTTAACTTCCAGAAAGCTTCTGATAAAGTTCCTCATCAAAGGCTCCTAAGTAAGCTCAAAAATCACGGGATAAAAGGACAAGTCCTTTTGTGGATCAAAAGCTGGCTAATTAATAGGAAACAGAGAGTGAGTATAAATGGGAAATTTTCTCAGTGGAGGGTAGTAAGAAGTGGGGTACCACAAGGATCAGTACTCGGTCTAATGCTTTTTAACTTGTTCATTAATGATTTGGAGTTGGGAGTAAGCAGTGAAGTGGCTAAATTTGTGGATAATATTTATTTATTTATTTTATGACATTTATACCCCGCCCTCCCTGCGAATGGGCTCAGGGTGGCTTACATAAGGCACCAAGTGTATTCAGTATACAAGTTACATAATACAAAATACAAATTTAAAACAGCAGTTGTTCAGGGTGATGAGAACGAGGGAGGATTGTGAGGCACTCCAAAGGGATCTGTCAAGGATGGGCGAGTGGGCATCAACATGGCAAATGGGGTTCAATGTGGTCAAGTGCAAGGTGATACACATTGGAGCCAAAAATCCTAACTATAAATACATGTTGATGGGGTCCAAACTGGGAGAGACTGACCAAGAGAGAGACTTGGAGTTGTAGTAGATAACTCACTGAAGATGTCGAGACAGTGTGTGACCGCAATAAAAAAGGCCAATGCTTCCCTGGGGATTATTAGGAAGGGTAGAAAACAGATCAGCCAATATCATCATGCCCCTGTATAAATCAATGGTGGGATCTAATTTGGAATACTGTGTACAGTTCTGGTCACCACACCTCAAAAAGGATATTATAGCTTTGGAAAAAGTGCAGAAAAGGGCAACTAGAATGATAAAAGGGTTAGAAGACTTTCCCTATGAAGAAAGGTTAAAGCGCTTGGGGCTATTTAGCTTGGAGAAACAATGGCTGAGGGGTGACATGGTCAAGGTCTATAAGATAATGCATGGGATAGAATAGGCAGAGAAAGAGGTACTTTTCTCCCTTTCTCACAATATAAGAACTCGTGGGCACTCAATGAAATTGCTGAGTGGTCAGGTTAGAACAGATAAAAGGAAATACTTCTTCACCCAAAGATTGATTAACACATGGAATTCACTGTCACAGGAGGTGGCGGTGGCTACAAGCATGGACGGCTTCAAGAGGAAATTAGATAAACATATGGAGCAGAGGTCCATCAGCAGCTATAAGCCACAAGGTATAGATAGGGACTCTGGGGCAAGTGATGCTCTGTATTCTTGGTGCTTGGGGGGGGGCAACAGTGGGAGGGCTTCTAGTGTCCTGGCTCCACTGGAGGACCTACCGATGGCATCTGGTATTTTTGGCCACTGTGTGACAGAGTGTTGGACTGGATGGGCCATTGGCCTGATCCAACATTGGCTTCTCTGATGTTCTTATGTTCTCTTTAAAGAAATCCACATAACTTTCCAAAACGAAGTATTAATTTTATGAAGATATCTGCAAGAAAGGAATTGCATGCAACCTATAAATAATCCTAGGTATAATATTCATTTTGAGTGTATTTAATTTGATCCATAGAGTCAAGTTTAAAGTTGCCCATCTGTCCAAATCCAAAGATGCATCAGCAATTGGCTTGTTAAAATTTTACGTGGACTGAAACTGGCCATACTTGACTTAATATCAACCAACAGGCAAGAACTGGTGGATGGGTTGAAGGTGATGGGAACCTTAGGGAGAAGTGACCATTTCTGCCTAGAAGTGCTTTTGCTGGGGGACGTGGCAAGGGGGTTCATAGCCAGATGTGTACATCAGATTTTAGTAGGGCAGACTTTAATGAACTCAGAGATGTGATGAGAGATTTCATTGGCAAGAATGCTGGAAAGCAAAGGAGCAAGGGAAAGGTGGGCTCTCCTAAAATAAGAGCTCTTACTTTTCCAACAAGACAAAAACATGGTACAGGATCCAAGAAGCCAGTGTAGATGAACAGAGAACTCTGTGATGAGCTAAGGAAGAAAAAGGAAATGTTCAAGAAATGAAGGGAAGGACATATCTCTAAATAAAAGTACCGGAGGGTTTCTAAGCACTGTAGGTCAGCCATTAGAGAAGCCAAAGCTCAGAATAAGCTGAGGTTGGCCAGGGAAGCTTGCTATAACAAGAACAGCTTCTTCAGCTATGTGAGGAGCAAATGCAAGGTAAAAGAGGTCATAGGCCCACTGCTGGGTGAAAGCGGAGAAACTCTTGACAGAGGACAGAGAACAAGCAGAAAAACTCAATGCCTATTTTGTGTCTGTTTTTCCCTGAAGAAGAGAACGGGCTTATCTATAATTGGTACTAGACAAAGCAGAGAGTTTAGGCTGCTGGTTGACATGGACAGAGAGATTATTGAGAGGCACCTTTCTGCATTGGATGTGTACAAATCTCCTGGGCCAGATGGTGTGCACCCAAGAGTGAACTTTCAAAGAACTCTCTAGAGTACATAGAGTCAACTACAGCTGGGTAACAAATATGAGAAGCACACATAATGGATGGGGGACACACTTCTGAGTAGCAGTGTGTGTGAACAAGATCTTGGGGTACAGATGGACTGTAAGCTAAATATGAGTAGTTGGTGTGATGCAGCAGCAAAAAAGGCTAATGCGGCCTTGGAGTGGATCAATAGTGGCATAACATCCAAATCACAAGATGTCATAGTCCCACTGTACACTGCATTGGTCAGGCTGCACCTGGAGTACTGTTTGCAGTTCTGGGGGCCTCATTTCAAAATGATGTGGACAGAATGGAACAGGTGCAGAGGAGAGCAACAAGATGAACAGGGGTCTGGAGACCAAGCCCTGCGAGGAAAGGCTGAGAGACTTGGGAATGTTCAGACTGGAGAAGAGGAGGTTGAGGGGGGACATGATTGCTCTCCAGTATTGTGGTGGCCAGTATTGGAAAGGCTGTCACTTAGAGGAGGGCAGGGACCTGTTCCTGTTGGCAGAAGAGGATAGGACTCACAATAATGGGCAGAAATTATGGGCAGAAAGGTACCCACTGGATATTAGTAGGGTTGTTGTGCTTTGTTTTGTTTTTACAGTAACAGTAGTTCAGCAATGGAATCAGCTGCCTGGGGAGGGGTGAGTTCCCCCTCCCTGACAGTCTTCAAGCAGCAGCTGGATGAACACTTGCCAGGGATGCTTTAAGATGATCCTGCATTGAGCAGGGGGTTAGATTAGATGACCTGTATGGCCCCTTCCATCAAGGGAACGTTCCATGCAAAACTGGCCATGATAAAGGACAAAAATGGTAGGGACCTAACAGAAGCAGAAGAGATTAGGAAAAGATGGCAAGAATACACAGAAGAACTATACAAGAAGGACCTCAATGTCCTTGACAACCACGATGGTATAATCACTGACCTCGAGCCAGACATCCTGGAAAGCGAAGTTAAATGGGCCTTAGAAAGCATTACTAACAACAAAGCTAGTGGAGGTGATGGCATCCCAGCTGAGTTATTCAAAGTCTTAAAAGAAGATGCTGTTAAAGTGCTGCACTCAATTTGCCAACAAATTTGGAAAACACAACAGTGGCCACAGGATTGGAAAAGGTCAGTGTACATTCCAGTCCCAAAGAAGGGCAATGTTAAGGAATGTTCAAACTATCGCACAATTGCACTCATTTCACACGCTAGCAAGGTCATGTTCAAAATCCTACAAGCTAGGCTACAACAGTACGTGGATAGAGAACTGCCAGAAGTACAAGCTGGATTTCGAAGAGGTAGAGGAACTAGAGATCAAATTGCCAACATTCGATGGATTATGGAGAAAGCAAGAGAGTACCAGAAAAACATCTACTTCTGCTTCATTGACTATGCTAAAGCCTTTGATTGTGTGGATCACAATAAATTATGGCAGGTTCTTAAAGAGATGGGAGTACCGGACCACCTCACATGTCTCCTGAGAAACCTGTATAAGGGTCAAGAAGCAACAGTTAGAACCGGATATGGAACAACTGATTGGTTTAGCATAGGAAAAGGAGTACGACAAGGATGTATATTGTCACCTTGCTTATTTAATTTATATGCCGAGTACATCATGCGAAATGCTGGCCTGGATGAATCACAAGCGGGAGTTAAGATTGCTGGGGAAAAGATCAATAACCTCAGATATGCAGACGATACCACTCTGATGGCAGAAAGTGAAGAGGACGTAAAGAGCCTCTTGCTCAGGGTGAAAGAGGAGAGCGCAAAAGTGGGCTTGAAGCTCAACATCAAAAAAACTAAGATCATGGCATCTGGCCCCATCACTCCTTGGCAAATAGAAGGGGAAGTCGTAGAAGTAGTGACAGACTTCACGTTCCTAGGATCCCAGATCACTGCTGATGGTGACTGCAGCCATGAAATTAAAAGACGCCTGCTCCTTGGGAGGAAAGCGATGGCAAACCTAAACAGCATGATAAAAAGCAGAGACATCACCTTGCCAACAAAAGTCCGCATGGTCAAAGCAATGGTATTCCCCGTAGTAATGTATGGCTGCGAGAGTTGGACTATAAGGAAGGCCGAGTGCCGAAGAATAGATTCTTTTGAACTATGGTGCTGGAGAAGACTCTTGAGAGTCCCTTGGACTGCCAAGGAGATCAAATCAGTCAATCCTAAAAGAAATCAACCCTGACTGTTCCCTGGAAGGCCAGATCCTGAAGCTGAACCTCAAATACTTTGGCCACCAAATGAGAAGGGAGCATTCACTGGAGAAGACCTGATGCTGGGAAAGATTGAAGGTCAAGAAGAAGGGGTTGGCAAAGGATGAGATGGTTAGACATCATCGATGCAACAAATATGAAACTGAGCAAACTTCAGCGGACAGCGGAAGACAGGAGGGCCTGGCGTGATGTGGTCCATGGGGTCGCAAAGAGTCGGACTCGACTGTGCGACTGAACAACAACAACATGGCCCCTTCCAGCTCTATGAGTCTATGACTTAATTTTAGATATTTGGAAACCATTTATAGAAATTTATGTGTAGATCTACCACCACTGTTATATTTTTGTCTTGTCTTTATGTATATCTTTTTTTGCTTTTTTTAAATAAAAATCTTATTTAGTTGCTGAATTTTAAGTTTTTTCCCCTTGCTCTTTTTCTGTCTTTTTTAAAGATTTTTTTTTAAAAAAACCCTCCAAATATCTGTCACAATTATGAGTACTTGGTTGTCCTTCTAGATCACCTTTTGGGGTTAGAATTGGCAGGCATTTTTCTGCAGTGGTTTCAGTCCTACCTGGAAGATAGGTTCCAGAAGGTAGTGCTGGGGACCTGCTACTTTAATCCTAACTTACAGTGTTGCACAAGGTTCCATCTTCTCTCCTGTGCTTTTAAGCATCTACATGAAACTGCTGGATGAGATCATCCGGAAATGTGGGCTAGGTTGCCATTGATATGTGGATGATACACAGCTCCATTCCTCTGGAAACATGAGGACCACAGAGAGGCTGTGGAGACCATGAACCAATGCCTGGAGGCAGTTTGTGGCTGGAGAAGGACAAACAAGACAAAACTTCATCCCAACAAATTGGAACGAATGTAGGTAGAACAAGCCTGGATTAGCACAGTCTTTACAACCTTATACAGTTTGGGACCAATACACCTTAAGGACCACCTACTCCCATAGGAACCTACCTGACCACTACGCTCATCTTCAATGGCCCTACTTCAGGTGGATCTGCCACTAGAGGTTAGACAGGTGGCACCCAAGAACAAACATTCTCAGTCATGGTACCAAAATTATGGAATTCATTCCTCATATAGATTTATTTGTCCCCCTCTATCATCCTTCCTTTAGCAGGTAAAGACTGTTTTGTTTGGTGTTCCCTCAATGAACCCCCACTGACCCTCCTTCCTGTTTTATGCTTTGTTGAATTCTTTATTGTTTAACATTTTTACTGTTCACTGCCTTGGGGTCCCTGAAAGGTTGGAAAGAAAGCATAAAAATATTTTATTTTATTTTTTAAAAAAATCTATGAACACCACTCCTGCAGAATTAAGATACACACAGTTAGATCTCCAAGGAGTTTACAAACATTACTGCAAAGAATTTTTTGTTTACCTCTTTTTACTGAAATGGATGTATTAGTTTTCCTGCACTTTATGTCTCTGCATTAAAGGGAAGTCAATTGTTTCTGATTGCTGAACTATTTTCCTTTTACGCACACCTGCAAAAATTGGATATTTGGTGCAAAACTATTAATTTTTAAAACAATGCCTCCAGCGGCTTCTTCTGTCAAGAAGCTTAGTAGCATTGAAGGTTTCTGTGGTCTACTTTGATGTCAAATATAAAGCACTGAAATAGTAACACACGACTTTTTATGTCCCAAAGGACACAGTTAACAAAATACTTCAGGATATTTGATCTCCTGCTTCCTCACTCACTGTTAAAATGAAGCCCAAACATTTAAATAAACTTAAAAACTTCAGCTGTCACTCAGTAACTTCTTTGAACCAGCACATAACTGCACACAAGGAGCACTGTTAAAAGAAACTTCTGAGTCTGAATCCATGCTAAAGCTCATTTTCAAATAAAACCAATATTGCATGCATAGAAAACAAAAATTCAAGACTTTATAGAACTGTTTACAAAAAAAGATTATGTAATCTAACAAGATAGTATGAAATTAAGTATTGTTCATTCTGTAGTTAAGAATGTTGACGAGTTTTCAACAAGTTGCTCTAATGGTCCTAAGGAATTTTGGACACGGATGCTGTTTGATCCACTAAGTAATACTCCTGAACACTCCGTTTCCCCTCAAAAAACATATGAAATTGAATTATGTATGGCATATGTTATGTGCATTCTCACACCACATCCCTCCCACTCATCTATCATGTTTATCATGCATTGAAAAAACTAATCGCGTAAAATGGGAGTTCCGATCTTGCTGAAGTGGACGGAGAAAGCTGTGCACAATGTCTCTGTAATCTAGCCTTGATCATTTTGCATGGTTGACTGAGGCGTGGCCTAAACAATATCCTGTTCTTGGCTAGTGATGTGATGATTACCAAGAGTACTTGCCATGCGTATTTATTGTTCTAAATGTTAATTTGCATTGCACAGAATAAAGGATTTTAAAAAAAAATTCCCTGGAGTTCAAGAAGTTTCTTGTCCTATAAGGCATTACAAATGTTCTAAAGGAAGTTGCAGAAGCCAGCACTCTCAAAGGAGCGCCACAGACAACTGGATAATCCTTGCTCTTTCGGATGGTTTGGGATTATAGAAGTCTAGAGCCAACCAATACGGAAAAGTCTTCTTCCTTGGGAATATAACCCAGACATGGGCCAAAAAACATCACAGGAAACCATCATGGAATAGTTGAGGTGGATTCCTGAGATGGCAAACTACCAACTCAACACAACAAATGAATGTGATACGTCTTATAAACAAATGTATATGCCTTGTGAAAACAGAAATGTCCCATGATGCCCCTAGACTAGTCCTCAATTGTTTATTCACGGGAATGTAGTGGCCTGATCACATATGCCTTTGTGCATGTTTTCAGCATAGTTGTTTCCCTCCTCCAACCATCCACCCAACAGGCAAAAAAAAGTCTGACCTCTCCAGCCATGGGCCTGGAACATACATAATCCAAACAAGCCACAAAAAAGTTACTTCTTTTCCCACCATAGAGAACAATGGAGAGAATGGAGGGAATGGGGGCAACCTGTTTGGGGGCCCATAGAATTGGACCCCCTGGTCCAATGTTCTTGAAACTTGGTGGATATCTTGGGGAGAGGCTCCATCAGCTACCCTGTGAGTTTGGAGCCTCTCCTTCAAACCCCCTCCCCTCCAGCCCCCAGAATATACCCTATGTTTTCACCATTGACTTCAATGGCCCATAGGATATAATGGGGCCAAATTTCTTTCATTCCCTCCTTTTCCTCTTTCCTCCTTCTTCTCTTCTCTCTTTCTTTCTTTCCCACCTTCTCTTCCCCTTTTTCCTCCTTTCCCTGTTTCCCTCCTTCTTCCCTCTCTTTCTTTCTCTCCTTCTTTCCTTCTCTTTACTCTCTCTCTTTCCTTCCCTCTTTCATCCTTCTGTGGCCCAACTCTAGTGAGAAGGAGTTTAAACTTTAAACCCCTTCTCTCTAAACTCCCCCAGCCAGGCCAGCCGGGGAAGGGGAGGCTTTTGAAGATGCCTCCCCCCCTTTTGCTTCCCCTTCTGATATCACTTCCGGTGATGTCAGGGGGCGTGGCATATGCTAAGAGCTTAATAGCTCATTAGCATACCATATGCTAATGAGCTCCTGCAGCTCTTTTTCTACGAAAAGACCCCTGGAGACCACTAAGGAAGACTCTGCAGGGGAAGGCCATAGCAAATCACCTTTCTGCTTCTCACTTGCCCTAACAGCTCCTGGGGCTGCCATAAGTCTGCTGTGATTTGATAGCACTTTATACATATTTACTCTCTCTGAGATGTTTTACAGCTTTCTAACTATATCTGTTTTCCCTTAAAACTTGATTCTCCTGACTAATTACACCCAAATTCGCTACAGTAGGTCACTCTTGCCAAAATTGGTGTTAATTCTGGTGAGCGGTTTAATCAACTCCACTGTGCAGCTGCAGTCCCCAGGTAAATGGATGAGAGTAGGAGGGATCGATTCGTCACATGCTTAGATTAAAATCTGAGTTTAAGGAAGACTCAAGCCTTTAATACTCACCTTTGTATTAAAGGACAGTATTACAATCCAAGTAGGTTGACATTTGAACCCAGGAGCTTCCCTAGGTATGACTTCTCAACCTTTACCATGAAGTCTGGGGGGAGGAGAGGACAAATATTCTAGTTTAGATCATTAAGACTCTGTGGAATTCTAGGGAAGATTATGACTTCACTGGGTCATTATGGAAACCAGAGCAACAGGAAACATTTTACGTGAACATTTCAGACAGTCTCTTTATAAGAGATCCTAGGCAAAATAAAAACAATCATAGCATCATAGAGTTGGAAGGGACCCTCCAGGACATCTACTTCATTCCCTGCTCAGTACAGGAAATCCAAACAGCACCATTCCACTGGTGAACTGCTCACACCGTTGGGAAGTTTTTTCCAAAAGTTTAACTGAAATCTACTCTCCTGTAATGTAGGCCCATTAACATCTCGTTTTGCCCTCCAAAGCAGCAGAGAACACGTCTTTATTCTTTTCCATGTGACCTTTAAGAAATATATTCAACTAGAAAAAGAGAACAAACCCTGGACCAAAGTTTGTTTATGATCATATTTAAATTTAAATTCCAAACTTTTAAATTTCAGAACCCAGCAGGTGAACAATTCTTTTCAATCTTGTACAGCATCCAACTTCTTATGAAATAATGTATGATTTTTAAAAATAGGTTTCGGAATAGGCAAATGACTCTCTAGGCAAGGTTTACAGAGCTTCTTTTAATAGTTGGGGTGCTGCTTGGACAATTGTTATCAGTGGGTAATTTCCCCCAAATGTATGTCTATTTTGCGTTTTTCAGAATGTATTAAGGATACCTGTGGTTTTAAGATGGATGCAATTTGTGACAATTGGGATTACAGTCATTATTCCAGGGTTAGAATTAAGCACCTCTGGGTCTTAATAAGACTTCTTCCTCCAGGAGATACAAAGTGGGAACATCTTAGCTCTGACAACTGGGACTCCTTTGTCAGAGGCAGGAAATTTGTGCTCTGAAAGTCTTTTCAGCAGCATGTGGATTCTTTACTGAGTTTTGAGAGGTTGGGTTGAGTTTTTTGTTGTTCTTGTTAAGTAAATGTCTAAGCTGTCCTCATTTTCATATTTGGTGGCAAAAATTTTCAGTGCATTCCATAATACAGAAAGGGTACGAAACGGTACCATCCCAATTATCAAACCCTTTATCACGTTTCTTGACTCAAAAAGGAGTGATTTAAAATACAAAATTTGCTACTTGACAACTTCATGCTCGTTCTTAAAAAGAAAAGTCCTACTGGATCAGGCTGGATGTATCACATAGTCCAGGACCGAAGGCTGCTGTCACTACCTCTTGTTGCACTGAATTGCATCGTTTGCAACATTTGGCTGCAGTCTGAAGAACACTTTCCTGGGAGTAAGATCACTGAACACAATGGGGCTTAGTTCTAAGCAGACCTGTTCAGGGATGCTCCCAAAGACTGTCCTGAATCTGCTTCCCATCAACTTCACTGAATGACCCTGAATTCTTGTGTTATACAAAAGTTCTCTGTATCCATTTTTTAATCCATAATTTCTGTCTCTCCTGGAACATTTTTGTCCCATCCTTTCTCCAAGGAATATCTTCACAGCAGCTCTGTGAGGTCGATTACCAATAGCTGGAAGAGACTGAGTAATTAAAGGACACTCTGTGACCTTCAGTTTTCATGGCTAAGGGGACATTTGAACTCAGATCCTATTCCAACACGCTAATCATTATTGCACACTGGCTTTCAGCACACCATGCATCAGTTTATAAGCCTCCATAATATTTCCTTTTGACTGTCTTTTGTCTAAATGAACAAACTTGGAGCTATGTTCTTTCCCCGAGGGAAGGTGCTCCAACCCTTGGATACTTTTGATGGCGCTCTTACTAATTGAGAATAACAGCTACTCCTGGTTTCTAGAAAAAAATATAGATGAGAACTGAAAGTGTAAGAAATCTTCTCTTTGACCATTCTGACTATGTGTAAAGGGGTAATTAATCAGCATTAACTTGAGAAATGATTCCCAGGCTATTTTTTTCTTTCAGATCCAAACTGGTAGTTTTGCTAAATCATCTAAGTCCCTACTTTGCAATATGTAGATGATAAGCCAAGAATTTTAATAATTATTAATTATGTATAAAAAGTGTTTGGAAATGTGCTGGATATGTTTGTGCACTTTCTCAGATTATGGACATACGTACCGCCTCAGAGCATCCCCTTGGTAGAGCCCTATCTCAAAGCTACCTGCTTGGGCTTGTTCTTTTCCAGAAGTGGTCCCAGCTCTTTGGAATGTGCCCACTGAGAATGTTGAGAAGGGTTCCAACATTAGTCTGTGGTACTTAATCCTTCCCCAGCTTTGGGAATGGGACACCCAGCAGAGTCTAGATGAAGGACACAGGAAGGAAGGAACAGTTCCTGTCTCAATGTGCATACAAACAGAGGCAGAAAAGGTGGAGATATTTTAGCTGGATTTAGGTGAACTAGAAGTAGGCTTTAAGACTGCTGGTGCCAGATTTTGGTTTCGGCGGAGCGAATGGCAGCCACCTCTTGGGACGCTCCCGGAGGCGGTTAGCCCACACGCAGTTGGGGGGGTCTTCGCATATGCGAAAGACCCTAGTGAGCCTTAAGCAAAGGCTCCGAACCGGGGGCGCTTGGGGAGTAGCCTCTTTGCCGGCAAACAGCCGGGAAATTGAGGCTTTCTCCCTGCCCCAGTCGGCCCCGCTGCGTTGTGCCCGTATGGGAAGTAGCAACGCCACCGATTTCCAGGAGTGGAGAAGCAGCGGAATGAATTAAAATAAAAAGAAGAATCGGCAGTGAATCGTGAGTTGGAGATCTGTTTTGAAGCGGCATAAATGTGCTCCCCCCGTAAATGTATAAGCGCATGGGAGGAGGGAGGAATCCCCACTCCCTTTGAAAAACGGGACTGTTAAAGAAAGAGTGAAGGGGGTGAAGCAAAAAAGTGGTCTGGTGAAAGTACCTTTGGGGTTTTACTGAAGATTAAGAAGCTAGCTTGTCTTCTGGGTGACGCAGCACGAACTTTGTTAAAGTAAACAAACAAACAAAATGTCGGGGCAGAAAAGGGTCCCTGAGAAGCCGGTAAAGAAGGGGGAGGGACTTCCGGTCCTGGCAGCCTCCCCTAGAGGCAGCTGTCAATCAACAGAAAAGTGAGCCACTGCGCCCTCTGCTGGATCAAATGCAGAAAATCAGCGAAACCCTCTGCAACATGGAAAGTGTTCTCAACAGTTAACAAAAACAACTAACAGAAACAGCAAAGAAGATGGAGGAGATCGCACAGAAGTGTCTGGTCTCAATGGAAGACACCAAGAAAATTAAGAAAAGGGTCAATAAATTAGAAAAACATCAAGATATGCAAGAAAAAGAATTTTAATGCTTCAGATGGAGAAATCAAATCTGACTCTCCGCTTTCAGGGCATAAAGGAAGAAGAGAAAGAAGATCTCAGAGCTATACTGGCGAATGCCTTGGCACCCCTAACTGGCAGAGAAGCGCAAGAATTAAAGGATGAGATGGATATGGCCTATAGAGCCTATTCCAGCTTTACAAAGAAAAATAATCTGCCAGCAGAAGTGGTTGTCAAGTTTATTAAGCAGCGTACTAGAGACCAAATTTTGTGTGCAGTTTCAGCGGTGCCCTTGAAGATTGGAGAGCAGACTATCAGAACTTTAAAAGATGTTCCATATGAAATTAGTATGAAAAGGAAAGCATACAAAGGATTGACCACGTTCTTACAAAGACATCAAACCATTTACAGATGGTGCTTTCCCAAAGGACTAACGTTCAAATTCAAGGATAAAAGAGAGAAGATTGACTCCATCTTCAAAGCTCAAGAACTTCTGAAGAGACACGCCAGCTCAGAGGAAGATGCAGAACTCGCCAATTGGACAGAGTTAAGCAGCGAAGAGGACAGTGGCCCAGAGGAGGGAGGTGCCGGAGCGGGAGAAGAGAAGGCAAAAGAGGGCCCATCATACAATCTGAGAGACTTAAAAAGAAGACATCCCAAGATATAGCGACTGTTCGTGAGGCAGCAGAAGGGACCTGATCAACAACTAACCCCAAAGGACTTTACTAATTTAACTAACAGAGTTATTTTGGACTTTTGGTAGATGAAAAGAAGATCTTCCAACCACGGTGGATGCCAAAAACTGTATTTGTACTAACTAAAACTAATACTCTAACAGAAAATTCACTCCAATCTTTTTCTTAGTCCATCTATATACCCTACCTTTTTCTTATTAAAAAAAGCAATAAAATTCTCTCCTTTTTAGGAGAGGTTTTTACAAAACAAAACAAAAAGACTGCTGGTGCCACATAGTTGCTTGTGGGGGAACACGATGCAGGATCAGTGGTTTTGCTGCCTGCTGAAGGGGACTCTTCCCACTGTGTTTTGCTTGTATGTTTGTAAAAAAACACTACAAGACATCATAACCCTTCAACAGTCTCTTATCTAAGAGAAGCTAAGGTCTAGCTCTACCCTGGATTTCCCACTGCTTGGGAATGTGGGGGACATTCAACATGATATGTCAGGAATTCACTTTGCAAACTAATTACATTATATCAGTGATTGCCAATGTGCTTCCTGTGAGCACCATTATGCCCAGCATTATACCCACCTATTTGCTTCTTCCCCCAAACACTTCCAAAACAAATAGCCAATCCTGGCTTTCCTCCACTTTACTGAGCAAGACGTGCTTCAGAAGATCCCACAAAGCAACAACTTTGGGTTTACAGGGAGCTCCCAATTAGAAATAGCTGCCCGCATCCTAGAAGGATACTTGGTGTAGAAGCTCCCAGAATTTTGTAAATGCCACATCAGCAGCCATTTTGTGACTGACCCTGCCTCTGATGGCAGACATTTTGAGGTGTCCTCCACAAATCCTGTCTCAGCATTCCAGAAGTGCCCACAGGCTCAACAAGTTCGGGGATCCTTGTGCAAAATGCACAAAATCATGGATCGCACTGAGGCATACTAGAATAAAGAAGCAATAAGCAATCCCCCTTTAAGCATACAAAAGTTATTTGAATCTCTTCGTTATATTAATCGGAAGTCACACATCTCTTTTAAGGGGCTGGGACAGTTGCCTTCAAATGAGAAACCTGGATATTTATGGTGTCTCTGCAATGCACTGATTCACTGTAACTGTAGAAGTTGAAAGGAACTTTAATGAGGTGTGCACACAGTATTATTCCTACCAACTCCATACCTCGCCTTCTGTTCTCTAATATCATTTACAATACTGCCCAAAGGGGACACAAATTTGCAGTGGCTATGAATCTAAATCCTTCTTGGTGTTTTTTCCCCTCCATACTGTAAAACCAGGTTTGATATCAACATGCTGACAAAAATTATCCCCAAGCTTTATTATCGTTACTATGGTAATAAATTGGCTATGGTTTGAAGTTTCACACTTCCCAGATGGCATTTTCATACTGCCTTAACAGCCCCAAATGCTACAGTGACAGAGAGACAGTCCAGTAATAGATGCTGTCTCTATACGATTGCAGCGCATGCTACTAAGCATGGGTTTCAGATTCAGCACAGTTTTCCAATAGATTAACTTAAATGTGCTCATATTTCCTTATGCTAGACATTAGAGAGTGTAAAAGACTGACAAAGGAAGACATTTTTATATAGCTCTTAGATACCATCCCCATTGAACACAGTGGTCCTTTCTTGATCATATTTTGCTTTCCAATCCCACATGCTAGTGGAGCAAGAAGCTGCCAATGGAGGAAAGCTGGGGTATTTCATATACTGCAGTAACTAGAACTGAAATGAAAATGCTGCACAGCACATTTTAATGCAGCAAGCTCTAAAACCAGAAAAAAAAATAGTTTACCATTCAATCTTCACAGAGTCAAAATAATGCCAATACTTGCATTCTGTGGATGCTGACCTTTGACCCAAAGTGTCATGCCAGCATAACAGAGTGTCTGACAGAACAGTTTATATCCTGATCTCTACCTCACGCAGTATTTGAGGTGCTTACAAAAAACAATACATCTAAAACACAGATGATAAAAACAAAAAAGCAACAGCAAAATAAGCAAGGAGAAACTTATTACAGAAGCACAGCATATCTCAAAAGCCACTCTTAAGGGCAAGAACTACACAATAGACAGATATAAAAGTGGGACATATGATAAAAGATTTTACATCAAAGCTTAGGAGAACAAAAACATTTTTTTCCTGGCATCTAACAGTTTGAAAATTTGGTGCCAGGTAAGTTCATGTGGTGAAGGACTTCCCCCTACACCACAGCATAAAAGGCACTGCCTTTAGTTCAACCTACTTTGCCTCTCTCATCAGTTTACATAAAGAAAAGCCTTTGATGACAATTTTAACTGGCAGATAGGTTCACAGAGGAGAAAATGCTTCAGATTTCCTAATTCTAGACTATATAGGGCTTTATAAATCATCCCCGGTACTTCAAATTATACTCAGAAGCAAAACAGTATTCAGTGAAGATCTTTAACAACTGGTCTAATCTGGTCAGTTTAGTCCTGCTAGTAACCTAGCAGCTACATTTTACGCAATGGAACCTTCTGAACAGTTTTCAAGGGCAGTCCCATATAGAGCACACTGCAGGTGGTCCAGCACCTCTATCCGCCAACCAAGAACTACTTGCACACCCAAGCTGCAAACATAGTCCTTTGGGAAACTACAATTCCATCCATAATGAGCTGACTTGTCAAATTCTGATTAATCTTCTTATCTGTAAAAAGCACTTTTTATTCAAATTGAGCATCAGTTTACTGATCTTCATCCATCCCATTACTACCTCCAGACAATAGTTCATACATGACTCATGGAAAGATGAAATGGTATCATCTGCATCAGGGGTCTTTTCGTAGAAAAACAGCTGCAGGAGCTCATTAGCATATGGTATGCTAATGAGCTATTAGGCTATTAGCATATGCCACACCCCCTGACATCACCGGAAGTGATGTCAGAAGGGGAAGCAAGAGGGGGAGGCATCTTCAAAAGCCTCCCCTTTCCTTCCCCAGCTGGTCTGGGTGGGGGAGCTAAGAGAGAAGGGGTTTAAAGTTTAAACTCCTTCTCATGAGAGTTGGGCCACAGAAGGAGGAAAGAAGGAAGGAAAGAGGGAAAGAAAGAGAGGGAAGAAGGAGGAAAACAGGGTAGTTGGTGGAGCCTCTCCCCAAGATACCCACCAAGTTTCAAGAATATTGGACCAGGGAGTCCAATTCCATGGGCCCCCCAAACAGGTTGCCCCATTCCCTCCAATGTTCTCTATGGTGGGAAAAAAGTAACTTATGGTGGGAAAAAAGTAACCCCCCATTATAATATAGCAGTGTTGTAATATTGGAACAAAACAGGCAGCAAGGTTTCATGTAGTCTTCTCCATGCAATTACCCATCCATAAAGTTCCTTTCCTTTCCTTTCCTTTCCTTTCCTTTCCTTTCCTTTCCTTTTTTTTTTTTTGGTGGATGGGTTTTGATGCCACACACTTATATTGTTTCTTCATTCTCACCTCCCTTCTCTTCCCCTATAGCTCCCAGTGTTTCTTTTTTTACAATATTATGATGTTCTAACATTACTGCATATGGGAAAAAGGTGGGGTTCCATCGCTGATGAAGTACATGAGATCACATTTAGCATGCTTCATAATTATTGAATAACACTGTTATGAACTAGTATATCCAGTCTGACCATTGTCGTCCATTTTCTTAGTTAGCGACTAAGGAGGAGCAGGGGACCTTCGAAATGGTAACAACCATGCTGTTCCCCATGATATAGCCAGCCTTTTTTTTTTTACAATGTTATAATGTTATAGTGTTACTGCATACGCACAAAAAAAGAGGTTCCGTTGCTGAAGAAGTACATGATGACACATTTAGCATGCTTCATAATTGTTGAACAACATTGTTATGAATTAGTGTACTCAATTTGACAATCGCGAACAGAATGCTATTTTTGTTAGGATTTTGTGGGACTCTTCACTGGCTATTTCCTTAGTTGGCAACTAAGGAGAAACGGGACTTTTGAAATGGTGGCATTGTACTGTTCCCCACGATACATCCAGTCTTTTTTTTTTTTTTCCAGTGTTATGATGCTATAAAAAAAGGAGGTTCCATTGCTGACGAAGTGCATGACGACACATTTAGCATGCTTCATAATTATTGAGTAACACCATATGAATTGGTGCATCCAGTTCAACCATCACCATTTTCTTAGTTGGCAACTAAGGAGGAGTGGGGGACCTTTAAAATGCGGCGACTATGCTGTTCCCCACAATACATCCAGCCCTTTAAAAAAAACAGTGTTATGATGTTATAACATTCCTGCACATGGACAAAAAAAGGAGGTTCTGTCGCAGACAAAGTACACAATGACACGGCCACATAACCCCTTTTCAAAGGACGTGATAAACACGTGGGGAGGGTCAGATCCAAATTCAAGAAAACATTTTCCAAAATTAATGCCCTTTTGCTGAAGGGGTGTCCCAAATTTGTGGGAAAGGTTAGGGTTCCACTCTCCTTGTTTTTCTTCTGCAAAAGGTTGTCAATCAGAGTGACAGGGCAGCCTCAGTCTCCAATACTGCATCAGCTGAAAAGCTCCAAACAGAAACTTGTTCCATGGAAGGTGAACTAGTATCCTCTATGCACAGAGCAGTTCATTTACTAGCTACAATCTGTGAAGCCTCTGCTTTCAAGATTCCTGTGGTGCACATTAGCACAGGTTCTGTGGAACAAGCAACTCTTTGGTCATTAGGTATGTTTGCTAGGAGCTGTGCACATCCCTTCCTCGCTGCTCCAATCCTTTGAAAAATGCTACCACCCCACCTAAGGAATGAGCTTCAGCTCCATCAATATCTGTGTTTTCTGCCCCCCTGGAACAGAGATGGGTCTGGCTGGCAGCCAGTACTCCAGCATGGGGTGACCATTTCAATTACACAAGTGCAGGGAGGCTAGCACTGGGTCCTGATACAGGAAAGCTCTAAGCATAAAAAAATCAAAGTATAGATTTGAGCCTCTAAAGTTCACAGAATGAGCTCTCTGGCTAACATTCAGTAGCCATGGGGTTCTCTACGGCAATGCCTTTTCCTAGCAGCAATACTAACGCCATGATTATTACAGGATGAGCCTTATCATTGGTGAACATACTGCTTACAGGGAGATTAATCTGCAGTTTCTCATAGATCAATACTCACAACACAGATCATACAAAAATGAATTCCTCATGTTGCAGGATGTTTTTAGTGAGCCATATTTTTGAAAAGCAAAGTGTAACTGTGGGACTTTGCTGAAAACTGTCAACATTTGCAGTCAGCAAGTATACAGGGTCAGATTTTTCCTCTGCAATAGCTCACCACCCTACTGCAAAATTCACTGTCCCAAATTAAGCACTCTGTTAGGGCCAAAAACAGATTCAATTGAGAACACGGATCTCCGTTCAGCATGAAAAAAGGTATATTGTACATGCACAAAATTGGGATTGGGGTTGCTCAGCAAGAAAAGGGGAGATTTCAGCCTTCAAGCTCTGATCAGATTCAATGTGCAGTTTAAAGGGAAAGAAATTGTATCCTAATAAAACCAGTCTTCCCCCCACTTTAAAGCATTAATAGTGGTACAGGAAATCTTGTTTCAGTTAAGGAAACCAAGCAGGGCCTAAAGGGTTAAATTCTTCCTTCCCATGGAGACCAACCAACACTGTGGCTACATTTATTTGCATAATCTACTTTTGAAAGACTTATGGACAGACACAATCTCTGTCACATCTCCTTTCTCCCTTTAGCTATGATACCAAATGTTGATTAAGGCAGGACCTCCACAGTGGTACTCACTAGATTTCATTCTGTCCTTGTTGCTGGTCCTCAGTGCTACAGAACTTGCTCTACAGTTTTACTATAGTACTAAAATGAAGCTTGCACTCTGCAAACAAAGCTATAGTTTGTTGACTGTGGATCTGTGTTTTATTTTGTGTGAGCCAACCTGAGCTTGCTCTGGTGGGGTAAAGTAAAGGTAAAGGTTCCCTTTCTCGAAAGCCAGTTGGATCCAACTCTAGGGTTGCAGTGCTCCTCTCCGTTTCAAAGCCGAAGAGCCAGCGCTGTCCGAAGACGTTTCCGTGGTCATGTGGCCGGCATGACTAAACACCAGGGCGCACGGAACGCTGTTACCTTCCCACCGAAGTGGTACCTATTTATCTACTTGCAATTTCTTGCTTTCGAACTGCTAGGTTGGCAGGAGCTGGAACCAGAGACGAGAGCTCACTCCATCATGCAGCACTTTCAGGTCTCGAACTGCTGAACTACTGACCTTCCACAGCCTGCATTTCAGCGTCTTAACCACTTGAGCCACCACAGTCCATTGGCGGGGTAGGGTGGGATAGAAATCAGAATATAAATAAATAAATTAATAAATAGTTGTAAGTTGATCCTCCATAGTAACTGGTTGGCCACTGTGTGAGACAGGAGGCTCTACTAGATGGACCACTGGTCTGATCCAGCAGCCATATGTTCTTATGACCCTGGCTGCAACCCCAAATTTCCCCAAATATAATTCAGGTGCATGAAGGAGCAACAGAACTCCAACTAGCCAGCAGTCTGCCCCATGTGTGGTTTTGTTTGTGCTGTGCCTCCATTATGAGGCAAACAATGTGCCCTAAATGTTAACATTTTAAATGCAAAAAACAATATTGTCACAGATTGTCCTGGAATGTGTGTAGATTTGATTATAGTTTGGAAGCAGCTTCTCTGTTTTAGTATACAACTCATGCCCTCCTTTTCTGACAGAGGCATAACAAAACCAGCCTTTCACAATTTTCTCTCGTCAGTAAAATGACTTGCACCACTATAGATGTGCTAAATTCCAACTTCTTAGCTTATGTGAAAATAACCTGACCATTTGGGGGTACACCTTGAGTCATGTTTTAAAGGGAGAAATATACAAATACCTTCTCCTTTCAGGTGTTTCAACTCATCAAAATATTTTGAACAACATGTGAAAAATGTGTAGGGGTAATCTTTGTCTTCAGCTTTGGGGTCCATAGGTAGACAGGGACTTGGAGATAATGAAGAAGGGGGATTGCACAACATCTACCCCCCTTCTCTCCTACATCAATGGAGCTAGGATAGTTGATGTTGCCCAATTCCTCTTGTCAACTCAACTCCCTCTCATAGTCCATAGAATTTTGTTCACAAGGTTCTTGTGATTCCCTTCATAAGCATTTTTGAAGGTTTCTGCACACATTTGGAGGAGAATGGGGTGGCAGGAAAGATGAGTGCCATTGTGCTTAAAGCTCAAAGGATGCAGAAGAATATATGTGATACATGCCTTTAAAAACTCATTTCAATATGTGACGGTTGACAGTATTTGATAACTGGAATTTACTATTTGACAGCTGACATACAATGGCACTTGACAGTTGACACATGCAATGATATTTATTTTTTGACAGTTGATAGATAATATATTGCATCGGCAGCATTTCATATTTCCAAGTGGCATGCAGCGATATTCTGTGTTTGACAATTATTGTTGTAACTGACAGCATTTATAGTTGACAGTCTGCAGCATTTGATACTTGACCTCTGATATTTGATTTTCCACATTCTACACATTTTGGAATCTGTATTTACCATTTCATCCTTCATAGCCTACTTGATGGCTAATATTCAATACCAGAAGTTATAACAATTTGCATTCTGAACAACATCAAAAAAGAAAGGGGTCCTGAAGTCCTCTGACAAGGAAATTATAATCCTTGCCCTTTACTTCCATTTGTAAGGGGACACTCAGCATGTCCTCAAATTTGCCCTCAAAATTATTACTAATCCATATCATGAGCTGAGGCTTCTGAAATAGATTCCAAGTAAAGTCACCATGATCCCTGGCTCAAATTAAGCCCTGATATTAAATGCTAATCTACATTTGATTCTCAGAATTCATAGTTTGAAATCAAACTGTCCGACAATTATGCTTTGTACTTTAAATTCAGTATTTTAAATATTGTCCATTCTGCAGTAAACCTGAAATTCAGTGGTACAGAAATCACTGGTGTTAAAAAACTGAAGGCCAACAGCCTTACCTGATGCCTTGGGACATGCATCTCTACATGACTGCTATTTTGAAAAGTGTTCAAAATAATTGTGGCAATCTGGATTCTAAAATTTAAAATGTGGATAATTTCTTTCAACATTGGCCAGATTTGTTTCAGTCAGACTGAACTCCTACCATGTATTGGGGATTTTCGGTTGGAAATTTATTAATGAAGATCTGATCCAAACTATGCACATTCTTTACTAATGTAATTGCACTGAATCCAAACAGCATTATTCCAATTATTCATGAACAGCCAGAAACCTTCCAGTCTGACTTTCTGGCCCTTTCTGCACTCTCCTTTTAATCCATATTCACTGCAGTGTCCTCCAAGCAATTCTGCACTAAAATTGAGTTCAACCTTCTTTTTATTCTGGGTTTCCCCTCTTTCTGCATTACATTAACTCCTTTCAGTGGTCAACCTGATTTCTGCCTGCTGTTGCCCTGGGTTATTTGGATGCTGTTTTGCTGGGTGTGGTCACACGGGAAGCCTACCGTGATTTGTTCCCACTGTAGATTTGATTGGGGATAATTTTTAGTGGGTTCAGATGATCATACATCCCTTCCCCAGCTGCTTTCATTACGTAACAAGGCTCCAGGCACCATCCAGACAGCCACACTGCCCAAGTGGCACAATTAAAAAAAATCCTTTGTGCATGTGCATATGCACATGAGCACATATGTGCATGGGCAAACCACGGCTTCCACTTGGATGCAGATTTTCCCCCAAAAAAACCAGGGAACAAAATGAACTACCATCGTGTAACTGAGGACTGTTTTATGTGTGCTTGAGCATTCATGCATTTAATATATTCAGCGCAGGATTGGTCATGTGCACAATGGCAAAAGCCGGGGGGGGGACTACTGCAAGAAGGATGTACAGATGACCTAATCGCATTCATGGTGAGAGATGGCTGTCCAGATAGGAGAAACTGTGGATTCACAGCACAAGTAGTAGGAAAGATCCCCTTCGATGCATGTTAAAGGCCTCAAAGCTACTTTCTAGGAAGCAGCAAAATGATCAGCTAATGTCATCCTTCAACATTTTTTTTCTCTGAAATGAAAAGTCAAAGCTATCTCTTTTCTCTAGCCAACACCCAGACTTCTCTCTCCTCTGTTCACTACACCACTCCCAGCTCTTGGTGTTACTCTTCAGTGATATACAAATCAATTCTTGCCTCTGCCAAGAATGAGCCAATTTTTATCAGCCCCATGACACACACACACACACCCCGGCACTATTTCCATATCAGCACCTGTTTGATTTTATATACTTAAAAGGTGCTTTTCAGCTCACACATTTCCCAAAGCAAATAGCAAAACGAAAGTAGGCCATTAGTATTAACTGTCATGCCTGCCCCCGATCCGGCGCCTGAAAGCTTGGCCGTGACCCCAGAGACACCCCCTGACCCGGCACCAGGGAGCTCTGCCCCCGATCTGACACCTGACAATTTGGTCACGACACCCTCGGACCCGGCACCAGGGAGCTCAGATATCAGGGACACGGCGCCTTTAAGTCCCTCCGAGGCGTCAGAATCCGCAGAGAATCTAAGTGCTGGGAGGGATGAGCTCCCAGCTACGAGACAACCAGCACCTGGGGTGGATACATCACCACCCAACTCATCCCCATGTGCGGACCGGCTGTGAGACCGCAGGCGCAGAGACTTGGCAGCTCGGCGAAAAGAGGCACGTGTATGGGGGTGATGATCAATGAGCCCTGAGTATTAACTGGAGCAGGACCTGGCAACGACCGGTTAATTAGTTAACAAGCCAGCACGGTATTTAAGAACATCCCCAGCCATGAGCAAACCATGCTGGCAAACACATCGTAAGACCACTCGGCTTGCACCTCTCATTGTTCCCTTGTCTCATCTTGACTCTCTGGCTCCCAACCTCAGCATGTATCTGGACGCTTCTTCCAGCTCCTGACCTCAGCTCAGCTTCTGGACTCTACTTTGAACTCTGACTAATGGTATGACTAACAACGGCTTTGCTCTCCGATTTGAAACTCGTTTGCTTGGACTTTGACTGATACCTCTGGCTGATCTCTGGAACTCTCTCTGGCTACGGCACTGGACTATCCCTCTGCATCCGGCCCCCAGGCCCCATTGTGACATTAACCAGCATCCCCACTGTTAACAGTGTCGAGGGAGTGCAGTGGCTGTTTCTCAGAAAGGCTCTGATCCCATGATTTCACAGGAAGAAGGTGGAACCCATGTGGTATACCAATATGGGGGATGATCATTACTTACCTGCCATAATGTGGCCAAAAAATATCATGTTTGTGGAGGTATGATTGACCCGGTTGTTAAACAATACATGAGTAAGATTCTTTCAGCTCTGAGATCAGATCCCCTTTAGCTACTTTTAAGGCCAAATTACATAACTGGAGTTCCAGTTTGCTTGGCTGTAAGCGCTATATAAATGAGAGATCTTCAGAGATCAGATCAAAAGAAAGCCCTTATTCAATAGTGGTGCCCCATTTATGTAACATTCTCTCCAGCAAACCACATTTGTCAGTAGCCTGCAGTAATTACAGTTCAACTTTTTATTTTTAAGGGTTTTTTAATAGCTTCATTATTAGCATCTTCTGCTGCTTTATCTGAATTTTTAAATCTACTTTTTATCTGATTTTCTGATGCTTTTCATTGATTTGCTGCTTCTGTTGCCTTTGTTCATTGTTCTTATTTATTTTAACCTTTGTTTCATTTGATGCCATTTGGAGACAACGGAGAAAAAAAGACTAGAAATCATTAATAAGTATATGCTTATTACTGATCATATTTTCTATAGACACCCACACACCACAGAACACTACTCACATTTCCTCACCCTACTCAGCTGGATCAAGCCGGATTGGCACTGCTGTTGTCACTTGACCTTACAGCAGTGCTTGACACAGTTGATCATGATCTTCTGACTCACCACCTTGCTGACCTAGGAGGCTGTGGGGTGGCCCTTCAATGGCTTTCCTCAGAGGGTGGCACTGGGAAAGGATGTGTCCTCTAGGCAACCCTTAGTATGTGCGGTTCCTCAGGGGCCACTCCTCTCTCTAATGTTATTTAACATCTATATGTGCCCCCTCACCCAGTTGGCATGGGATTTGGGGCTTGGGTGTCACCACTATGCTGAAGACACCCAGCTGTATCTGTTACTGGATGGCCAATGGTCTGGAGCCCATGGTGGGATGGTTAAAAAAAAGCAGTTTGAGACTGAATCTAAAGAAGATGGAGATTCTGTGGCTGGAGAGGGGGGGAGCTTCAGGATTGGAGTTCAGGCTTCCATCTCTTGATGGGTGCCATTAACATCAGTGCCGTCCATCAAGAGTTTGGCTGTGATTTTGGATGCCTCCTTAACTATGGAGGCCCAAGTCATGCACACTGCTAGGCTGGTATTCTTCCACCTTTGCCAGGCTCAGCAACTGGCTCCTTTCTTTTCGTGCCCTGACCTCCCCAGGGTAATCCATTCAATGGTCACTTCCAGGCTTGAGTACCGTAACTCATTCTATGCTGGCCTATCCTTGAGACTGACCCAGGAGCTCAAGCTGATCCAGAATGTGGCAGTGCGAGTCCTGATGGGAATGTCATGGATGGCCGATATCCAAACTGTGCTACGCCAGCTACATTGACTTCCAGTGGAGTACCGGGTTAGGTTCAAGGTCTTGGTATTGACCTTTAAGGCCTTGAATGATCTGGGACCCACATATCTGTGGGACCGTCCCTCTGGTATGTCCCCAGAAGAGCTTTATGCTCTGCAGATAACAACTTGCTGGAGATCCCTGGCTCCAAAGATGTCTGGCTGTTCTCAACCTGGGCCATGACCTGGTGGAACTCTCTGCTTAACACCACAAGGGACCTGTGGGACTTAATGCAATTCCGCAGGGCCTGTAAGGCAGAGATGTTCTGCCAGGCTTTTGGCTGAGGACAGCAATGGTTTTATATTGTGGCTGGCACCCTCCCCTTTCTCCCTCCCCCTAATTCTGATCTTGTGCTTCCTCTTCCCCTACCCAGAAAGTGGCCAGGCAGTCCAGAATCAGGATACGGCTTCTAGGGATGCCATCTAGGGCTTCTTTTTAACCTGGTCTTAAGTTTCTTATTTTAATTTTGTAATGATTGGAATTTTAATGTTTTGCATATTTGTTTTATGGCTCTCTGCAATTAACAAATAAGATAATGATAATGATAGGTGTGTCCTATATTCCTAGCTCTGGAAATGGCAAGTGATCATTAGGAAACAAAAGAGTTAACTAGCATACACCTTCCAAAAGAAACCCCTCTTCCTTTGGCACAACAACATCTGCCTTCTACCTGTCATAGATGCATGTGCACAAGGGCTGCTTGAAATTGAGAGATGTGCAAGTACCATATTTGTGAGCAGCTGAATGCATGTGCCACGCTTCAAGTGAACAAGCTCACAACGGGGTAGGGGAGGGAGGATCTTATTTGCCAATGCTGATTTCAAAACGAGATTGATTTTCGCAAGGCTGCCTCAGTGCATGTAATTGGAAATACTTTGGAGGAGAGAAACAAAGGAAGCCTTGGGCTTGTGGAAATCAAATGTTGACATTTCTTCAGAGCCCTTTAATCACAATAGTCCACTGTCAGTTCATTTTCATAATGGTACATGAGGCCGCCTTAGCCTCCTCCCTCTGCCCTGTAGCCCATTCTGTAATCCTGCATTCTGCGGCCCTCTCCTCAGGCAGCAGAGGGGGAACAGAAGATAGTTAAGGCAGCAGGAAAGCATCTGAAGGAAATTGCAACTTCAGCGGATGAATGTGCTCTGCGTGGGCCCCAGGCATCTGGCTTTGACATTTACCTTCTGCTCACCATTACAAACAATGAGAAGAAAATTGTTCCTGAAGAGCTCAGGGAAAATTGTCACTTGCCCAGTAACTTTTAAACAGACATGCAAACAACCCTGGGTTTTCGTGTTGCACAAGAAAATGCTGTTTTCCCGAGTGACTGGGACATGTGTTAGAATCTGAGAATATGGCAGTGGCTTTCATCTCAAAGCAAAGCAACAAGGACATTCCCATTCCTTGTGAATGCAGGTAATGGGAATAATACAGAGACATCAAGCATGCTCACGTCCCATCTAAATCAATAGGATTCTGGCCTGGTTGGCACTGGTCTGTTCATCAGGCATTGACAGTAGTGTCAAGTGAAAGACTCACATGTGAGAATTATCTGTCGCAAATTTGATAACAGAGGTCACAACTACCAAAGCACCCAATATCCACGCAAACACAAGGCTCATCAACAGAGCTCATTCATCCATTCAGCTGGCAGAGGTTGGGTGGGATTTAACTGGTCGGAGGGGAAAGGAATGGGGTAGGTCAAACAGTATTACGATAATACTATAGTGTTTTAAAGTATTAATTTATTAGAACACTAACAAAACAGAAGTAGTTGCACTGATGAGAAATGCTACTGTCTTAGAAGATGTCAAAGTATACCCCCTGTATGAGCTTTAAGGAGCTCTGTGCATGATGCCTTGGAGGAAAGTGCAATGGACTTAGTGATAATCTTTGTTATTTCGTACCAATGTCTCTGAACCTGTGCTCAGCACCTTGACTTTGTGAAGGCATTCTTGCCTGTCTGAATGCCATGGCATGTGGTATTCTGCAGCTCACCCTGAGCCTGCCCACCTAACGTAAAAATGCATCCCCCTCTGATACTTCAGTGCCTGAGAACAGTCATGGGGCCACGCCATGCTCCATTCCCAACTATTTTGTTGGATTGCACAGCATATGGGCAACTAACAGGGCCATGCCATCCTGAGCAGAGTTAGCACCATTCTAAGTCCATTGAACAATGTAAACTGAGCTCTTGATTACACTTCAATAGACTCTTGCAGCCTCACCAGATACGCCCTGCTGCCCACGTGTCATGATCTTATTAAAAGGCAGTGCCGTCTTGACCAAGATATGTATTCGAAGTCACATCACAAAGCCTTCATAGCACTTGCACATGCACTGTGTCCTCATGAAGAAAAAAAAATCTAAGGCTGCCATCATACGCACAATTAGACCCACCATAGGCATGAATGCCAGGTGGATCTAAAGGGTGCAATCAGACAACAACATCTGGGAAACCATTGGCAACCCATTCTGTTCCGCTGCAGAAGCAGAGTTGAAAGACACCAGGGGGAATCCGGTAGAAAACGGACTTTTCCCTGTCTGATTGCTCCAGAACACTCTCATGGCATCGGGATGGTCTGATCCTGTCGCTTTTGCCCTCTTCTCAGTATGTGCATCATCGCAAACTCCATAGGGAGCCCTCAGTGTGGAGAAGCGATTCATCGATTCCTTGTTTAAGCACATCTGAAACAAATGGCAAAAAAACCCCACAAAACCCAAATCACCTGCAGTTGTGTCTGATCACGCAGGCTGTGCCCACAGCTTCCAAGGACTGTGTGATCAGGCAACTGCAGGTCAAATTCCTCCAGAGGAAATAGCCTTGCTTCCCCCCCTTTTCCTGGCACGTGTGACCGCAACCTAACTTATGCACTATAGTGGAACATATATCTTGTGTGCCCTGGTCTGGATAGCCCTGGATAGCCCAACCTTGTCAGATCTCAGAAGCTAAGCAGGATCAGCCCTGGTCAGTATTTGGATGGGAGGATTACTGGGGTCATGATGCAGAGGCAGGCAATGGTGAACCACCTCTGAATGTCTGTTGCCTTGAAAACCCCATGGGGTTGCCATAAGTGAGCTGTGATTTGGAGACAGATAGATATGGATATACAGATAAACACATCTTGTGTGTTTTTGCTTCAGGCATTCCCCTATACCCTATGTTCCTTTTCAGAAACTGGCCTACAGGAGAAGACAGATCATGCAGTTTAAGTAGGAGGGGAAAGGGCAGGAATTCTCTGGAAAGACTTGTGGGACAGGGGGTGTCCCAGAAGTAGCCATGTACTGTGTTTGTATTTTCTCCCTTAATGCAGAGGAGTGTTTGAGACAAGGGAAATGGGGGAGAGAGCTGTGCAACGCTCACAATGTAGGGAGAAGGGATAGGCCCTCAGGTCCTGCCACTGATGATTCCATTATGCTGTAAGAAAGGTAGGCTAACCCTAAGAATTGCCTACTGGAGGCAGCCAAGAAGAGCTGGGATAAGCACTGCAAAAGCCAGATACTCAGATACAATCTACCTGCAAATATACTGGCTTCAAACCAAAGAGCATGACAATGATTAGATCCCCAAATGTTTAATTTAGCTGCTAAAAGCAGTGATTGAGGTTCACAATGCAGAGGGGGTGGCTCTTCCTTCCATCCAAATCTTTGTCTTGAGTAAAAATACCCATTCCAGGCTGGTAGGGAAACAGACAGGTGTCCATGTGGTACTGTCTTTTTCCCTATTGAGAGTAAAAACACCATGGAGGGGCTTTTTTCAATCCGGGACATGATACATGGGGAACCAAATAGCCTCCCATCCACCTTGCTGTAGTCCTAATCCCTATTGCACAGTGGTTGTGTTTTGCAACTAAACTACACACTGGGAGATCCCATTACAGATCTTTAGTCTTAGATGTAGTTTGGCCCTTAGCCTTGACTTTCCCAAGCGTTATGGAAGGGCTGGTATGAGAAAGAATCTATGAAAGGGATTGCAAATCAGACATGGAAATAATTCGGCATACTTGGTTCTCACATTGGTACTGCTTTGTTAGGACGGATGGCATATGAAATGCAAACTTGCACGTTGCCCTCTGAAGAAAGTGTTATCTCATTTACATCTTCAGACAAGCAGCATATCTGGGTAACAGATATAAAAATATCTTGGTAGAAAAACAGCAGGGACTATGTGATCAAGGGAGAGCTGAGAACCCTCTACATCCTGCACTGCTTTCAGTCATATCTTTAGCCCACTCTTCCTTGAAGGAGCTCAGAGTAGCATGCATAGTTCTCCCCTTCTTCACAACAATCCTTTGAGGTAGCTTAGGTAGATAGAGAGTGACTGGCCCAAGGTCACCCAAAGACCATCATAGCAGTGGCAGGATTTGGCCCCAGATCTCCCAGAATCTAGCCCAAGACTCTAACCACTACACTACAGTGGCTATATCTAGGGATTTCAGAAAAAAGATGTCCAGCATGACTCCTTACTGGTGTGTCACCGGTAGAGGTGTGCACTCGGTATATACCAAGCTGAAGAGATACCCCCCAAAATACCTTTTTTTGGTATTTATTCAGGCTATCGAAGTAGCCCTGCCTGAATACCAGCCAATATTATTCGGTTTTTATTTGGGCTTTCTGAGTGAAAGGAAGGGGTTTAAACTTTAAACCCCTCCCTGGAATTGGGCCGCAGCTGCAGTGCAACTCCAGAGAGAAGGGAAGGAGTTTAAACTTTAAACCCCTCTCCATACCTCCCCTGGAGTCAAGCCACATTTTAAACCCCTTAAAGGTTTAATACTTTCGCTTCTCTCTGGAGTTGCACTGCAGCTGCAGCCCAACTCCAGGGAGGGAATGGAAAGGGGTTTAAAGCTTAACCCCCTTTCTATATACTCTCCCAGCTGGGTCTGTGTGGTGGGGAGGGAGAGACCTACCCGGCCACACAGATCCCAGGGCCAGCTTCTTCTGTGGGGTGATTTAAACCACCCCACAGAAGAAGCCCTGCCAAGCAGCCAGGTCTATGCAGTGAGAAGGGAGAGCCTTCTTCGTCTGCACAGATTCCATTGCTGGCTTCTTCTATGGGGCAGTTTAAAACATCCCGCAGAAGAAGCTCTCCTAGCAGGGAGTTAAACTTTAAATTCTCACTGGGTTGAGTTGCAGAGTCAACCCAGCAGGGATTTAAACTTTAAATCCCTTCTCCATTACATCCTATGGAAACTGCGGTCCCCATAGGGTATAATGGAGCTGAATATATTCAAGTTTCCCAAGTATTAACCCAAATACTAGCACAATACCAATACTAGTATTTGGGAATACTTGGAAATACTGAATATTTTTAAGTCAAAAGTACCCCAATCCAAAGTCAACTGATTTTTTTTTTCTTGCACACCCCTAGTCACTGGCTAACAGTTTCTGTAAAATAGTTACTACCAACTGGGATAAAAATTTGGTCTATAAGACAGCACTTTTTGCTGTAGCAGTTCGGAAATCAGAGCTAAGCACATAAAAGCTATTGTTGTTTAATGCAGAAACTCACACTTAGTCTAAATTAATCTTAAACAGGTTTGTATGTATATTTTAAAGGCTCTGTTTCAGTTCTGGTACTTAAATTGAACGCTTCAAATTAGCTAATTTGGGCATGTGCAAATCACCGTTACTGAACTTTCTATACACGTTTGTGATTAACACTATTTTTTATAACCTACATATTTGAGGGGGGAAATTGAATTTGAAGACTGTAAGGTGCTGAAATTCAGAAAGCATGGACTGAGAATATGACCATACCCAGCTAATAGTGCCCATATGTATTCCATGGAGAACTTGGTTTTTCAAAAAAGTTGTTCAGCTCATAATTTAAATCTGCATAATGCTGAGGGTATGCTCTGCTTTGGCACCTCTGCTGTATGTATTCTTCAGAAAAGACGATTAAAAAGGCAGCTGCTGTGCTGGCACCTTGATGCATATTCATTTATTCCTGAAATTGACTTGGAAACAACACTGGAATGTATGTAATCTACACAGTTCTCTGATTGCTGACTTCTCCTTGATCTCTTATCCAGCCGTTTCCAAGTTAGGAAATCTGGCTTATCTCCCGGGGCAAGGAGTGAGATGTGTCACATCATGACAAGCATGCCCACCCAAACACTGAAATTCTAAAGTGGCAGTGCAAACGTACACATACATCCCTTCTGGAAAGTACACAGAAAATCTTAAGAACCAATTTAGAACCTGAAATACCTACCCTGTCCAAGGACAATTCAGCACCCATGAACAATGCTCCCTCTAAGCCGTGGGGTCTTGTGAGCAAAAATTCTACTTTGTGAGCTACTGGCATTAAAGTTGTGAGTGAGCGATTTGGCTACTGCATAAATTAGTTTGCTCTGGAGCCATCCTTACTGAGCTAAGACAAAAATCTGTGGGCTGGAGGTTAAAAAACTGTGAACTAGCTCACACTAACTCAGCTTAGAGGGAACACCGCCTGTGAGTATCCCCAAGTGACAAATATGAACATTCAGGGGGGAGTGTAACCCCATACAGAACACACTGACCATCTGTTCCCAGATTAGCTTTACTCCACACCTACTGTGCTTTCATTTTGTCTGGACTGAGTGTCCATGTATTCCCCCCTCATCCATTCCTGCACTGTCATCAGGTACCAATTTATCTCTTTAGGTGCTCACTCTATCTTAATAGAACTTGCTCTGTCTGTTGGGATAGGCCTTTGTGCTCATATGGTATAATACTGATTTTTTAACTTACTTATGCACAGATTTCAAACTAATCTAATCAACACCCCCGCCAAAAAAAAAAATCAAACCCCCTCCAGCAATTCATTCTAAAAGAAAGTTATGTTTTAATGAGGAAGCTTTCTGTTCAACTGGGTAAGACATAATGCGTAATCTTTCAAGTGTGAGATGATTTACAGTATAGTTTTAAATGATCAAGTCCCTGAAGAAAATTGTATTGCGTTTGATTTGCTGCCTTGTGCTTTCTAATTTTGTTTTCCTAATGACAATTGATTAAAAATAAACTAATAGAAAGTCAGTTGATGGAGTTGGTTACTGGCTAGGGGATGCTCAACTCATCAGCAGTGCTGTAATGAAGTATTTATCTTAGCAGGAGTCCAATTTTCAAAGCCACATATGAAAAGGAATCAGAAATGGGAGAAGGGTAGGGGGAATACCAAACATGCAGTGATTTGGGGATAAAAATTACTTAAACCTGAAAAGCCCCCCCACCCCCAATCTCTTTTCCTATTACTTTTGTCGCCTGTACCTAGCTTTCCTCTTAGACCTTGGTGGACCATCAATTGTAGTCATCAGTGGTCATATGTATTTATCTGCTTGTTGCTGAAGGTACTTTTTATTACTTAATGAGCAAGCCTGGTTCTTCAGCTGTGGCTATTCCTGGAGAACGTTGTTCTGCTCACTGTCACATTGACCTTGATAACATCTAGAATAGATTACTGCAACATGTGCTGTGTGAGGCTGCTAGGCTTGCCAGGCCCCTGCTAGAGGTGGGGATTTCCCACCTCAGGGGCCTAGGCCTCAGTTGCCGGCAACATAGCAATGTCACTTCCAGCGCACACTGGAAGTGATGTTATCACTTCACCTGTGATACAGGGATACTGTAGTATTTAGGCAAAAACTCTATGGAAAAAATTACTTCTACCATAGAGTTTTTGCTCAAATACCAGAACACCCCCATATCTCCAGTGACATCATGACATCACTTCCAGTGCATCCAGGAAGTGACATTGTTGCATCACCAGCAACACTGGCCTAGGCCTAATTTTCCTACCGGCAGGTCCCCACACAAACTGGTTGCCAGGGTACCTGACAACCCTAGAGGCTGTCCTTGAAGACAGTGTGCCAATTACAGCTATACAAAATGTGGTTGTGTGGGCCCTGACTGAGATGTGCCAATATGAACACTGTTGCTTCTGTACTGCTGGCTTCTAATTTATATCCAGGCTCAATTCATGCTGCTGGTTTTGGCTATCAAATGGTTTGTGTCCAAAGGACTTAAAGGGCACTGTCCAAGTTTTAAGGTCAATGAATAGTGCCTTCCCCCAGGAACTGGACTCGGCTGCAATTAAACTGGATGGGACTCATAGGAGAACTTCCTTGGATACTGTTCCCCAAATTTAGGAATTCTCTGGGAGGGTTAGGGTTAACACCATTTATCTATTACCTTCTAGAGCAATCTGAAGGCTTATTTGATCAGGAAGGCCTTGGAATGATATTAAGTAGTCTGGATGGTATTTGTTGTTTTATGGTTCATGGGGTTGTTTACATTGAGCTGATGGTTTTATGGTTATTGGGGGAAATGGGACTTGCTTGGCCAGCACTGGAAAATGGCAGCAGTTTGGCTGAGGTGGCGGGTAGGTTCCTGCACTCCCACAAGACTTCTTGGGCTCACCAGAAGGGCTCCTGTACTCCTGAGAGGATTAAATTTTCAAGGCCCTTCTCTTGATTATCAGCTGTTCAGCTGGTTAATGATTGTGTAGGAGATACCCAGGGTTCAAATGATTTTCTATTGATTATTGTTGATTTACAGGAATATTTGGGGAAAAGTCTTTGGGACTCTCCTGGAAGAATTGGACTGTTTAAACCACTAAACAGCATTACAAAAGCAGGTGTTTTAAATCAAACTTAATTGACATGTTCCAGCTAATTTTAATTGGGAGGAAACTGCAGGTGTTTCTGCCCAGTTAACTTTGCCAATTTTCAATTAGGAATTGTCAAATTTTAAGATTTATGAGAGCCTCTCTACTTCAAAGGCTGAGCTTAGGGGAGCATTTCAGCTTCTGATTTTTGTAATTCTAAATAATCTTGGAGTGTTTTAACATATTAATATTCAACTATTGGAGTCTATTAGCAATATCTATATATATACTTGCCTTTTGCTTGAAAGAGCTTTACTTAAGTGAACTGAAACACTAATGCCAGTAAAGTGAGTTTTAATTGGAAAGCACTATAATAATTAATTGTCAGAGTTAAGATTTATAGTGGAACTTTTTTAATTGGTCAAGATGTTTTTATACACTTAAAACTGACCTGGCAAGGATCTGCAAGCAAAGCTAAAAGGATGCTAAAATTAATAAGGTTAAATAAAGTTCAATTGTATTTTCTATGGAAAATAAGCTTAAGTTTTTAAGGTGCTTTTAATATCTCTGAATGTTTATAGCTGAGAATGAAAGGTTATATATCTAAATGTTTATTTAAAAGAAGAAAACTAGTTAAGGTTTTAATTTTCTAATAAAGAATTGTGTTTAAAGCTAACAAGCTGTTGACAAGAGCTAGAGTTGGAAAATGACCAAGAGCTGGCCAGGTGTGTGTTAACCCCAGCCAATATGAAAGACATTAATCATGGACAGGTCATCTAAAGAAGCTAAGTTAAAAGGACTAACAAGCAAAAGTTGGGAGATGTTCCAAAAGGTGCAAGAAAACAAAATAATAAATCATGCACACCTGAAAGCCAATTAAAAGGGTCAATTAAAATGTAGAATTTGTATTATAAAAGAGGACCCTCTGCTGGTTAAAATAAGGTGGAATATTTTACAAATTAAAAGTTTAATTTAGACAAAAAATGGCCTTATAAAATTATTACAAATATTCTGATGGACCGAAATAAAAACTGATAGATTCAGTGCATCTACAAGAGCTGTATGTCATAGGCTACTTTAAAACATTAAAAGAATTCATGTAAAGGGTTTAATTTTTTAGAATGTTATTGTAATGATATATATTTTTATATTTTGTATACCTTTTAGTGAAAATAAGTTTATAAAATGCTTTAAGAATATTGTTATACTTTTATATGCATGTATTAATATAAAAGAACCAGTTTTGTAACAGAACTGAGAGATTTTGTACTGAAAATGAACTTAGCCCCTTTGTATGTATAAAGTTCATTCAAAGGTGAAGTCTGAGAAAAGAGCAAGAGCATACATCAATCATTTTTAATAAGCAGAGCACCTGCATTGTAGGAGTTGAGATGCCGCCAAGTAACATCCGGTGTGTCAAATATGTGATTGATGACTGACCAGACAAAGAAATCTGAACTGAGCATGTCTAAATTATGTCAGTGATGATGTAAAGTGAGGAGGAGCAAGAAGAGTATATAAGCAAGCTTCTATCTGTAACACGTTAAACATCTATGAGCTGTGAGGTGTTCCTTTATTCGAATAAATTCTTTTGTTACTCTTTAAGAAGAAGAAGAAGAAGAAGAAGAGTTTGGATTTATACCCCGCCCTTCACTGCCCAAAGGCGTCTCAGAGCGGCTTACAAACTCCTTTCCCTTCCTCTCCTCACAACAGACACCCTGTGAGGTAGGTGGGGCTGAGAGAACTCTAACACAAACTGTCCTGGAGAGAACAGCTGTGCCAGAGCTTGTGACTGACCCAAGGTCACATACTGCCTGGATAATTGATTTACTGTGCGGTTTATCAGCTAACCACACAAGTCAAAGAACCTTAGCACCCTCAGGGCGTTGGCATCAATTGGATGAGCAGAAACCAGTTCTACTTAACATTGGACATAATGCAGCCGTTTGCCTGCCCACCATTCAAATGAAACACATCACAAGTTATGGGTTAAACTGGGAATTCTATTTATACATAAGCTGATCTGCACCAATTATTAACACGTTAAAGCATGCGTTGCATTGTGCTTGCAAGCAAGCTTCCTAACTGGGCAAATCCATGCCAGCTCAGAGCCAGGTCCAGAATCCTTCTGAAACTTATCCATCACAGCTCATATACCAGTGCATAGAGAGGGTGGAGGGGCACACTCCTGCCCATGGTTGTTAAGCCTTAAGGCGCATCGTATGCTCCCACCAACCCCGAAGGGGCCCCCAACTGAGCCACCCTGACTGCCAAGCCTGTAGGTACCAAGTTTGAGGACCCCCCTATTGCTGATATCTCAGGGTACTTGCTAACTCAAAATCCCCTCAACCCATGCTTTTCCAGCCTTCCCACTTAGGGTCTAACCAGGTCTACTGAGCCTATTTATACAACAACCCCTCAGACCATGCAGAGATGGAGAAAAATGGCCCCCTCATAGCAAATTTGATTGAGGCCCAAAAAATTCTTGCTCAGCTCCAAAATGGTGAATAGCTAGTCCCACATGGTCACTAAGAGGGTAGGTGGGTGGAGATCAATGCCAGGGAGGGGGTGACTGGCCACCACCAGACCTGGCTGGTGAGCCAGCCCCTTACTGGCCAGTGCTCCCACACTCTGATAGGCTCCCTCACCCCCCTTGTGCTTTGCTCTGAGGAGATGGGGGTGGGTGGGCAAACACCAGCACTGACATTGTGGGCCACCACCAATCTATTTCCTGTGGGCTGTAGAGAGGCCAAAACTGCCCACAGGAAATAATGGGGCCAGTATTCCTATGGGTAGACTAGGCTTCTTCAAAGCCTATAAGAAATGGTTCCATCATTGCAAATGGCCACCAGACATGGCCTCTGTCCACTCACTATATCAACTGTTAGTTTATTTATTTCATTTGTACCCCACTTTTCTTCCCAACAGAACCCAAAACAATTTACAACATTCTCCTTTCCTCCATTTTATCCTCAAAACAACCCTCTTATGTCACTTAGGCTGAGTGTGTGTGACTGGCCCAAGGTCACCCAGTGAGTTTCCATGGCATGAGTAGGGATTTGAGCCCGAGTCTCCCAAATACCAGTTTGACACTCTTAACCACTATACCACACTAGCTCTCAATAGCCAGATTAGTGTAGTGGTTAAGAGTGGTGGACTCTAATCTGGAGAACTGGGTTTGATTCCCCACTCTTCCACATGCAGCCAGCTGGGTGACCTTGAGTCAGTCACAGTTCTCTCAGCTGTTCTCTCAAGAGCCATTCTCTCAGAGTTCTCTCAGCCCCACCTACCTCACAGGGTATATGTTGTAGGGAAAGGAAGGGAAGGAGATTGTAAGCTGCTCTGAGACTCCAGGTGAATGGCGGGGTATAAATCCAACTCTTCTTCTAGTTCACATTGGCTATTAGGCGGAATTATTAGTCTGTTTAAAAACTGACATGATGAGAGACTCTAACAGCTGTTTGGCAGGTCCAGGGCCAGGTTTCTTTCCCTCCATCCATGATCCTGCTGCTCTAGGAAAATTGGGAAATGGGGGGTGGGCTTGGAAAAATATTCCTTAATTTTCAGGACCTGAAAAATTATCCACCTGCCCTAAAACTGTAACAAAGGTCCGGAAACTTTGGGATAGCAGAAAGCATCCCCTCCCCAAAATCAAAACAAGCAGGTAATTACTGGAATGTGTGCAGGGAAGATGAGCATAGTCGAAGAAGCACAACCCTGGAAGACCTCAGCCAGTTGCATCTTCTAGGTCCAGTTTCCCATGTGTTTGCATACCTGCATGTTTCATTCAAACATGATGTAAAAGATTTGGTCAGCATTGTGGATGCACAGGGACCTTTCTTGTCAGCAATGGCTACATAACAATCTCCTTTCAACCACCCACCAGGACCCAGAAAGCAACTCATAACATTAAAACATCAGCTAAAAAAAGCTCTGAAATCTCAATTAAAAAAATGTGACTCAGAGAAATAAAAAGAACAAATAGTAAACCTGTAGACTTTTAAAAAGTTCAATAAGTATTTTTAGGTTGTTACAAAAAGTGCAATCCTAAACAGAGTGGAATCTTTCTAAATCCATAGATCTGTTTAGGATTGTACTATAAAGTAGTTAACAGTTGTAACCTACTTCCTGCTCTCCAAATAGGAAACCTGGCCAACTTCCTTGGGCAGTGGAGCTCATAAAATGGGAGCCATCACAGAAAAAGCCCTGCTCCTCAGACTGACTTACTTCATCATCAAATGCCAGGGTACTAAGAAGAAGGTCTTATCAGATGACCTAAGTATACCAGGGGAAAATTGTGTTGGAAAAGTACTTTACTACTGTGTACCCTTAGTTGAACACAGATCTTGGCGGGGTGTGTGTGTGTGCATGTGATGGATTCTACTAAACCGTACTTGCCATTATTATTATGGAAATGTGATATATTTTTCTCTCGTTGCGCAGAACCATCTGCATATTTCAGCATAATTATTCCCATATTGGTAACATATTAGATTGTGCTGCCTGAGCTGAAATCACAGTCCTTAGAGATCTGCCCATATCTGATAAGGGATATTGTACCATTATGTTTCTTCTGCAGCTGCTCACACATTTGCACTTGAAATATCTCTTTCCTATTCCCGTTGGCAATGGCTTCCATTCAAATGTTAATGCTTCTATTCCAGTCCTCCTGCTTCTAAAAAGATTAACGCTGCATCAGGCCACATTAAATCCTCCAACAACCCCCCCAATATGAAGTCTTTATTATCACACAGTGCTCTGGACAATCCTAAGTTGATTTAAGTGTCTGCTGAAGTTGATGTATTAACCTTCAGTGTTTTATTGCAGACCACCTGAAAATCTGTGCAACAACCATCAAAAATGCATAGTTCAAGATCTCCATCAGCAGTAGTTGGTTTTCTGTTATAGCTGGCTGTGGGCAATATAACAGCCAACCAGAAAAGTAGGAGGTCTTTCCAAAGGAAAAGAACATTTTCTACTGTGGGGGAAGAGACTCCTTGATTATTTTTTTAAAAATGGACAGTAGTCAAGAATTTGAAATAATAATAATAATAACAATAACAATAACAACAACAACAATAATAGTAGTAGTAGTAGTAGTAGCAGTAGTAGTAGTAGTAGTAGTAGTAGTTGTTGTTGTTTGTTGTTGTTGTTTAATTTGGATAGAGACAAATACAGATCAACACAATAATGGTGGTAAAATACTGAAAGCTTTACATATGCAAAGGAAGCTTGTAGAATATAGAACACCAGATGTGTAGGATGTGGATAGCTGTCCTCAGCAATGAATAACACTAAGGTCCTATAGTCTTCTCTGTCAGACAACAGCACCAGCCACCTTGGAAGGTAGACACAACGACATTGTACCTCACTGAAGTCCCTCACCTTTCCAAACCCTGCCCTCCTCCGGCACTACCCCCAAAATCTCCAGGTATTTCCCAATCCGGAGCTGGCAACCCTACCTTTATATTACCACTACTCAGTTCACTCTTTGCGTGCCTCAGCTGCTCCATTCCATTGAGGTCAAAATACAGACTACTGGGACTGTGTTGCTTATGAAGCATTCCTAAGGAAACTCTCCTGGGAGGAAGGTTCATTGAATAGACCAGGGTAGGATTTTGAGTAGATCTGCTTAGGATGGCACTGTGAAACACCCAAGAAGAGCATGGTGAGCACCCCAGCGGTGTCCCTAGGTTCCAGTTTTCTGTTTCCTGTCTTTAGTCAAATGCTGGGAGTACAATCTCTAAAAATGCTTTTCTGGAAGCAAACCCCATTAAATAAAATGGGGCTTAATTCTGAGCAGACCTCCTTAGGATCAGTGTTCCCTCTAAGCTGAGTCAGTGTGAGCTAGCTCACCATTTTTTAGCCTCCAGCACACACATTTTTGTCTCAGCTCAGGAAGGATGGCTCCAGAGCAGACTAATTCATGCAGCAGCCAAATCGCTCACTCACAACTTTAATGCCAGCAGCTCATGAAATAGGGCTTTTGCTCACAAGACTCCACAGCTCAGAGGGAGCATTGCTTAGGCTTGCTGGATTCTTACTCTATTCTACTGCTACAGGGCTGTTGTGTGATAAAAAGAAGCAGAGGAGGGCAGAGTAAGCAGCTTTGGGTCTCCATTGGGGATAAAGCGAGGTGAGATAGACAGATAGACAGACAGACAGACAGACAGACAGACAGACAGACAGACATGAAGGCCAGAAGACCAACATATCTGAGAGAACTGCTCTTGAGAGAACAGCTCTAAGAGAACTGTGACTGGCTCAAGGTTACCCAGCTAGTTGCATGTGGAGGAGTGGGGACATGGGGAGTGGGGAGAGGAACGTGATCAATGAGTGAAGAGCCAGTGTTCCCTCTAAGGCGTGCAGTCCCATGAACAGAAACCTTCCCTGTGAGCCAAAAGTGGTGCTAAATTAAAAACTGTGAATGGGCCAGCTTTTAAAAAAAAACACTTACAGAAATTATTCAAGTATCATCTCTCTTCCCTTAATTACAAAAAAGACAGAAAGAGAGACAGAGAAAGACAGAAAGACAGAGGTGGAAAGAAAGGAAATAAATGGGGAGAGAGGAAGGAAGGAAAGAAGCAGTTGGAAAGAAAGCAAATAGATGGGGAAAGAGGAGTGAAAGAAAGAAAAAAGAAAAACAGGAGCCCCTCATAGGCCCCCCCCCACCCGGCGCTGATTGCAGGAGAAAGCGAGCTCAAGATCTTCTGTTCCACGGGAGTAATATACTCTACATGCCACAGGAGCTCCTGGGGCTCACCTTCTCCTGCAGTCCAATTTAAACTGGATTGCAGGAGAAAATGAGTTCAGGATCTTCTCTGCTGCTGGAGCAATGTGCTCCATGCGGCACAGGAGCTCCTGGGGATCACTTTCTCTTGCAGCTGAGTTTAAACCAGACTGCAGGAGGAAGTAAGCCACTCGCTGATGACGCTGGCAGCAGAAGGCCATGAAGGAGCACTGGGCCACATTGCCAGGCCTAGGCTCCCCTCCCCTGACCTCCCCTGACACCTCCATTCTCGCCCGGCTCCCCTCCCCGATCCCCATCCTCCCCACTAACTGGGGCCAGGTGTACTCCAAGCCCAGGTCTGTTACCTCCACCACCCAGAGCTGCAGGATGTCTGGGCATGGCGGTGTCAGTGGGAAGGTGGCTCGGGCTTTGATGGTGGCGGCAGCAGTAGCTCCCAGGTCACTCCAGTCTGCTGGAAGGAGGGCTGCCAGGAGCATCTGCCTTCTATAGTTAGTGCACGCGGGGGCTAAGCAGGAGGGCAGGCTGCCCACTACCCCTGCACTGAGAGGAAAATCGGTGAGCTGAGGGCCAGAAATTGGTGTGCCCAGCATATGTAACTCAGCTTACAGGGAACACTGGAGGAGACATCGTGCAAAACATGAGTCCCTCCCAAGTGATGAGGTTTAGACTGAGACGCTGAATGAGAATCTCTTTTGCATTCCTTAGGCGCAGGCCCACAGCCATGGGAAGGGAACTGTCAAGAGCCATGCCTCCTCCCAGTTGTACCTTGCCCTCTCACCAAACAGATCAGCTCCAGCCTTGTAGCCCTCAATTGTGCCTCATCCTAGGAGGAAGAAAAAATGGTGGGTGATGGGTGTAGCCCTTCTTATGCTTTTCGGGTGGGTGGGTGGGTGGGTGCAGACAAGTAGGCTGGCTTTGGGGGCTCAGGGCTGTAGCTCCTTGGAGGCTGGGTGGGGGGCTTAGAAAGGTGTGTTGCATTCTAGAGGAATAGCTATATTAGTCTGCTGCCAAAGAGGAGCTTCAGGACATCATAAAGTCTAACGATTTCATTCCAGCATAAGGTTTTGTAGGTCAGAGCCCCCTTCTCAGATACAGTGAACGAGGGTTCACTTCTTGCACCTGAAGATGTGGGCTCTTGGCTGGGAAAGCATACACTGGAATAAAACTGAGCTAGCCTTTATGGTATTACAAAACTCCTCTTAATTTTTCTTATATTTTGTTCTTTGTGGGATGAGAGCCTTGGCCTCGTTACACACTCCAGTGTAGTCTGAACTGCTACTATTTTTATTGAGGGTGTTTGTACGCCATCTTTCTTCCAATGTTTGCACCCGAGGCAGCTTGCAAAGCTATAAAGATAGTTTACAGTCATTGTCTTGCTTGTCTTCATAGGAATGCCTAAGCAAAGGTAAGCTTTCTAAACTCAGTGGATTTCGAAGGGCATAAACTTTTTTTTAGGACTGCATTTCAGGTCTTGTACTCAGAGGAACTGATACAGACATTTCAGGTCTTGTACTCAGAGGAACTAGGTATGTAGGGGCTTTGGCTGTGTTCCTGCAGAGTGCAGGGGGTTGGACTAGATGGCCTGCAAGGTCCCTTCCAACACTAACATTCTATGATTCTATGATTCTATGATACCTGTAGTCAGGAGATGGTAACAATTCTGGGAGATCTCCAGACTCCACCTGGAAATTAGCAAGCCTAGTTCTAATCATAGTGCTGCTGCTGCCTTGTTGCCCCCCCCTAACAAAAAAAATTCTGGCTATGGGCCTGCTTAGGCGAAGTGTGCAGTTGAGTTGCAATAGACTCATGGAGTGATGACCCCGTGAAGTTCCACCTCATGCGGTTTTCAAGGCAAGAGGTGAACAGAGGTGGTTTGCCCTTGCCTTCCTCTGCATAGCAGCCCTGGGTCTTCCTTGGTGGTCTCCCATCCAAGTATTGACCCTGCTTAGCTTCTGAACTCTGCTGAGATCAGGCTACTCTGGGCTGCTATCCCTAGGCTTTAACAAAACTCACGTATCAGTCTGCAAGACTGTGCCCGTTCAATTGTCTGTGTGTTCAGACATGGAGCTTTGTTCCTGTTACACTCAAGCAATGTTGAAGCTGGTAGGAGTTTAAAGTGTTTATACTTCTAGCCAGGATCAAGCTGGATTTTGTCTTGGAGGAAGTAGGTTTCTCTTTATTAGCTGTTGATTGTACAGCAGGCATTCTCCCCCACCCACCCCCGCCTTCAGTGGCAGGCATGCAAATTAAGTTGGAGAATAATTCTGCATTAATCCCTCATGACCTACTCTACAAGGCCATTTTATTTTTAAAAGGGGTTGGGTCTCGAGCACCCGTGGAGTCTTCCTGTGGAATTTATGAACTACCTTCAAGCGCTGCTGACAGCCTGATACATGGGTCAGCTGCACATCAGTTTTTCTTGGTGAATTATTAAGCTATTAACTCTATAGCTTTCTCAGCTTTAAAAAGTGCACTTTTGCTGTGCATGCAGAGGATGAATAGCCTCAATAAATTCCATTAGGCTAAGGAACAATGAGAATAGCAGAGTGTTGACTTTAGGAAAACGAACGCAACCCGGGGATTCTCAGTGTTGCAACGTGATTAGCATGGTGCTCCCATTTCTCTAGGTGAACGGGTTTTAGGAGCTGGTCTCTCTCTGGGGGCCTGGGCAATGAAGTTTACAGTCTGAAGAAGGGCTGCACCAGAAATTCAGTAGTTTGTACATTTCCTTCAAGATTAACATATTTAATGAAATTAATCTATTACTGAAACACAATATTGCACCGAATATTCATGTTGTTTTGATGCTGCTTGGCACCCTATTGCTTCTGTCTACTGTAACGCCTTTGTGCCAGTTTCTTCCTCCTTCTAGACCTTCCCTGTTTTTGGCCTCATTATCCAAATTGTCATGTAAACAAATTTGCTGTAAGAAGCTCAATGGTCTTATAGTGTTACCTCTGATGTGATAATATCCCAGATACCCATAAATTACAAGTAATCATATACTAAATGGGCTGGATCCACCCAGGTTTTTGTGCTATTTCTCACTTTTTGTCCATGCAGGTCCTTGAGTCCCTAGCGCAGCCTTTAAGGTGGCCAAAAGGCCCTTGCTCCTCTTTTTCACCAGTGGAAAAGCTGTCTGTATACAACCCATTTTGTCTAACTTTCCGATTTTTACTATCTACTTATGGCATGTTTGAATGCTTACCCATTTAATGGAAAATATTATTCCTGTAAAATTGAAAGTCATATTTTCAATTCAACCTATTTCAGTCCTTTCATATTTAGTATTATCTGTCAAGATCTGTGTACAGTATGTTTCATTCCTAAAAGCCTGTCTCTGAACCCCAAAGAATTCTACTGAGACAAATATCATATAAATTTTAACACAGTGTCTGTGCAGACGTTACCACAGATTGTCCATTTGTGCCAGCAGCCTATAGGATGTGCTGGGGGCAGGGGGGACACACTGAAATCAGATTTAGGTTGTTTGGTATTTCAAAAACTGCAGTCAGATTCTTTAATAGAAGAATTAAGCCAAGGGACATTAGGAAGTCAAAATGATAGCCCTTGCCATTGTTTTAACTGGGAAATGCTCACTTCCACATTTCAGATAAATAGGTAGAAACATTCCCATTCCACCACAGGTAATAAAAAAAATCTCACCTGAGCACTGGGCCATATGAGTCAGCTTTGCCCTCATCTCCTGGGATCCTCAATCAGGAAAGGGTGTGTGTGTGTGTGTTACAAAGATAGAGCGCACAGGCAAGAGAAGCTACACTTCATCTCATCCCACAGTTCACTTTGTTGTGTTCTGTTTCTTTCTCTCAGCCCAGCTAACTTTATGATTCAGAGCCAGAATGGGAGAAAATATACTTCAAGGTTCCACAGCACAGCAAAACAAGTCAGGGACTGGAACAGACTTCACTCCCATCCCCTGTGCACTCGGCTTTTGTTTCAAAAATAAAAATGTACATGTAGAGGGCAGACCTGTGCGCACTGGATCCCCTCCCACTGCACAATAACTGAAATACTTTTAAACACAAAGATGATGTCCACAATCCTGAATCAGTAGTTATCATTCGCAAGAAATATTACTGATTTTTTTTGTCACTGCTGATCTCTGTTGCATCCCCAAATGTGCTGCATCCCCAAATGTGTCTGTGCACGCTTGCTCTCTTCTGTTGCAGAGGATGAAGCATGTTTCCTGTTTCCTTACCTCCCAAAGATGCAAGACAGGTGACAAAGCCTGGATCTCTGCCATTGCCTCTTCTCTGTGATGTATGTGACCTTCCTGGGGGGGGGGGGAGTAGCCCAAGACCAAGCTTCTGTTTCCCTCTCTACCTTTGCCTTAAGATGTGTGTGTGTGTGTGTGTGTTTATGCAAAGACTTACCCCTGCCTAACAAGCTGGGGACATTCCCATGCATAGGCGTAAACTACGGGCGGGGGCTCAGGGGCCTGGGTCTTACCCAAATTCTTCTGGGGGGGACTGATCCTCCCAGGTGCAACCAGTTTCAGGCAATATTGAGTTTAAAACTTTCCAATGTGGGTTGGCTAGAAAGAAGGAAGTTAGGCTCACCTTCTTACAAATGCTAATTGAGCTAGCAGGATAGACAATGGCATGGTTAAACATCCCCCTCCCTTCTCCAAGTATGTATGTGAGAGAGTCTTTAGGAAGACAGATCTCTGGAGACAGGAAAAGCTGAGCAAGGAAAGAGATTTGATAACATTTCTTGCAACAGGAAGAGAAGGTTCCTTGCAGCTGGATCCATCTGGTTTTGGGTTGTATCTTTGCATGCTCTAAGTTAATAACTAAGGTTTTTGATATCCAGAGCATATCAATCCTTGAATATGTTTGTCAGAAAAGAAAGTATAGTCCTTAATCCTGGCTGTCTCCACCCCTTTCAATGTAGCAATAGTCAGACTGTGGAGCCTCTGTTGGGCCTAATGTACTTACTGGGCTCCAATTTACATTTAGGGGAAAGTGTGTCTCTATTTTATTTTACTTGGGTCTATATATCCTTAATCGAGAACAGTTGTTTTTTTTCATGGGGGGGCCCCTGCTTCAACCACTCCTAAGCTCTTCTTCCAATTTCCATTTCATTTTTAAATGGTAAGCCTGTCTATATGAACAAGATTGGGGGCGGGGCATGCAGATCAAAGGCCTTTTAAAATTTCCTTTTGCTCTGTGTACAGCCCAGAGAGAACACCGGCAAGAAATGTGCACTATGAACATGTTCAAGATCTTCATTTTGCTGTTACTTAAAATGGTGTGGTAGAGTTCCAAAGCGGCAACTAACTGGGATGTATAAAAGGAATGACAGGATTGCCCATTGGAAACAATGAGAGAGGCTTGAAGGCCCATTGGAGACAATGGGAGCCAGGAATGCCAACTGACTTGTATGGGCTCCACTGAAATACACTGCAGCACAAAAAAGCTGCAAAGAAAATGTGGAATGGTTTTTCCATTAAGGTCTTTAGGCCCATATAGGTTACTCTGAGACTGGAATAACAGCCCCCCTCCTGGTGTGACAGCCCCCCTCCTGGAGTGAAAGACAGTCCCTAGGAAGAGGATCTGTGCTCTGGGACTAGAAGGACAGCCCCCAGAGTGCAATTACTGTCCCTAGGAAGAGGATCTGTGCTCTGATACTGGAATGACAGCCTCCAGAGTTGAATGATGGCCCCTGAGAGTAGCAGAGATGTTCTGGGACTGGAATGATAGCCCACAAAGTAGAATGATAGTCCAAGAACACTTCTGCAACTCCCAGTTTGAAGTGAGAAGATTACTGCTACTCTGAACTCTGTACATTGCTCAGAAATTGAATGCACAGCAACTGTATGGTATTCTGCCCTGGCTCAGAGACTTCAGACATGCATTTTCCAAATGAAGGCAACTGTGATGCCATAATTTAGTAAATTTAAGTACAAAGTCACCCTTATGAATAACACAGAAACAAGACTCCTGTAAATGAATGTCCAGGAAAATTTTTAAAATGTTTGCCTACAGACCTTTCTGTGTTGCCTTCCTTACTGTCAAATTTGTGACTATTCGTCTTATGCACATTGTATGTATATTTGCAGATCTTAAAGTGACTATTATAAAAGTGAATTTTTAAAAAGGATACAGCAAGAGACCACTAAGATACCACTATAGCCACTGACCAACTACCACTTTTTCCTGGATTTAGGCCAGTCCAGGGGCATGGCTAGTGGGGGGGTTCCCATGGGTTTCCAGTCTCTTCTAAAGTTCTGAGGAGCTCCTTCCTAAATCCCACATGGCTCCACCTCCATAGATAGTGACAATGGCCTGTGATATCACTGGCTCCTCCCTATGATGTCACTGGGCCTTGGTTCTTTTAAGGACCTAACGTAGCAATGCCTCTGGACAGCACCCCCACCCCGGGAAATCGGAAGGTCTATGCCCCTGTTCCCATGGAGAACAAAATAGACCATACAAATGGAAGACCCACACTTGTATAGAATATCAAAGCCTCCCAAACCCATTGAGATGATGCAGTAATTGGTAGAAAGAGGAAACACTGTGCACAGAAACACCATTTGGAATTATCCCATTTGGCATGAAGGTGGACTAACTGTTCTGGTTGAAAGACATGGTTATTAGATATCTGGGCTAAATAATGTTTTCCCTTCGCTGCTTCTTCCATTTCCAAAGAAAACTGAAACCAGACAGACACCAGAGTAGTAGACTTCCAACTGCTCTCAAATGACAGAAATAATTCTGTTCAGATTTGGAGCACTGGCCATTTTTATAAATGGAGAGTTGTGCAAATCAAGTCTTGGTTAGAGTATTTCCAGCTGCACATTGCTAGTAGTCAAGGTTCAGTGTCAAAATCTGTCTTTGTGCCCCTCTGGTATTATTTCCTAGGTGCAGGATCAGTGAGGGATCAAAGGCAAAGTAGTGCATTCCCTTCTCAATTTCATCCCCTCAAGTCAGGGCTAAAACCTTTTTGGGCAAATGGAGCTCAATCTGGAACACACACAGGTGTACACAATCATTTTACACAGTGGTGCCAATATGCTTTAAGTAGTCTCACGGGAATAAATAACTGGAGTTCTTCAGTTAGACTCTATGAGCAAATCTCTTTTGCTATGTAGGGGTAGAAGATTCCCAACTGTAGCTCTTATTGAAATATAATTCCCTTTGTTCTGCACCCAAACAGGGTATTAGCATCCAATAGTGTTTCATTTGCTACTCAACGTTTTTTAAAATCCAAGTACATTATTTTTCGCTGCTGCTTTGCTTCCCATTTACAATAAATTAGTCATCATCTAAAGAGGCTTACCTAGATCAGTAGGGATGAAGACTTTGCATCACTGCTGCTCATTTAAGTCATGCACCTACACATGCTCTTGAAGAAGTCTCCTTTTCCTCCATGAATATTTTTTCTTTTATCTGTGAATATTACTCAGAACACCTCATGTGCAATGATTACTAAAGACGTTGCAGTTTAGTTCTGCTCAAAGAGCCATGATTGGATATATCAAGTTTTCTACTTAAGAAATCAGTCTTGAAACTTCACCACTCACCAATTTATCCCACTGATAACTCAGTTGTTAAAAGCAATCATCGGTGCAACTGAATGGATGTCTCTCTACCTCTTTTACTATCTCAGTTGGCCACAAACTTTCCCTGAGTCTTTTCTGGAGGAAGGTAATGTGGATTCAGAAAGCTTGGCCTTACAAGATATTCTAGGTTAATGGACCTCAAAGTAAGGGCCAACAGGTGGAGATGGCTTGGCTGAAGGCACAGAAGTCCCTCTGGTCACCAAACCTGACACGTTCTTTTGTGCAAAAATAAGACAAGATAATCACAGAACTCTCCATTTGGGTGCATGTGAATAAAAACAGACCACGCGACAGTGCAGATTAGGAAGTGGAAAACAGGTGGTGGCAGGCAGAAGATGTCACTCTCTAGATAACCTTTCCCTCACATCCCAACTCTTGTATTAGGACCAGTTCACAGATCTTGCCAAGAACAGCTTTTTCTAGGAACCTCAGCCCTCTACAACACATCTGTAGTGCAATACTGTATACAATACTGGTCCATCACACAGAGTAGTATATAAAAGCACACTGAGCATTTAGGAAAAATGGCAGGTAAGTCTTAGATACATGATACTGAGTCTGCCCCAATGATTCCCTTCCTCTAAGATCTAATAATTGGAGGGGGTAACACCCCATACACATGCCTAAACTGCAACATACAGATGGTTGTGTTTAGCTTGGCAGCTACCTTGCACCACCCCAAAAAGCAGAGCTGTAGCTAAACTAGGAAAGGCTCAGGTCACAGCTAGGAGGCGGAAGGACAGGTTATCTCCTGTAGAGGAGTAATTGTTTAAAACTAGAGCATGGTAGTTCTGAGAATGAATATATGAGAGTAAACTCTCCCATCGGAGTTGTCATGGCCCACTAGGGTCCTATTCACAAAGCATTCTTATCCAATTCAATAATCATTTAGGATCAGATATAAAGTTACTAATATTTCTCATTCACAACATCACATTCCTAGATGTGTCCACTGAGACACAAGTGTTTCAAATTGATATTTCTAAACATTTTAGTTCCATACTTCCATGCTAAAAATTATATCTACATATAACATGTGCAGTGGCTCTAGCCATGTGGAACCATTAACTCCCCCTACACACACTTTTTTTTGGCCAACATGTCCAAACAATGGCACTGCATTTTTTAAGCACTTAGGCCTGGAAGACTGAATATCATTGCACTAAGGACCAAACTAGATATGACACCTTACATGAGTTCGCCATGGGGACTGGCAAGCAATTCTGCAGTCGTAAGTTTCTGGTGGCAACAACATGTAGAAGCACTACAGGGGCCCTATTCAGATTGGGACCACAGTATGGGGGAGGGGCTCCTGCCTTCCCCATTTGCCATTTTCCCCAACCCAAAATGGTGCTGGGGGCATTACTTACCCCACTGGTTCAAAATGCACTGAATACTTGCGAGTGAAGCCTCTTGATGGGGCAAATACCAACCCACACACACACACACATTGTTCCCGGTTGGGGAAATGATTTGGAGGGACAGGTGCTATGAGTTGCTGTTGCTGGCCAACGCAGCACCTCACTTGAGAACCAGAATCTCCAAGGGGATGTTCTGGATGAGTGGGGGCCTTGGGATGCATCACTCCATTATCAACAGCGTCTCCATGGCACTAGCAAGGGTGGCAAGGAGAATAAGCATCTGGGCATGGCCCCCTGGCTGGGCATGCAGCTCCTGGTGGGTATCCTCCCACTCTGGCCAGGACCAGCACCTGGAATTCCCTGGTCACAGGTAACGACCCAGTTTCAGGGCCCAGGAGCTGCAGGCCTGTGTAGGGCTCCACTCGAGTGACCTGGTCTGTTTTTCACAGAAGTTTCATCTTCTGAACAGGGGAAGGGGCGACAGTGACTACAGAGCTAGGAATTTCTGCCAGATAAAACAATTATGGAATGGAGGAGACAGATGTTTTATAAAAACTATGGGGCACCAAAAACAGGGTTCATGGGAAGGACCACGTAGCCATGTGGATCACAGTACCCCCCTCCCCATGGGGCAGCCCTGTGCATCCAGCTGGCAGTGGGTGGATGCTCATAACTTTGTGGACACTGTGCACCGGAATGGTTTTGGCTGGCTGAGTCCGGGTTGCCAGGTGTTCAGATGACATTTTCTGTCATGGTTGACGCTAGGCCAAGAAAGCATCTGGCAGGCTGTGCTGCAAATCCACCACTGGACACCCCACTTTGTCCATTGGCAGCTCCAGACTGTCCAGAGCCACCACTGTGTGCTTTGCTGGTTCCAAATTAGCATAGGCAAACTCCTCTGGGGCTGCTGGGAGTGGCCAGAGTGAGCCTCCATAGGGGGCCACAGAGTTAAACTGACCACCCTTCCTGCCCAGCCTTAAAGAGTTTGTCGGCCCCTGGAAGCAAACACCTGCCTAGTGCCCGGGCTCACCCCCAGGTTACAGGCCTACGTGCCATTGTCAAGCTGGGGGGGGGCATCAGGGCAGACACCTCCGTCTGATGTTTGTGCCCTGTCCCCAACTATTGGACCCCCCAGGGCACCCCCCCCCATGTTCTGTCCAGGACTTTTGTTCTGTTTGCCTCCTTGGGGGTGGAATAAGAGATGAGTAGGTTTTAGTACTCTGTTTATATTAACCGACAGGATTCTCAAAGCAGGTTTCAATTTTCCTCCCTTCCTCTCCCCACAACAGCAAAACTATGAGGTAGGTTGGGCTGAAAGGGTTCTGACAGAACAGTGACTGGCCCAGGTCACCCAGTGGGCTTACTGGGGTGGGAGTGGTGAATCACACCTGACTCTCCACATTCAAGTACACTGCTCTTAATGACAACACCATGCTGGGGCAAGTGCCAGCTTGCTGCTGTGCAGTCAGGGATGGAGCTCTCTCCTTCCATTCCCCCCTTCCTCACAGCTTGGCCACCACTGTGGACCAAATGCGGTGGGCACAGGGGGCAGATTGTCCCTGGCCACCCAGCAACTGAACCATCCCTGCAAGATCCCACCTGACCACAGTCCGTGGCAAGCGCACACACAGACCAGGGACACTGAGCTAGAGCTTTATGGTAGGGAGCATCAACCTACAGAGGGGTCAGACACCAGAGAAGGTGCCCAGGAGGCTGGTTGCTTCAGCGTGCTTGCAAGCATAGCTTTTGGTCTTGGCTGGGCTGTGGAAGGGGTCTCTTGTTGCTGGGTGCAAAGATGGCTCTCTCTACAAGATCAGCACCAACATGCAGAAACACCAGTCCCGCATCTAGCCTCCAAAGTGGCTCTTGGACACCTCCTGGCTCACCACACAGTCTTCCTGGATCCCGCTGGCACCAGGATGGAGGGCAGCCATGGCTGCCGCAACATACTCTCCTCACCTCTGTTTCTTGGGGAATGCCCTCACCCAGCTGTCAGTTTCCGGATCTGCAAGGGAAGAGCACCCTATCTTCAGGTGGGGGCACTCTGCACCCAGCCTTGTGGTGAGGGTGATCCACCCATGCACCCCACCATGCTACTAGTCTAGGGGGTGGGAGTCAGTGGTCACTGCATACCTGCTGGTGTGCTGCCACCCCTTGGGATCCTGGAGGGTCTAAAACCAGAGAGGGCTCAGCCATAGAGTGTGGACTTCGTTCTCCCAGTGCTCTCCTCTCCTCAGGTGCTTGCCCAAGAGTGCCAGGTGCCTTGTGCCCATGTTGGCCACCACCAAGCAAAGTGTGCTCTTGTTCTAAGTCCTCACAGCAAGGAGCTGCCAGCATCTCATGCCATGCACCCTACCACTGAAAGAGGCATTTGTGAGGAAGGGTGGGCTGTCATTGGGTGCAGGGAGGGGGTGGGCACCACATGTGGGTGCCATGGTGACTGGGTGCATTCTTGGTTGGGATCCTGAGCTGCTTGGGCTCTTGGAATGTCTGCCGAGGGTTAGCCCAGAAGTTTCCACTGGCAGTATTGGGCAGCACCTCCATTTTTGATGGCACAACCTTGCACCTGCTGGGGGGGGGCATTCCCTGGCTGGAAACAGGGCCAGCCCCAGGTGTCTGGGTGCCCTAGGCAGGACAGCCTGGGGCGCCCACCCCACCGGGGATGCCAACCTCCTGGTGGGGCCTGGAGATGGCCCAGTGCCCAGGATGCAAGGCGCCCAGGAAAACCAGGGAAGGGGTGGAGTTAGAACCCTCGCCCCTTCCCTCCCAGTGGTGGCGCGGCTCTCCTGGGTGCCTCGAACCTGCGGGCGCCCAGGAGAGCCGGGAAGGGCGGGTTAGAACCCTCGCCCCTTCCCTCCCAGCGGTGGCGGCGGCGGCTCTCCTGGGTGCCTTGCAGCTGCGAGGTGCCCAGGAGAGCTGGGGAAGGGGCTGGGTTAGAATGCCTGCCCCTTCCCTCCCAGCGGCCGTGCTGGAAAGCCAGGGCTGCTGGCGCTGGGCAGGAAGGGGGGCTTTTCACAAGGGACGGGGGGCATTTTGGCACCCCTGCAGGGCCGGCGCCCTAGGCGAGTGCCTAGCTCGCCTAGTGGGTGAGCCGGCCCTGGCTGGAAATGCTTATGGAGCTGACTGACTGCCCACCAAACCCCCTGGTACACCCAGATTTCTGCCAGTGTGGGGTTTTGCATGGCTCAGTTGCCAGCGTGCAGCTGTACCAATGTGATCACATGGCACAGCACCACTCATGGCTGGCAATGTCATAAGTCCCCCTTACACTGGCATATCTTCCATTTATGCCAGTGTTTGGGTCAGTCGGCTCCCAGTTCTTGTTCACCACCCCACCCACCCCGGATTGCGCTGTTAATATCCAAGGGTGGGGGGTTTTTTGCTGCACATATACTTGAATAATATAACTGTCCCATAAAGTGTTACCAAAATTAACATTTCAAATGACATTCACCAGCTGCATTATGTGAAATGGGATGCTCTCCACATGTTACTTGCAAAATGGGAAAATTGGTTTTATCTGGGACAGGCACTAAAATATCAAGTGTCAATGTTAAATAGGGAAATTGGAGGAAATGCAACACCATGTATCTGTCAGAGTCCCGCAGCAATCAGTTCTTTTAGAAGGTTCAAGTTTATTGAGTACAGTAAAGGCAGGTCATCTGTGCATACATCCTGTGTCAGAACTAATTGCTAGTGCACAAAATGAAAAGATATACTCAATTCAAAACAAGGGCCCCTGATGGGTCTGAGCCAATCAGGATCTAAGCTGACACCCGCCTAAGCTAACAGGTATGCATTCCCAGTACAATCATCAGCAGCCTGGTACCAAGGTCACAGGCCCAGGGTAACAGATAAGATGAAGCGAGGAGAAACGAAAGCTAAGATTCCAGCATTCCATACATCATACATCAGCCACCACCCTCTCCACCTGCCATGGCAGCAGCATAGCTGATAGTGTCAAAGAAAAAAGCCTAACATACTGTTACTGCAACACCACCATTTTGTCTGGATCTCCTCAGTCATGTTGACTGAGACCACATCCCTTCATGTTTTGTTCCAAAAAAGAACAAGTCCCCAGACATCACCGGGAAAAAAGCAGAGACCACACAGAAGAAGCCAGACTCAATCATGCTAGCTAGGAGAGAATAGATAGCCTCTGGAAAATCCAGAGAGAGAAAGGTCGTGCCTAGAACTGGCATTCACATCATTAATCAAACTCCTTGCTAATCTCTTTTGTTCCAGGGGACTCTTTTGCTATTACCATCTCCAGTTACCTCACTCAGAACTTATGCACATGTTTGGATCAGTGACCCATTCTGTTTCCCACCTGTGTTCAGGTTTGAATCAACCCCTCAGATCCTACAATCCTTCGCCCCATCTACAGCCATCTCACTTGGTTTGGGTTCATGAACAACTTCCTTTGGGACAATACACCTCCTGCATCTCTGTCCTCTGGCTTCCCAAGCCACCACCTGTTTGCCCTGTAACTGGACAAAGAATCCTTTTCCAAAGTGAATTATTGCCCACCTCAGGACTTCTCTTGATTTCTGAGGCACGTTTTAAAAATCTCACACAAGCTTCCTTGAGGAACTATGTAATTGTCCCCAAAACAGTTTTGTTCCAGCCTATGACAGAAATGGGATGGCCTTCTCAGCACTCACTCATTTTGCCAATACATTATTGTGCTGTGCTGGCGCAAGGTCATTTAGTAATAATTCTATATGAAAGTATAACTCATAACTATGATCATAAACTATCTCATGTGCATATGAAACAGGCACGGATTATATTTTTCATCTTCAAGCCGCTTTCACAGAAAAACTGCACATTTGCTACAAAATTTCACCTAAAACAAAACATCAAATGCTAATTTGGGCTTTTCTACTTGAGCAAAACATCTGAAGCATTTTAAACAGAGCAAAACGGTCTCAGTAAAACTGGTCATGACCCTGGTCCTAAGTACCTCCCACCAGCACAGGACCTGTGTCTCCACCCAGTGGGCAATGGTGATAAAACTACAGTCGCCACTTCCCACAGAATTTCAGTATTTCAAAGTGAATGTCTAACTTCCTTCAGGTGGGTAGCCGTGTTGGTCTGAAGCAATAGAACCAAGTCTGAGTCCAGTGTCACCTTTATGATCAACAAAATTTAATTTTGGGTATAAGCTTTTGTGTGCATGCACACCTAAGACTGTGCATGCATACCTTCTTTTCAGGAAAAATAACAAAGAAATCCAAGAGAAACAAAAGGAGTCTTGATAAGACAAGCAAGATTTCTCAGGAGGTTTTCTACTGCTTGCTGTATGGTTCCTTGCATGCTGAAGCCTGTTTCTGCACAAAGAAACAGATCTTTTGAATCCCAGCCTGTTTTTTTTCATTAAAGAACACTTTTTATTTTATTTTATTTTATTAAAGGCATGTGCAATCCATTTTTCATTAGAATAGAAAATAAAACTAATTTTGGAACAGACACACTAGCTCAAGGGCTACACTGACTTTCAACAACGCAAGTATTAATTCTGTAAAGAAATCAAATACCATTGCGACAAAAGGGCAAAGTGGTTTCATAAAAGCTGCAATTGAACACCCACTGCGAAAGACCATGAGAGTGTATTGTGCTCAGTCTTAGTTATATGAATCTAAACATTGTTTACTTTATTACATTTGTCATGCTGAAGCTACTAGGGATGCCAGCCTCCAGGTGGGGCCCGGGGATCCCCCAGAATTCCACCTCGTCCCCATACTACAGAGACAACTGTACCTGGAGAACATGGATGCTTTGGAGGGTGGATTCTATGGCATTGTAAGGTCCCTGTCCTCCCCAGGCTCCATCCCCAAATCTCTAGGAGTTTCCTAAACTGGATCTGATAACATCCCACCACCACCCCAGTCAGTGTCCAGGGGAGACTTAGCAATCTTAAGTCACTTGTGTTAGATGATCCAGCTGAGGCACCTATCACATTCTACTCAAGAACGACTTGACTTTTATTGATATCATTTTCTTCCTCCTGGGAACCCAAAGCAGCTTACATTGGTCTCCTCTCCTCCATTTTATCCTCACACCAGCCCTGTGAGGTAGGTTGGACTGAGAGAGTGGAATGCCTTGGAAGCTCACTGCGTGATCCTAGACCAGAATGGTGATTCAAACCTGGCTCTCCCAAATCCTAGCTCACCACCATAGCACACTTTTTCTTTCTCTTCAGAAATACTATAGAACTCAGGGACACCCAATAAAGCTGATGGGCAACAAATTCACGCCTGACAAAATAAGCGACCTTTTCGCGCAACACATACTTAATCAGCTAATCAAAAATAAGCATGCAAGCTTTCCATTAATACTCAAGAAATATAACAAAAAGCATTAAATTACATTACAATCTTGAAAAAGACTAAAATGTACCAAAAAAACTCCTCCAACCCTCTGTATATTTCGCTGATTTTAAAGGCTCTCCTAAAAACTAGCAGGGAAAGGGCTTGCCGCACAGAAGGCCAATCCAAAGGGAAGGGGCCACAGCAATGGAAAGGGTTTGATTTGGAACAGAGGTGGGGTGGACTAGCCACAACGAAGGGGTAGTCAGCAGTGACTTGAAAGTGCACAGGTTCATATCAGGAAAGGAAGTAATTCAAGTGTCTGAGCCCCAGATCATAAAGATCTTGAGCTGAGCGAAAAACAGCCAGTGAAATTCTTTCCAACTAGGTGCATTATGGTTATGCTGACTCCTGAGTAAATGAGCAGCCACATTTTGCATCAACTGAGGCTTCTGAACTATCTTCAAAGATAGCCCAACACAGAGCACCTTACAGTAATCAAGCTTAGAGTTTAACTTACTCACCAAATTGCTACAAGATGCAGTAATGGCCTCAAGAGAAAAGCAGGATGTAAATGTTTTAAACAAAATAAATATAGAACAAATACCTTGGAGGGATTTAAAGATTTAGACAAATTCATGGTCAATGTGTCCATCAACAGCTATTAGCCATGAGGGAGGATGGGTGATGGGTAAGGCAGGTTGCAAGAATCTGAAGTCAGCCCAAGGGCAATAAATCCTTAGGGCACAGCAGAGGAGTGATCGGGGTCAGGCCAGAGGTCAGGAATCCACAGCTCAGTCACAGGCAGAGGCATGGCACAAGGTCGAACAGCAATCAAAATCAGCAGAATTAACACAGGCAACACACTACCGATAAGTTTTTCACACTGAAGCCTCCAGAGGCAGCAGCTTTAAATTTCCAGCCTAGATCTTTTCTGACTCTTCAGCCAGTTGATACCAGAAGGTCTTACTGCATTTGTCCAGGTACAGTGTTCTCCTTCTGCTGGATACTGTCAGGAGGGCACTGTAGTACAAAGAACAGAGGTAGCTCAGGTGATGCACAGAGCAAGGCTCTAGAGCTGCTGGCCCCAAGCTCTGGGGTTCCCACAGCACTTGAAGTGGTGACTAAATAGAACTTTGATGTCCAGATGCCCATGAGAGACAGCAGCAGTGAAAGGTTCTGTGCAGTCTTTCCATGGACATCTGAGTTGCCAGTCTGGGAAACACAATGCTATACTAAATGAACCTTTGGTCTGCTCCAGTGGGCATCTTATCTTCTTAGCTACGTGCAGAGCCTAGTGGCACTGCATGAGGACACACATGCCTATTTGTGTTGAAGATATGTCCAGTCAATTACATAAGAACATACAGAAGCCAATGTTGGATCAGGCCAATGGCCCATCTAGTCCAACACTCTGTCACATAGTGGCCAAAAATACCAGGTGCTATCAGGAGGTCTAGCAGTGGGGGACTAGACGAGCATTGCAATGCAGAAGTCAAGCACTTTTATGCATGTGTCTCCCTTGCTGGATCAGTTCCAATATCTTCCAAATACATTCAGCAAATCCCCCCCTCATACACACACACAAAACAATGAGCTGCGATTTCACACAAAAATATTTTATGGAGACAGATGGCATGTATAAACATGAGATATAGCATTTCTTCTCCTTTGTTTGAATTCAAGTACCAGTGCTGTGTAAGAGTTCCTGCTCACCTTTCATCCACAAAACATTTCAAGCTCCATTTCCTGCAAAATGCTGATAACTACCATTACCTGAACTAATTGAGAATCATTATCAGCTGCTCTATCTAAAAGCCTCCTGTGATCTCTAAACCTCCTTTAATGTCTCCATGAGAAACAGCACACAAGGGACACAATTGGTGGGTAGAAGGAACTGACAGCTAAAAATACAGATGACGCTCAGGGGAGATTATGGAACTCGTCACTACAGAACAGTATGACTGTGCCTTTATGGTATTGTCTTCAGACTATATATGAAAGCCGCAAGCATCATCCTGGAAAGATACACTTAGAGAAAAGCTTCATGCCTCTTTACTCACATGCATTAAGGTTATACTGACACAGGCCACTTTGCACATGGCATTTTTAGGGATACACCTGAGATATTTCACATTACACTGAAAATGTAAAGTGTACATACAACAAACAGATATTGGCAATCAATGTCTCCAATGTACAGGTACAGTCACTGGAAGCAACAGCTATCTGGCTAAATGTAATTATTAATACATGCCATTGCCGATGAAAATGGCAGCTGTGTGTTTAGATCTCCCTTCCTAATCATCTAGTAACCTTATCACAACATCACAGTATTGTACTTTGTGCACCACATTATTTGCAGCCTCTGGGAGGGAGTGGAGAAAAACAAAATTATATGCTATCAGGACATAGGTAAATTGCAGCAGCTTTTATTATTTTTCTTTCGATGGTGACGTATGTTATGCCATGAGCACTAATTGTATTTGTACTTGTTGTGGATTATAGACGTTTACTTGTAATTTAACATTTACTTAATATATCTTATACTCAGACATATATGAACATACAAACATAAGAGAAGCCAATGTCAGATCAGTGACCTACACTACTACACAGTGGCCAAAAATACCAGGTGCCATCAGGAGGTCCAGCAGTGGGGCCAGGACACTAGAAGCCCTCCCACCGTTTCCCCCCCAGCACCAAGTGCATTTAATCTTTGATGGTCTTCCTTTGGCATTTTTCTGCTGCTTTCTACTATCACATGATAGGGATCACTGGGTTTTTTTGCTACTTGGTGAACAGGAACAAGCAGCCAGGCCTACTTAAGTCATGCCAGTCAGGTGTCATCAAGTCACCCAGAGGGTGCTGCCAGACCTAGGGTAGCCAACCTCCAAGTGGAGCCTGAAGATCATCTGATATCACAACTGAACTCCAAACAACAGATCTCTCTCTCCCTGGAGAAAATAACTGCTTTGGAGAGTGGACTCTATGGCATTCTATTCAGCTGAGGCTTCTCCCCTCACCAAACTCTGGCTTCTGTAGACTCCACCACAAAATCGCCAGGAATTTCCCAACCTGAAGCTGGCAACTCTAGTCAGGACTAGCCCCAATGAGTTCCCCGCAAAGGCCAAAGTAGGCCTGGAAAGGGCATCCAGCCCCTGCTGTTTTACTGACAGAACCAAGCTTGGTTGCCTAGCAGCTACTGAGGGGAAAGTGAGCCCCACAACAGAAGGAGAAAAGTATGGTTTGATGGCTGGTGGCTCACTTCAGTAGCCAGCCAGCTGTAAAGGAGCCAAGCAGGGGAAGTGTCTTCATCAGAAGCCACAGCTGTTTTGGCAGTTTATTCTGACAGGAAAGAGTGACCAAGCTGGCAGTGGGTGGGTGAGAGGAGTGGGCCCAGCACCCAGCCAATGATACATGAGTATTCTTGAGTGGTGGTTGTCAGATGAATGGCTGATGGAGCACACAGCATAACCAATGGGAGAGCCAGAAAGTGCCAATAAGCTAGGGTGTGTGTGTGTGTGTGTGTGTATGATTCCAAATAATATGAATTACATCAAAGTAGTATACAGTCTTGCAAATCTTACTACAGGCCCATAAAGTCCTTGACACAATCTCCTTGCTTATGCCTCTGCTGTCAAAAAGTATCTTTGTTATTTCATTGTAGAGCCTGGAAGCATCAGGGCTCTTTTTGTAGCAGGAATTCCTTTGTATATTAGGTGACACACCCCTGAGGTAGCCAATCCTCCAAGAGTTTACAGAGCTCTTCTTACAGGGGCTACTGTAAGCTGTTGGAGGACTGGCTACATTAGGGGTGTGTTGCCTAATATGCAAAGGAGTTCCTGCTACAAAAAGAGCCCATACTGTATATTATTTTGTTAAAAACAACCTAAAGTATTTTATTGCTTACATGATGTCTTCAAATAATAAGATACAGCAGTAACAATTGCTTCCCTGGAGCATACCACTTTCCAATCACTTTTTAGAGCTGGCATAAGGTTCTCTGTAATCTCAAATCCAAGTTGCTATTTGTAAATGTTAGTAAACTTAATTAATTAGGTGTTGCTAGCTGTGGAAAGTATCAAAAGCTTAAAGAAACAGTCAAAACTATAGAAAACAAATTATCTTGTACATTACTCCCAATTTAAAGGGACAGTAATATAAATATCGTCTCATAATCATAGAAAGGGTATAAAGTCCATATTCAAATTCATACCATTTGGTACGCAGGTTTGTAATTTATAAATGAAATATATTTCCTGTCTCAATGACACTTCAGAAACATTCTCTCTGTTATATGGGTGTGAAGAGTAACAAAAAATTACACAAAACTTGAGATCAACTAAATAGTGTTTATACTCCAGAAAATGAGTGACCATAGGAGCTTCCATAATTTTATTTTTTATTCTAGAGAAATGTTCCAATATTCTAGTTTTAATAGGTCTCATGGTACATTTTATGTATATTTTCCCACATGGATATAGGACTAAATATACCATTCTTCATGTATTATAGCTAGAGAGGTGTCTGAACTTAATTACATATCCATTTTTATGATTTATGAATTCCTTAACTTCCATTGCCATGGGGCATGTCAAACATGTTCCACATCTGAAATGTCCAGTATGGTTTGTAATTGCCCCCTACATCTGCCTTCTTGATTTAATGTCAATATGCACCAACATGTCACAAATGTTTCTTCTACTCAGACCAAATTATGTGCCAATTTTTAAAAAAATAATTTTCTGTATTACATGCACCAAAGAGGAAAACTGAAATGCACAAGGAAGAGTTGTCTGTTTAATTGTCCGTTTGTCTTGTAATAGTTCTTTCCTTTTATTAAAATTGGCTCTGGAAGTGACCGTTCTACTATGTCTGGGGTATCCATGTTCCACAAATTATTGAGATACCCTATTACTGGCTATTTTGTAATCTCTATGAGAGGCTATTACGAAGATGGAGGGGTGGAATGATTTGTAGTGTAGGAATGAGTTCCTATCATTTTTCAGGGTTATGCAATAGAGTTTCTTCAACCTTCACCCTCTCCATGATTTGTCACCACTCCTCCATCCAACACTGTATGGGAGGAGGTAAGGTCCCTGGCTAGAAAATCAAGCAATAGAGCCAGTACCACCAGATCCACAGAGACATGGATTCTACGATACTTTACTGTCCCCAAGAAAAACAGCCTCCGACCAATAATGGACCTACAGGCATTGAATGAATTCATCACCTATCACAAGTTCCAGATGACAACATTCCACAATGTTTTACCGCTCCTCAAGGAAGGGGTATGGTTGGCTACAATAGACATTGAAGATCTAATCAGCTTTTATGCAAGAACACTGTGCAATGTTAAGTATGGACTGTGCAAATACTGTGAAGCAAAAGGGACAGCCACTATTTGGATGGAGTTCCGTGTAGAAACCAGAGCTCAGTATGGTACCATTTTGTTTGTGGTGCCTTTAAAAAACTACATTATTAAGAGTGTTATTCATAAAAACAGATAGCAACAAAAAAAACAGTAAAGCATGTCTTCAGGCTATTAAGTAAACAGCAAAATCTCCGTCCATAGAAATAGGCAGTATAGAACCCTGTTTGTGACTGCATGTTGCTACAATTCCTGTAACATTTTAACATTCTGCTAGGTTTTGTACTTGCACAGGATACTGAGTCAATGATTTGATTATAACAATTAGACAAATTAATGGTATCAATTAAGTAAATTAGATAAAACAAACCTTTAAGCAGATTAAATTCAAATAGGTCAATGGAAAATGAAAACCAGGCTCAGATCAGACCTGAGAGGAAATCATAAGCTATTACAATAAATGCTTCAAATTCACTAGCTCTGAATCAAAAATTATTCTCAGCTCTCAGCCACCTTTTAAAATGCAAAATGGTACTTTTTAACATATGCATTAAACCGAAACTGGGTTGAACAGCAAAAGAGCAGTGGTACTAGAGAGGTAAAGACATTTCTTTTAATAATAAATTTCTGGTCACCATTATGAATATGTTTTAATGTATTTTGGAACATGCCTTAAGAGTGTGTTTACACTAGAATTGGGCTAAATTGGCTGCAAAACCCTTCTAACATCTGTGATGTTTCACAGGTAGAAAAGCTGCTGCTGCAGCTGATTATAGGGGTGATCTACAGAATATGGTTTATTTACAGTCCCAGACATCTCCATCCCCTTTTTTGTTCCATCTCTGATAACAACTCTTAACATTCATAGAGAGTGCTTCACATACATTATCTCAATAGTCTTTGTGATAATCTGATGAGGTAGGTCAATATTATTAATGCAATATATCATATGAGGGTGCTGTCTAAGAATGGATTACCCAAGGCCACATCGCAGTCTTATCATAGAGGACCATCCCAGTGCAGGGGCCATGCTAATCTTCATAGAGGGCTTCTACTTTCATAGCTCATCTCTTATAGGGCTCTCCTAAGCAGAGTTCCACCCTTCTAAGCCCACTTCAATAGACTCAGAAGGGCATATCTCTGCTTAGGATAGTAGTGTAGGTCACCGAGATGTATTAGCTCATCATTTTGGGTGCTGCTGACATGGAATTTCTCATCTAGTGAAGATGGGCTGTATCCATGGCAGTGGCATGCAATGCTGCAATGTTCTATATGTAGAAACACTTTACTTCTGCATGCATTGCTTGTGTAATGCTTCTAAGTATGAGATTCCACTATTTGTAATAGCGTCGTGCTCAATATAGAAGTGTCTGTAGGATGGTTTGTATTTAATTTTTTAAAATATATTTCCTTATTTTTTCAGTTTCACATATATACATATATTCTAGTACAATGGATCACAGGATGAGCACAAACCATCAATTTCTGTTTTTTTTTCCTTTTGTTCATTTTTTTTTAGCTACCTTTCCAGAGAACTGCATCAGGTGGCTTACATCAGATTTACAACGAAAAGCAATAAAGAAATTAAAGTAACCAGAGAAGAGTACTGAAACAAAAAAAAACCCAGCAAAAGAAAAGGGCAAAAATCAACAAAGCAGCAAACAGATCAAGCCAAAAGCAAAGGCAAAACAAAAAACAAAAAACAAAAACCCACAGTGTAAGACCCACAAAACAGATATGTTATTTTTTGAAACAAAAAATACAAGGTGGTAAAGGACAGGGGGAAATAACTTTACAAAGCAGGTGCCAGGCAAAATTCCAGGGAGAATGCATGCCACAGATGCAGTACAACCACTCAAAAGACCCTGGAGTAAAGGTAGCAGCATTCTTTCAGAGCTGTATTAAAATCAGCAACTGATTGGAGAAGTGGTTTCACACAAATAGGTCCATACAAGCAAAACCGTGATCAGTAACTAACTAACTGTGCCCAGGGGACATGCTGCCAAGAGGGGAGGTTCCCATGCCACATACCCTGAAATCATCTGCTGCCAAATTCTATTGTTGCAGATGCTCTCATCTATGCTGTTGCCTCTGTGGGGTCAGATGGCACAATGTGGGGAAGGGGAGATTTAGGCCAGATTCTAGTTGCTGATCCATACTTTACACTGACAGCAGAGGGAGTTGGTGTGTGCAAGAATGAACTCAGGTTCTAGGAACTCCTTTCATTGCTCCATAAAGAAATGTCACACATGTCATTTCGAATCTAAACCACCAGACTCAGGATTTTGCACAAATAGCTCACAGCTTCCTTAACTAATACAGATTTATACCGACAGCTAGAAAATACTTGTTGTGTGTTCAGAGCCAGCAAAGCCCTCAGTATTCCTTTGCTCAGGCATTTGAAAGTCATTCTTGCTTCTGAATGTTTTTTTCAGTATCCGTTGCTTTTACATTGAAATAAAAAGCAATACATTCAAAACAGACAAGTCAAAGGTATGGAGCATCAATACTGTAATTGGACTCAGGATGGGACCGGGGGGGGGGTTGGTATAATCCTTTGTTGGCATCAAATCAGATGATCCAAGAAAAAAAAAATCAACCTGCTGTCTTTTCTCTGTTGTACATAGAAGAAAAGTCAGTGATTACAAATGAAATGATGCAATTGGACACTTCAAGGGGTATTGTTTCCATTTGATTTTTATGCTTTTGTAAAGCTACCAGTGTACCATACCCTCCATTTGAACCTATGTAATAGGTACGGTTCCAATTTTCTCTGTATGTGTGCTAGTTACTGGCACTGTTGACCGTGATAGTGGTATTTCAATATTTAGGCATCAATTTCAGCTATAGAGAGAAATAATAGTTACAATGAAGGAGGAATAATATAACAGCTACCCATGCACCAGGTCAGAGTGGCTAAACCAAACACATTCATATATACATGAAAAGAGTTCAAAGGATATTATCTGTGTGTGCATTTATCAGGAAAAATGTCACAGAACTTTGTATTCTGCAGAATTTTATTATTCCAGCAAAGAAGGACCTATTTCAGGTTGGACTCAAAACTGTTCAAAGTATATACAGGAATGCCAGATCAGAGCTGGGAAATACCTGAAGATTTTAGGGGTGGAGCTGGAAGAGGGTGGGGTTTGAGGAAAGAAGGAACTTCAGTGGGGTATAATGCCACAGAGTCCACCTTTCAAAGCAGCCATTTTCTCCAAGTGAACTGACCTCTGTTGCCTGGAGATGAGTGATAATCTCAGGAGATATCCAGCCACCACCTGGAGGTTGGCAACCATAATGATATAACTACCATGGTTTCAAAGCACAACACCCCTGTAAAAGCCATGCTGGCTGCCATTTTCTCTGGCTCACAAACAGTTCCCCTGAGGTTCCCTGCCATTGCCCCAAACAGCACCCTCGCCTGACAAACCCTAACTCCTCCCTCCTTCTCTAAACCCATTGGACAGATGCCCAGCCAATGCGGGATGCAGGGGGAAGGGGGATGGGCCTTTGTGGGAGGGGGGTAGAGGCAGGACTTCCACCCAGATAGGGGTGGGACACCTGTCACTTTTGATTTGATGGAAGTCATGTAATCATTCCTCCTTCTGATGGGATCAGGCTGGCTTGGGTCAGGATACTGGCCTTGCCAATTACAAAAACTAGAGATGGCGCTGGGCTTGTCGACAGAGGGAGCGTGAAGTTCATGCTCTCCTGCCCAGGGACTTTCTTAGACGATATCAACATCTCAGTTTCCTTCCAGGGGTAAAGGAACTGGCAGGGGGCTTTTTCTAGGATAGGCTGTATGGGGTGGCGACCCCTCGGTTTATCGCTAGCTGCCCTGAAGCAAGAAATGCCCAACTAAACCGATGGGAGCCACGACGGGACTACAAGCTTCAAGCTACGAGTCACGCCGAGCACCAGACGAGCTGCGGGAGACCAACGAAGTCAGAAGAAGCAGAGGAGAGAAGAAGGAAGGATTATTCGAGAGTTAAGTACCTTAAAAATTAAAAGAGTTTGGAGACAAATTGAAAAGAGGGAGAAGTCTCTCGAAGGTTTGAAAGCCAGTCCTGAGAGAGAGATCCCGAAAGAGTAGAGGCACAAAAGTTGGAAGAAGCGGCTAGAGAAAGGGGAGGTGCACTAGTAAAGGGTTAGGTTTAAAGGGAAGGAGAGAAAGACAAAAGCGGGTAGAAGTAGATGCTGCAAAAAGTTTTGTTGTGTTTCTTTTTTGTTTCATATTCTTAGGATAATCGGCTACATACCTCTTTAAGAATGTCGGAGCATGACTAAGCAGAAGAACGGAGGCGCAGGCACGACAGAGCTGTGACGGAGATCGAGCGACGAGAGGAGAGTGGAGACGGGCGGGGCCAAGGAGGAGAGGAGCAGATCAGAGGAGAAAAGGAAGCGGCGACTGCGACAGGATCGGAGGAGACAACTCAAATCAATGAAATTCCATCAAAGCAGAACATCGGAGACGCGACGACAGAGCTGAAAAGCAAGGAGATTGGGAGTGGGAACGTGAAGGAGAGACGAGACAGGAAGCAAGCGACGAAAGAAGTGTGGAGAGAGGCGGGGCTGCGGAGAAGAAGAGCATAGGAGAAGAAAGGCGGAGTCTGTAGCAGTATCAGAGGAGGAATTGAGGACTTTAAAAGAGTTGTGGGGAGAGTGGAAAGGGGCTTGAGAAAACAGATATAAAAGAGGATAGAAGAGCATTTGAGGTGAAAAAGCATATTAATAATTGAGAAATAGCAGTAGGAAGACTACAATATTAGAGGAACAGAAGAAATAAAAGTAGTTTAATTTAAATGGTGGTGAGTGAAGGGATCTGAGAGGTAGATCTATTTACAATAAATATATATAAAATATATATATAAACTTTAAAATACAAAACAAAGAGGTTGGATAAATCATCAAAACAGAGGGCATAAAATAAATTGTGGGAGATTAAAGTATAAGGGGAGTCTGGTAAAAGAGGAGGTAACAAATTAAAGAGAAGAAGTTACTCTTATGGCCACCGGGGGTGGTAGAAAATTGTCAATAGCATCACCAGGACAGACTGGAGGAGTGGGACAACTGAAGATCCCTATCATGAGTTCCTCGCAAGTGTCTGTGAAAGATCTTAACAAAATGATTCAGGAGAGTGTGGCACTTGCGGTATCTCAGGCAGTCTCTCAGGCAGTGAAAACAACAGTAGAAAACACTCTGCCAGCATTAATTAAAAGGGAGATAGAGCCCATAAGGTTAAAGATGGAAGAGTTAACAACACAAATAAAACAGGAAACTGAGGAAATTAAAAAACAAATCCAAGATAATAAACAGGAAATTATAAAAATGTCGTCTAATCAGGGGAAATTAAAGGAAAAAGTTCGAGATTTAGGCTTAGATGTTCAAGAGAGCAGAAGTAAAAACGAGAAAATTGAGGAAATGCTTATAAATCTGGAAATGGATAAAGCAGCACTTATTATAAGATGTCAAAACATTCCGGAAACAATAGATAAGAACCTTAAAGAAGAAGTTGTGAAGAGCCTAGTGGAACACCTAAAAGTAAGTACATCTGAAGAACTAGAGGAAGGAATAGAGGCAATTTACAGGAGAAATTCAGCCTATGCCAAAAGACAAAAGAAGCCAAGAGAAGTACACGTTAAGTTCTATAAAAGAGAATTAAAGGAGAGAATTATGAGAGCATCTAATCAAACTAAAGTAATGATACAAGGAGAAGAGATAACTTTTCTAAAAGAGGTGCCGTGGAGAGTTAGGGAAAGAAGATTGGCATACTCAGCATTAACAAATCTCTTGAAAAATAATGGAATTTTATTTAGATGGCTGATACCGGAAGGAGTGTTGTTTACATACAACAGTCAAAGACATAGGATAGACTCGGTGTTCAAGGCAGAATACTTTCTGAATAAATTTGGAGAGGATCTAGGGTTACAAAGGGAAGATGTAGAGGAAGAAGAAGCTGAAAAGGAAGAGGACTTGGGAGAAGAAGAAGTGGAAGAAGAAAGTAGTGTGCAAGAATCGAGAAACAGAAAAGAGAAGACAGCAAGAAGAAGTAAAAGTAAACTCAGTAAACCAACATATCAAATTTTGACGAGGTTTAAGTATAAAAACAAAGGAAAAAGACACTAAACAGCAGGATGAGATTTGTTAAAAAATTTAAGATTGTAACGATAAATATAAATGGTTTAAACAGTCCACAAAAAAGACGGAAAACATTTCATCAACTGCAAAAAATGAAAGTGGATATAGTGTGTTTGCAGGAAACGCACATTAAACGAGAAGATATAAAATATCTAGAGTGCAAAAAATTAGGCAAAGAGTTTATAGCGGCAGCAGATGAAAAGAAAAAAGGGGTGGTGATATATGTGAAAGAAGAATTGAATCCAGAATTAATTTTTAAAACAGAAGATGGAAGAGCGGTGGGGATAACAGTGACAAGAAATGGGGGGAAATTGCTGTTAATAAATATATATGCCCCTAATCTAACTCAAAACCAAAAAGTATTTTTCCAAGAAATTCAAGCAGAATTAAGCTTAGCAGATGTGAATAATGTTTGTATTGTTGGAGATTTTAATTCGGTAGTAGAACCGTGTATAGATAGAAAGACAAGAAGGAAAAGAAGGAAAAAGGGAAAGCTGATTTTGAATAACTTCATGCAAATAGTTGAAGAGTACAGCTTAATTGATGCTTGGAGAGTCAGGAATATACACAAAAGAGATTATACCTATTATTCAGCTAGACACAACTCTTGGTCTAGGATCGATATGATTTGGATGACCACTAATATGTTAAAGGATACGGTAGAATACGAAATATTACCGAATACCTTTGCGGATCATAACCCCGTTTTGTTGGAATTAAAGGATGGATATAAGAAAAATAGATGGTTTATGAACTTAAGGTTATTAAGAGATGAGAAATTTGTGGAGAAATGTAAAAAAGAGATAGCAGAGTTTTTTCAGGTAAATAGCAACTCTGAAACCCCTAGTGAAATAGTTTGGGATGCCTTTAAGGCATATATGAGAGGCTGTTTTATCAATCAGAGTGCATGGAAAGCAAAAGAGAAAAAAAGAAATACGAACAGTTAGTACAGAAAATTAGTGTGCAAGAATCTATTTTGAAAAATAGTAGCGGTTCTACATCAGCCCAAACTAAATTAAATTTGTTACAGCATAAGATGAACTTAATGTTAAATTATGAAATAGAGAAGAAATTGGAGTTTACCAGGCAATATTATTTCGAGAACGTAAATAAACCAAATAGGTGGTTAGCGTATAAGGTGAGAAAAGAAAGAGAAAAACGTATGATATTTCAATTAAGAAATGACAAAGGTGAGATGAAGAGTGAACTGCAGGAGCTTAAAGATATAGTTGAAAAGTTTTATAAAAATTATACCAAAGAAATGAACAAGAGGAGGAATTATTTGTAAATTATCTGGAAAGGAAGGGGAAAGAATTTAAAGAACAACATAAGAAACTTCTAAATGACCCAATAACAATGTGTGAGGTATTGGAGGCGATTAAAAAGCAGAAAGCGAAGAAAACACCAGGGCCGGATGGTATACCAGCAGAGTTTTATAAAATTTTCGAAGAGCAGATTGGTATCCATTTAAAAAAATGTATTTCAGAGAGTAGGTAGACAAGGGAAAGGCCCAGAATCATAGAATCATGCATTAATTACATTGATCCCGAAACCTAATGCAGATCATGGAGATATTAAGAATTATAGACCTATATCACTGTTAAATGCAGATTATAAAATCTTTGCAAGCATTTTGGCGGATAGATTTAAAAAAGTATTATCGCAAATTATACATCAAGATCAGGCGGGGTTCTTACCAAGGAGACAGATGAAAAATAACTTAAGGATAATAATGGATGTGCTAGAGTATTATGAGGAGCATCCAGATAAAGAACTAGTATTAATGTTCCTAGACGCAGAAAAAGCGTTTGATAATCTATCGTGGAAATTTATATTGGAAAAATTGAATAAGGCGGAGTGTGGTCAATATTTTCTCTCTATGATTAGTGCTGTTTACAATACACAATATGCAAAGGTAATAGTAAATGGTGATGTGATAAATAATTTAGAAATTCAGAAGGGTTCTAGGCAGGGTTGCCCATTGTCACCATTATTGTTTATCTTTGCGCTAGAATCTTTAAATGATGATATAAGGGAAAATTCACTAATACAGGGTTTGAAAGTAAGGGGGAAGAGTATAAGTTATTGGCGTTTGCTGATGATCTTGTGTTTATAGTGGAAGAACCAGAGACATCAATTATACATTTAATCAATACTATCAAAAGGTATGGGCAGGTGGCTGGACTTAAGATAAATTATAAAAAATCTAAATTGTTACAGAAGAATTGTTTGCCAAGAACGATACAAAAGATACAAGAAATTTCCTCCATGGAAATAGTGAAGAAGGTAAAATATTTAGGAATTAACCTTACAAGTAAGTGCAGTTCACTAATAGAAGACAACTATAATAAGCTTCTAGAAGAAATTAAAAAAGACTTGCTGAAATGGGAAAAGATCCCTCTATCATTTATGGGTAGAATCGCATTGGTTAAAATGAATATATTACCTAGATTTCTATTTTTAGCCCAAACTATACCAATACTAAAAAATCGAATTTTTTTTGAAGAATTGAATAAGGTTACCAGAAAATTTATATGGCAGAGAAAAAGAGCAAGGATAAGTTGGAAAGCATTACAGGATAAGAAAGAAAGGGGGGGAATGAGTGTTCCCAACTGGTATATATATTATCAAGCGGCCGCCATGGTATGGATAAAGGAATGGCTTATGTTGGAAAATAGTAGGATTCTGACGTTGGAAGGCCATGACTTGTATATGGGATGGCACGCGTATATTTGGTATGGGAAAGATAAAATTCACTCAAATTTTAGTAGGCATTTGTTAAGAGATGCATTAAATAAACTATGGAGCACTATAAAAGAGAGATGGTATAAGAAAACACCTAGATGGGTCTCTCCTCTGGAAGCCTTTATAGCACCGTCATTATTAACAATAAGTAAGAGAGCAAGTTACCAATTGTTATTAAGTAGAAATAACAAATTAAAATCTCAGGAAAAATTGGTAAATGAAAATAACTTATCTTGGTGGGAACAGATAATGCTACAAGATAGATTCCAAAAAGATATGATAAGGGGATTTGAAGACCAAAATAATCAATTGGACAGGATATGGCTATCGTCAAATGACAAAATGATACAGAAGCTATATGGTTTCTTGTTAGATGATTATGAACAGGATGAGGTAATAAAAGCAGCAATGATATCTTGGATGATGGACTTAGGTGGAAAAGTGGAGACTGATCAATGGAATGTGATTTGGAAATCAGTGAAGTATATGCGGGCTATTGGTTATAAAGAGAATGTATATAAGATGTTTTATAGGTGGTACTGGTCCCCGGATAAATTGGCGAAATGTTTTCCTGGCTATTCCAACCAATGTTGGAAATGCAAAGCTAATGTGGGGACCTTCTACCACCTATGGTGGAAATGTCATAGGATACAAGGATTCTGGAGAATGGTGCAGAGAATGGTACAAGATATCTTAGATAAGAGTGTAGACTTGAGACCGGAAATATTTTTGTTAAATATGGTACCAGATAGCTTTAGTCAACAGGAAAAGTACTTATTATCTTATATTGCAACCGCTGCTCGTTTATTACTGGCTAAAAATTGGAAAATAGATATAATACCCTCAAAAGAGGAACTAACACTTAAGGTGTTGGAACTAGCGCAGTTGGATGATTTGAGTTTGATGCTACAAAACAAAAATGAAAAGGTACATAAGAAAAGATGGTTAAGACTGTATAATTGGATAGAAAATTTAACAGGTGTATAAGACTTCATGTTATATGTAAAATATGAGTGATAATCTCAGGAGATATCCAGCCACCACCTGGAGGTTGGCAACCATAATGATATAACTACCATGGTTTCAAAGCACAACACCCCTGTAAAAGCCATGCTGGCTGCCATTTTCTCTGGCTCACAAACAGTTCCCCTGAGGTTCCCTGCCATTGCCCCAAACAGCACCCTCGCCTGACAAACCTTAACTCCTCCCTCCTTCTCCAAACCCATTGGACAGCTGCCCAGCCAATGCGGGATGCAGGGGGAAGGGGGATGGGCCTTTGTGGGAGGGGGTGGAGGCAGGACTTCCACTCAGATAGGGGTGGGACACCTGTCACTTTTGATTTGATGGAAGTCATGTAATCATTCCTCCTTCTGATGGGATCAGGCTGGCTTGGGTCAGGATACTGGCCTTGCCAATTACAAAAACTAGAAACTTGTCCTTCTACCCTTGCCTAATCAACAGAGCATTGTATTTTGCCCACTGCGTTTCTGTCAGCTTTGGTTTCTAAAAATTAATACTTACCTGTGTCTTTTTTTTTAAAAAAATGGGGATTTTCATGGGAAACTGATCACTGTGTCAAATTTACTGAAATTACAAAATCCATAATAACTAGGACCAAAATAAAACCTTAGCTATCATTTACTGCTAGGGACATTCAAGCAAGGAGTGGGGGGGAAGCTCTGCATTGTATTCGCCTCTCACTTGATGCATATCTACAATAGATGCCACAAGCAAACACCCTAGGACCGAGTAATATGTGCATGCTAATTGCTTAATGACTGCCGTATTGAGTAATGCTTTGCATGTATGGATGAGCCATTGTAAATCAAAAGCCACAAATAGATATTGCCACAGCACATCAAAAATAATACTTTTCAACGGCACCAGTTCACACATCCATCAAAGATTTGTATGGACATGTGCACTAACCTTTAGAATCAGGTGACATTCAAAGGTGGAAAAAATACTGAAGGTCAAGCTCCTGAGATCCTTTGTAGCCTTGAATCTGCCTGCACCATTTGGCCAACCTTCTCCCACATAGCTTTTTAATATCAATCTGTGAGTTTTGACAGATCTCTAGAGTGGGCTGAGGGTGAAACATTTACCATTTAGGGCTCTGTGCCCTATGGAGACAGCCTCCATGTGTATCTAATACTAAATTATCTTGTAGTCAAAGGGATTTTGACACTGAAATCACCTACCTTTCCTACCTGCTTCTGAAGAACTCTGCTTTTTTTCATTTTCTAGTTTTTAGAATTTGATTCCTTAAATCCGTAGACTTAGCTGTTCCTTTTCTGAGCAAGATTTTTTGGGATCTCCTTCAAAGTGGATGAGATAGGGAATCTTATTAAAATTTTTGTCTGCCTAATGTTGTTCCTGGGAAGTGGTGCTATAAATAGGCCTGGTCTCATGACTGCTTAGGCATTAACTATTGATGACAGGAACAGTGTGGGTTGCTTAGAATATAGTTAGGGCTAATCTGCAAATACCCAGAGGCATTAAGGATGAAGGGCCTTTCTTAAAACAACCCATCACTTCCCTGAACAGGCAAGTCAGTTCAAGAGGAGACACCCTTGGTGATGGAGTAGCATCAACCAAGCCCTTAGTTGCCTGAGAGCATCTGGGGAAAGATGGATAAGGAATGACACTTCCTGGTGCATTTAATGTGCAGCTATATGCGCTGCCTATTAGGTGCACTCACACCTACAAATTAAAGTGTAATTTTGATGGTGCACCTCAGATATTTAATAAAACCTAATTTAACCCATATATTGATGCCTACAAAAGTCTGTATGGTCAAAGCAATGGTATTCCCAGTAGTAATGTATGGCTGCGAGAGTTGGGCCATAAGGAAGGCAAAGCACCAAAGAATAGATGCTTCCTAATTATGGTGCTGGAGAAGACTCGTGAGAGTCCCCTTTACATGAAATTGAGCAAACTCCGGAGAATGGCAGAAAAGAGGAGGGCCTGACGTGATGTGGTCCATGGGATCGCAGAGAGTCGGACTTGACTGTGAGACTGAACATCAACAAGACCTAACCTTGCTAAACCGCTAACAGGAGTGGAAAAATTGCTGCTGAAAAGTAAAGAAAAAAAGGACTGATCTCTAAATTGTATCGTATTCTATTAGAAGAAAATGAAATGAAAATCCTGAGCTATCAAAGCGCCTGGCAGAAAGACATCCAGAGCTCTCTACTCCCCACTCACTGGGAGTCCATATGGCACATGCACGTTAAAATATCACCCTGCCAGGCGATTCAAGAATCTGCTTTTAAAGTGCTCCACAGATGGTATTTAACTCCTGCAAAACTTTCAAAAATTTACCCTCAATTTTCGTCACTTTGCTGGAAGCAATGCGCTAACAAAGCCACAGTTTTTCACACCTGGTGGCAGTGCCCAGCTATTTTTCAGTTTTGGTCCCAAATTTCAGAACAAATTCAAATGATCACTGGTCATTTTGTACCTCTGGATCCAGCTCTGTTCCTGCTCCGCCTTTGGCCAAATGACAGTCCACCTGCAATGAAAAAGAAACTGATCAATTTGCTGATAGTAGCAGCCAAAATAGCCATCTCGCGAACCTGGAAATCTCCAACTCCTCCTACAGTCCAAATGTGGCAACACAAGTTGTGGGATTCATATGACCACCAGCAAAGACTGCAACACCAAAGAGTTGGCCAGCCCTTTGGATATTTGGTTCCCTGTCTTAGACACTCTAGACTATAGTAAAATGGACTTAGGAAGTGCCAATGTAGTTAAATTTAAACTCCTGACATATGGCTAAGCTTAATCCTTAGTAATGTGAAAATCAAAGGTGTCTTTTAGTAATATGGTGCCTAATACATGCTGCTAAGTATAAGCCTAGGTGCTTAAGCTTACATGAGAAAAGTCCAGTGCACAGAAGTTGTGTTAGTTGATGAGTAAGATGTTATGTTGATGTTTTAAAGTCTACCCTTTCATCTCTTCCTGTAACCTACTGGAATTATATTCTTTGGCTTACTTCTTTTTAAATAAAATAAAATTTATATTAAAAAAACCCTGATGCCTTGTATCTTCATTTGATAGGTGCTGGAACAAATGCAAAACAATGCAATATATAAGTTGTGGCTTTCTGCAACTAGCTGCAGTACATCCCTTTATGTACTGAGACACCAAAACTACACAGATGTGAGAAGATGCCCCTTCAGGGCATATAATGGCCTCAGAAGGTGAAGTTATCTTTTATGACCAAGTAGTGTCATGCTTACAGACCTTGACATCAAAGCAATCAAAAATATAAGGCTATAAGGATAATATAAAATATAATATATAATATAAAAATATAAGGATACACACATCACTAGCTGTTGTGGTCTCTGTCACATTGTGAGGCAAGACTAGACCCTACCCCACATGTACTCTGGGGTATTCAGCCAATCTGGGTGCTAGTACTTGAGTCCACCAATCCTGCCCCCTCCAATCAAGAGGTGTTAGCATATCAAAGAGCAGGCACGTTATCCCTTCCAGCTGGAAAGGATGCTCTATATCCAGCAAAGAGCATCCTTCCCCCTTCTTCCTAGGCACAAGGATGCCTGGACCGCTTTCCGTAAATGTCAAGGCATCTTCTGCCCCCTCCCCTTCTGCCTTCCTCACACTGACCTTTACAGTTTCATTCCATCTTGTCTGTGCACTGTGAGCCAAGGAGAGAAACAAAGAGAAAAGGTGATCTTCCCTAAGTCCTTATCCAGTTTCTGTCTCCCCACACACACCAATCCCAGGCTCTGCTTCATGGCTACCAGTATGTCTATTGCTGAAGTGGGGGGGGAGTGTTAAGAGAAATGGCCAGTGTCTCTTCTTTGTATAGCTAAGCACAAAGTGTGCTTCAATAGCCTTCCTGTCTTGCCTTGCTCTGCCCCATTTCTAGACTTGAGGTCAGTCCTCCCCTCCTCTTGTAGTTGTAGCCAAGGTCTTCCTAATCTGGCAATGATGCTCTTCCATCACTTTGAGCATGCTCATGTTTGCATCTGGAATGGGCATGAACCGGACAAATGGAGTTTCGTGAAAGTTCATGGTTCATGGGGTCTCACGAACCACAAACTTCCACAAACTTTTATTTTTAATGAACCGGTTTGTGGTTCATGATGCAGTGCGGCTTGCAAAACCCATTTAAAGGGATTTAAATGCCTTCTGAGTTCACTTGTGAGTTGCACCGCCACAGCTGTGGCATGGCTTGCAAAAACTTTAATCCCTTTAAATTGTTTTTGCAAGCCCTGCTGTGTGACTTGCAAGTGAAGTCAAAAGACATTTAAATGCCTTCTGAATTCACTCGTTGAGTCGTGCTGCCATGCCACAGCGTGGATAAAGCATTTAAAAAGACCACAGTCTCTTTAAATGCTGTCTCTAAGCCCCAGCAGCAGTGCCAGCATGTCTGCCAACACGAACCACACAAACCTCTCAAAGTGGTTCACGGGCGTGAGATAGCATGAACTTTGGTTTGTGAATCACACACCAGGCCTAGCTCATCACAGATTTAGATTTGCAAGCCAGTTCATGCCCATCCCCATCACCAACAGTAGCGAAGATATACTGGAAGCCAGTCCTTGACAAGGGATTTAAACCCACCTCCAGGTGCTTAACCGTAGCCTGTAGGATCAGTGCACAGGCCACCTGATTATGGAAACCTGTGACTGAGTTGCATTTTTCAGCTATTCACACATTGTGAGTGAGAGATGCTCAAGATTCCTGCCACCTCTCATGTTCTTCCTGCTAAGCTCCTCTTTTAATGCTGCAAATACAACCTTCAGCTCTATCTCTTCATGAGTCATGGATTTTTCCAAATCTATTTTCCCAAGTTATTGTCTACTCTGTATTGCTCAGTTTGGCCCACCTGGCCCACTGGCCAGACTCTCTAGAACTTCAGCCTCCCTTCTCCTGCCATAGCTTAAAGCACTCTGAGGGCAGCTTGCATAAAAACTAAAACAGATAAAAACAGAGGGAATATAAAACCAATCATAAAGTGCTAGTATACAATATTTATTTATCTCACTTTTACCCTGCCCTCCCCACCAAAGCGGGCTCAGGGTGGCTTACGTAAAATCAATAAAACCATACATTTCAATATAAATATTATGTGACTGTAAAAAACTGAGCAGGATGCATCAGTAGTGATATCAGCTCATACTTTATTGGAAGTGAAGAAAAAGAGAGAGAATGCCGGCTTGCAGGTGGGCTTATATCCCCAAGGCAAACCACACCCAAACATACATCCCACACCCATGAAAGGATTATTTACAGTGGCAAGAGTTCTGTAGGTCCTTTCTTGGATCCTAGCCCTCTGATAGGAGCAGGCTAGGATCTACTGTGGCTATTGTCTCTTGAAGCGAAGCTAGGGCTCTTCGCCTGACCACGTGTGGACCTGACCTCACACGTGGTCGAACTCAGTACACAACACCCCTCCCCCCTTAGTCCAGAGTGCACTAGCAGACCCCATAGTCTCTGAGATATGCCGGCACTTTCCTTTCTCTGGAGGAGTGAAGACGTTTCAGGGCTTCTGGAGCTGAGGCCATTCGCTCGGAGGTGCAGTGGGTGGAGTCTGAGGCGACGCTGCTTCCCTTGTGCACTCGCTTGGAATGGGCTTGCTGTCTGGTGCCTGGTCCTCTGATGCCATTGTTGTCGTCCCTGGAAAGGGCCCCATCCTCATATCGCTGTCATCTGGGTCAGCAGGAAGGACCCTGCAGCGCAGCTGGTCGATGTGCCGCTTCAAGAGATGTGTCGCTTCAAGAGTTGTCCATCTTCACTTGAGACCTGATAGGACAGGGGCCCTGTTACTCTTATGACCCGAGCAGGAATCCATGTCAGGCCCTTGGTGTAGTTCCGGGCGTACACTGAATCCTATGGGAAAAATACCCAGGGCGCTTCTTGCTCCTCAGGCCTTGGGTCGCATTTGGGAGCCCTGCCTGGGTGGAGATGATCTAACCTTGTAGTCAGACACCTGCCTAGAAGGAGCTCGGCTGGGCTGTGTGCTGGCCTAACAGGAAAATGGCCAGTTTGTAGTCCCAGTCCCCTGTCTCCATCTGGCAGAGAGCCTCTTTGGTGGTTACTATGAGTTCGACTTGGCCGTTTGTTGCCGAGTGAAATGGGACAAGGTGGATGTGTTTGATCCCATAATAGCCTGTAAACTTCCTGAATTCTGCAGAAGTAAAAGCCGAGTCTGTACAAGATCTAGACTCTGCCCACAGGTCCAGAGAATCCAGATACTGCCTCCATGCACAGGATCCATACACGCAGGCACCATGCACAGGTTTCTTTGTACACTGCCAACAAGTATAAGACCCTGTCTCTGCCAACAAGCACTGGTTTCTTGCCTCTTACACCTCCCTCCAGGAGTGAGAGAGCGAGCCAACCCCTCATGCTTTTTAAGAGCACTGAAATCAGTGTTCTGCCACCAGGACCTATTTTAAGATCATTCCCAACCAGACAGGAGAATAGGTCCCACCTCCTTCCTGGTTCTTGGAACTTAGCAACTTATCAGCTCTGGGGTAGAGCTGCAGATGATTTAACACACAATAGTAACTTCCAGGCGAGCAGGTAAGGCTCTGGAATTAGCCCTAGAGTTCAGGTACAATATTGATCCAAACCAGATCAGGTTAATCTATATATGATCTTTATTAAATACAGCAGGTATAAAACATGAGACTTACTTAGAATACAAAATAATAAACAGTCCTATAGCTTTATAGCGCTCTGACTAAAACATACAAAAGCATCATAGTTACCAATCCTTGGTGCAGATAACAGTTCAAGCGAAGTCCCTTCTCCAAGGGATTTTAAAGATGAAAGCCATGCTTGCAATGGGCAATAAAGGTCAGCTTGTTGCCCCCCTTGCAAAATTCAGTCTTGCCAGAATGTAATCCAAACAGAGACTAACTCTTAGAAAGGGGCCCTCTTTCCAAGAGAGTTCTGGGTGCCTTTTGATAGGCCAAAGACAACTCTCCTCCTACCTCTGTCATAATTGAGCATGGCCAGTACCCAATTATGCCAGAGCAGAAAGGCGTGTCTACTCTGTAAGATCCTCCATCGCTTACGTGTGATGGTTCACGTAGGCTAGGCTTTGAAGCTTGGGAAAGAGTCTGAATGTCTGCTCTTACCCTGTGAGGTGTCAAAGTGTCCTTTGAAATGTAGAACCAGGCTTGCCATTTGTGCCTGCCATCTGGTCAGGTGTGAAAGTCACCGGGACATGTTCCCAGCTCAATCATTTGGGTCTAATCAATGAATCAGAGAAATATTTTTTCTATACAGAGTCATTGTCAGTGACCAAGGAGTTGGGGATGCCTTGGGCGCTAAAGATCTGCCACATTGCTCAGATGGCAGACCAGGAGGAAGTGGAGGGCACTGGGACTATGTCAAGCCATTTACTGTAGGCATCCACCAGAATAAAGAAAAATTGTCCCTGAAAAGGCCTGCAAAGTCCAAATATAACCTGTCCCAGGGTTTGTGTGATGGTTCCCATGGTCGCACTAGTGCCTGGATGGGAGCCGGTCACGACTCTTGGCACTTCTGCCAATGCCTTACTGTATCCACTATGTACCTGTCTAACCCTGGCCACCACGCATAGCTTCTGGCCAATGCTTTCATCTGGATGATCCCGGGATGAGTCTTATGGAGGACTGCGAGTATCCATTTCTGCAAGGGGGCAGGGATCACCACCCGACCGCCCCACATGAGGCACCCCAAACTGCAGCCTTTCCACTTTAAATGCTCCCTTGTGGGTAACAATAGTTTGTGCCTTGGTGGTGGCGGCATCTACTGGCAGCTCTGGTAGGCCTGGGCCAAGTCCAATTTTCCAAAAACCCATGCCCCTACCAGGGAGGCCAAGACATGGCTGACCACCAGCACAGGGTAAATATGTGCCTGGAGCGCCTTATTCAGTGTATATTTATAGTTCACGCAAATCCTCACATCCCCGTTTGGCTCCACCGGAGTTACTATAGGCGTCTCCCACCGAGCATGGGTGACAGGCTCCAGCACCTCTTGTTCCACAAGGCGATCCATCTCCGCCTCGATTTTCGGTTTAAGTGCTAAGGGAGGATGCCTGGTCTTCATGTGAATGGGCCGCACCGCTGGGTCGAGGTCCAGTGTAACCTGGGGTCTGGAGTACCAGCCAAGTGTGCCATCGAACACCCCAGGGAACTCATCGCAGATCGAGGCAAAAGTCTGAGGCGTTACCTGATTTACCCCCATCACCTTAAACCCCATCGGCCTGAACCACAAGAGCCCCAACAAACTTGTGAGCCATCCCTCCACCACCAGCAAGTCCAACAGTCTGTCAAAATCCTTGTACTGCACCCAGAACTTGCCCCAGCCCTTAATGGCCACCGGGTTTTTTAAAAAGTCTCACAGTGACAAACCCCGTGACTTTTGCAGGAGGGGTCCCCCAGGGGCAGAGTGTACTTAGGGTGGCCACTGAAATAACAGAGAAAGACGACCCAATGTTCAGCTCCATTCTAGACGGGGACTCCTCTATCAGAACCGTGGCATGCATCTTGTTGGGGCTGTCAGGGGGCAAATTCATTACCTGGTGCTGCTGGTGGTGGGCTGGGAGGGTGTGCAAATCTGTGGACTCCTGGTGAGCAGATGTCTTCCTGCACTGTCCCTGAGACTGGTAGACCCGGGCGATGTGCCCTTGCTTGCCACAGGTCCGGCAGACGACATCCCGAAAGTGGCAGGTCCAGCGCTTGAGCGCCTCTCCGCAGCTGGTGCAGGGTGTGGAGGCCTTCTCCAATGGAGCAGCTGCTGATGCTTGCGATTGTGGGGTGCATGGAGGAGACGGGTGGTGCACCTGCAGGGTCTCCTCCTCGTCTGAGATATCAGAACCCTGGTGAGGTGTACCGCCAGGCCGCTGGTCCCTTGATGCATTGTTTCATACGCTGGGTGGCTACATGGCGAAGCCCCACCAGGAAGTCGGTGGCGGACACTCACAAAGAAGTTGATGCGCTCTGCAATTTTCATCAGTTTGGGTGCAAAGTGATAGTTAAGCACCTTCACCAAGACCTTGAAGATTTCCTCCTTCATCTTCTTCAGGGCAATCAGGTCCTTGAGCAACCATAGTGCGTCGATTCCACAAGTGCTCAGCAACAGGGATCTTTTCTTGCCAGCCTCCGTGATGTTGTGGAAATCAAGGTGGTTTTCCAGTTGTTCGAGCCAGGTCTCCCACTGCTCGGGTCAGGTGACATCGAATTTGGGGATGATACCTTGGGTGGCGGCCATCTTGTCAACTCCACATGGCAATGGAACAGTGCTTGTTACAGGGATCGGAGAAGCAGGACGTGATGCGGTGCTGGAACCGGGATCAGCGGTGCAGGGCACAGTGCTCTGTGGCATCAGAGAAGCAGGGTGCGATGCAATGCTGAAACTGGGGTCAGCGGTGTGCTGCACGGTATTTGATGCTGCATCTTGTTCATTCATCCTCGTTGCCAGTGTAAAGTACTGAGCAGGATGCATCGGTAGTGATATCAGCTCATACTTTATTAGAAGTGAAGAAAAAGAAAGAGAATGCTGGCTTGCAGGCCGGCTTATATCCCTAAGGCAAACCACACCCAAACACACACCCCATACCCATGATAGGATTATTTACAGTGGCAAAAGTTCCATAGGTCCTTTCTTGGATCCTAACCCTCTGATAGGAGCAGTCTAGGATCCACTCTGGCTATTGTCTCTTGAAGCGAAGCTAGGGCTCTTCGCCTGACCGCGTGCAGACATGACCTTGCACATGATTGAACTCAGTACACAACAGTGACAATGGTGGAACATTAGTAACAAATCAATCATAATGAGGAATGCAGTCAGCATTGGTGTTAGGACTATCATCGCAGTCTGATTCATGCCGGTGAAGCACAGGCTGTTTGATGGTGGTATTAGGGCACAGGGTCTTAAACTTCTGTTCAGTTATTAGCTATTAAGTGCGGCTCCTTGGTTGAATGCCTGGTGGAAGAGCTCCATCTTACTGGCCCTGCAGAACTGTAAAAGGTCCCACAGGGCCCTAGTGTCTTCCAGAAGCTCATTCCACCAGTGCAGAGCCACCACTGAGAAGGCCTTGGCCCTGTTCGTAGTCAGCCTGGCATCTTTGGGACCTAGGAGGGCCAGACAATCTTGTGACACTAAATGCAATACTCTCTGGGGAACATGTGAGGAAAGGTTGTCCCTCAGGTAAGCATCCCCCTGACCATAAAGGGCTTTTAAGGTGAGAACCAGCACCTTGAAGTGAATTTGGTAAGCTATAGGCAGCCAGTGCAGTGCTTTTAGAACAGACTGGATGTGCTCTCGCATGGGAAGACCCAACAACAGCCTGGCCACAGCATTCCACACCAGCTGAAGCTTCCAGATTTGGGACAAGGGTAGCCCCATGTACAGAGCATTACAGTAGTCTAATCTCGAGGTTACCATCGCATGGATTACTGTCACCAAGTCATTGCATTCAAGGAAGGGAACCAACTGCCTAATCAGCCAAAGGTGGTAAAAGCCTGACTTAGCAGTGGCTGCTACCTGGGTCTCCATAATTAGGGAGGCATCCAAGAGCACTCTCAAAATCCTAACCTCCAGTGCTGGCACCAATGGCACCCCATTGAAGGTTGGGAGTGGGATCCCTATCCCCAGACCATCTTGGCTCAGGCACAGGACCTCTGTCTTCATTGGATTCAATTTCAATCGGCTCAGAAGCCAACCAGCCATGGTGTGTAGCACCAGGTCCAGATCTTCCAGTCTAGAGTCAGACTGGCTGCCCAACAACAGATGGAGCTGGGTGTCATCTGCATACTGGTGACATCCCAACCCATGCCTCCGGGCAATCGGGGCAAGGGACAACATATAGATGTTAAATAACATCGGGGAAAGTACCGCCCCTTGGGGCACACTGCAGACCTTTGGGACAGCTGTTCCCCTAATGCCACCCTTTGTCCCCAACCCTGAAGGAATGAGGAAAGCCATTGCAAGGCATACCCCTGAATCCCAGTTGGCAAGGTGGTGGATCAGTAGCTGATGGCCAACCATGTTGAACACTGCTGACGGGTCCAACAACTGCAGCACCGCTGAAACGCCCCGATCCAGATGCCTCCAGAGGTCATCCGTGAGGGCGACCAATGCCATCGCCATCCCATGGCCCAGGTGAAAGCTGGACCAGACAGGGCAAATTGGAAACCGGCTAATAGTCAATTCAGCCAGATCCAGAAATATATTTTTTTAGGAGGGGGCAGATTACTGCTTCCTTGAGTGCCATAGGAAACAGTCCCTCTTCTTGCCTCAATTCTTGATCTTCTCTGCAAACATTCTTGAGAGCATCGTTGCCTGGGCAGCTTGGAATGTTTATAAGTTAGAATGTTCACACCACTTGACTCAATCAACGGTGGAGGCCTTATCGCAAGCAAAACATGACACAGTACACATATCACTCTGATCCTCCCCCTACCATCCTCTGCTAGTTTCTACAGCAAGTCTCTTCAAGTAGAGTGACACAATGGCAGCTCTGAGGCTCCCCCTACACTATTAACCTCTTTGGATTGGATCAGTTTCTCTGCCAGCAGCTTCAGCAGTGATAGTGGCTCATTTGTTGGGCCTGAAGCTGAAGGATTCTCTGCTAATCCTTTCCAGCCAAATGGATTCAGACTTCAAAATTACAGATGTTATATGTCATCTTTCCACATCAGTAGATATACAGGTCTAAATGTATCCCTTGAGCACTAGGTAAACTTTTTCCTCCCACAAAGAGCAGATATCTGCTGGGGGGGGGGAATGGAGAAGCTGAAGAGAAACTGCAGCATCCCAGATGACATAACGTGGACTGGGCAGACATAACCTGTCGGTATTTGCATAATTTGGGGTGAAAGCAAATATAAGTATCTGTGAATGATAGAGTTCCAATAGGTGAGAGGAAGAAACTGTCACATAGAGGGTGGACTCAAAGTTAATGCTTTTGGAGCAGTAAGGCAATATGTTTGGATAAAAAACAGCTGTGATGAAGCATCTGGTAGTGGCGGCTGTTTGTATTAGAGGAGTTATGTTTAAATATGAAAACTGAGAGAGAAGAGGAGGATGGTTTGCAGTGCCAAACAAGCAGATTGTTTGATGTACGAGAGACAGGATATTTTTCCTGAGAGACAAACAGACTAAGGAAAGATCCCACATCTTTAATTTGGGTTTTATGTTCTAAGCAGGGATATGTGGAACATTCCTAAGAAATGTGGCTCACCTGAGAAAATTGTCTTGGCTCCCCTTGACATCAGTTGTTTTGTCTGCAGAGGAACCTCCAGATCTCTTTGAATTTCCCTTTAGGCAAAACCTGGTGATGACAAGGGAGATGCAGAGACCTAACAAGTTTTGTCAGTCTTACGTTATTCACCATGTGCAAGGATAACTCACAGAGTTTTCAAGAGACTGTACTGTTGTTCTGAGCTTCCTGGAAGACAGCCAGGATACCAGATGTAATAAGTAACAGTTCGTGCTGAATTCATTGCTGTCACATATGAGTAACGTATGTTTTTTTTAAGCAGCAGAGGCTAGATTACTTTGTAATCTTGGTGGTGCCATTTTCACAGTGGGAAAATATGATCCCCCCTCCAAAAAAAAATTAAAACAATAGAAGAAATGTATAGATGTTGGCATTTTTCCTTTTGCATTCAACATTGTTCCTGAAGAACGATAAGAAGAAGCCAGGTTAGGTTCCATATTGCAGCAAAATAGTATTTATGTACTAATGGTTAGTAACAGCCAACAGATTTGATACTGGTATTTATATTCATGAAGGCGCCACCGAAAAATCTGGCTCTTTATCTCATATGATGGCATTTCACTTGCAGCTCAATTAAAGACTTTTTTGGCCATCACTGTAGTTCCAGTCAGAGAGAAGGGGAAGGAAGAGGCTGTGCTTCTGTGGTAAGAGCATCTGCTGCATGAAGAAGATCCCAGGTTCAGCTCCTGGCATCTTCAGTTTAAACGCCTAATGTGTGAAAGGCCTCTTCTCGAGATCCTGGAGAACCAATTCCAGTTAGAGTAGACAATACTGATTTTGAGAGACCAGTAGTCTGATTCAGTATAGTGGGTTACCAAAGGCAGGATGGAGAGCATCCTACTTCTTGCTATAGAAAGCTTTTCTTGTCATATTGATTCTATACAATGGTTTTATGCTGGGAATTATTAGGAAGGGAATTCAAAACAAATCAGCCAGTATCATCATGCCCCTGTATAAATCAATGGTGTGACCTCATTTGTGTCCAGTTCTGGTCACCACACCTCAAAAAGGATATTATAGCATTGGAAAAAGTGCAGAAAATGGCAACTAGAATGATAAAGGGTTAGAACACTTTCCCTATGAAGAAAGGTTAAAGCAAGTGGGGCTCTTTAGCTTTGGAAATGATGACAGAGGGGTGACATGATTGAGGTTTATAAGATTATGCATGGGATAGAGCAGGCAGAGAAAGAAGTACTTTTCTCGCTTTCTCACAGTACAAGAAACCATGGGCATTCAATGAAATTGCTGAGCAGTCGGGTTAGAACAGATAAAAGGAGGTACTTCTTCACTCAAACAGTGATTAACACATGGAATTCACTGCCACAGGAGGTAGTGGCAGCTACAAGCATGAATGGCTTCAAGAGGGTATTGGATAAATATATGGAGCAGAGGTCCATCAGTGGTTATTAGCCACAAGGTATAGATAGGAACTCTCAGTCTGGGACAAGTGATGCTCTGTATTCTTGGTGCTTAGGGGGGAGGCAACAGTGGGAGAGTTTCTAGTGTCCTGGCCCCACTGGTGGACCTCCTGAGGGCACCTGTTATTTTTGGCCACTGTGTGACATAGTGTTGGACTGGATGGGCCATTGGCCTGATTCAACATTAGCTTCTCTTATGTTCTTATATTCTGCAGCAGAATGGTGAACAGTTTCTGTTGGTGGGATGATAGTCCATGTGTGCATGCATATTTTTTTTAAATGTAAATTGTACAGAAACCCTTTCTTGTCATATTAATTCTAGATTCTACAGCAGAACGGTGAGCCATTTCTGTTGGTAAGATGATGGTTTGTGTGTGTAGGCTTTTTTTTTTAAAAAAATGTTAATTTGTCACCTTATGTTTTTATGTTTCTCATCTTGGACTCGGGGAAAGGCAGGATATCAACGTTTTAAAGAAAATCTTGGCATGAAGTCCTATTGCATATCCTTGCTTGTGACTTACAATGGTTTTATTCTGCACGGCGTCAGTCCAAATCCACAAGATGCCAAAATATTGTTTCACAATGTATATATTTATACACAAGCCATTTGTGATTGTTATGATGTCTCTTGCTTGGGGGAGTCTGACTGTGAAGTTCTAGAAAGGGCTCGGGCCACCTGTTTGGAGAAGCACGAAGTGCGGAATAGATGAATCCTTGTATTCTTAATACCACAACAGGAGTGGGCTATGAAGCACATTATTTACTTCAGTGGTCCTATTACTGTATGCCTCATTACATCTGAAGACTGAACTAGCATTTTGAATGCTTCAGCAAGAGTGGGAACATTCACTTCCATGCCAATTCATTATTACTGGTCATCATAAATAACGGCTTTCCCAATTTTCCAATATAGATTCAGCCATCTGTGTACGAAGAAGAGAAATACAGCAGAATGTGAATGGCAAAAAGCTATTTGTAAGAGCATCTCAGGTTAAAGATCTCACTGCAGCCAGCTTTTGAGGGAATTTTACTGACCCAGAGGATGGTCATACTTGAGGTTTAACCCTATTATGAGGAATCTTCAGTCTTTAGGCTATAGAGAAGTTTAGTACAAAAGTGGATAAATGCCATCAATGTATGTTTAGTCAGCCATATATTTTATTTCTCAAGTGGACTTACTCCTAAGTAATTATGCATAGCACTCAGGCTTTAGGCTGGAAGTAAAGAATACCCTTTTAAGAGTTGAAAGTGATGAATGGTCTGATGGACAGGTTGCACTTTCCACGGGCTACATATAGTACTTTTTCCTAAATTACCTCTGATCAAACAGATTTTACAGGGTTTGTTTGAAACCATACAAAGACCTTTCAAAACATGTTAACTGGGAGCCAAAGTGCATGTTAACTGGGAGCATGTTAACTGGGAGCAGCGCTTCCTGTTTCACAGTGCCTTTGACAATCTCATAAAGCACTGTCTTCAATTTGCATTCAGAGTCTTATTCCAGTCCTATTAAATTAGGGCTAAAATCCTCTAGGTGTCAGCTAGGCCTCTGGCTAGTCCAGTTGCCATGGGAGAGAGAGAGGTGACTCTGGTATTTTGACTTTCGTTTCTATTTCAGTCATTTATCCATGTAACCAATGCTTTTGACCTTGAGTCAAAACCAATGCTTTGACTCAACCAGTGCTTTTGACCTTGAGTGCCTGGTACTCCTTTTCTCTTGGGAATCTTAGCCCGTTACTTTGGTGGGACTCTACCTGATTTCTGATTGGCCCTAGATCATCAGCGGATCCCCTTAAATTATGTATATCTGCTTGCTTTGCACACTTTATGCCAGTTCAAACACAAAAGTGTTATGATGTCTGCATACTCTCAGTGTCTCAATAAACTTTACTTCTTTGAATGAAAGCTGTTGGGAACTGATTGCTGCATGAGTCTGACACTAGGCACTGCCTGGAATGAGGCCCCAGTTGAGCAAGGTGGAACTTACTTTCAAGTAAACAAGCACAGGACTGGGCATCACATCCACACCCTTATTAGAAAACCTCTCTGAACTTCTAAGCAAATATATTTATGATGCGTTCAGGTCAAGTTTATTTGTCTTAGCCATTGACCATAACAACATACTTTGGATCAGGCCGTGGAGAAATGTATAATATTCCCACATTCAAAACTGTCTCTACAGCTATATAAAACTGAAAATGCATTGACTGAACCAGTTTAATTCAGTCAGATTTTCAGGTTCAGGTTTAACACCATTAAACTAACACAAGGTGATTTTTCCCATCATTTCCCCCATTCTTCTGAATGCAGTTTCACCACCCCACTTCATCCCATATTCCCAGATACGATGTTCAATTTGTTCAAAGCTCTTCATGATGTGGAAAACATCAGGTCTTCCCATCCAGACACATAGAAGCTGCCTTATACTGAGTCTACCCATTGGTAATTTCAGCTGTCTATCATGTATTCTGGCAGCAGCCCACTAAGGGCTCAGGCAGACCAGAGATGCTGGAGTTTGAACCACTTTACACATGTGATCACTCCAAGATATGCGTTCTCCCACATGCAGCACAGCCCTATAAATATTCTGAAGAGGCCATTTTAAGATGTTGTCCTGTGTGTGGCTGATGTCCAGTGAGAAAAACTGGCCAGGCAAGGCACAGCAGGCAGCCGAGGGAGGCATGCCAAGGAGGATGAAGCCAAACAGGCTGAGGTGAGGCAGTGCAAGGCAGTGAAAAGGCAGCAAGCAAGTTAAGGACTGCTGCTGGATACCAGTGCAGGTAGGATGCAGAGTCACCTCTGGAAAACTTTCAGTTTCAGTTAAATGAGAGTTTCAATAGCTCTGCAGGACAGTGTGCTTGTTTAGGGTCCCACCTCCTAGATTGTTGGATTTAGAAGGCTACATGTGGATTCAAAGCGGAATGATCCAATGGAGCTGGAAAAAATTGGGGCACCACATCTCTTCATGTGGTAGACACCTTGCTAGAGCTGCTGAGGCTGCTGGGGTCTCCACCTCAGAATCTAAGGAAGGGGAGAGAGCTACTTGCTCTGGAGATGGCGATGTTTCTGCTTCATAAGGTCCTGGTCACCTATAGGGGTCTCTGAATGGGCAGCTACTCCTGCCCGAGCTGATTCTGACATCCCAACCCCCCCCCCCCGCCTCCCTGGTGAGGTCAGAGACTCAGTCCATTACAGATGATAGCAGAGGAAATGGAGCTAACCTAATTCTGGCATAGTTATCTTGGCACCAGCGTTCCCTCTAAGCTGAGTTAGTGTGAGCTAGCTCACAGTTTTTTAGCCTCCAGCTCACACATTTTTGTCTTAGCTCAGGAAGGATGGCTCCAGAGGAAACTAATTTATGCAGTAGCCAAATCACTTGCTCACAACTTTAATGCCAGCAGCTCACAAAGTAGCATTTTTGCTCATAAGACTCCACAGCCTTGAGGGAGCATTGCTTGGCACACCCTTATACAAATGCCTTGAAATTCCAAGAGACTTGTTATGATAAGGGGACAGATCCTACAAATGAAAAACAGATGATGTTCAGAGGCATGGCTCTTGGCCTCCTCAGCAGCCCCTTGTGACACTACCACCCCCAAGCTGATTCTGGTAATCAGGGGACCTTTGTGACAAAATGCCATGGGGAGCTGGGGGGTGTAATAAGGAGGAGGAATGGGGTGAAATTACCTCTTGTACTACACACTTTCGATGCACAGATATTCATCTGTGGCTCTTTTTTCTACACAGCTTTGTGACTGCCATTGTATGAGTGTCATCAGTTATTAAAGTCATTGCAAGAGAAAACATTGAGAAGCAAATTCTCTCTGAGGAGCTGGACCGCCTAGCGCCAGACAGTAAATAAACCACAATGACTTTCATTGTTAAGCTAGTTTAGTACTCTCTGTGGGGAAGGTAAGGCCCACTATAATTCAAGGAAACAGAGTATTAAAAATAACTATTTGTATAGAAAATAGACGCCCTGGGTATATTTCCACAATAACATGCCCTGCAGAACTTAGATCCTGACAGATCTAGTTTTTCATCCCAAATTACAGAGCTGAAACATCCATGCCTTTTGGTGTTCATCACAAACCTTTACAAGAATCAATATACAACTAGGTTATAATTTCTTACTCCCACTTTTTTTGCTATATATCAGCATGCATCTTTAAAATTGTGCCTTGATTGTTATTGGTTTCAGTTTTTTATACTAATAGAGCAAACATTGTTACAAACAGGAGGTGTACTGTGCATTAGGGTTTTGTTGTTGTTTTTTTTAAAGATGCTAGCCCACTGAGAATGGAAGAAGTATTCCATGATATTCCATTGTATTTTAATTGGAGCTGTGGATAAAGTATTGGTGAGGAACTTAAGACAAACCAGACTTTTGAAATACAACTAACACTACATCCTTAAGAGACTTGGTCTCAAGTTAGTCAGACGGAGCTCCTGCTGCTAGAGAGGAAGATATAGGACTGGGCTGCAAGGCTGCATTTTCATTTTGTTATAGTGTAAAATTTAAAGGTAAAGGTTTCCCTTGCTCATAAGCCATTTGAATCTGAATCTAGGGGGTGGTGCTCATCTCTGTTTCCAAGCTGAAAAGCCAGTGCTGTCCGAAGACATTCCCATGGTCATTTGGCCAGCATGACTAAATGCCAAGGTGCATGGAATGCTGTTACCTTCCCACTGAAGCGGTACCTATTTATGTACTTGCAATTTTTTGCTTTTGATCTGCTAAATTGGCAGGAGCTGGGGCCAAAGATGGGACCTCACTCCATCAAGTGGCGCTAGGGTCTCGAACTGCCAAATACAGACCTTCCGGGCTGCAGCTCAGCGTCTTAACCTCTAAGCCACCGCAGCCCTTTGTCATAGTGTAGTTAACATCAAATCCTTTCATTGTGTAATCTGTAAACCAGACTATTTAATGTGGATATTGGGTTAGAAATATTGCCACTATGGGCATGAGGCTGTAGTTTCACTGAAGATAATCACATCACCCTACTATTGGAGGAATCGAGCCGATCACATTTCAGAAGAACTTCATAAGTGACTAAATAGATAACAAGGAAAGACCTAATTCCTCTTCTCATTTTAGTCTGAATATGTCTGCTTTCTAATGACTCAAGAAACTTTATACAGATAGTGAACCAGATACATTATTGTTCAGTTAACTTCTGTACGGTAAGAATTATTATGGTGGTATGTTCCTTACCTATTATGAATGGGAATCAGAAGTCATCTTGACCCAAAGAAGCCCTGGTGATGCTGTCATTGCAACTGACTTAGACAATCCTGTTGGGTTTTAAAGGTGAGAGACGTTTAGACCTGCCTCTGCATAGCAACCCTGGACTTCCTGGGTGATCTCCTATCCAGCTGCTAACCAGCACTGACCTTGCTTAGCTTTTGAGAGCTGATGAGATCAGGGTAGCCTGAGCTATCCAGGTCAGGGAAAAGAACACTTTTTATAACAAAACACTCAGCTTCTATCAGAACTCTGTAGGATTTTACTGCAGACTGGCCTCTCAAGTCACAGTTGACCTTTTCCCTCTATCTTTCTCCAGAGATTATGCCTCCATAAACCTTTCAGTTGAGGGGATTCTCTTCTGTGCTGCTGACCTGATTCCTGGGAGGTCATTTGTGGGGAGTGATGTCAACTTTCCTCAAATGGAGAGATTTCAATTTCAGAGTTCTATACAAGCCACGAACTGATTGATTTCCTAATAGTTAGTGCAAGTTGGCGTCAGTAGTCTACAAGATTTCAGAAAGGTTTAAATCTAAGGACCTTTTCCTCATTATTCAATGTAACAGATCTTTGTCTAGATTTATACACTTGCCCTAGAAAGGTAACATAATTGCCATTGTCCACACTAATTTTCTCCAGTAGCTTTGATAGCTGTTAATTTGACTTATGCATCAGGCACTTAGCTATACAATATGACAAGATTTCCCCTACCAAATGTACAGTTACCATATGATGTAAAAATTACCTCCTACTTAAAGCTTATGAATTAATGACCATGTTTAGTTGGCAAGATCAGCAGATAAAACAGAAAGTGGTGAATTGTTCTATACAAAATGATACCAGGTGCATTGTGCAAAGAAATGGATACTGATGGCGAAAAAATCTGAAGAGGTCTCAGTCTTTGGATCCTTGGGGAAGACGGGCGCCAAGTATTTGATCTGATATGGCAACACTAATTTTTTGGTTGCCACTTCGTAACACATTGCTGGAAAATTTGAGCAGACACATTTCAATCTATAGTCCAGTTAACTTCAAAACTCTTATACTGTGCTGTAGAGTTCCAGGGATCTTTGCAATGTTTCCTTGCCACAAAAAAAAAATCCCAAATTATGTTAGTTTATAGCCTATTCATGGCTCCTGATAAATTTTACCAAATAAAGTATGAATAGTTACCGCCAATTGCACAGAATGCAGAGTGCTATAGTACCCATTTTACCAACAGGCCAGTACCCAGTGATATAAGTACAGCTGTGCACAAAAATTCAAACTTATATTCATTCTCATAATATTGACTCTTTATTAGAATTATTACATATGTTTTACTCATTATATTCTTTATTCCATTAGTATAAATGGAAAATGTTTCTGATTAAGTTCTCCTTCTATTTAATTAGGATAACATTATCAGGGATTGTACCCCTGTCATCTAATGAGTCCTTTGTGCTGCCAAATTTCAGACAAATAGGAAAAATTGTGGGGCTGTGGCTTTGGAGGGGCTGTGGTTCAGTGGTAGAGCATCTGCTTGGCATGCAGAAGGTCCTAGGTTTAATCCCTGGAATCTCCAGGTAAAAGATCCGGCAGTAGGTGATGGGAAAGACCTCTGCCTGAGACCTTGGAGAGCCTCTGCCAGTCTGAGTAGACAATGCTGATTTTGATGGACGAAGGGTCTGATTCAGTATGAGGCAGTTTAATGTGTTTCTCCTTAGTGTGCCTTCACATTCTTACCTACCCAGTAAACACAACATTGGTGTGTAAGGTTTTCCTCCTTTACCAGAATCCTCAAGCAGGGACTACTTTGGGGGGCAAAGGGAGATAGAGCCCCACCACTGACTGTACTTCCGGCTTCTTACATTATTTCAGGAGTTTCTCTCAAAATGTCCAATCCTTGATATTGGTGCTGTGCTAGAAGGAAAACATTGATATCCATCAAGCACAGTGAGGGGTTTGGCACAGGGATTCAATCCCCTTGCCCCTACAGACTATTTTGACTTTAAAATAGACCAATACCCTCCATTTCCTTTACAAACAAATGGACAGGCTTGTGCACAAATACATGAGGTTTTTCCCAGCTGACCTTGAATTGTTTAAAAATTACTTGTCTTCTTCTCTCCCAGCCTCCATCACAGGTCAAATTATTTGTTGAATGGTTTTCTTCCTTTGATGATGCTCCTGCTTCCCTTGCATTGTATGAGTATGAATAGCCGACAATGAGGTCACATAATCATAGAACTGGAAGGGACCTCCAGGGTCATCTAGTCCAATCCCCTGCACAACACAGGGAATTTCTGAAGATGTCCAGCGATTACCAACTATCATTTTTATCAATCAGATTTGGTACAGAAAATATTAAGTATACAGTGATTCAGTTCAGAATCCAATGATTCAATTTCCAAATGCCCATCCATAATAAAAATCCAATCACCACCTGTGGGGAAGCAGTCTAAGCAACAGTAACCCAGTAGATTCAGATGGGAAACTAAGATAAGCAACAATCTGGAACCCAACAAAACAGCAAGCTGGTCAAAACTTCTAATAGGAAACAAACCACACTTATTCTATGGTTTAATTAACATGCAAACTCAATGCTGAAAATCTTACCCTTGCAAAACTTAATGTATTGTTTTTCCTGATAACCTTTTGGAACCAGTAGTATAATTATAGGGTGGGGAAGAAATACATTGCTGTAAGTTTCTAGAGTTTTCCTGTTTTTAAGCATTTAGAAAGTCGTTAGGAACAAGACCACAAAACCCTCAAATTACTCAGATATTTCTGGATCCCTACAGAGCCCTGGAGGACCATTTATTACATTCTGAGATAATGAACACATGTACATCCAGCAACATTTAAAGACATTATTAAAAGGTTTAATAACATACTATTTTTGAATGAAATCAAAGGACATATGATACTAAACATTGTCAGTTCTTGAAGAAACTCACTCCCACTCTTGGCAGTGATTTGTTTCCTGAGAGGTAAAGGGATTTCAAGCATGGACGAGTATGTCAGAACTGACTCCCTTGGAACCAGTTCTCCAGTTATACATAATTCAAACAATCCCCCCTGAAGTGACCAGACCAATCACACCCATACATCCAGCCCACCAAAATCTATGATACACCATCAGCCCTCCTACAGCACCTGCAAATCTACAGTTACATTATATAGTAGTGTCTGGTAATCAAGGTCAAGTACACATACTTCCCACCAAGGGGATGCCCCGCATGGATGCAGTTACAAGCCAGCGTGACTCTCAGCAAAGCAACTCCACACACACACACACACACACACACACACACACACACACACACATACCCCCCCATTCCCAGCCAGAGTAACACAAGGTAGTGAGCTTACAGATATCAAAGATAGGCAGTTAAGAGAAACATATGGCAAATGATGCCCGAGTTTGACATTCTGCCTCCCCTCAAGGTCCCTCACCCCCCAGGCTTGTGAGGATTAGCTTTATGAAACACTTGAACTAATCTCGAGGCTTTAACATGATTGCTTTGGACCCATTCATTGTGGCTAGGGTCAAAGCCACTTGATGAGATAGCAGAGGTGGCCCCATTTTGTCTTAGAGTCTAAAACCTCTTCCACCATTTTGTAGAGTTCCCCAACCACCATCAGGGGAGGTGGAGCCGGAAGTTGAGGTCTCCATCTCGAGGGTTCAGGATCCTACTTCAGCAGGCTGAAATGGAAAATGGGATCAATGTGTTGTAAGTTCTTTGGCAAGTCCAATTCCACAGCCACTTTCTTGATAACTCTCATCACTTTAAAGGGCTCAATGTACTTCCATTCCAGTTTTTCCCCAGGCTGTAACCCTCTCAAGTTCTTAGTGGAAATGAACAAGAAGTCCCCAGGGTTAAACTCGGGTGCCCTGGTTTTATCCACTTCGGCTTTATAATACTCTTTCACCTTGGAAAAAGTCTGTTGAATAAAAGTCCACTGTTGAGCCAACTCTGACCACCAGGCCTGTAAGTCCTTGAGCCTGGTGGGTTAATAAAGCTAACCCTAGCTCTAACCCCAATAACCCTAACCCCAATAACCCTAAGCCTAACTCTAATAGCCCTAATAACCCTAATCTTAATAACCATAACCCTAACCCGAATAACACTAACGCTAATAACTCAAACCCTAATGCTAACCTAATAACCCTAATGCTGACCCTCACCCTAATAACTCTAATCCTAATACCCCTAACTGTAATAACCCTAATCCTAACTTTAACCTTAACCGTAACCTTAATATCCCTAACACTACCCCTAAACCTAATAACCCTAACCCTAATGCCCCTGTCAACCTAAACACTAACCCTAAACCTAATGTTATTAACCCTATCCCTAATAACCCTAACCCTAATAACACTAACCCTATCCCTAGTAACCCTAAGCTTAATAAGCATAACCCTAATAACCCTAACCCTAATAAACCTAAGCCCAACCTTAATAACCCTAACCCTAATAACCCTAACACTATCCCTAATATCCCTTACCATAATAACCCTAACCCTAATAGCACTAGCCCTAATCCTAACCCTAAGAAACTTTAGCCCTAAGAATCCTAACCCTAATAATCCTAACCATAATAAATCTAACCCTAACCCTTATAACCCTAACCTTTACCCTAACTTTAATAACCATAACCCTAACCCTAATAACCCTAATCCTAATAACCCTAACAATTCTAACCCTAACTCTAATAACCCTAACCTTAACCCTAATAACCCTAACCCAAACTGTAATAATTTGTGAAATGATATGACCTACAGTTCTTTGTATATTGCTTGGAGTCCAAAGACCTCCACAGCATACACAATACAGCAGTAACTGACTAACAGAAGACATGAGTCCAGGATTTCTACATCAAAGGTTGCGGCAGTAATCCAGGATGATGAAATTAGCTAAATCAACTGTTGCTTTGGAAATAAAAGAGCAAGAGGAGCTTTATGGCATCAAGGATTGATGAAATGTCTTTCCTTATTATTGTTATAAAAGACACAAACTACACAGGATAGTGGCAGACTCATTTGTTTCTATCTGGCTCATCTCCAACCATCTATTGAACTCTGAACATGGCCCCACAGTGCAGATTTTTTTTATTTTTGTTTTTAAATTGTACAGTGTATCCTGGTACAGAAAAGAGACATGATCCTACAAACCTGTGGGAACCTTCAGGCTTGCAGAGAAATCACAACAGTTTGAAAGAAGAGGTCTTCAGCGAAAGCTAGAAGGTGGTGCCAGGTTACTGAGATGCTGCAGTTCCCTCCTGTGATGTTAGATTTGTAAAAAAATAGAGGCAGGCAGGATGACAACCTTCAGCCTCTCTCCCTTGGGTTGCTTTGATTCATCCTCTTAAAAGCTGTGACAGGTTCAAGGGCACAGGAAGCTCCTGCTCCCCTCCCTCTTCCATACTCCCCCTACAAACACCTTTTTGCCGTTTTGTCATTTGTGTGTGTTGTACTGGTTAAGAACAACGGACTCTAATTTGGAGAAATGGGTTTGATTCCCCACTCCTTCACATGCAGCCAGCTGGGTGACCTTGGTTCAGTCACAGCTTTCTCAGAGCTTTCTCAGCCCCACCTACCTCATAAGGTGTCTGTTCTGGAGAGAGGAAGGGAAGGTAATTTTAAGCCACTCTGAGACTCCTTCAGGTAGAGAAAAGTGGGGTATAAAACCCAACTCTCCTTCTTCTACCCTGCCATAAAATCTTGGTCACAACTGCCCTCATTATAGCTGCTGCCTGGATTCAGCTTGCCCTTCCCTTCCCCTTCTTCATTTCAGCTACTTGGTTGGATTGTTAGGGTTAGAGTTATTACAGTTCTTTGTATATTGCTTGGAGAGAAACAGAGGATTTTTTGGGCTGCCTACCCTTTAAAGCAAACAGCTGATGATGGGGTTCTGTTTTTTCTTCCCTCCTTTCTCTCCCCCCATCTATTTGCTTTCTTTACACCTATTGTTCTCTCTCTCTCTCTCTCTCTCTCTCTCTCTCTCTCTCTCTCTCTCTCTCTCTCTCTGCTTTTTTAAAAAAATGTAGGCTCACTCACAATTTTAATCCTATTTGGTCTTTTGGCTCACAGAGTAGAATATTGGCTCATGAGACTCTGCAGCTTAGAGGGAACACTGAATTTAAAAAAGGGTATTTTCAAAAAATCCCAGACCCCAATACCAACATTCAGATCTGGGATTTTTTGGAAATTCCATTTCCCCTGGATCCAACAGAGCCAAGATGGAAAAGGAGGGGGGAGACCCAGTAGCAGCAAACTTGCAAACTGGAGTACATTACTCCCACCTCTGAGCTGTTTTTTTCTGCAGTCCCTTCCTGGTTTAAAGGGACTGCAAAAGAAAGTGGGAGGAAACAGATGAGATGCAGGAAACAGTCTTCCCTCCTATCAGTTGTTTTCCTTGATTTTTTAAACCATACTGGTTTAAAGGGACTGCAAAAGAAAGCAGGGGAGAACAACTTAAATCTGGGGAACGTTCTCCCTGCCTCTCAGCTGTTTTCCCCAATCTTCTCCATTCCCAAAAACATCCAGGATGTTTGTTGGTTTGTTTTCCCCCCCAGTCCGCCCCCCCCCCAAAAAAAAAAAAAATCCCAGATACTTTTTGGATGCCAAAATATACCAAAAAAATCAATGGTATTTTTTGGTATATTTTCAGTTCAGGAAGTTTTGAATGCAGACCTCTAGTTTGAACTATTATATCACACTAGCTCTCTACATCACACCAACTCTCTCTGGCTATCAAGTAATCCTTAAAAAAAATTCTTATTGTAGTCCCCTTGCACTCCTTCTGACACCAGCACTCCTCCCACTAACATATCTTCCCACTCCTTGCACCACCTTGATCCAAGATGGAACAATACACATGCTGGAAGGCAGCCAAGTACACGTTCTCCACCACAGACCTTTTAGTGATTAGCCAATAGATCTTTTTTTCACCTTATTTTTTTCTGTACAAAACTGTGCTGAGAGGTGCTGAGCCGCACCAACAACTCCATATACATCAGCTAGGGTTCAGTTGAATAGTGCCCATCACCATGAGTGTCCACCCAATGTCCCATGGCCATGCAGCTGATAAACAGCTGGATTAGGCTAATTCCCTTCATCAATAAATGCCTCAGGGTACTTGGTACCAAGTTTTCCCACCAATCTTATTTTTCAAATATTCTATTTATTTTTAAATGTTTTTTTAAAGTAATCAGTGTTTTTTAAAAGTAAAAAGTATTACTTTCTAGCCAAAATTGCATGATAATTAGACATGCCCATGTGTGTCAAATTTGCTCTTGGCTGCTACCATCCCCCAACATCTATCCAAGATCAAAAACCTCAATATAAAGAATCTACTAGGTGTCCAATACTTGCAGAGAATAATCTTTTTTTAAATTAATTGGTATGCCTTTAGTCTCCAACGAGACCTACATGTTAACATTCCCCAAAGGTTTGCACCAATTAGTCTTGCCATCTACATTATCCAATCTAGCCTATTCGAAATGCCCACTGAAGCCCTAATTTTCTGAGAAAGAGTGCAAAAGCAAACACTCCCCTGCAAAAGCAAACACTCCCCACCTGGAAACCTCTTTACAAGAAACTTACCAGTATGCCAACTAAAATAAACACAGTGGATTTTTTTTTATATCACAGAAGAACTTTTTCTGGGTGGGTTAAGAGAGGGTTTGTTAAATTTGAGGTGGTAGGTAGGACATATCAAGAACTGTGAAAGCTGGACTTTGGCAACAAGCTAAGAAAAGAGGTGTCTAAATCAGAAATAACAGAGTTGGCCAGTAATAGTGTTTAAAAAAAGAAAGTTAAAAGATGGTATGATAAAAAATATTGATTCGCCTGATGTATATGTACATTTCTTTTGTACCATGGTTGCCCCTGATCAAACACATTTCAGTCAGCTGAAGCATCAAGGACAGCTGTGCTATAAAGTGGGGGGTGGCATTCTGCCTTGACAGATTCTGGGGTATCAAAAGGAAGAAAACAGTTAATTATTTAGCGTATTATTGTTTTTAACTCAGTGGAGGTCTCCATATTTTCCCCTCTGCAGGCATTCAGGCCATTTCTGTGAAGCAGTACAAAATTTTGGAAAATCTATGATCAGTGATAGTGTACTGAATGCTCACATCACAGGCAACAATGTCACTATCTTGGCTCAACTGGTCATAAAGCATGGCAATAGGAAGGAAATTAATGTTTTGATTTTATCACATATTTAGGAAGAGGATAAGACTGTACACAAACATGAAATTACATCACTGACAAGACTTTACAGTCAGCAAATAAGGATAGGAACTGCACGGTATCAAGAAAAGGCCTTCAAATCCCTTTTCTAGATTTTTAGATACATGGGTAAGTGCTTATGGCTCAATTGTCCCCATCAAGAGCAATGAGTGATCTCCTCTCTGTTTGAATTGCAGTTTGATCACAAATTGTGAGTAGTACCTTCAAATGCTCAAAAATGGTCAAAATTAATCTAAAGAATTTTGCAAGATATTTTATGTTATGTACATTCTCAGTTTTCCCCATAGCTGTCTCCCACCTGTTGCCAATGGCCTGCATCATTGTTTGGGGAAATTAGCTAGGCAGCAGGAAAGGCCAGAGGGGTACGAGGGCTCACACACCAGTTTACACCAAGGTCCATTACAGTAGGAAGACTCCAGATCTGAAGAGTAAATTAAATAGGTTTTATTAAAGAATTTCCCTAATTACAAGCACACTAGACATTCAAGAAGAGCAAGCAATACAGAACTAAGAAAGCAGAGGTGATTCATAGTGAATAGAGGGATGAGTTATGGGGTAATACTACCTGTCCAGATGTGCAGGGGTCCATGGAGATGAGATTATGGCCCAAACATAGTTTGGGGGTGAACTGCCAGTTGGCATCCGGGGCAGACACACAATCTGAGGCCATGTGTTTTGGAGGATACAGACATGGGAAACAATGCAGATCAATGAGAGGCCTTGAGGGGCTTGTCTCAGGAGAAGACAAAAGATTACCTGGACCAATCATGGGTCTCGGGGGTGCGGCGTCAGGAGGAGCCAGACCTAGGTGTGACCACTGAGGTTCCAGAGGGGCAGAGTCTAGATTCACAATAACACTGATAGGATTAGCCAGGTGCTGGATGACTCTACTGGGGCTAGCTGAATGATGATTCTGCCAAGGTAGGTTGAACAGATTATGAAGTACAGACAAAAGATACAATATGAGTCCCTGATTAGTGTCAGGAAGGATCACTAAACATTTGAATGTATGATTGGTTATCTCAGTATCTTGAGAGATGGAGCAGGAAAGACAGTTGTGGAGACAAAGAATTCTCACATAGACATAGGTGTACACATAAGGACTAGGTGAAGTTCTGGAGATGGAAGGGCTATTTGCCAGGTGGCCTCTGAATAGCCTTTAGAAATGTAGATATTTTACCAGGTGGGACCCACTGTTATTCCATAAGCATACCGCTGCTGGGTGGAGGGGAAGGTTGGAAGTTGCCTTGGAGGACTACTTTGTGTCACCAGAAATTAAACCCTTTTTCAGAGCTTTGGCTTGTTCTGTGTTTCAGGCCTTCCTTGACCTGACTTTGTGGGTCTCTGGTTCAGCTTAGAAATCGGGTACCCTGTTATTAGATCTACCCGAGAACAAGTCTACACACCCCTCTGAGCTACACACCCCTCATCTGCCAAATATAAGTTATTGTTAAAATCTTACAAAAGAAGAGTTTTATTTTGGATTGTGGGGGGATGAGCAGCAGATGCATAGCTATGGTAGGGCATTCCATGGCCATGCCCAGTTACTCATTAGCCATGCCCCACCACTGCTAGTCACTCCAGTGCTTTGCAGACCCCAGCCACCCACCTTGTCTATCCTCCATTGCATGCCTGCCCATCCTCCACATCATGAATAGCCACCCACAGGGCTGGGCGTGACATCTAAAGGGCAGCCATCAGGCTGGAGGCAGGGAGGGAAGAGAGGCCTCTGCCCACTGGCTGCACATGCTCCAACAGAGCTGGAGGCACACTGTCCAAAAGTGGACCAGAGTCAGGGAGGGAGGAGAGGCACTTCCCTGCTGGCCAGCCAGCTGCACCCATTCCCCCAAGGCTGGAGCCCCAGGTGGAGGTGGTCACCCTGGCCACTCCCGCCAGCCATAGCCCCAGGTGGAGATGAGGGGTCAAGCCAGCTTTCCTCCTCCTCTGCTGCTCCACTTCCCCAGTGCCCCTGTCCTGCCACCCAGAAATTTCTGACTATGCCCGATGATCAGGATGGCTTGTCCCTGGTTTCTAGTTTTGCCCATTTTACCTGGCTGACTCCTTTTTAGCTCCTGGTAACATTCCTGAATGTGGATTGCAAATAGTTTGTGCATGTGCATTATCACAAGACTTTTCTATGGTGGTTCATCCATGCATTTTCTTTGGTTGCCTTGATCCTGCTTGGGAGAAGGGGAGCTAAATGGTTTGTGCAGCCTTGACTAGTTTGTCTGTCTGACTTTCAAAGTTAAGTATATTCAGGTTAATCATAAACTGGATCAAAATGCTTTGTATGTTCTCTCACTCTCACAAGTTTGGTCCAAGCATACCAGTTAACTTTTTAATATCCATGTAACTTGTTAAGAAAAAAAGAAAGCAAAAATACAAAAAGAATACTCATTATAAAAGTTTAAAACAACAACCACACACACACACACACGAAAGGAGAGAAATTCCAGGACATTATAACCAAAGCCCATCTTTCCATAACACAGAAGCAAAACTACTCAATGTATATAATTGTGTACAAATCAATGTAATTGATGTAATCATCAATGTAATCCTATGAAGTGTTCAAGTGCAAACAGGCATTGACAACAGGTAATGGTTGCCAGTTGATGGCTGGCACCTGGCAGGAAATGGGGGCGATGGACATTGGGGGGCAATGGCATGATGTGATGTCACTTCTGGAGGAAATCAGAAGTGATGTCAGGTTGCTCTAGAGTGGGCAGTGATTTCTACATCAACAACATGTTAATGATTTTTTTAAAATTTTGTCCTGAAGGAGTGGTGGTAGGAAGAGTTGGTTGCCAGCAGAGAGTTCACAGCCCTGCAAACAAGTCAGTTCAATTTTGAAATGCATATTATATTGCTATTAAATCATCCTTTTAAGAAAACTTCATTATTAGTTGACATCCTTCCCTGAGATACCAGATCAGACCTGCATAGCTTATAGGTGATGTTACCTGACAAGAAAAACTTCTTCACCAGAAAAACAAGGGCCATAAGTGAAGTTGTTGCTCAGTTGCACAGTCGAGTCTGACTCTTCGCGACCCCATGGACCACATCACGCCAGGCTCTTCTGGCTTCTGCTGTCCTCTGGAGTTTGCTCAGTTTCACGTTTGTTGCATTGATAACACTATCTAACCATCTCATCCTTTGCTGTCCCCTTTACTTTCAATCATTCCCAGCATCAGGGTCTTCTACAATGAAGGCTCCCTTCTCCTTTGGTTGCCAAAGTATTTGAGCTTCAGCTTCAGTATCGGGCCTTCCAGGGAACAGTCAGGGTTGATTTCCTTTAGGAGTGACTGATTAGATCTCCTTGCAGTCCAAGGGACTCTCAAGAGTCTTCTCCAGCACCATTATTTGAAAGTATCTATTCTTCAGCGCTCGGCCTTCCTTAACATAAGAACACAAGAGAAGCCAATGTTGAATCAGGTCAATGGCCCATCTAGTCCAACACTCTGTCACACAGTGGCCAAAAATACCAGGTGCCATCAGGAGGTCCAGCAGTGGAGCCAGGACACTAGAAGCCCTCCCACTGCTGCCCCCTCCAGCACCAAGAATAGAGTGCATCACCTGCCCCAGACTGAGAGTTCCTGTCTATACCTTGTGGCTAATAGCCACTGATGGACTTCTGCTCCATATGTTTATCTAATTCCCCCTTGAAACGGTCCATGCTTGTAGCTGCCACCACCTACTGTAGCAGTGAATTCAATATGTTAATCACTCTTTGGGTGAAGAAGTACTGCTCAGCAATTTCATGGAGTGTCCACGAGTTCTTGTATTGTCAGAAAGGGAGAAAAGTACTTCTTTCTCAACCTGCTCTATCCCATGCATAATCTTATAAACCTCGATCATGTCACCCCTCAGCCGTCATTTCTCCAAGCTAAAAAGCCTCAAGCGTTTTAACCTTTCTTCATAGGGAAAGTGTTCCAACCCTTTTATCATTCCAGTTGACCTTTTCTGCACTTTTTCCAATGCTATAATATCCCTTTTGAGGTGTGGCGACCAGAACTGTACACAGTATTCTAAATGAGGTCTCACCAATGATTTATACAGGGGCATTATGATACTGGCTGATTTGTTTTCAATTCCCTTCCTAATAATCCACAGCATAGCATTGGCCTTCTTTATTGCAGTTACACACTGTCTAGACCAGTGATGGTGAACCTTTTAGAGACTGAGTGCCCAAACTGCAATCCAAATCCCACTTATTTATTGCAAATTGCCAACATGGCAATTTAACCTGAATACTGAAGTTTTAGTTTAGAAAAAACAATTCATTAACATCTTTTGTCTTAAAAGAAAAGCACAATAACAGAGCTTTCAATGATACAAACAACTTTTTATTGAAAGGCAAAAGTTTGCCTCTGGCATGAAGTTTGCATTTGACGTCATACACACAAACTCCTTCCAGTTAGTACAGGACAGGACCCTTCCTATTTACCTGGTCTGTCTTTCTCAACATGATCTTACACATTTTCACACCTAAAGTGACAGCCCTCTTCCCCCTTCCATGGGAAAGAGACAGAAAAACAGCACACTCAGTGGAATCTGCCACTTCTAGATTGATTTGAAGTAAATTAAATTTTGATCCTGCAAATCTTGACCAATGAACAAATAAAGCACTTCAACTTGAGCACTTCAACCAAGTGACCCACCCTCAAAGCATATCAAGGCCACATGGAATGAGAGACCACGGAGTGGAATGACAGCCCCTGGGGGTAGCAAGAGTGTTCTGGAACTGGAATGAGAGGCCCCAGAGTGGAATGACAGCCCCTGGGTGTAGCAGAACACTTCTGCTACCCCCAGGGGCTGTCATTCCACTCCATGGTCTCTCATTCCAATCACAGAACACTCCTGCTACACCCTGGGGCCATCATTCCACTCCGTGGTCTCTCATTCCAGTCCCTGAACACTCCTGTTCCACCCTGCGGCCATCATTTCACTCCGTGGTCTCTCATTCTAGTCCCAGAACACTCCTGCTCACCCTGGGGCTGTCATTCCACTCTGTGGTCTCTCATCCCAGTCTCTGAACATTCCTGCTACAGCCTGGGGCTGTCATTCCACTCTGTGGTCTCTCATTCCATTCCCAGAGTAGTGTATTTGGGCCCAGAGACCCAAATGGAAAATCTATTTCGCATTTTTATTGCAACTCTACTTGTACTGTAATGTATTTCAATGAAGCCCATGCAAGTCAATTGGCATTCCTGTCTCCCATTATTTCCAGTGGGCCTTCAAGTATTTCCCATTATTTTCAATGGGCAATCCTGTCCTTCCTTTTAATACATCCCATACATCCGCCCTCCTACACAGCTCCTCCAAACAGCATTTTAGTTATTCCCATGAGTGCAAAAAGCCAGAGCAAATTTACAATCTGACTAAAGGTGCAATCCTGTGCTCTCATACTTGAAAGCAAGTTCGGTTGTCTCAGTGGTGCTTAATTTTGAATAAGTATGCACATGATTGGGTACTGCTTTTGAAGCGGCTATTCATTTCTACCTCGTCCCTCCGCCCCAGCTCATTGCTGGAGAGTCGGGAGCTCTGAAGTTCAGGGACAGTCTTTCATCACGGGGGGGGAGGTGCCATATGTGTGATTCCCTCGAAGCTCTCAGGAAGCTATAATGGGGGGGGGGGATGCTGTGCCTTACCTCCACAGGGCGGGAGCTCTGACTTGCCTTAAGCCACCTCACCACAGTGCTGGCTGCCATCCCCTCCTGCAGCACCAGCTCCAAAACAGTTTCCATGTCCAACTCCTTGAACAGCCCTTATAATCACAGCCTCTGAGCAGGCACACAAGACATGCCACCCAAAGCAGCGGGGCAGCCCCAAAAAGAAGTGAAGGGGGTGGGTACTAAAGTTTTTCGGACTCCAGGTTACAGCACAGGATGCTGGAGGGCACAGTGAGAGAGACCAGGCAGAGAACCAAAGAGGGAGGAGGGGGAGGAGGAAAGCTCACCTCCCCCAAGAAGGTGGGTTTGGAAACTGAATTGGCGCACTCACGCAGATGCAATTTTTGGCAATGAGCCTGAGTAGGCATCCCTGGGAATGCTCAGCCTCACTCCTCTGGGGCAGAAGGGGCGTGGATTGGAGCGTGCATTTGCAAAGAAAGGGGAGTTTCTGCGCTTTCCTGGGCTAAGGGGGCGGGGTCAGGCTGTGGGGATTCCTTGCTGAGCAGCTCCTGGACTTTGAGTAGGCAGGGATTGTGGGTTGGCGTCAGGCTGTGAGGAAGGTGGAGCCCACGGGGAAAGCGATTCCCCTCTTCTCCCTCCCCCATGTCAACAAGCGGGGTGCCTGCACCGGGGGTTTGCACGTCTTTTCCTCTCATGTGTGGTATTTGCTTTCCAACCAGGGCCCAGGGTTTGGCCTAGGGCCAGCTGGTGCAGCAGCTGCAGCAGCACAATAAGCAGGCTCAGCCGCCTCCTCACCCGTGCCCACAGAGAGGGCTCCGAGTGCCACCTCTGGCACCCGTGCCATAGGTTCGCCACCAGGGGTCTAGATATTTTCATTGAGTTATCTACTACAACTCCAAGATCTCTCTCTTGGTCCGTCTCTGCCAGTTCAGACCCCATCAATGTGTATTTATATTTAGGATTTTTGGCTCCAATGTGCATCACTTTGTACTTGGCCACATTGAACCCCATTTGCCACATTGACACCCACTCACCCATCCTCGACAGATCCCTTTGAAGTGCCCCATTTGCTATAATATCCTTTTTGAGATGTGGTGTCCAGAACTGTACACGGTATTCCAAATGAGGTCACACCAATGATTTATGCAAGGGCATTATGATACTGGTTGATTTGTTTTCAATTCCCTTCCTAATAATCCCCAGCATAGTGTTGGCCTTCTTTATTGCAGTTACACACTGTCTAGACATTTTCATTGAGTTATCTACTACAACTCCAAGATCTCTCTCTTGGTCAGTCTCTGCCAGTTCAGACCTCATCAACGTGTATTTATATTTAGGATTTTTGGCTCCAATGTGCATCACTTTGCACTTGGCCACATTGAACCCCATTTGCCACATTGATGCCCACTCACCCATCCTCGACAGATCCCTTTGAAGTGCCTCACAATCCTCCCTGGTTTTCACCACCCTGAACAACTTTGTGTCATCTGCAAATTTAGCCACTTCACTGCTTACTCCCAATTCCAAATCGTTAATAAACAAGTTAAAAAGCATTGGACCAAGTACTGATTGCTGTGGTACCCCACTGCTTACCACCCTCCACTGAGAAAGTTTCCCGTTTATACTCACTCTCTGTTTCCTATTTATAAGCCAGTTTTTGATCCACAAGAGAACTTGTCCTTTTATCCCATGACTATTGAGCTTACTTAGGAGCCTTTGATGAGGAACTTTATCAAAAGCTTTCTGGAAGTCAAGGTAAACAACATCTATTGGGTCCCCCTTATCCACATGTTTGTTCACTCCCTTAAAAATCACTAACAGGTTAGTGAGCCAAGATCTTCCCTTACAGAACCCATGCTGATTCTGCCTCAATAGTTTTTGTTCATCAATGTGCCTACTAATTCTTTCCTTAATAACAGTTTCCACCAACTTGCCCGGTATCGACGTCAGACTGACTCGCCTGTAATTTCCTGGATCTCCCCTGAAACCCTTTTTGAAGGTGGGTGTGACATTAGCTACCTTCCAGTCCTCAGGAATGGAGGCAGATTTTAAAGATTTTATTTTTGTCAGGAGATCCACTAGTTCACATTTGAGTTCTTTCAGAACTCTCGGATGAATGCCATCCGGGCCTGGTGATTTATTAGTTTTTAAATTGTCCATCAGTCCATCAATTTATTAGTTTTTAAATTGTCCATCAGTCCATCAATTTATTAGTTTTTAAATTGTCCATCAGTCGTAGGACTTCCTCTCTTGTCACCTCAATCTGATTCAGCTCTTATAGTCCAATTCTCGTAGCCATACATTACTACTGAGAATACCATCGCTTTGACTATACAGACTTTTGTTGTCAGGGTAATATCTCTACTTTTTATTATGCTGTCTAGTTTGCCATCGCTTTCCTCCCAAGGAGCAGGTGTCTTTTAATTTCATGGCTGCAGTCACCGTCTGCAGTGATCTTGGATTCCAGGAATGTGAATTCTGCCACTGCTTCCAAGACTTCCCCTTCTATTTGCCAAGGAGTGATAGGGCTGGATGCCATGGTCTTTTAGATGTTGAGTTTCAAGCCGACTTTTGTGCTCTCCTCTTTGACCCTTAGCAAGAGGCTCTTTAGGTCCTCTTCACTTTCTGCCATTAGAGTGGTATCATCTGTATACATGAGGTTGTTGATGTTTTTCCCAGCAATCTTAATTCTGGCTTGTGATTCATCCTGGCCAGCATTTCATATGATGTACTCTGCATTGAATGAAGTTACTTCAAGCTTTATATCTGACATAGATAGCTTTTTTACTGAAGTAAAGCCACTAGTTTCCGCACGTAAAAGTCCACAGAGCTCTGCCTTCAAGTACCCAGAGCTTCTGCTTTCAAGGTTTGGCAGCCCAATAAGTATGCAGTCTGCATGCAGCATGTCAGCTATTTATGATCACCTATCAGAGGTTTACTATCTCTCCATAGCTTTTAATGCCATTTTTTTTTATTACAAAAACATTTGGGTGAAGAAGCACCTAGCAACCCAGAATATATCCCATTTAGAGACTGATAGGTTATTCAGTCCTGATAACATGGTGTGCTGACATAGCAGTCCATAGTCTTAATCTTATTAGATGTTGGTGCATCAATTTACAAAAATGGGGATATTATTAACAATGGTTCATTGTCATTCACCATAGCCACTGACTTTCCAATTTATGATTATAAACAATTTCATGTCTCATAAAATGTCTGTGCTGGAAAACATTGTAGAGACTGGTAATTGCTTTGCTTTTGTTTGTTTGTTTTTTCTAAGGCAACAATTTCGTACTGGGTCAAGACTAAGAATTTCTATCAGTTCTCAACAAAGCAGCACTGACACATGGGTTTCTCTCTCCATCTGCAAAATCCTACAGCAACTGAAGAGGATGGAGCATTCCTCAAGAAAGACTTGATTGCTTAAAAGCAAACTCAAATGAATAGAACAATGACTGGCATCTTTGCACTCAAATTATTATGCAATAACTTTCACATGCAAATATACAGAATAAATGATTTAAGTAGGATTATAATAAGCTGCTTAATAACTGTCTATGCCTAAGCCAAACCTTTTCATTTACTCCAGAATCTTATCAGAAATGACTCTGAAAGTCATTCAGTAGGGTTCTACAAGCAAATGTCACTACAATCTTTATTAAACTCTCTTAAAACCATGGGAAAAGCAATCTTGATAATTGTCAATCAAATTCTAAAATAATATCAGATTAGGTCTTTACTGTATTCAATTATTTAAACTAATATAATTGTTTTCAACAATCACTGTACATAATTTGAGGTGATCTTTCTTAACCTACAGACTTAGGGTACCATCCTAGAACAAAGTTTGAGACCAATGGCACCTTTAAGACAAAGAAGGTTTTATTCAAGCTATGTACTTTTGTGTAAACTGACACAATGAAATGGAAATGGAAATGACAGTTATACGTATAGAGGGTGGGTAGTAAATTAGCATACAGAATAATGAAGGTGTTTTAACAAATTAAAAGAATAATAAGATTAGTATATATGGCTATCATCTGTTTGGGTGAGGGGAGCAAACTTAATATAGATAATAAATATGTCAGAATTGGAGACTGGTGTATCCTTAATTGTGGAATGTTGAGAGTCTGTTTGTGGGCAATAAAAGTTTTGTGTGTGTCCCCAGTGCTTGTGAAAGAGAGCTGTCATTGTCCAGTATAGGCTGTAAGTCACTGATGATGCATTGAACTGTTTTAAGTTAAGAGCTGTACATGACCACTATGATGCATATGTAATAAATGTTTAATTGTCTCTCAATGTGTCATCATGTAAAAAATTCTTTAGAGACTGGACCATTTGTTATTGGTCTGCTTAGGAAAATAAAAACACACCTAAATGAACACAGGTATGTTTTCCAATGTGAGCTGGAGATTCAAATTGTGTGTGTGAGATTTTGGCTAAAAGCTGGGGCTGTGGTTCCCAAGGAGATGTTGATTAAAGGCACAATAGACCATGCCTAAAAACAGCTGTTGGGTGCAGATCTAATGGTAGACTACAGTTTTCTGTATGAATGAACCTGGGTGATCACCTGACTGCCTCTTCCTTCTCTAGTCATCTGGAAAAAACAGAGGGGGGGCAAACAATGTAAGCCACTGTGGGTTCCTAATGGAAGAAAAAGCAGGGTATAAATGAAGTAAAATAAATACATGACCAGCTAATTAAGAGTTTTCTTCTTCCATGGTAAACCACAGTCTAAAGATGATGAAGACAACTTAATATCTACCTACCCATGTTGTCAAGAAGAATCAGCTTCAGAGCAGGTTCTCACAAACAGCACTCCAGCTAGGACTGAAGAACGTACAAAAGATGCAGGGTTTAAGAACAACCCCAGGGAGTAAGAGTAATACAGGGCATGGACAAAGCTGTCCGAGTCCTTTGAAGGCCGAGTGAGACCCTGATAATGGCCACCGTCACACACTCTAAATCAGGGGTGTCGAACCCATTTGTTATGAGGGCCAGATCTGACATAAATGAGACCTTGTTGGGCCGGGCCACGTGTGTCATAAAAGATAATGCCAGGTAGTAGAGATATAAGCTTTATAAAGGACACAAACACAATTTTTTTTTACGTAAAATAAAAACATGTTTAAAACATTAGCACTCTTGCAATATTTTGTTTATTTAACAGTCTGATAACTGACACCTCTTGCTGTGAATGATTGCATCAAAATGTCTGTGCTGTTGCAATCTTGAGTATGCTGTTCAGGTGTATATCCGTAAGGTGCAAACCTATGATGACGCAGCAGCAGCAGAACTGGAAGAAGAAGCAGAAGACAGCCAGTTTCACTGTGGGCCTGATAGAAGCCCTCCAGGGGCCTCATCCGGCCCCCGGGCTGCATATTTGACACCCCTGCTCTAAATAATCCACTTCCAATCCACTTTCCAACTGGATCTTGCCAGTTCACACAGTAAGATCCAGTTGGAAAGTGCACTGAAAGTGGATTGAAAGTGGACTATTTAGTGTGTGCGACTGCAGCCGATATGAAGCAAAGACGGTACAGAGGACAAGAAAGGCATTTCATCAATTTATGTGTTTGTTTTCCTTGATTGCTCCTCTGTATGGAACAAAGGACACTGGCATATGGTTAAAACAAACATGGGCCCAGGACAGACTGGCAATTTGCCCCGGTAGCCAGTCGCGGCAAAAAAACCCCAGAGTAAATGATACCGGGTTTTCCCGTCCACACAGCGGGGGCCTCTGCCAGGAGATACGGGACGGAGGCGCGCGGGAGCATTCAGACTGCCACGCCGGAGGCGCGCTATATTCGCTGTTCCCCCATTATTTCGGCTGTGGGCGTATGTGCGCATGAGCGCTTGAGCGGTCATGCGGTCATGCGCATAAGCGCATTTTGCCGATTTTTTTTTTTTGCCCTGCAACGCCGGCACCGCATTGGGCAGTGAAGCGGAGCGTAGCCAATCACACCGCTGCTGCCTCATGCCCAACGCGGGTTGCTCCCGGCTTTTCGGCTGCGCGTTCAGACTCCCCGGAAGCGGAGAAACGCGCGACAAACGCAGGCTTTCAAGATTTGCGCTGGCTTTTATCAGGTGTTTTTTTAATCCGGCAGTGAAGCGCGAGAGCACCGGTAGGCTACGGGTGGGGGACGCCAGGCAGATGTGCCTGTGTGAACATTCCATTTACCCTGATATTGAGTCGTTGTCAGCCCGGGTCCCATCCCGCGGCAAATTGCCAGTCTGTCCTGGGCCATGGTCTGAACCCAAGGCTAATAGGAGACAGCAGCGCTCCAATGAACTTGGTAAGATATCTGCAGAGCTTAGGGTGGAAAGAATACCTACGTCAGCACTGGACATCTACATTTGTAGGCATAACTGTCAGAAGATACGAGAACTTCTTGTATGCATTACCCACGGTTGAATTTGTAATTTGTTACTACGTTGGTCATTTATAAAATGCAAATTTCCAAATTCTCTAATGAATCTTTTAGATACATATCTAAATTGCCCAAGAATTATCCTCATATATATGTTTTTCAATAGCCACCAAATCACAGAAAGTGCTTTACATATATAATTAATTATACATAAGTTTGAGTTCCCTTTTAAGCATGCTATTTTTGAAAAATAAAATCATCTAAAATTTAAAAAGTAATTTTTTAACTTCAGGGGTGTCTATGGAGTTCAGTGTGTTTTTAATCACTAAAAGAAAATGAAAGATAAATATACCAGAGAGACCCTTAATAGCAAGGGACTACTGTTTTTCCACTGTAAAGTTAGTGGCATATAACTGAACATTAATTAATGCTAACTTTCCTTCCACAGTGGGATGGGGAATTAAAAAGTATTGGAAAATTACTGAAGAAAGAAACATGTGTACAGTTTTGCTCCAGCCATATTTACATTTATACTCATTAACCATTTTTAGATCTTGTCCTTAGCATGTTTCTATTATTTTGTCATTTGGTTTTACATACGATAATCACTTCTTCAGCTCCTATCCTTATAAGAAGTTTGGTTAGAGTGCGAGGCTGGATGTGCAATATCTAGGTTTCAAATTCATTTATTATTTTATTTTGTACATTTTTTGTGTTGTTCTTTTTGTATTTTTCATATGTGCATGCATGTGCACATGCACGCACCTGGAAGTCATGGTGACCTCTGGTGACTGACTGTGTGTGCACATGGAAGTCATGGTAACCTCTGGTGACTGACCCCTACTGGGGGCCTGGAGGATATTCAGAGAGGTGGCTGAAAAAGCCTGCCCTTGCCTCCCGCCTGTGGTATTTCAAGGAGGTCTCTCATCCAAATACTTGCCAGAGTTGACCTTGCTTAGTTTCCAAGATCTCTGATCTGTATTTGGCTTAATAAGTACCCCAAAAATACCAGTAAGTTATTTTTCAGGTATTTATTCAGTTTGGTTTATACCGAACACAGACTCTACTCGGATATAAGTATACACATGCAGCACCATGTTGAGAATTAGATATATCGATGATGCATGGAGTGGGAAAGTTGATAGGACATTTTCTCCCCCTCCTGTAACACCTGAACATAAAGCATCCAATTTAGTTGATAGACTATACATTCAGAATGTACAAAAGGAAATAATTTTTTTACTCAATGAGTAATAGTGTAATTTAAGGCATGCTGATGTAGTAATGACGGCCAGTAGCACTGATGGCATTAAAAGATTAGATACATTCAAGGAGGATAGGTCCATCAATAGCTATTAACCCTGGTAATCAAAATGAACCTCCATATTTAGAAGCATCAAACCTCTAAATACCAGTGCAAGGATGTCTTGGTCTATGCTTCCTGTTTGTTGGCCACTATGTGAATCAGGATGCTGAACTAGATGGACCATTAGTCAAATCTTGCTTACGTGTTCTCCAGAGCATATAACATGTTGACACTAAAATAACAGTAGTCTACAGGAATGTGACAGGTTTCTCCTTAGGTTTAGGCTTGAGGCAAGGTAACAAGAAAGCTTTAATATGATCTCTGGAACCAGCAGAAATTTTTCCAAATGGCAAGACTCTGTTTAATAAAATTTACTACTAAAGCCCAGATCTCTGATGTTTATCCACCCTCAAGAGAAGATTAGCATTTAAATCAAGAGGAAAATAAATCACAGCATTAGCAGTATTTATCACATGTTTGTTTTCACAGTCCCTGCTGAATTTGTATCTCCAACATCAATGCTCAGGAGGTAGCAGATTAGTAGTCAATGTGATCAAGAGCGAGAAGTGCCATGAGTACTCAACACTAGTTTGAAGTTCCATAAATATGAAGGCAATTCAGGATTTTTATGTGCTTCTCATGATTCTTGAAAAGTTTTCCTGAACAACAGTGGAAGCTTCACAACATCACGGCAATTATCAGAATGCGAAAATGCAACACTGTGACACCACAGTACTAAAATTGCAATAACTTGTCCTCCGAAGTTAAATATATATTGGAAAGCTATGGTATTTTTAAACACTTTAGAGCAATTAAATTATAATCTTTCTTTGAGCAAGTTCTGAAGTAAACACTGATGACAGCAGAGGAGAGACTTTCATAATTTGAAAGTAAAGAAATATTTTAGGATTAAAAGGCAGGGCAGAGCATTCCTGGTGGAAAAGGCAACATCTGGTGTACAAAGAAGAAGAGAAGAAGACCCTGCAGGGGGCAGCAAAAAGACAATTTGATAGGATAGTGAGGTCAGCACCTTCTCTCCCAATTCCATAGTTCCATAAATAAATAAGGTACACATTGCTACATGGGAGTGTAGAACTCTGTATCCTGGGGTTATACCTATATTCATCAGTTGTCACCTGATCTCTCCTATCCCACCTTCAGAGAGAGGGAGTAAGAACAAACATCCTTTGACCAACCTGTCTGTTTGTTTCCTGGCTTCTACCTTCTCAGACTCTGTTGGGGCCAGTTGGCCTGCAGCAGGAAAAGGGGAAAAGAAAAGGCCTCTTTTCATAGGTCAGCAGTCCAAGATGCAGTTGGATGCATTGCGGCTGTTGTCTTAGCAGCATGGTTTTATTCTTTTATACAACTTTTCTTACAACCTTCTGCCCTTTGGAAACGGAAACTTACAGACACTGCTGGGAATGGAAAAGGGGTAACACACAGCCACAGCCATCATAAGCTACCAGAAAAATAGCCAGATCTGAGATAGTTCAGATGCAAGCATTGAAGAAATTTTCATTTTGGATGAGTTATTCTTCTGAGGTTAATGAGCAGGAAGCCTTTGGCTCAGATTTTGACTACTCACTTTCTAAATATATATCCTGAGAATGGATAAAAGCAGTTTGTGAGTGACAATCTTTCATAGAAAAAGGCAAAAGGGCAAACAGGGAGCCTACAGCACCAACCCTCTTTTAAGTAACAGTCCCAAGCAGCTGTTTTGATTATATAGATTCACCAGGAATCAGCATCACAGAACTTGCATTTGATGTGTAGTTCTGTTATTATCACATCTGTTACAATTGAAATGTGGCTATCTTTGTCTCAAATGAAGCCAGTATTCTTGCAGCTTCTCTTTGAGCAGCTGTTTTGATTATACAGAGTTCACCAGGAATCAGAATCACAGAACCTGCTTTTGACATGTAGTTCTGCTATTATCACATCTGTTTCTATTGAAATCTTGCTATCTCTGTCTCAAATGAAGCCAGTATTCTTACAGGTTATCCTTGAGCAGTGTTCAGTTTTTTAACAGCCAGCCTACAATGTCTGCTAAATTTATTACCAGATCACCAAGAGATTCAGGGTTTTTTTATACTTAACATAATTGAGAGGAATAAATTTGGATCATTATAATGCACAATATTCTGTACTATTCAAATAACTTGGTTGTGCTCCTGCAACCCCTCCTCACCCCCTTACAGCCCCCCTCATCCTTTGATTTAAGAAAACAATTTAACACAAATGCAGGCGATTTTCTTCCCTGGGTTTCCCGGCAGCTGACAGTAGAGTAACACCGTTTATGTTTTAAAGTCCAATGATAATTGAAAAGGACCGCTCTGATGCTCTTGTCAGTGGAGCAAGCAACACTGGGGAGTCAGGGACTATTCAGAGCCTCAGTGAGATGCTCTAGATAAGAGATTGTTAGAAACTCCAAGTCTTCTTGCTGAACTTTTCTCCATGTTCCCTTAGGCATGGAGTAAAGCCTCTCAGCATCTGGTAGGTGAAGCCTGTTGCACTATTGACATTTGAAAGGGTATCAGTTACTTCTGTGGAATGAGAACAAATTTCTCTCCTGGGATTGTCCATGTGGGTCTGATTATCAGGTTACCTGAACTCTCTGTTAAATTCAAGTAGGATGAAAATCAAGTAACTATAGTAAAAGGAATTTTAAAAAGTGTTACCACTATTTATAGTGTTTTTCTAGGAAAATTAAATTAAATGCATAGATAAAATTTGAACAGTATGAATCTATTATCAGGCTATATGAGCAATTCAAGACAGCATGGGGAAACCCGGGGGACCCTTTAAACATACATCTAGTGATGTGGATGAGAACTGCTTTCCTACTATGTGATTCCACACAGAGTAGAGACAATTACATAGCTCTTTTTTACTCAAAGTTATATGCTCCCTTTTCTTTATTATTTATTCTTTTTATTTATTTAATTTGTATCCCACCCTCCCCGCCGAGGCAGGCTCAGGGCAGCTCACAGAAACACACACACACACACAAAAACAAAAAAAACAGCAAAATAGTTTAAACACAATATTTCAGTAGGTAAAATCACAATAAAATATTAAGAGGCGGCACCCTAGTCGACAGCCTGGTGGAAGAGCTCCATTTTACAGGCCCTGCGGAACTGTAACAGGTCCCACAGGGCCCTGACGTCCTCTGGGAGCTCATTTTACCAGTATGGGGCTGCAAAAGAAAAGGCCCTGGCCCTTGTCACTGCTAGCCCAGCGTCTTTAGGGCCTGGAAGGGCCAAACGATTTTGGGAGCCCAATCTTAGTGCTCTCTGGGGAACATGTGGGGAAAGGCAGTCCCTTAGGTAGATAGGTCCCTGACCATATAGGGCTTTAAAGGTAAGAACCAGCACCTTGAACCAAATCTAGTATGCTATAGGCAGCCAGTGCAGTGCTTTTAGGGCAGGCTGGATGGGGAGATACAACAATAGCCTCACTGCTGCATTCTGCACCAGCTGCAGCTTCCAGATCTGGGACAGCATTGCAGTAATCCAATCTCAAGGTGACCATTGTGTGGATCACTGTTGCCAGGTCATTGCGTTCAAGGAAGGGAACCAACTGCTTTATCAGCCATAGATGGTAAAAGGCAGTGGCTGCTACCTGGGCCTCCATCATTAGGGAGGCATCCAAGAGCACTCCCAAGCTCCTAACCTCTGGTGCTGGCACCAGTGGCTCCCCATCGAAAGTCAGGAGTGGGATCCCTAACCTTGGCCCGCTCACTAACCTTGGTCTGCTTCTTGCCAGGCATGGCCAAACTGCTCACAAAACAACAATAAAAAGCAACCCTACAATCATCAAATCGCAAAATATGGGTGAAGATAATCCTATAGATTGGGGGGGCTGTCAAGTCACATCTGACTTAAGGTGACGCATGGTTTTCAAGGCAAGAGACATTCAGAGGTCATTGCCCATTGCCTGCCTCTGCATCTTGACTTCTGATATTTCTTGGTGGTCTCCCATCCAAGTACCAACCAGGGCTGATCCTTCTTGGCTTCCAAGATCTGAGATCTGGGCTTTCCAGGTCAGGGCTTAGATTTTTGGGACCTGAAGATAAAATCTGAAGGCCCTCTGGAAGAAATCTCTCTTCAAAAGATGTAGGAAGTCTTGCAATGGAGCTGCCAAATGTACCTTCTGCGGGAAGAAATTCCACACTGGAATATGGGCAGAAATCAAGAACACCTTTGCCAAGATTCCCACTAAATGCATTCATGACAGTATGGGTCCCTTTGATGCTCTTATTGTATTTATTGGAGCATTTCTGCCCCACTTCTTTCCCTGAAGGGACTCAAATAGGCTTATAGGCAATTTCATATAACCTGAAGGGACATTCCTGAAGGGACATTTAAAGAAATAAGATAAAAAGATAACACAGACATATCTGGCCTGGTCCACTAAAATGTCTACCACTAAAATGCCTACCACTGTCTCAGGCTGCGGGCTAAGAGTCCTTTGTCTTGGACCCCCTGCTGAGGCTCAATACCTGCAAGGAGAGGAGAACAAATTGCCAGCCAGCAAGCCAGCAGGATCTTTTTCAGTTCCTCACATATAGCTAAAAGTTGTCCTTCTTTGTATTTTGGACCCAAGCTACTACAACGAGGCATGGGGGGGGGTATAGTATTAGTATAGTTTATTATTACAGTCTTAAGACCAACATACAGAGTAAGCATTGGGGGGGGGGCCTTGAGTTAGCTCTTCCCAGCTGCTCCATTTACAGCCCGCATTCAAAGATCGCCTCAGCATGGGACAACTGAACACGTTGGGCACTCAATGAAATTGCTGAGCGGTTGGGTTAGAATGGATAAGAGGAAGTAGTTCTTCACCTAAAAAGTGATTAATATATGGAATTCACTGCCACAGGAGGTGGTGGAGACTACATTGATCGATTTAATTTATTACAGCAAGAGCCAGTAAAACAGTACAGTTTTGATATGAGAAGGATTAAAAACATTAACAAGAGAAAATTAATAAAATTTCAGCTAAAATAAGTTTACGTTTCCTAATAGCTAAGCAACAAAATTTTGGGTGGTGGCTACAAGCATGGACGGCTTCAAGAGGGAATTGGATAAACATATGGAGCAGAGGTCCATCAGTGGCTATTAGCCACAAGGTATAGATAGGAACTCTTGGTCTGGAGCAAGTGATGCTCTGTGTTCTTGGTGCTTGGGGGGGCAACAGTGGGAGGGCTTCTAGTGTCCTGGCCCCACTGGTGGACCTCCGGGTGGCACCTGGTATTTTTGGCCACTGTGTGACAAAGTGTTGGACTGGATGGGCCATTGGCCTGATCCACCATTGGCTTCTCTTATGTTCTTATGTTGGGACATTTGATGCCCCCTGCTCCAGCAGCATGGAGAGGAGCTGCAGTGCTTTTTGTGGCACACCAAAGTGGCCCTCCTGAGACAGCCTGCTAGGTGAAAGGGACTGAATGAAGAGAGGGTGGAGTCTGGCTCGGCCAAGCCCCATACCAAGCACCTTGCTGAAGTGCAATGCCCTGGTTGCCCTCCTCTTGCCACCATTTGTCTCTAGTTGCAAGCTAGTTCAATTCAAAACAATTTATTATTATTATGGTCATAGACCAGCAAACAATACAATAAGAGACAAGTAAATAACAGGTAAATACAGTAAAATTATAGAGTGAAATAGCATCTATAATTATACATAAGAATTTAAAAAATTAAAATTATGACGTTCTAAAAGTTAATATTAAGATCAAAGATTAAAAAAATAAATCTAGGCCTATCTGTACTTCTTTATCTCTTTCCTAGTTTGGTAGGCTACTAACCAAATTTGGCAACCATCCTAGTCAGCTTTTGATTCTTACCCACCAGCATAATTGACAAAAGTATCCTTCTATTGCGACCTGGGTAGGAGTTAACAATAGGCTTAACCAGAACTTCCCTAATATTATGATATAAACTACAATCAAAAATCACATGTTCCAACATTTCATCAGTTCACATCCCACATATACAACTTTTCCTCAACAATCCAGTAAATCTGGCCTCCAGTATAATTGAGGGTACGACATTATATCTTATAAGGGTAAAAAATTTTCTGTGATTACAGATACCTAAATAGTTTATGTAAGGTGTCAAAGTTATCTTATTGTAACTTACATCTAATACAGGGTTCCTAATCCTACTCACATCCATCCGTCATTCAACATCTAATATTCTTTGTTTTAGAACTGATCTAGTCTGAGCATAACCCAGAGACTACATAAACTGATTAGAGAAACCATAATAAACCAGTTTATCCTCTATCTATTTGTCTCTAGTTGCAAGCTAGTTGGGGGCTCAGTAAAAAAGAGGAAGAGTCCAGGAGCACCTTAAGGACTAACATAATTCGTGGAAGGGGAAGAGCGTTCAGGACTCACTTCAGATAAATTTCCAAGCCTACATCTTTGGGACACAGGAAAAGCAGCTTCAACACGCATCTCCAAGGGAAGGGGAGTTGCTTTATTTACTGGGGTATTTTAGGCACCCCTCTTTTCCTTGGCAGAGATTTGAGCTCTGACTTGGGGGAGGACCAAGGGTCCCGCTCTGGGCTTATGTGCCCAGCCACTGGAACTGCCTTCCCCTTCCAGGTGAAAGGCTAAGCTAATTAATGGTGATTTCTCCCCACTCCCCCACCCAAAAATTTGCACCCCCACCGGGCTTGCCCCAGTCCCTGCTCCAAAGCAAAGTGCAGGCAACCCCTCTCGGCCCTGCCGAGAGAGCATGCCACAGGTGGTCAGACCTGCTCCCTCCCAGTTCCCCAGCTAAGCTGCTCAGTGGTGGTGAGAGTCCACCCACTCACATCCACCCCTTGCCTTGATGGCTCTGAAAAGCACCCAGGCTGGGGGAAAACACACACACCGCAGACTGCGTGGGACTTGGGAACCTGCCCCAGGCCCACCTGCCCTAACGAGACAGAAGACAGCTCCAGAGTGCAGCAACGGCTGCTGCTCAGCCTGAGTCCTCGAGAAGGACACATGGGCAACGGCCAGCCCAGCAAGCAGACCACCTAGCACCACCTGAATTTAGAGGTAGGGATTTAGTAAAAATTCCCCAAATCCCGTAGTCTTGCAAAATCAATAAAATACTTATATATAAAATAAAGAAAACTGGAAGGAGTTAGACAGAACAGGTGATTGCCATCACACACATGGTTTTAATTTGAACATAATTAAAGCTTCCTGCATAGCTAAAATCTTATTTTAAATCAGCCTGTTCATGAAACAGCTCCTGAAACATAGGCTGTCCTTTATCAGGGGAACTGTTATACTCCTAAGGTTAGCTGATTACATAGTGTATGAGTTCAGTAATAAAATCTGTCCTGCTTAATTCAAGACTAATGTCCTTGTCATCTGTCAACAATATTCATCTACTACTGTCTTGTGTGTGGTTACAGAACTCATATCCAGATAATTAAAGCTATTAATTCCTTAGAAAGGCAGAAAGAACACCAAGCATTTGGCAACATCTGACATGGCATTAATGTATGGTTGAAACAGTGCCGGAAGAAAGCCTGGTTCAGAAGGCCATTAATGGACTCAGAGCCCTCCACATTTAGGTTACCAGTTCAAATACAATCTGGCTGGGTAACTGAACTGCTTGACTTGTGTTTGGCAGTTCCATAACCTAAGGCACTGAACAAATGTTTTCCCAGTTATTATTTTGATGTAGCATGGCACTCTCATGATTAAACCAAAAAAAAAAAAAGATGTTGAAAAAAATCAAGTAATTTTTTTCAACATCTAATCTTTTTTAGTTTAATCATGATCATGTTATGCTATGTTTATGTTGCCATAAATACTGAGGAAAGTGGCATCCATAAGCGTATTCCAATTTTTGGTGCATAAGATTAGATTTTATACACATATGCAAGTCAACAGAAAAGAAAGTTATGGAACTAAAACCCACAAAGAAGTAAAGAAACAAATCCAAAAGGTACACACAACAGTCAAGACAAAAATAGAAGCAGGGCTGAACAAGAATATAATGTGTGGCCCGGAAGGCAGGAGAAGGGTGGGGAATATTGTGTTAAGACACACATTTAAAAATCATTATACAGACTTGCTTGGCTTTCTGTATTTATATCTCAGTTTTCTCCCTGTTTAAGGAGCCCAAGGGACTTAAAACATCATTCTCTCCTTCCGCATTTTATTTGAACAACAACCCTGTGAGGTATGCTAGCCTGAGAGAACACGAGTGGCCCAAGGTCAGCCAGCATTGCAAGCTTCCATAGCAAAGTGGGGGTGTGAACCTGGGTCTCCAAGATCCTCATCTGACGCTCAAGCCACTATCTCATACTGCCTTTCATCTCTCTCTTTTTGTTTCTCCATCCCATTGTTTCAGGCAGCCAAAGCACTTTGTATTGTTCAGGCAATTACATACGGATGTTAACTTCTATTAAGTTTTTCTTCAAAGAGCAATCTGAAGGGTCACTTTGTAAGCCCTCTTCTGACAGCACAGCTACAGACAATGAACTGACATGGCAGATGGGGAGGAATTTACTATGTGCAGGTAATTAACAGCATGGAAGTTACATATAGGTTTCAAGAGTTCCCATTCACAGGTAAACAAATTTAAAGTCCAATGGTACCTTTAAGACCAACAAAGATTTTTTTTTCAAGCTATGAGCTTTCGTGTACAAGGCACACTTTTTCAAATACCTTTCAAATGCCTCACACCTTGAAAAAAATCTTTGTTGGTCTTAAAGGTGCCACTGGACTCTAAATTTGTTCTGCTGCTTCAGACCAACAGGGCTGACTACCTGGATCTACATTCATAGGAAATACACCCAAATCTGCTTCAGTTGTACATATGCAATGCCATGTAGATGTTCAACTGAACGTGCACAGACTGGGGAAAATGCCTGCCACCTGATCAGATGTGTCATTTGAACAGGCAGGGGTCTTTTTTTGGGGGGGGAGCGCACCAGAGCACAGCTCCGGGAGCTCAGGAGCCAAGCCCCGCCCCCAGCCGGCATCCCGGGGAGTCTTTCAGGCAGCCGACTGTCAATTTCAGCTCCATTATATCCTATGGGCCATTGAAGTCAGTGGTGAAAACATAGGGTATATTCTGGGGGCTGGAGGGGAGGGGCTTGAGGGAGAGGCTCCAAACTCACAGAGTAGCTGATGGAGCCTCTCCCCAAGATACCCACCAAGTTTCAAGAACATTGGATCAGGGGGTCCAATTCTATGGACCCCCAAACAGGTTGCCCCTATTCCCTCCATTGTTCTCTATGGTGGGAAACAACAATGGAGGGAATAGGGGCAACCTGTTTGGGGGCCCATAGAATTGGACCCCCTGGTCCAATGTTCTTGAAACTTGGTGGGTATCTTGGGGAGAGGCTCCATCAGCTACCCTGTGAATTTGGAGCCTCTCCCTCAAGCTCCTCCCCTCCAGCCCCAAAATATACCCTATGTTTTCACCATTGACTTCAATGATCCATAGGATATAATGGGGCCGAATTGCCGCCGAATTTCTTTCATTCCCTCCTTTCCTTCTCTCTTTTTCCTCTTTTCCTCCTTCTTCTCTTCTCTCTTTCTTTCTTTCCCACCTTCTTCTCTTCTCTTTTTTCCCCCTTTCCCTTTTTCCCTTCTTCTTCCCTCTCTTTCTTTCCCTCTTTCCTTCCCTCTACTCTCTCTCTTTCCTTCCCTCTTTCCTCCTTCTGTGGCCCAACTCTAGTGAGAAGGAGTGTAAACTTTAAACCCCTTCTCTCTTAGCTCCCCCACCCAGGCCAGCTTTTGAAGATGCCTCCCCCTTTTGCTTCCCCTTCTGACACCACTTCCGGTGATGTCAGGGGGCGTGGCATATGCTAATAGCCTAATAGCTCATTAGCATACCATATGCTAATGAGCTCCTGCAGCTGTTTTTCTACGAAAAGGGATATGGTCACAGAGACATTATGCTGCCTCACTGAGCCAGAGTCAAGTGCAGTAAAAGGCTGCAGCTTTTTACATTAATTTATACCCAAGAAGGGAGCTGCGGTGGCTCAAGTGGTTAAGACGCTGAACTGCAGGCTGTGGAAGGTCAGTAGTTCAGCAGTTCGAGACCCGGGTGCCGTATGACAGGGTGAGCTCCTGTCTCTAGTTCCAGCTCCTGCCAACCTAGCAGTTCGAAAGCTAGAAATTGCAAGTAGATAAATAGGTACCACTTCGGTGGGAAGGTAACAGCGTTCCGTGCACCTTGGTGTTTAGTCATGCCGGCCACATGACCACGGAAACGTCTTCGGACAGCGCTGGCTCTTCGGCTTTGAAACGGAGATGAGCACCGCAACCCTAGAGTCGGATTCGACTGGCTTTCGAGCAAGGGAACCTTTACCTTTACCTTTATACCCAAGAATGATGGCATTCTTGGAGGATAACATGCTTCACCCAAGGGATCCTCCCTAACAATGAAAAATTCTTTCTTGCAGAGTGGACAGATAGGGGCATGTGGGTAAGTTCTTCCTCCACAGGTGGAAAGGAAGTTTATTTTAAAACAATAAATAGAGCAAATGGGCAAGGGGAGCTTCGTCTACCTTACAGCTATGTCCTTGGCTCCTTTTAATATTTCCCCCCAGCTAACAGACTTCCAAGCTGTTCTTAGCAAGCAGATGGTTGAGTTAGCTGTAGGCAAAATGTCTTCACCTAATGTGAAACAAAAGTTCTCCTTACTGCAAGGCAAAATCATATGGATTGAATGACTACTCCATCATGAAAAGACTCAGCACACAATAGTTTGATTGTCCATATGGATTCTCTATTGTCCAGCCAAATAGTGAAAAGGACTTCACTGCTCAACTGCATCCCCACATGCAGAAATGTGGTATCCTCGCCATTTTGGGTTAACAGTATAGATGACCAGTTTACCAAGTGGTTATGCACCCACAGTAGTAAGTTACTCCTTGCTAACTGTATTCATTTCCATGGTGTTTTCAGAACTCTGGAACTGTGCTAGTAAAGAATGATTATAAAGAATGTTCAGGCCATGAAATTCACATCTCTGGACCTGTTGTACAGATGTCATTTACAAATGTCTTCCCCCTCAGCTGTCAAGTTATTTTACCTACTTCACATACACACACAAAAAAATCTACATGCCCAAGCATGCCAACATGATGGAAGTGTTTGCTACTGTCTACATTTACTACTACATTTACTACATGTTACTATTCTATTTAACCCTGAAGGTGAACTCAGGAAAGCCTGCCAAATCACAGTCGCATTAGATGAAGAATGAAATAAAGAGAGATAAGCAGTGGCTGACGTTGAGTGATGTTGTAGTTCAGCGCTGGAGTGTCCTTAAGAAATCAGACACACTCAGGTGGGCCCATTCCTAGAGATAAATCGAGCCAGGTCTCAAGTTGTTCTTTTCAGTAATAGCACAAGCGTTTGCTAGCAAAAGGACAGGAAAAACATGGAAGGTTCACATTTTTCTCTGCCAAAGCCAGAATCTCATGCAGTTGTTCAGGCTTACCCCCAATTCTTTGAGGTTGCAGCTTAAATTTTCTCTCCTCCTATAAAATTTTGATATGTTCTACACTTTGATAATGAAGTGATGGGTCAAATGATCTTGATAAACCTTTTGGATAAAATAACAGCTTGAATGAATCACAGACAACAACAGAATAGTTTGTCTGGAATTATCACAGCATTAGGAGTGAAGTTACTAATTTCTGGGTCAACTTTAGTTTGCTTCAGAGTTTAAGTTTCATATTATTTCTCTGCATTTCAGATGTAACTGCTCATCCTTTCCCACTGAGCACATAAATGAAATTCAACAGAACTGGTGTCATTAAAATTTTTTCATCAGGTTATAAATAAGCCGTTCAAAATGGTATAAAAACAGTCTGTTTGTGTTATAAAGGTATCAAAATAATGTAAAATAACATATAACATAAAAAACAGCATCAATGAAAGACATGAAATGGAGAACTTGCCGGATAAACCCATGATATGAAAACCATGCACAAATTTAAAAGAAACAAAACTGTGCACCAGCTATGGAAAAACTGTAAAGGAGCTTTCCCCCATGTTTATACATATGCATTAACTGAAGTATTCGATGTATCACACATTTTTTGACATTTTTTCCTTGGTGTGTCAATATGTTCCATAGCACTAAGGCTAGTGATAGGGGGCAGGACATTGATAGTGACAGTGGAGGCGGCAAGTGGGGTAGGGCAGGAGCTCAGGGGACATCTATGGTTCAGTAACTCTCAGAGAGCAATATGCCAAATGGACTGATCTGGAACCTATGTTGACTTGGAAGAAACTTACTTCAGTGGGACTTACACATACAAAGAACTGCATGATGAGATACAGTTGTTTGATAGGGTTAGTTCAGGGGTGGCCAGCCATGCTTCATGCAAGAGCCATATAGACTAAATGTCAGATGGTCGAGAGCCGCAAGGTGACTTTGGAGGAAGAGGCAGGTTTAGGGGAGTGGCCTGAAAGTGACTTCACAGGAAGGGGTACAGGATGTGATGTCATTGGAAGGGGTGGAGCTTAGAAAGTGATGTCACCTGATCTTTGACCTGGGCATGACATCATAGGACATGTCACATTCTTGCAAGGTACCACCCCCAAAGTCTCCTGGCTCTGCCCCCCAAAACCCCCAGGTGGTAAAAACAGAAAAACAAAAATGGTAAAAACAGACATTGCTGGAATATATTGCAATTATTTGTGAAATGGCAGAGGTACCTCAGCCAGCATGGACAAGCCATCTTCAATGACACTCTGCCTGCTATCCCCACAGCCCCCTTCATGATACTGGTGGCAAGAGGCTCATGAAGAGCCGCTTACTGTGCTCTGTTTAAAGGCCCCCATGGAGGGGGGAAGGGAAACCATGTACCCTGGCTGGGCCCTTCCCCCTCCCCCTGGCAGAGGGCATCCCCCGCACCCCCCCATGGTGCTGGTAACAAGAGACCCATGAAGAGCCATTCACTGCATTCCTGTTTAATGCCCATGGCAGGGGGTAATGCAACCATACAGCCTGGCTGGAGCCCTCCCAATCTCCCTCCCCAGCAGAGGGCATCCACCTCCACACCCCATGGCACTGGTGAGCTGATAAGCATAGCACGCAGAAACCAGCTTCCCCAGCAGCACCAGCGGCTATCTTAGCTGATCCCTCCCCCGCCGTTGAACCCCCAGCAGCTGGGGCTACTGCTCCTCCTCCTCCTCCTCTCTTTTCTGTGCTCTCTTCCAGCAGCAGAAGGCAGCAGAGGGGAGGAGAGTGGCTTTCAAAGGGGGGGGATGCAGGGGGGTGGCAAGCTTAACGAGCTACAAGAGAGGGCTCCAAGAGCCGCATGTGGCTCCCAAGCCACAGTTTGGCCACCCCTGGGTTAGTTCATCACTGCAGGGGAAGTCTTGGGTATGGGGCATCAGGGACAGATGTCCAAGGCCCAAAGGGGGGGCATGCCCCTGCAGCCAGCTGCCTCAGCCACTTCCACTATTCTGAGTCTTTATTCAGGTAATTGGGAGATTGAGCTGCCTCCTGGGCCAGCAGGCACTGTAGTGGGGGTTGGGTACACTGGCAAACCCTGGGCAACAGCCACCTTGGTGGGATGCCTAGGGGTAGGAAGAGGAACCACCACCACCCTTGAGTGAGCAGCTTGAATCTGGCTGTTTGCCACTGCCGTCACTGCCAATGACACCCTGTTTTGGCAGAGCTGCACCCCATGGTAAGGAGTGGACCCAGTTACCAGAACCCAATGAGCACGCCTCCTTCTCCAGCCCACTGAGCCTGCAGCATTGGCTGGGGGCCTGGGGGGAAGAGAAAGCAGCTCCCAGATTGCAGTCCCCCCCATGCCTTCCACTATGCAAGATGGGAGGGGCAGGACCCCAGCAGTGATTCTGAAGCCCATCACTGAACTTTGGCCAGGGCCCCAGAATCATTCAGACCACTCCTGTATCACTAATTGCACCAGCATCAAATGGAGACTTGCATGTGTGAATAAGTCAGAAAGAATCATAACCCTTTTCAACTGTGAGTCCATTCACACATTCAGCCATCAAGTGTTGAGCAATCATGGGATGGGAAATGAAGCAAGGGACATGTGTTATGAATCAACTTATTACAGTACATGGCCTTATTACAGTTCCTCGGGGTCTGTAAAATGGAGCTGTTCCACCAGGCTTTTGGTTGAGGCAGAGGATGTTCAACCATTTTGGCCTCCCCTGTTTATGGCCCCTTCCCAGTGCCTTGCTGTTTTAAATAGTACCATTGGGCACTGGAGTTTATTTGGGGTACCAGCTTTTGAGAAAGGGAAACCTTTACCTTTTTATATCCACCTGATATGAAGCACGGGGTTTGTTGTTATTGTGTATTATGCCATCTACTGGTTTTATTGTTTTATGGATTTTATGTTGTAAGCTGCCATGAGCCCACTCGTGGGATAGGGTGAGGCATAAATTAAATAGTAATAATATATTAACCTTTGCTTAATGCACTTCAAGCGTCTTTCTTATTGCTTGTGTAGAATCTGATCTGATTGTGATTGAATATTTATTTTATATGTTATTTTATTTTATATGTTAACACCTCTCCAACAAGAATGCACATGGGCAATCAACTTTTAATTATTAAATGTTATATGCATTAACATTGCACGCTAATTTATTTTTACATATAAACCTTGTATTTATGTAATATCTTAGCAAGACAAGATTTTATCTGGTTAAAATATAATTATATGTTATCCAGTCCACTGAAACTTCTTTTTGTATTGTAGAAAGCCAACATAATGCTAACTTCCTCTCTAAGAAGGACTTTTTAAAAAGCTACTTTTCATAAATGTCAGGATTGTGGTATATAGCATGCATCCATAATTCACCTGTCACAAACCAGCTCAGCTACAGTACTTGGGTATTATGTGATACAAATGAGGCTAAGTTTCAAACAACATGTTTAAGATCGAGGTATTATTCTCACTGAGGAACTAAGCACATTTATTTGGAAGTAAGTCCTACTGCAGTCAACAGAGACTGATAAATTGATTGTCAGAAAAATAAAGTCCAGCATCCAGAAAATTCAAACAGGTGTCGGATACATGGAATGTTGTTCATTCTGCTCAGGGTATTTTTTTTCACACCAGAGGAACACAAACCATGAAACCATGCCCTAGTCTGACAAGAAGTTTAACAATTCATTCAAGAGCTCCTGCAGGGCAAACTAAGCAGAAAGAATGGATTTCTTGCCAGGAATTGGATTTATCATGCTGTGCTGGAAACCACAATGCTTACACCTTGGAAAATATCCATGCACCTATCTACTGGGCCATATACATTTTTATAGATTTAAAAACACATAATTATTTTTTCTCAAATCAGATCATGCTTCGTTGGTAATCATGCAGTTGTACTATCTCTAGAAGTCCAGTTCTTTAAAAGTGGTTGAAAATGACAATGGGTATTACTGAACAAAAAGCAATACAGCCAGGGCTGCCGAGAGCCACCATAGGCTCCTAGACAAAAATTCCATCTGGGCCGTCCCATGTGACCCTCATCAAGAAAACAGGTTGCTTACCTGTAACTGATGATCTTCAAGTGGTCATCTGTGCAGTCACACCTATGGGATCTAGTGCGCCTGCGCTGATCTGATCAGTGTTGTACAAAGCTCACAAGGGGATTTTCATGCCTCCACCCTGAGCCTGCACAGGAACCCCTACTGTGCATGCCCAAGGGGGTGGGGCATGGACATCCTGCCAGTTCCTTCTGACTGCTATCAACCAAAGCCATGAGATAAACAACTGAGGATTACAGCAGTGGGGAAGGACGGGCAGGCGGTGTGACTGCACAGATGACCACTTGAAGATCATCAGTTACAGGTAAGCAACCTGTTTATCTTCTTCATGGTCTCTGTACATCACACCTATGGGAGATTGAAAAGCAGTGGCTCACCTGAAGGTGGGCACTGTCAGACTCAGCATGCCACAGAGGACAGGATCAAACAACCTAGACAGACTTTATGTTGCACACGAATGTCTAGTGTGTAATGTTTAATGAATGTGGTTGGTGTGGACCATGTGGCAGCTCTACAGATAGAGGACAGTGATGTGCCCTTCAGGAAAGCTGTGGAGATTGCCACTGATCTGGTAGAATGCACTGTCAAGCAAACAGGGAGAGGGCGCTTTGGTAACAAGTAGCACAACTTAATTGTCCCAACAATCCATTTGGACAGGAGTTGAGTCGAAATCTGTGACCTTAGGGCCTTAGGAGTAAGAAAGAAACAGGGTGTTATCATTTCTAGTAGGTCGAGTCTGGTTTAGATAGAAGAGAAGTGCCCTCTTAACATCAAGGGTGTGAAGAAGATGTTATTCTCCCCCCTCAGGACGCAGAAAGAAATCCGGCAGGAATATTTCTGAGTTCAAATGAAATTCAGAAACTATTTTTGGTAGAAAGGAAATGTCTGGCACCAAATGCACTTCGTTTGGCAGAAAGACTAGGTATGGAGGGTCATGGCATAGTGCCATCAGTTTGCTGACCCTCCTGGCCAACGTGATCACCACCAAGAACACAGTCTTCCATGCGGCATACGGAAGAACACAGGTTGCCATAGGTTCGAATGGTTTTCTCGTGAGATGACAGAGGACCAATGTCAAATCCCACAATGGCATGGGGCACTTACAGGAGGGTACAAGAGCATGAGATCCTGAAGAAACTTCTTTGACACAGGATGCACAAAGACAGAATAACCGTCCAGCCTGTTGTGATAAGCAGAAATAGCTGCCAAGTAGGCCCTGATGGAAGAGTGGCAAAATCCCTGGTTGGCGAGCAATAGGAGGAACTCAAGGATTTTGTTGAGACCTGCAGATGTTGGCAAAGTGGTTGAAGACTGTAAGAAGGATAGGAACCTAAGCCACTTCCTCTGATAGGAAAGATGAGTGGACGCCTTTCGAGCATTCAGCAGGACCTCTGAGACTCAATCAGAGAACATTATTGAAGTATTTGCCAGGCCATCAGTTTCAGGCTGTCTACACTGATGTAAAGTAGTGTTCCACTCTCTGTGAGGAGAAGATCCGGTATCTTGGGGAAGTGGTAGTACCTGTCTCTTGCAAGGTGAAGAAGAGTGGTGAGGACTGGAAGGTAGCTAATGTCACTCCCATCTTCAAAAAGGGCTCCAGGGGAGATCCATGAAATTACAGGCCAGTCAGTCTGACATCAATACCGGGTAAGTTGGTGGAAACTGTTATTAAGGAAAGAATTCGTAGGCACATTGATGAACAAAAACTATTGAGGCAGACTCAGCATGAGTTCTGTAAGGGAAGATCTTGGCTCACTAAGCTGTTAGTGTTTTTTGAGGGAGTGAACAAACATGTGGACAAGGGGGACCCAATAGATATTATTTACCTTGACTTCCGGAAAGCTTTTGATACAGTTCCTCATCAAAGGCTCCTAAGTAAGCTCAATAGTCATGGGATAAAAGGACAAGTTCTCTTGTGGATCAAAAACTGGCTTATAAATAGGAAACAGAGAGTGAGTATAAACGGGAAACTTTCTCAGTGAAGGGTGGTAAGCAGTGGGGTACCACAGGGAGCAGTACTTGGTCCAATGCTTTTTAACTTGTTTATTAACGATTTGGAATTGGGAGTAAGCAGTGAAGTGGCTAAATTTGCAGATGACACAAAGTTGTTCAGGGTGGTGAAAACCAGGGAGGATTGTGAGGCACTCCAAAGGAATCTGTCGAGGATGGGTGAGTGGGCATCAACGTGGCAAATGGGGTTCAATGTGGCCAAGTGCAAAGTGATACACATTGGAGCCAAAAATCCTAAATATAAATACACGTTGATGAGGTCTGAACTGGCAGAGACTGACCAAGAGAGAGATCTTGGAGTCGTAGTAGATAACTCAATGAAAATGTTGAGACAGTGTGTAACTGCAATAAAGAAGGCCAACACTATGCTGGGGATTATTAGGAAGGGAATTGAAAACAAATCAACCAGTATCATAATGCCCTTGCATAAATCATTGGTGCGACCTCATTTGGAATACTGTGTACAGTTCTGGTCACCACATCTCAAAAAGGATATTATAGCATTGGAAAAAGTGCAGAGAAGGGCAACTAGAATGATAAAAGGGTTGGAACACCTTCCTATGAAGAAAGGTTAAAACGCTTGGGGCTCTTTAGCTTGGAGAAACGACTGCTGAGGGGTGACATGATCGAGGTTTATAAGATTATGCATGGGATAGAGCAGGTTGAGAAAGAAGTACTTTTCTCCCTTTCTCACAATACAAGAACTCGTGGGCACTCCATGAAATTGCTGAGCAGTCGGGTTAGAACGGATAAAAGGAAGTACTTCTTCACCCAAAGAGTGATTAACATATGGAATTCACTGCCACAGGAGGTGGTGGCAGCTACAAGCATGGACAGTTTCAAGAGGGAATTAGATAAACATATGGAGCAGAAGTCCATCAGTGGCTATTAGCCACAGGGTATAGATAGGGAACTCTCAGTCTGGGGCAGGTGATGCACTCTATTCTTGGTGCTGGAGGGGGCAGCAGTGGGAGGGCTTCTAGTTTCCTGGCCCCATTGCTGGACCTCCTGATGGCACCTGGTATTTTTGGCCGCTGTGTGACAGAGTGTTGGACTAGATGGGTCATTGGCCTGATTCAACATTGGCTTCTCTTATGTTCTTATGTTCTTACCATGGAGCCACTAAGATACAGTTTGCATGAGCCTGGCTAGTTTCTGAGCCACCTGTAGGAGTAGGGGTAGAGGAGGAAACATATAAATGAGCATCTGTCCCCATGGGTAGAGGAGGCCATCTCCTAGAGAGAGAGGGTCTGCTCCCCCATGGCTGCAGAAGAAAGGACACTTTGCATTCTTTCTGGAGGCGAAAACATCTATCTGAGGACTGCCCCATTTTTGAAAGAGGGGACGAAGGTAAGTCCAGTTCAGCTCCCATCCATGATGCTGAGTGAGACCCCTGCTGAGAAGGTCTGCCCTCACATTGCAGGTCCCTGGAATGTGAGTGGCCACAGGGAAGATGTTGTTGTGTATACACCAATTCCAGAGGTCGATCGCCAGACAGCATAGGCTCTGGGACACTGTCCCACCCTGACGGTTGGCATAGCTGAGCACTGTAATATTCTTCATCAGAACAGTTACACAATGCCCCTGAAGTATGGACTGGAAGGACCTGAATGCTAGCCTGATCGCTATCAGTTCCAGGTAATTGATGTGGTTGAAGTTGGAGCATCCCACAGATAACCAACACATAAGCCATTGAGATGAGCTCCCCATCCCCACAGGGAAGTGTCAGTGGTAAGTGTGGGACTCGGTCTCAGTGGGTGGAAGGGTGCACCCTGGGTGAGGTTGGATATGAGCATCCACCATGCCAGGGAGTTTTGGACATCTGATGGGGGCTGGAGATGGATAGATTGGGACATTCGACAGGGCTTGAAGTGCTGCAGAAACCACATCTGAAAAGGTCTCATGAGGAGTCTTGCGAATGGCAGGATGGATGTGGTGGCTGACATATGGCCCAAGAGACATTGTACCTGGAGGGCCGTGGACCAGATGTGTGTCCTCACCTCGATTGTGAGCAATGCTAAGGTTGCCACTCTGTCTGCAGGAAGATAACCCATGCATGTCGTAGAGTCAAGAGCTGCCCCTATGAACTACACCCTATGTGTGGGTTGCAAATTGGACCTTGGTTGGTTGACCCACAAGCCCAGGGAGATGTGGTTGTCCAGGAGCTCTGCAGAATCTACCACCAAGAGGCAGTCGTCTATGTAGGGAAAGATGGTGATTCCTTGTAGACAAAGATGGGCCACCACCACCACCATCGTCTTGGTGAAGACTCTTGGCGCCGTGCAGAGGCCAAACGGGAGATACTTGTACTGGAAGTGGAGATCCCCAATGGCAAATCAGAGGTACTGCTGATGAGATGGGTGGATATTGAAGTGGAAATAGGCATCTTGGAGGTCGATAGTGGCTATCCAGGAGCCCCGAGACAGAAGAGGGAGGATGACTTGCAGGGATGTCATTTTGAATTTGTGGTACTCCATGAAGGTGTTCAGGCCATGTAGGTCTAAGATTGGACGTAGGCCCCTGTCCCATTTGGGAATGGCAAAATAATGGGAGTAAAAACCTGTTCCCTCATATGCCTTTGGCACTCGTTCTATTGCATCTTTCGCCAGGAGGGAGGTGGCCTCCTGGAGAAGGAGGGGAGAGGAAGGGGTGGCCAGGAAAACAGGCAATATCAGAAAGTCCATAAATTTGATCAAATATCCCTGGGACAGGATAGACAAGACCCAGTGGTCTGTAGTTATGGCCTGCCAGGTACGGAGGAATGGGGAAAAGCAGGTGGAGTCTGTGGTGGTAAGTTGGGGCAAGTCAAAGGCTCTGTTTGGGTGCCTTCTGAGGTTTGGCCCCGGGCTGTTGTTGTTGTGAGCCATATCTGGACCACAGGGTAGTGGTAATGTTGGCACTGGTCCATGGGGGACTGACGAGGTCTCCAGGTACCCTAGTGGATGGCTTATTATATGGACATTTGGAAGCATAACAGGACCAGGAATGTTGGCGGTATGGTTTGGAAGGAGCCAAAACACCCAGGGATCTGGAGGCTTTTATGTTCTTGTCCATTTCCTGAAGAGCCGAGTCAGTGGAGGAAGGAAACAGTCCCTCTCCATCAAAGGGCAGATCCTCTATGTAAGCCCTGGTGTCAGATGGTAAAGAGGTGTTGCGCAGCCAGGAGTGCCTACAGGGAGCAACCGCTGAAGACATAGTCTGGAGAAGGTATCCAGTGAGTGTTTTGACAAATTCAAAAGCTGCTTTGCCAGCACCATACCCTCCTTTTGCAGGGTCCTGGCTGTCTGACGAGTCTCATCAGGAAGGGTCAGTATAACTTCTGTAAGTTGTTGCCATAACGCATATTGGTATCTACTCATGCATGCACCTTTATTGGATGCTTTGATTCCCAATGCACCCAGCCGAATAAAAACGCCTCCCAAAGGCATCTAGCTTCTTGCTTTCCTTGTCAGAGGGAGTCGTATGGGTATGTCTATTCCTGGAAGAAGAAGAGGTGACCATGGAGTCAGGTTTCAGGTGGACATGGAGGAATTCTGCTCCCTCCTCTTGCACTTGGTACATGTGATCCAGCCTCCTGGTCGACACTGGTGCGGATGAGGACTTCTCTCAGAGAGCTTTCACAGCATGAAGGAGGACCTTCGACATTGGAAGGGAGATCGCTGTTGACGTGTCCATCTGGACCACATCATACACTGCATCCGATATCGATGGCTGAGGTTGGATGATAGATAGACCCAACAAATGAGCGATTATCTTAATGAGATCTCCATAGGAAGACAAGTCCTCATATGGGAAAATTGGGAGGTCCTTGGAGACCTTATGTTTCGGAGAGGCATCTCCAGGTGAGGTCTGATCCTCAGACTGGTCGGCATCAGAAATGACCAGAGAGGTTTCGGAATGTGACCCAGGTCCCTGGGTCAGTATCAGTACAGAAGGCTCCATCAGAAGGAGCAATAATGGTAATGGAGTAGATGGTGGATGAAGAAGAGGGGCCGGTTTTGGTAGTGGAGATGACTTTGTTTTGGAGAGAGTCACAGAAGGGGGTGGATGATGTGGAGAATGGGGCACGGTCAAATGGCGGACCCATTCATCCTGCCTCATAGGCATTAGCCAGGGCATCAATGCTGATAGAGAAAAGGAGAAAAACCAGTACGGCATATGATGATGATGATCCCACAGGGGGTACATCGATGGATGATGTCGGTACCGGGAAGGCGAGTCTGGACCTGAGGTTGGTTTGGAGAAATGGTCTCTCCTGGGTGAACAGGACGAATGGTGTCGATCAGGATAGATCAGATATTCATCCCAATGACCTTGATCATCTGCACGGACAGGAGAGCGGGATCGATCATTGGGTCAGGATCGACGGTTGGGATCGGAGCAACTGCTAGTCCAGGAGGAAGCCAATGGAGAATGGTGGCTGACACGGTGAGCGTCCATACTCACATCGTCTTTACGTATCTGCAATACAAATGGAGGGCGTTGGCCCAGATCCACCTCCAACACTGGAGGATTCAGCTGCCTGACAGGAGAGTCGAGAATCTCAATCGGGGGCGCCGATTGTATGACAGGCAGCTCCGGTGTGGATTGACGTGCTGATAGGGAGTGTGACTGTGGTACCATAGGCAGTGCAGAGCTGTTAGGGATTACCATGCTGCTTACCTTGTGAGACTTCTGTGGGTCCCCAGCAGTCGACTTATGGGAGCTCTGTCTCTGCGACTTATCCTTCTTTTGTTTCTTCACCAGTGTCGAGGCAGAGGACGCTTCTTGGAAGGGGTTGGCCCCATATCAGAAGCAGACTTGACTGGCCGAGGTGGTTTCAGTATCAATGGGGTAGCCATTGATCTCAGCATCGATGTGGAAGATTGAGGTGGGGGTTAATTCGATGAAGATACTTAGGAGGTTTGGTCGACATGGTGGACAATGGAGGGGCAAGAGCTGATTCCCAAAGGACTACTTTCAGTCTCGTGGCTCTATTTTTATGTGTTTGATTAGAAAATTTTGCACAAAGAGCGCAACATTCTGGACGGTGAGATTCACCTAAGCAAATTATACAGAGCATGTGTTCGTCCCGAGTAGCTAACTTACTCCCACATGAAACACATCGCTTGAAGCACCCCCACTTTCTATCCATAAACAAATTCCTCAGAGTGACCAATTCTATTTAATGGACCCACCATGTCCAATTTTCCCCTGACAACAATGCAAGGTATGAAAAAAACACTCCCCCTTACTTGCCAATCAAAGGAGGGGTGAAAAATTCCTACCTGGCCCCCGAAGGACAACCAGCCAAAGACTACGCTGCATACAGGATGGGAGGGTGGGCGGAGCACACTGTGAAAGAGGAAGAGTGGGGTGGAGCCTTCCTTAAATTCTTGACAGCTCCACCCATGCACCACAACACTGTGATGCTGGGTGTCACTGGAACCCTGTCTCTTCCTCCTTCCAAAGGAGCCACCTGTAGAACTGTAGCAAAATTAAACCACCTTTCCTTCATTCTTAATTTATCCTTTTCCGCACTTTCCCCCTCCTTTATTTTGCTCTGTTCCTTTCATCGTCTGCAATTTCCATCATCAGCCTGAGGTTGGTGGCCAGTTGTTTTTTAAACACTTAGCATTATTTTCTGATGAGTTATGCCTGCCAAAGAACCTTAGCTGGTGCTGGAGAATGGTAAGGGATAGATGCAAGATGGATTTGGGGATGGGAGAATCATGGAGAAGAAGTGCAGGACAGAATTTAAAGCTGCAATCCTCCTGTGCATATTTACATCTAAGTAAGCCCCATCACAGTCACCCTTTGAGTTAACAAGGAGAGGATCCAGCTAACTAAAGCAAGGCCTAAGAATAGGAAATGTGTTTTCTTATACTCTGCCTGGGAGACGAGGATCAGGTGGTGTCCCAATGTTCTCTCCTGCTTTCTTTTTCCTTCTGTTTAAGGAGGCAACAGCAGAGGGGGAAAGGAGGGAGGAACTTGGAATTTCCAAGTTCTGAGTTCTGTGAATGGAGTCCTGGGTTCTGAGAATGGAATTCTGAGTTCCGAGGTCCGAGGATGGAATTCGGAGTTTGGAGTTCGGAGTTATGAATTCCAAGCATGGAGTTCCGAGTTGGAGAATGGGGTTCTGAGTTCTGAATTCTGAGAATGGAGTTCCGAGTTTCGAGTTCCAAGAACAGAGTTCCAAGTTCCGAGAACGGAGTTCAGAGTTCAGAGTTCTGAGAACAGACTTCCAAGTTCCGAGTTCCGAGAATGGAGTTCCGAGTTCCGAGAATGGAGTTCCAAATTCCAAGAATTGAGTTCTGCATTCCGAAAATGAACTTCCAAATTCTGAGTTCCGAGAACAGAGTTCTGAGTTCCAAATTCTGAGAATGGAGTTCCGAGAACGGAGTTCCGAGTTCGGAGAATGGAGTTCTGAGTTTGAAGTTCTGAGAATGGAGTTTCGAGTTCTGAGTACTGAATTCCAAGATCAGAATTCCAAGTTCCGAAAATTGACTTGCGAGTTCCGAGTTCCAAGACTGGAGTTCCGAATTCCAAATTCCGAGAACTGAATTCCAAGTTCCAAGAACAGAGTTCCGAGTTCGGGGTTCCAAGAATGGAGTTCCGAGTGCCAAGAATGGTGTTGCATATTCCAAGTTCTGAATTCCGAGAATGGAGTTCCAAGAATGGAGTTTTGAGTTCCGAGAACGGAGTTCCAAGTGCTGAGTTCTGAGAATGGAGTTCCAACTTCCGAGAATGGACTCCTGAGTTCCGAGATCAGAACTCCAAGATCTGAGTTCTGAGAACATAGTTCCAAGTTCAGAGTTCTGAGAATGGAGTTCCAAATTCCAAGAACGGAGTTCTGAGTTCAGAGTCACGAGAACGTAGTTCCAAATTCCAAAATCAGAGAATGGAGTTCCGAGTTTCAAATTCCAAAAATAGAGTTCCAAGTTCCAAATTCTGAGAACAGAGTTCCAAGTTCTGAGAATTGTGTTCCGAGTTCCGAATTCTGAGAATGGAGTTTCGAGTTCTGAGAATGGAGTTCCAAGTTCCGAATTCCGAGAATGGAGTTCCGAGTTCTGAGAATGGAGTTCCAAATTCCAAGAATGGAGTTCCGAGTTTGGAGTCACGAGAACATAGTTCCAAATTCCAAAATCAGAGAATGGAGTTCCAAGTTCCAAATTCCAAAAATGGAGTTCCAAGTTCCGAATTCTGAGAACAGAATTCCAAGTTCTGAGAATTGTGTTCCGAGTTTTGAATTCTGAGAACAGTGTTCCGAGCTCTGAGAATGGAGTTCCGAATTCCAAGAATTGAGTTCTGAGTTCCAAAAATGAACTTCCGAGTTCTGAGTTCCGAGAACAGAGTTCTGAGTTCCAAATTCTGAGAATGGAGTTCCGAGAATGGAGTTCCGAGTTCGGAGAATGGAGTTCTGAGTTCGAAGTTCCGAGAATGGAGTTTCAAGTTCTGAGTACCGAATTCCAAGATCGGAATTCTGAGTTCCGAAAACTGACTTGCGAGTTCCGAGTTCCAAATTCCAAGAACTGAGTTCCAAGTTCCAAGAACAGAGTTCTGAGTTCAGGGTTCCAAGAATGGAGTTCCGAGTTCCAAGAATGGCACTGCATATTCCAAGTTCTGAATCCAAGAATGGAGTTTCGAGTTCCGAGAACGGAGTTCCAAGTGCTGAGTTCCGAGAATGGAGTTCCGAGTTCCGAGAATGGAGTTCCTAGTTCCTAATTCTGAGAATGGAGTTCTGAGTTCTGAGAATGGACTCCTGAGTTCCGAGAACAGAACTCCAAGATCTGAGTTCTGAGAACATACTTCCAAGTTCAGAGTTCCGAGAATGGAGTTCTGAGTTCCAAGAATGGAGTTCCAATTTCCAAGAACAGAGTTCCGAGTTCAGAGTCATGAGAACGGAGTTCCAAATTCCAAAATAAGAGAATGGAGTTCCAAGTTCCAAAAATGGAGTTCCAAGTTCCAAATTCTGAGAACAAGAGTTCCAAGTTCTGAGAATCGTGTTCCGAGTTCCGAATTCTGAGAACGGAGTTCCGAGTTCTGAGAATGGAGTTCCAAATTCCAAGAATTGAGTTCTGAGTTCTGAAAATGAACTTCCAAGTTCTGAGTTCCGAGAACAGAATTCTGAATTCCAAATTCTGAGAATGGAGTTCCAAGAACGGAGTTCCAAGTTCTGAGAATGGAGTTCTGAGTTCGAAGTTCTGAGAATGGAGTTTCGAGTTCTGAGTACCGAATTCCAAGATAAGAATTCCAAGTTCTGAAAACTGACTTGCGAGTTCCGAGTTCCAAGACTGGAGTTCCGAATTCCAAATTCCGAGAACTGAGTTCCGAGTTCCAAGTGCAGAGTTCCGAGAATGGAGTTCCGAGTTCCGAGAATGGAGTTCCTAGTTCCTAATTCTGAGAACGGAGTTCCGAGTTCTGAGAATGGACTCCTGAGTTCCGAGAACAGAACTCCAAGATCTGAGTTCTGAGAACATAGTTCCAAGTTCAGAGTTCCGAGAATGGAGTTCCGAATTCTGAGAATGGAGTTCCAAATTCCAAGAACGGAGTTCCGAGTTACGAGATCGTAGTTCCAAATTCCAAAATCACAGAATGGAGTTCCAAGTTCCAAATTCCAAAAATGGAGTTCCAAGTTCCGAATTCTGAGAACAGAATTCCAAGTTCTGAGAATTATGTTCCGAGTTTCGAATTCTGAGAACAGTGTTCCAAGTTCTGAGTTCCGAGAACAGAGTTCTGAGTTCCAAATTCAGAGAATGGAGTTCCGAGAATGGAGTTCCGACTTTGGAGAATGGAGTTCTGAGTTCGAAGTTCCGAGAATGAAGTTTCGAGTTATGAGTACTGAATTCCAAGATCGGAATTCCGAGTTCCGAAAATTGACTTGTGAGTTCCGAGTTCCAAGACTGGAGTTCCGAATTCCAAATTCCGAGAACTGAGTTCCAAGTTCCAAGAACAGAGTTCCGAGTTCAGGGTTCCAAGAATGGAGTTCCGAGTTCCAAGAATGGCATTGCATATTCCAAGTTCTGAATTCCGAGAATGGAGTTTCGAGTTCCGAGAACGGAGTTCCAAGTGCTGAGTTCTGAGAATGGAGTTCGAGTTCCGATAATGGAGTTCTAGTTCTAATTCTGAGAACGGAGTTCCGAGTTCTGAGAATGGACTCCTGAGTTCCAAGAACAGAACTCTAAGATCTGAGTTCTGAGAACATACTTCCAAGTTCAGAGTTCGAGATGGAGTTCCAAATTCCAAACGGAGTTCGAGTTCAGTCACGAAACGGAGTTCCAAATTCCAAAATCAGAAAATGGAGTTCGAGTTCCAAATTCCAAAATGGAGTTCCAAGTTCAATTCTGAGAACAGAATTCCAAATTCTGAGAATTGTGTTCCAAGTTCCAAATTCTGAGAACGGAGTTATGAGTTCTGAGAATGGTGTTCCGAATTCCAAGAATTGAGTTCTGAGTTCCGAAAATGAACTTCCGAGTTCTGAGTTCCGAGAACAGAGTTCCGAGAACAGAGTTCTGAGTTCCAAATTCTGAGAATGAAGTTCCGAAAATGGAGTTCCGAGTTCGGAGAATGGAGTTCTGAGTTCGAAGTTCCGATAATGGAGTTTCAAGTTCTGAGTTCCAAATTCCAAGATCGGAATTCCGAGTTCCGAAAATTGACTTGCGAGTTCCGAGTTCCAAGACTGGAGTTCCGAATTCCAAATTCCGAAAACTGAGCTCCAAGTTCTGAGAACAGAGTTCCGAGTTCGGGGTTCCAAGAACGGAGTTCCAAGTTCCAAGAATGGCGTTGCATATTCCAAATTCAGAGAATGGAGTTCCAAGGAAAGAGTTCCAAGTTCCGAGAATGGAGTTCCAAGTTTGGAGTTTAGAGTTCTAAGAATGGTGTTTCGAGTTCTGAGTTTTGAGAACGGAGTTCCGAGTTCCAAAACTTGACTTTGGAGTTCTGAGATCCAAGAACGGAATTCCGAGTTCCGAGAACGGAATTCTGAGTTCTGAGTTCCAAGAATGGAGTTCCGAATTCTGAGAACAGAGTTCCGAGTTCCGAGAATGGGGTTTTGAGTTCCAAATTCTGAGAACGGGTTCAGTTCGAGTTTCAAGAATGGAGTTCCGAGTTCCAAATTCTGAGAATGGCATTCTGAGTTCCAAGAACGGAGTTCTGAGTTCCGAATTCTAAGAACGAAATTCAGTGTTCCGAATTCTGTGAACAGAATTCCAAGTTCCGAGTTCCAAGAATGAAGTTCCAAGTTCCAAATTCCAAGAATGGAGTTCTGAGTTTGAAGTTCCAAGAATGGAGTTCCGAGTTCCGAGAACAGAGTTCTGAGTTCCGAATTCCGAGAACAGAGTTCCAAGTTCCAAGTTCCAAGAACAGAGATCCGAGTTTGGAGTTCCGAAAATTGAACTACTGAGTTCTGAGAACGGAGTTCCGAGTTCCAAATTCCGAGAACAGAGTTCCAAGTTTGAAGTTCTGAGAATGGAGTTCCGAGTTCCGAGAACAGAGTTCCAAGTTCCGATTTCTGAAGACTGACTTCCGAGTTCTGAGATCGGAGTTCCAAGTTCTGAATTCCAAAAATGGAGTTCCTAGTTCCAAATTCCAAAAACGGAGTTTAGAGTTCTGACTTCCAGTTCCAAATTCCAAAAACAGAGTTCCGAGTTCCAAATTCTGAGAATGGAGGTCCGAGCTCCAAGAAAGGAGTTCCAAATTCTGAATTCCGAGAAAAGAGTTCCAAGTTCTGAGAATTGAGTTCCAAGTTCCGAAAATTGACTTCCGAGTTCCGAGAACAGAGTTCCGAGTTGGAAGTCACAAGAACTGAGTTCCAAATTCCAAAATCAGAAAACGGAGTTCTGAGTTCCCATTTTCAAAAACAGAGTTCCGAGTTCCGAATTCCGAGACCGGAGTTCCAAGTTCCACGAATTGAGTTCCAAGTTCCGAATTCGAAGAACAGAGTTCCGAGTTCTGAGTACGGAGTTCTGAGTTCCAAAAATGGACTTCCGAGTTCCAAGTTCCGAAAATGGACTTCCAAGTTCCAAGAATGGAGTTCTGAGTTCCGAGTTTGAAGTTCCGAGAATGGAGTTCTGAGTTCCGAGAATGGAGTTCCTAGTTCCTAATTCTGAAAACGGAGTTCCAAGTTCCGAGAATGGACTCCTGAGTTCTGAGAATGGAATTCCAAGATCTGAGTTCTGAGAACATAGTTCCAAGTTCGGAGTTCCGAGAATGGAGTTAAAAGTTCTGATTCCCGAGAACAGAGTCCAGAGTTCCGAGATCCAAAAACAGAGTTCTGAGAATAGAGTTCTGAGTTCCAAATTCTGAAAATGGAGTTCCGAGTAAGGAGTTCCAAGTTCCAAGCATGGAGTTCCAAGTTTGGATTTCTGGGAATGGAATTCCGAGTTCTGAGTTTTGAGATCCGAGTTCCAAAATCCGAGAACGGAGTTCTGAGTTCAAAGTTCTGAGAATGGAGTTCCAAGTTCCGAGAATGGAGTTCCGAGTTCCGAATTCCAAGAATGGAGTTCCGAGAACGGAGTTCCAAGTTCCAAATTCTGAGAACAGGGTTCTGAGTTCTGAATTCTGCAAACATAGTTCCGAGTTCCAAATTCCAAGTTCCGAAAATTGACTTCTGAGTTCTGAGTTCCGAGAATGGAGTTCCGAGTTCTGAGTTCCGAGAATGGAGTTCCGAGTTCCGAATTCCGAGAATGGAGTTCCGAGTTCTGAATTCTGAGAACGGAGTTCTGAGTTCCAAGAACGGAGTTCCGAGTTCCGAATTCTGAGAACAGAGTTCTGAGTTCTGAATTCTGAGAACAGAGTTCCGAGTTCCAAGAATGAAGTTCCAAATTCCAAGAATGGAGTTCTGAGTCTGAAGTTCAAAGAATGGAGTTCCGAGTTTGGAGTTCTGAGAACTGAGTTTTGAGTTCAGAGTTCTGAGAATGGAGTTCAGAATTCAGAGTTCTGAGAATGGAGTTCCGAGTTCCGAGTTCCGAGTTCTGAGTTCCGAAAATTGAACTACCGAGTTCTGAGAATGGCGTTCCAAGTTCCAAATTCCAAGAACGGAGTTCCAAGTTCCAAATTCCGAGAACAGAGTTCCAAGTTTGAAGTTCTGATAATGGAGTTCTGAGTTCCGAGAATGGAGTTCCAAGTTCCGATTTCTGAAGACTAACTTCCAAGTTCTGAGTTCCGCGATCGGACTTCCGAGTTCCAAATTCCAAAAATGGAGTTCCTCGTTCCAAATTCCAAAAATGGAGTTCCTCGTTCCAAATTCCAAAAACGGAGTTTAGAGTTCTGACTTACGAATTCCAAAAACAGAGTTCCAAGTTCCAAATTCCGAGAATGGAGTTCCGAGTTCTGAGAACGGAGTTCCGAGTTTGAAATCACAAGAGTTTCAAGTTCCGAATTCGAAGAACAGAGTTCCGAGTTCCGAGTACGGAATTCTGAGTTCCAAAAATGGACTTCCGAGTTCTGAAAATGGACTTCCAAGTTCCAAGAATGGAGTTCTGAGTTCCAAATTCTGAGAACGGATTTCTGAGTTCCGAGAATGGATTTCCGAGTTCCAAAAATTGACTTCTGAGTTCTGACTTCCAAGAACAGATTTACGAATTACGAGAACTGAGTTCCAAATTCCAAAATAAGATAACGGAGTTCCGAATTCTGAGAACGGAGTTCTGAGTTTCAAGAATGGCATTCCGAGTTCCGACTTCCAAGAATGGAGTTTTGAGTTCCGACTTCCGAGAATGGAGTTCCGAGTTCGAAGTTCTGAGAACGGAGCTCCGAGTTCGAAGTTCTGAGAAAGGAGTTCCAAGTTCCGAGTTCCGAAAATTGACTTCTGAGTTCTGAGTTCCGAGAACGGAGTTCCGAGTTCCAAATTCCAAGAACAGAGTTCCGAGTTCAGAGTCACGAGAACTGAGTTCCAAATTCCAAAATAAGAGAGCAGAGTTCCGTGTTCCGAATTCCAAGAACGGAGTTCTGAGTTCCGAATTCCAAGAACGGAGTTCTGAGTTCCAAATTCCGAGAACAGAGTTCCGAGTTCCAAGAACAGAGTTCCAAATTCTGAATTCTGAGAATGGAGTTCTGAGTTCCGAAAATGGACTTATGAGTTCCGAGAATGGAGTTCTGAGTTCCTTTGTTGTATTTAAAAGCACTGCCACCATAGAGGGGTCTGAATGAGCAAACAGATGTATTTAAAGCAAGTGTAAGTATGTGGAAAGCAAGGGGATCTGACCACCAGGTGAACATGGCTGCTCGTTAGAAGCACTCTGCGCTTCTTCTCTACCCCATCGAGGATGTTTTGCTATAAGTCATTTCCACACATACACCACCCAATCTAAAGAAGGTCTTCAACTGGTGGGCTTATCTGGGTTTTTCAAGAACAGCTCAGATAACATTGAGACCGTGGGGAAAGGGAGGTGTAATCTGCTGGTAAGAGCAGACTTTTCACTATCCTCTTTGGATTTTCCCTGTTTTTTTCCATACCCCCCTTTATTAGGTCTCCCCCCCATTGTTTGTTTTTCCCTTTCATAGATCAAGAATGATCCCCTCCCCTCCATTTTGTCTCATCTCTCTACTATGGTAAACTGTCCTTTTCCTGGAAGGGAAATATTTCTCTCTGACCAACAACAAAATATAAATAATGTATAAAACTCTTTGAAATAAACAGGAGGAGTACTAGATTAATGAGGCTGTTACCTTCAGCCAAAGCTTTCAACACAAATGAATGAATACTTTTAAGGAACTTTCTATGCTTAATTTTCTCATGTATGCCTGATATCAGTTTGATCCTGGAAATACAGATGTAATCAATAACGAAGAATGTTAAAATTTGATTCTATTTCCAAGATGTCTATCCGTCTGCAAGCATTTGATATTGCTACATTTTTTAAAAATGGACTACTGTGAGTAAGCCAAAAAAATTGCATAGTAGAACAAAAACCTGAACTTTCCTCTTACAGGACCTGTGGGGTTTCCCCCCCTTCTTTCTTTTCTTCTAGGAAATACCTTGTTTTGTTTCTTGTAACTTACTGACTGTATATACCATACCCACTCTCACCTGTACTGATTGGTTACTTTCAGGTCTGGATTAGACTCATATAAGGAGTAAACCAAACTCCTTACCTTTACTTCACTGCCTGCTGTTCGCTATCTTTGCTGGGAAAATAGCTTTGACTTTCTGCCAGAAGCCAGCTATCCAAGCTGCACACAGAATATTCTGTTGAACTAACACACCTACTAGCCAAGTGTAATATACACTCTGCCCTCTTCTCTTTTCCCAATTGATGGTTGGACAAAATTTGATACCCAGCCTCTTCTCTATAATTTATTAATATTTAACACTTCTTTTTGTAACCTTTTTCCCCCTACAGTTAGCTACATTAACCTAAATAACATTAACACCAAATTTCTCACTTTTTCCCTTAACTTATATTATTTTATTGTATTAGAGCCTTTTCTTCTTTGTTAATAGTAGCCCATATTTAATCCTTTCCTATTCTTTCTTTCTCCCTCATGGATCACTGCCTTGTCGTGGCGAGGGGGCTTGCGTGGTTCAATGAGGCTGTGGGCTATGCCGTGGAGGGCCACCCAGGACGGACAGGCCACAGCAGAGAACTCAGACCAAGCGTGATCCCCTGGAGAAGGAAATGGCAACCCACTCCAGTATCTTTGCCAAGAAAACCCCATGGACAGTAACAAAAGGCTAAAAGATATGACGCCGGAAGATGAGCCCCTCAGGTCGGAAGGTGTCCAATATGCTACTGAGGAAGAGCAGAGGGCAAGTACGAGTAACCCCAGAAAGAGTGAAGCGGCTGGGCCAAAGCCGAAAGGACGCTCAGTTGTGGATGTGTCTGACGGTGAAAGGAAAGTTCGATGCTGCAAAGAACAATACTGCATAGGAACCTGGAATGTAAGATCTATGAATCAAGGTAAGCTTGACGTGGTCAAAAATGAGATGGCAAGAATGAACATCGACATCTTGGGAATCAGTGAACTAAAGTGGACAGGAATGGGCGAATTTAACTCAGAAGACCATTATATCTACTACTGTGGCCAGGAATCCCATAGAAAAAATGGTGTGGCCTTTATAGTCAACAAGAGAGTGAGAAAGGCAGTATTGGGATACAATCTCAAAAATGACAGAATGATCTCAGTCCGAATCCAAGGCAAACCATTCAATATCACAGTAATCCAAGTCTATGCCCCAACCACTGCTGCAGAAGAGGCTGAAGTGGACCAGTTCTACGAAGACCTACAACAGCTCGTAGAACGAACACCAAAAAATGATGTCCTCATCATCATAGGGGACTGGAATGCTAAAGTAGGAAATCAAAAGGTAACCGGAATAACAGACAAGTTTGGCCTTGGAGAACAAAATGAAGCAGGGCAAAGGCTAACAGAGTTTTGTCAAGAGAACACGCTGGTCATAGCGAACACCCTTTTCCAACAACCTAAGAGGCGTCTCTACACATGGACATCACCAGATGGGCAACACCGAAATCAGATTGACTATATAATTTGCAGTCAAAGATGGAGAAGCTCTATCCAGTCAGTAAAAACAAGACCTGGAGCTGACTGTGGCTCAGATCATGAGCTACTCATTGCAAAATTCAGACTTAAATTGAAGAAAGTTGGGAAAAACACAAGGCCATTCAGATTTGACCTAGATCGCATCCCCGATGAATATACAGTAGAGGTGAAGAATAGGTTTAAGGGACTAGATTTGATAGACAGAGTGCCTGAAGAACTATGGACAGAGGTCTGTGACATTGTAAAGGAGGCAGCACTCACCGCCATCCCAAAGAAAAAGAAATGCAAAAAAGCAAAGTGGCTGTCTGATGAGGCTTTACACATAGCAGAGGAAAGAAGGAAAGCTAAAGGCAATGGGGAAAAGGAAAGATTTGCCCAACTGAATGCAGATTTCCAGAGAACAGCAAGGAGAGATAAAGAGGCTTTCCTGAATGAACAATGCAAAGTAATAGAGGAAAACAATAGATTGGGAAGGACTAGAGATCTCTTCAAGAAAATTGGAGAAATCAAGGGAACGTTCCATGCTAAGCTGGCCATGATAAAGGACAAAACCGGTAGGGACCTAACAGAAGCAGAAGAGATTAGGAAAAGATGGCAAGAATACACAGAAGAACTATACAAGAAGGACCTCGATGTCCTTGACAACCACGATGGTATAATCACTGACCTCGAGCCAGACATCCTGGAAAGCGAAGTTAAATGGGCCTTAGAAAGCATTACTAACAACAAAGCTAGTGGAGGTGATGGTATCCCAGCTGAGTTATTCAAAGTCTTAAAAGAAGATGCTGTTAAAGTGCTGCACTCAATTTGCCAACAAATTTGGAAAACACAACAGTGGCCACAGGATTGGAAAAGGTCAGTTTACATTCCAATCCCAAAGAAGGGCAACGTCAAGGAATGTTCAAACTATCGCACAATTGCACTCATTTCACACGCTAGCAAGGTCATGCTCAAAATCCTACAAGCTAGGCTCCAACAGTACGTGGATAGAGAACTGCCAGAAGTACAAGCTGGGTTTCGAAGAGGTAGAGGAACTAGAGATCAAATTGCCAACATTCGCTGGATTATGGAGAAAGCAAGAGAGTACCAGAAAAACATCTACTTCTGCTTCATTGACTATGCTAAAGCCTTTGATTGTGTGGATCACAATAAATTATGGCAGGTTCTTAAAGAGATGGGAGTACCAGACCACCTCACATGTCTCCTGAGAAACCTGTATAAGGGTCAAGAAGCAACAGTTAGAACCGGATATGGAACAACTGATTGGTTTAGCATAGGAAAAGGAGTTCGACAAGGATGTATATTGTCACCTTGCTTATTTAATTTATATGCAGAGTACATCATGCGAAATGCTGGCCGGGATGAATCACAAGCTGGAGTTAAGATTGCTGGGGAAAAGATCAATAACCTCAGATATGCAGATGATACCACTCTGATGGCAGAAAGTGAAGAGGACCTAAAGAGTCTCTTGCTCAGGGTGAAAGAGGAGAGTGCAAAAGTGGGCTTGAAGCTCAACATCAAAAAAACTAAGATCATGGCATCTGGCCCCATCACTCCTTGGCAAATAGAAGGGGAAGTCGTAGAAGTAGTGACAGACTTCACGTTCCTAGGATCCCAGATCACCGCAGATGGTGACTGCAGCCATGAAATTAAAAGACGCCTGCTCCTTGGGAGGAAAGCGATGGCAAACCTAAACAGCATGATAAAAAGCAGAGACATCACCTTGCCAACAAAAGTCCGCATGGTCAAAGCAATGGTATTCCCCGTAGTAATGTATGGCTGTGAGAGTTGGACTATAAGGAAGGCTGAGCGCCGAAGAATAGATTCTTTTGAACTATGGTGCTGGAGAAGACTCTTGAGAGTCCCTTGGACTGCAAGGAGATCAAATCAGTCAATCCTAAAAGAAATCAACCCTGACTGTTCCCTGGAAGGCCAGATCCTGAAGCTGAAGCTCAAATACTTTGGCCACCAAATGAGAAGGGAGCATTCACTGGAGAAGACCCTGATGCTGGGAAAGATTGAAGGTCAAAGAAGAAGGGGACGGCAAAGGATGAGATGGTTAGACAGTGTCATCGATGCAACGAACATGAAATTGAGCAAACTTCAGCGGACAGCGGAAGACAGGAGGGCCTGGCGTAATCTGGTCCATGGGATCGCGAAGAGTCGGACTCGACTGTGCGACTGAACAACAACAAAATTCTTTCTTTTAATATATTTAACAGCTTAGTACAATAAATGTTAGCTTAGCTATTTAAAATTTAAGTTGAATAATATCTGAAAGAAGTATAGAAGTGTAACCATTAACCATTGAAATATTGCTTTATTATTTGTGTAAATGTTAATGTTGAAAATGGTAAAACTAAATCTTTAAATGTATAAATGAGAAAATTCCATGATTTAAAGAAAGGAAAGGGTTTAGGACACTTGGAACGGTGACTACCCATTTGAGAGATAAGAAAAAAACAAACAAGATGATGAAGATTCTGATGTCATAGACTATATGGAATGACTTTCAGAGACTCTCTCTCAATAAATGCAAACACTCAACTAATGCAAACTGTCACTCTTGAAATACAGCAATCTGAGCAAAATACATAAGACAAAATTAAACAAGAAATTAAGCAAGCAGCAGCAAACCTCAGACAAGAAATTAAAAGATAGGCCTTGCAGAAATCAAAACCCAACTCCAGGAACACACTCAAGAAATTGGTCAAATTAAAGAAAAATTTAAAAAAATAGAATGGCATCAACAAGCACAAGATTTTTCTGAAGAAAGGGCCACCCAAAAGATTGACGTTTTGGAGGTGCACTGCAGAAAATGTAATTTATGTTTCAGAGGAGTGCCAGAAGACTTTGGGAAGAAAGACCATGAAGGGCATTTTTCTAAGCTTCTACAAGATTACTTAGAGGCTCCAGAAGAATCTCCAGAAATTGATCAAATATATAGAATCAATTCAAGATTTGCTTCTAAGAACACACTGTCCCAGGACATACTAGTTGTATTGGCACACAACAAAATAAGAGACACAATATTGAACAAAGACACAGCCCACTTGTAGTTTCTGAAAAAGAGATACAAATTTTCCAAGATTTACCTACATCTGTATTGAATAAAAGTACAGATTTTGATTTTCTCAGGCAAATCTTACAAAAGAAAGGAATAAGATACCACTGGAAAATCCATTCACCTTGGAAGTCTTCTTATCTACAGGTAAAAGAGTAATTTCGAGGCCAAGCTTCTAGCAAAAGAAATGATTGGGAAAGTACCAGGAGATTTAGAAGAATCAAAAGAAAGTAAAAAGTAAAGGTAAAGGTTCCCTTGCTCGAAAGCCAGTTGAATCTGACTCTAGGGAAGCTGTCCCAGGGTGGAGGCTTTGAAGGTTTATTGCTCATTGTTCTCTCACCTGGGGCTAGCACATGTGGTTTGACTTTAAAGAGTCAAGATGTAGATTAGTGAAGTCAGAGATGATGTTAATCCTTTGTTTTGTTTCTAGTATTTCCCAGTGACCCTTCCCTCATTAGTGAAGTAAAGTTTCTTGTTTAAAAAGCTAATACAAGTGTCTTACTGCATCTATTAACTCCACTTTTACCTGAAATCCCTAACAGTTTTGTTGTCGATGCAATAGAAGTTGTTAAACACAAGGATGAAAAAGCAGCCTTTCTGCTCTAAGATGCTGAAAAAGCCTTCAATAATGTGCTTTGGACTTTCCAAGAAGAAACACTCAGCTTCCAAGGGGAAAAAATTTCATCAGATCTCAGAAGCTAAGCAGGATCAGTACTTGGATGGGAGACCGCCAATGATGACTCTACAGAGGAAGAAAATGGCAAACCACCTCTGCTTCTCACTTGCCTAGAAAGCCACTTTCTGGGATCATCATAAATTGGTTGCAACTTGAAGGCACATACATGCATATACAATGGGAATACTTCATCTTATATGCCTGAAGTTTTGGAAAAATCATCCTTTGTATGAGGGGTGAAATCCCTGAGAATTTCATCCTAGTTAGACATGGGATGGTCAAGTTAAATCCTGAAGTATTCTTCCTGTTGAAACTGATGGAAATGACAATCAAACTGATTTCCTGATAAGCCTAGCTTTAATTCAGATATTAAAGAATCTGACTCAGTGACAAATGTACACTCCAACATTATGGCTCAGTGCCACAAGAGTATAATCTTTTATGTCCCTATCCATCTGCCAACTAAAGTGCTTCTCAGCATCCTTGGAATTTAAACTTGATTTTGCCAGCCAGAATCAAGATTCCTCCTCTAGTGGTCCAGAGTCTGACTGGTCAAACTAAGTTTGACTGACAGAGATGCTGAGATTCTTTCCCTACATGCCAACAACACAAAAGTTTTCTCAGTCCTTATAATCCTTCCTCCAAATTCCATACTCTAATTGTCAGGAGAATGAAATATGTTCTAATTATAAATATATAAATACATATGAATGAGTATATAAATACAAACTAATGCTAGGATAAAGAGGAGACCCTCTAAAAAAAAGCATTGCAGACATAGCATTTCCCTCTTAAAAGAAGTCAATTAAATCACCCATGTACTCTGGTATTTTTCTTTACAGGCAACACTTTGCTTCAAAACCAAACACTGTCTCATAGCTCACACTATTTTTCAACAACAAGCCTATTTTTGATAACAAATAATCCATATATTTCATCATTCAGTAGAGATTTGTGTTGTGGTACAAATTAAAAGTAAAATTGATTCTTATTTCCTCCAAGTTTCCTGTGAAATCCCTAATGTTAGTTTAAAAGTATTTGCTAAGCATTACTCTATTTTGCAGTAGCCATAAACTACACAGTATGATGGAAGGAGCTCTTATCACTTTGTTTTTGTTAATAAACACAGCTAAGTTACAAGGATAGGAAAGAAGCAACAATAAAAATCACCAAGCAGAGAAGAGAAGGTCCACAATAAAAATTGCTAGGAGAAAACAAAAGGAGGAAAACTGGCAAGCAGCTTCTATGTAGAGCACATGGAGCACAATTCAGTGTATAGACTTGGAAAGGGAGCCCATATGGCACATTAACTAAAGTGTATGGGAGACCTAGGTTCAAATCCATACCCAGTCACTGAAATTACTAAAGGAGCTTTTTTCAGTCACACGCTCTCAGCCTAGCCTACCTCAAACAGCTATGAATTCCTTTAAGGATGCCTCTATTTTCTCAAAGAACCTGGCTGCATGAGAAACCAGCTCCAAGCAGAGCCAATGGAAACCATCTGCTCCCCAGTGGCACAGCTGATCCTTGGGCTGTCTTCTGCAGTCCCTTTAAACCATCTCTGCTGTTTTCGGATCTACCCAGTAATCCGCAAATTTATCTCGGTTTTTTTGGGGAATCCCTCCCCCCCCCAGAAAACTCAAATACATTTGGGATGCCAAAATCTACCGAAAATATATGTGTATGTGTGTGTTAGGTATTAGAAGCTCAGGTGCACTCCTATGTCCAAGATGACAAATCTGTGATTCCCACCCGAAATGCAGAATTGTTTCTTACAAATATGTATAAAATTTCAGTTTGGTTTTTCTAGTTCAATGGCGTTATCACTCTACACAACAACTCACAAACAGAATGCTGAACATTTAAGTTAACTAAAATTCTGCAGTTACGTAACATTAGACTCTGAACCTAATGGTTGTATTTCCTGTTCCTTTAGATGCTAATATGTATTTGTAATGCAAAGCTCCAGTCTGCTTTTGGGGTTCCTTGTTGAGTTCATAAGCTGGGGCCTTGGACTTGTACCCCAAAGTTTAGTCATGACAGCACCCACTGTTCATTCTGGGTAATTAAACAGTAAATAATCTTCATGTTCACAAGGGCTAAAAACAGACCAAATAAAAGGCATTTTCATAGTCATCACTAAAATATTAAATCCTTCCTTTGGGGAAGCTGGCTAATTGTTCATACGAAGATGACATGCACTGAACATCCATAATATTCTGAAGCTTAGAACTTTAGCTGATTTAACACTGAAGCTCTTCTTTATAAGTTGCTAATTATACAGTGAATGGTTTTCAGTTAGAGTCAATTGCATTTTGGAATTCACATATTACTGTGAGAATAAAAAATTGCAGTAATTTTCTCAATTAATCACTACTGTGAAGGTTTAAATGACACCATCAAAAATATTTCTTAACCTTTTTTATTCTTTTATTTATTTTTCAAGCCCATAAATAAAAATGTGAACCTTATGACCAGAGGTTAAGTTGACCAAGGTTGACCAAGGCATTGGGGATTCTAAAATCATAAAGCATAATCCAGTGAAAGACAGGCATCTTTAATCTCTACTTATTTCAGTGTAGGGAAGAAAGGCAGCATGGTATAGCTCAATCTTGTCAGATCTCAGAAGTTAAGAGGTTGCTACTTGGAAGGGAGACCACCAAAGAAGACTCTGCGGAGGAAGGGAATGGCAAACCACAACTGCTTCTCACTTGCCTTGAAAACCCTTTGCTGGGGTCACCATAAATCAGCTGCAACTTGATGGCACTTCACACACACGCAGTTTCAGTGTTCTAAACAGTATGATACTACTATATTTTATATGTAGTTTAGCTGCCAGAACTGAACAGAGTGGATTTTTAAAATATGGAAATATATATTAAAAACAGGAGACAATGTGAATAACAGAATTACCAACTCCTAAAGCCTTTCTCCAAACCCATAATATTTTTAACTTGGCATGTTTGTAAACTACAAAAAATCTTTATCAATCACCACAGTTCCTTAGCTAACTTGAGAACCTGCTTTAGGTCGAAGTATATCATCTACAAGATCAAAGATTTAGGATCTGAACAAACTGGATTTACAAACCTTTCTTGCTCAGAACCTTTGCAAAAATGTATAACAAACTAGGTTAGGCAGACATTTAGGACAAATGATCTGCATCTTAATGGGAATGAGTTGTGAGTATGTTGGTAAATTTAGATGTGTCAAAATTCTCCAACAGAAATTTGGATTTATAATGCCATTATATAAATAATGTCTTCAATATAGACACTGAGCAAAAATTGAGTTACAATTTCCCTAGTATATTTTTACCATATCAGAGATTAAGACTATTGTACAGGGTTATATTTATTTATTTATTTTATTTATTTTATTTATTTATTTATTTATGTATTATATTTATTATATTTATACCCCACCCTCCCAGCCATGGCTGGCTCAGGGAGGTTAAACATTCCACTAAAGAAGTCTAGTTATTTGTTAAGAAGACCCCATCCCATTATCTGATGCAATTTAAAATGCCCTCTTCTCTTTCAGTCAGCACTGTATAGACAGGGCTATTTCCAATCATCATATTATTGTAAAGTTACCACTGATCATCAGCAAAAAGGGTTTTTTAATGGATCTTTCTGGTAGGATTAGTTACACATAAATTTCTTGTCTCAGAAAGCAATTACCACACTGTTGCTATCTGAAGTCACCACAGTGAATCTGGGTGTTTGTTTGTTTTTAACACGAACACAGCCTATATAAACAACTGCTGCAATGAAGTAACATGTCTATAGCAAATTAAAATAAGGACAGTTATCCCGACTTCCTCTTTTATTAAAAGAAGAAGGTAAGAACAGACCAGTGGTCTATCTATCTAGCTCGTCATTCTGTCTCTGAATGGCCCAATGATGCGCTTTGGGGAGGTTCACAAACAAGATACAACAGAAGCATGGATACTCTCTTAATCCCAACAACCATGTTGTATGTCATGTTGGAAAATAATAGGTGATACTTTTGAATATTGGCATCATGAAACAAAATGCAACCCACGGGAGAGTCGGTATCAAAACTCACTCACCCAAGATATTTCAAAGGACCTAGTTAAGGATGCTAATGAACAGCTCTACTGCCAAATTTTTCCACCAAATTTGATCTCTCTGCTCAGCAGCAAAACATATCAAAATGAACTTGAACACTTTTTTCACTCCTCTCTTCACTGCCTACAAAATTATTTAATAAGTACTTTAGTTAGATGTTTATTTAAGCAGCAGGCTTCAGCAGTCTCCATGCAGTTCCAGTATTCACAGTAATCCACAGGTTATTCTGAAGGGGAACATCAACTGAGATTAGAAGCCAGTATTTGATGTCCCCATATTGCCCTCCCCATCTGAAAGAACAGAGTGTGACTGCAACATTGTTCAGTCAAACACATAAGAAATGTCATATCAAATAATGAAGTACAATTTGTATACTTAAATACCTGATCTGGGGCAAAATCGTTTAAAAAATCTGAAATAATGTGTCAGAGAAATAGAATATTGACATGCAGACAATCAAAGAAACAGTGATTCAATAAAGACAAGGGAATTCACCCATCCCTAGCCCTCACTATAAGAGATACTGAAAGATCCAATATCAGATCTTCCCAACACTTTTAAAAACTTTTTTTCCATTTTTTATTAACAATATAAACAGAAAAACAAGAAAATCTACAATCATTACAAATATCCAGTTCTGTCCCTCCCCCCACCCCACCCCAACCCATCACCTGCTCACAATACTGCCAAAATGTTTTAATAACATCAATGTAAAAATACTGTCTTATATTGGTTTGGTTTTTCCCAATTTGGTTTTCTTTTTCTTCCTAAAATGTGATGATAGGCTACCATTCTTCCAAAAATGTATTCCCTTTTTGTCTCCCATGTTGACTTCTGAATTCTTGTGACACTTTATTGACAATTATAAGGTCCCAAAATTTCTGAATCCATTCCTGTTCAGATGGAGGCTCTGGTTTCTTCCATTGATGTGTAAGACAAGCAGCCCCTACTAAATTCTGGATTAACTGTCTATAAGAGTTTATCCCGTGTCCGTCATTTATATATCCTAAAAACATTGTCAGTGGGTCAAAACTTAGCTCATAGCCAATAAACTTTATGTTAGCATGAATCTCCAGAATGTTTGCATTTTAGTACAGTACAGAGCCAGTCTTTTTAGTACAGAGCCGGTTTGGTGTAGTGGTTAAGAATATGGATTCTAATCTGGGAGAACCGGGTTTGATTCCGCACTCCTCCACATGCAGCTGCTGGTGTGACCTTGGATCAGTCATACATACTTTCAGAGCTGTTCTCTCAAGGATAGTTCTTGGGAGAGCTCTCTCAGCCCCACCTACCTCACAGGGTGTCTGTTGTGGGGAGGGGAAGGGAAAGGGATTGTGAGCCACTCTGAGACTCCTCTGGGTAGTGAAGGGTGGGGTATATATCCAATCTCCTTCTACAGGTCCAACAGGTGTGAAAATATGTACCTATTTCAGACCATCCTTTCCAACATAACCCTGGACCAGTCTTCTATATATTTCTCATTTTGGGGGGGTTAAATACCAAAAACTGAGGAGCTTTAAACATTTCTTTTATATTAACATTGGAAGCATTTAGGCAAATTGTCTGCCAATCCTCCTGTTCTATTTTCAGTTTGAGCAATTTTCCCCATCCTTTCCATATATGATCTCTTTATTTCTTGTGTTTCTTTTAACAGAATATTATATAATTTTGAAGTGATACCATTACTTGTAGTTTCAGCATTTTGCAACATCTTCTCCAATTCTATTAATGATCTGGTAACCTGTAGTTGCACCAAATCATTCTTTCTCATGATTTCTTGTATTTGTAAATATTCCAATCATGGGAATTTCACGTCTCCTGCCAATTGTTGGAGTTCATCCGGGCTGAGTAATTTTTTATGCTGATACAAATCTAAGAATCTTTTGAGGTTAACTTTTATCCTTACAGAACAATGACTTGGTGACAATTTGTCTTGGAATAATTGACATTGTGGAAAGCAAGTTAACGGTGAGATACCTGGAGATATATATTTCCTTCATTATTCCACACTTTCAAAGAAGAGATCTTTCCAACATTTTTAAAGGCTAAGAACAACTGCACAAGGTTTACAGTTAGGCTTATGGTTACCAGGGTGAACTGGTTTATACCCTTTCTCTCCCTCATCACTGAACCAATAGAAACAGGCCCTCTCCCCAGCTATGTGGTGATATATTAGCCTTGAAAGGGAAAAGGCAGGCAAAGAAAGAATGCCTTTTCTCACCTTCTCAAGCTAACAGAAGTCCAGGGCGAGTGGCTTTGATTGGAGAATCCAAGCAAGGTTGAATGGTAACCCACCACCACTCCTGGCAGAGGAGCCCTGATCCAACAAAGCCCTTGGTATTGACCTTTGAAAAATGCAGGGAAGACCTGATCATGAAACTCTGCAGATCCTTACTTACCCATAACATTTATTTATTCAAAATATTTATAACCTACCTTTCTGAGAGGAAGTCAAAACAGTATTCAGATATACAGATAAAATTAACAATAGATTTGAACACTGTGCACTGTAGCAGGCAGATTTCCAGCCTTACGCCTCCCCTAAGTTTACCAGGGATGATGCCTCCCACACTTCCCTACACAGCCCATTCCAGAGGACTGGGGCTGTCAATTAAAAAGCCTAGGTGCAGGCTGAAATCACCCTAACCTCCCTCAGCGCAGGGACTGTAAGCAGGCCCTGTTCTTCTGAGTACAGAGCTCTTGAGGGCCCATTCCAGAAGGAGAGGCACCTACGGCTTCTGCTACTAATATTTCTAGAAAACTACATTTACAGAGTTAGAAACATTTTCCAACCTGACAGAGGTTCTTCTGATCCAAATTCTGTTTTTGTGAACTTTTGGGCAGGGAATCAGTGGATTAGTGTTTCCACTATTTCATGTAATCTGTATTCAGTTTCTACTAATAAAGGAATGTATTATGAACAACATGCAGGCTTAAATCAGGCACAGCGTTAAGACAGTCAAACACTACACATTTAAATTGGATTTAAGTAAACAAAACTTTGCTCTGGATTGGGTTTCTGTCCTTTTTACTACATTTGCTTGCATCCAGAACATGGTCAACACTACAACAGGCTTCCAATTCTAAGTAAAATAAATGACTAAACCTCATTAAAGATGGCTTGGTTGTCTTAGCATCGATAAACTACCACCATTCTTTAGGGATTTATTTGTGTAATTTCAGTGTTATCATATCACAACAATGTGTTATTTGAATAGGATTAAGTGCTGAAGCTTTCTTTTGTTTCTAAGTTAAGGGATAAAATGGTAGAGACTGTTTTTTATATTCAGGGCTTTTTTTTTGTAGAAAAAGCCCAGCAGGGACTCATTAGCATAACAGGCCACACCCAACAGCAGAAACTCATTAGCACATTAGGTCACACCCCTGACAGCACAGCTCATTAGCATATTAGGCCACACCCCCACATTACCAGAAGTGTGGTCATCGAGCCACACCCACATTTTGCTTCTCATTCTGTTTACCTTGTCTGTTGTCAAAACCCAGGGCTTTTTTTGTAGCAGGAACTCCTTTGCATGTTAGGCCACACATCCCTAATGTAGCCAATCCTAATGAATTTCTGCTATTGGGTGTGCCCTATTATGCTAATGAGTTCCTGCTGCGCGTGGCCAAATCGGGAGCCAGCCGGAACTCCTTTCCTGTGCGTTCCTGCCCCAAAATAGCCTTGTTTATATTCATTTATGGCATTTACAACATTGATAAAGTGCATACAGTCCTTTATCCTTGAGGCTTGTTTGTTTATTCTTTAACTTTCATTGAGCAAGCTCTATAACCTTGATCGTGAACATCCCTCTAATTGTTAATGGTAAAACAAAGTCCATTTTTGGTCCCATCTGAGATCAGAATCATTCATCATAACAGCATCCCAAAAATCATCACTAAGGCTCCAAGACCGAAGCAAACACAGTGAGGCACTTTAACCTCTATACTCACCAAGTATCAAGCCACTGAGTCAGTGACAAATTACCTGTATTTGTTTGTTAAATGTGCCAAGGCCTGTTGTTATTGCAGGAAAACCACAGTCAGATAACCTCAGATGCCAGGATTAATATCACCGAATCAAAGGCGACAAACAGTGCATGAAAAAAAAATCAAAATTCTTTGTAAAAGGAAGTTCACAAGTTCTACCACCACCTGGAGCACTCTGCCTCAGGGAAATATTAAGAACCTTGGCAGCATGAAAGCTTACTTCCTCAATGGTCACTTTCCTTCAAATGTGAGCTACCCTCTTAAAGAGTGGCCAGTAAGGTGGCCTCCTTACAACAGAACTTTTATTTTCTTAAGAACACATGTGGAAAGAGGAACCCATCACCTTGCCAGACATCTAACAAGGCCTCTGATCAGGGACAGATCTAAGCTATCATGGCCAGGCACCCAGAGGAGGAAGTTCGTGGCAACTGTCAGCTAGAGCAAGGCTGGTTAGCATGGGGAAAGTGGGAACTTTCCACTGGAAAGTGGGAACACACACTTGGCTGGCCTGGAGGATCAATGAGACCCAAGAGGGCAGGGGCTCCCAGGAGGAGGAGGAGACAGAATGTTAGGGGTGAAAGGAGGCTGGACGAGTGAGAAAACAACCTCTCTGGCATCTACCAGGTAACTTTATAATGCTGAAGCACAGGCCCGTAGCCAGGATCTTGTAATTTGGGGGGCCTTCAAATAAGTCAGGGGGCAATGACATCACAAAAATGTAAAAAGATAATAATAATAATAATAATAATAATAATAATAATAATAATAATAATAATAATAATAATAATAATAATAATAATAATAATTTGGATTTATACCCCACCCTTCACTACCCAAAAGTGTCTCAGAGCAGCTTACAAACTCCTTTCCCTTCCCCTACCCACAACAGACACCCTATGAGGTAGGTGGGGCTGAGAGAGCTCTTGACAGAAACTGCTCTTTTTTTCAAGAACAGCTGTGCCAGAGCTATAGGTTACCCAACGTCATCCAGCCAGGTGCAAGTGGAGGAATGGGGAATCAAACCCGGTTCTCCCAGATTAGAGTCCGTGCACTTAACCACTAAACCAAAGTGGCTCTCACGCTCGCCAGTTGGAGCAGTTGGAGCAGGCAGTCGCTCATCCATGGAGGTCTCCCATGGCAGGGCAAGGGGGTGGGTGGGTGAGTGAGTGCCGACATGCCCTGGAAGTTGAGCGCTGTGGAGCTGGCCTCCACTGGCACTCCGGCTGGGCACCCAAACACAGGAGGAGGCAGAAGAAGAGGAGGAAGAGATGCCCTGGCCCAGATCACGCAGCACAACTGCCTTGGCCCCGCAGAAAGTTCCTGCACTGTCATATAAATCGCACATACAACCCCAAATGCTGGAAGCAATGCGGCAATATAGGAAATTATCTACATTGCTGGCTATATTGTCCTAAAATTCTTCCTTTCTGGAACTCAGTCTTGGACCAAATCAAATCTTTTATGCATGTAGATATTTCTCCAACATTGGAACACTAATTGCAATGTGTGCTCTATCATAGAAAGGGGTCGCCATAATGCTTTTTGCAGCCAAAACTGTCATTGCCACACACTGGAAAACGACAATGGCACCCACTCTTTCACAGTGGCATAAAAAGATGTGGGATTTATATATTATGGCAAAACTCTCGGACAATCTTACGTATTTTGATAAGATTCCTGCCCCTACTACTTTTATTTCTACATGGTTTCCTGTCCTAGAATATCTCTCAAAGCAACCAGATATTGCTAAAATAACGGATGACCTTTGGTTATGGTAACATTGTCTTGTAAACTATATTAGATTGTTAGTGTTAGTAGTCATTGTAGTTGGCTTCATGTAGTTCACACAACAAATATCTTATGTTTTAAGAGGTTTTTTTCCCCTTCCTTTTCTTTTCTCTTCCCTTTTGGTACACTTGTTAACACTCTTAATTTTGTAATACATACAACTTGTTTCTTGGTATTTCCTATATGGATTAATATATTTTTATGCTGCTCTTGTGTACATAATAAGAATGAAGTTTGTATTCTTCTTGTAAAACTAATAAAATATATTGTACAAAAAAGAGAGTTCCTGCACTGTCAAAGCCCACTGGCCCCACCTTGCCTGCTGGCCCACCCGCCTGGCTGCCTCGTGCTGCTTCGTGCAGCAGCGACACTCAAGAAGGGGTGGTGGGGAAGCAAGCTGCGCTTGGAGTAGGGGCAGCAGCAGTGGCAGTTCAGCTTCTGTGGAAAGGGGAAAGTAACATTCAGCATCACTTGGGGCTAGAGGGCTCCTCGTCCTAGCCTCACAAGAAGAGTGGAGGGGACAAAAGGCTTCCTTTAACAAGATGATGAAATGTTGAACACCTACCCCCCAACTACCAAAAAAACTTCACAAGCCGCCAGGTCCAAGATCCTAACAGCAAAGGAGAGGGGGTCAGGGAAAAGAGCAATCACCCCAAAGGAAACTGCTCCCCCTACTGAGTAAGGTCTGCTGACTACCTCCTTGTGCCCCAACCAAGAGAAATGCCTTCACCAGGCCCCCAAAGGGTTGAAGCTGAAGCAGCTGCCCCCACCCACCACATCCAGGGATTGCTGCCATCGCTGCCCCCACCACCAGGAAAGGATGCTACCGCTAATCATTGCCATCACTGATGATCACCACCACTACCAATTACTGTAGCTGCTGCTGTAGACATACCTCAAAGGTCACCACCAGTCACTGCCTCCAGCACAAAAAGTATTGAGGCCTAAGGGAAAGAGCCACATGAGTGAGATTTGCCGAGCGACAGTGAAGAACTGCATGGCTGTGGGTGGAGCCACCTTATAAGGCCTTGGCTCCACCCCCAGCCAGTCCCCAGATTGGCAGGAAGGTTTCCTGCTGACTCTTCCTCCATTCTGGAGGAGTAAAGGCAGCCCCCAGCCTTAGCAGCCACAAGGACTGCTCGGCCAGGAAGGGGCTGGTATCTGTAAAACTCTCCCCCAACACCACATGTCTAATCTAGACCCTCATTAACACTGTCATGGAAGTCCCATTCATCCTTCCAAGGATACAGCAACATGGGGTTTGTAATGCATGAGTTGGTATGAACATGTTGATGGATGACACTTTCCGGTGCCTTTCAGTGGACAATAGTACATTCTTTCAATGACATAACTTATGTCAATCACTGTTAATAGTTTTATAATGTACAAAGCATCTGGGACTAAAATGATTTCACATTTATTAAGAGAGGCCATTTTTTATTTAACCTTAGTATTGCTGATGCTGTTCTCTTCTTTTACTGTGTACTTTTCATTTAATAAGGGTACACCAGAATGTTGCCAGGCTGTAATACTGAACTTTAGTCTATAAAAAGCTATACTGAACAAAATGTAGGTTTTCCCCCCTAAAAGAGTAGCTGCAAAAAATGTCTAATATGGATTTTTTTTTTGCATGTATAAGCATTCTAGAAAGTTGTTCCTGGAAGAGCAGGGAGAAATTCAGAAAATATATCTTTTTTTCCCCTTGATTTAATGGCAGGTTGACATCTAGCCAAATTTAAACACTTTCCCCTTTGATTTCCATGAAGGAAACTTAAGCATCTGCTGTACTTATTCTTGAAAATCAATGGGATGTAATGCTTACATCTGACTGGATTGCCCCAGTCTGAGAGACAAAAGGTCCATTGGTATATGTTTCATTCCCTCTGCAAGATATATATGTACCAGATTCTTGTAATGGAATCTTCACCTGACCAATGGAAAGGCCAGTAGCCGTACAACCAGAAACTGGGGCACTTTCAGGGACACAGATCAAATGGGAGAAAGCTAAAAAAAAAGAACTAAGCAGAGAGGCAGCAGTCTGAACTCTGCTGATCACCAGCCCAAACCAGGAGTAAATGAAGTAGAAGCATCCAGTGTGGGCTACAAACCGAAGCAAAAGAACTCCCAGTAGCTATCAGAGGCTGTGCTGAAAGCAGATGATAAACAGAATAAGCAAAGAAGATTCGAAAAGGATGAGATAGTGTGTAGCTATACACCTAATTCTGAAATGGGCCATAAAGTGTCGATCAAAAAATCTACACAAGAGTGCTAGTAACAGACAGAGGGGACTTTTCTACAAGGGTAGCATCTTCACCCCTATAGTCTGTAGGCTGCTCAGTCACCCCCCATCTGTCCCTAACTGGCCACCCTTCTTTCCTCCAGCCTGCTGTCAACCCTTCTTGGCCTCTTCTCTCTTGACCTGCCCTCACCATAGCACTGTTATCTTTGGAAACAGCCGTCCTGCTCCTCTCAGGCTACGACAGAACTTTCCAAATGGAAAGAATACAAGAGCAGCTGCTCTTGTTCCCTCCTGTTCCCATCCCCTACCATAAAAAGACCCAGCTATTTTTAGAAATGTCTGCCCCATCCTGATGGTTAGGGACAAATTGGCACTTTCTGAGCATGGTGGGGTCCCTCTCCAATTACAGCTGGGGGAAAATGGGAGTAGCTGACAGAAGACTAGAGACGGAGGCAAAACTTTGACCTCTAGCCTGCCCTGGACCTATATGCCAGCAGCAGCACAGATGCGTGGGAATGAACATCTCCTCCTTACCACTGATGCCCAGAGCCCCCTAACAGGGGGCAGCAAGGGCAGGGAAAGGACGGTGCTATGCATGGGGCAAGTGGGGAAGCTGCCTTGGGCCAGAATCAAGGTGGGATTCCGAGTACAATGCAGCCACCTTCCCCATCTGCTACCGTGACTGCCCACACGGTGGTGCCAAGCCTGCTGGCCATATGGGCTGTGGCAGTGGTGGTGGGTGAGCAAGTGAGCCAGCTGCTGAGGATATCAGCAGAGACAATGAGTGAGCCACAAGGGACAGCCACCACGGGGGTGAACCTACTGTTCTTTCATTCCCCCTTCACTGGGGAAATGGGACTGGGGTGGCATGGAAGGTCATATCCAGGGTCACTTTTGCCTCTGCATCTGCCCCTGGTCAGGGGTTGGAGTGAGAAGGAGAAAGCCTATCCACCTTCAATGGAGCTAGCAAATGCACCTCCCTCTCCCACTGCACAGCACTGGTCAGGAACCTGGGAGGAGAAGGAAGCAGCACAGCCTCTTCACAGCTTCAGGTTCAGCTGCGCAGTGATGAAGGTGGCAAAGTCCAATTTTGGGGGCCCATCCTTGAATTTTGCTCTGGGTCCCAGAATCACTATGCCTATGTACAGAGGGAGACCCCTTCCATCTTTTCTATCCTTGCCAGGAGTCCAAGAATTGGTGGCAAGGTTGAGAGGAGTCCCCTCCCCATCCTTTCTGCAAGATCTACAATGAGTTTCAGATATGCTGCCCATCCTGTATTCAAGTGGTAGCAGTAGGTTTGCCAAGTCCCTCAAAAACAATGGCGGGGGGATAGGGGGACATTCCAGGAGGTGAAAGTGTCCTTGCGCAACATCCCTGCATTACCTGGAAGTCACACAGGCACATCAGTGACATCAGGGACGATGCTCTGGTTTTGAGGAAAAACTCTATGGTAAAATCAGCCTCAAACCATAGAGTTTTGCCCCAAAATGAGAGTGTCGCCCCTACCATGTCACCAATGTGCCCACATCACTTCTGGGTGATGCAGGCACATTGCATTTATTTCCAGTAATGTTGTTGTGGGGGGGATGCTGGCCAGCTGGCTGGCGGCTGGCAAGAGCCTGCAAAAGCAGGGGATTCCCTGCCTCAAACTGGGGAATAGCAATCCTAGGGAGCAGCAGGAACAGGAGCAGTAGCCCCTCATCCATACTACTGCTGGACTAGACCTAACCAGGATGGCATGAGAGGTAGCCCACATAGTGCAGCCAAATGGCTTGAACTGGCTTTATTTGGGGGCACTATAATGTGTTGTGTTATAATGGCACAAAATGGCTATCTTGGAGTTACTGATCTTTCTCTGCAATATGCAGTGTTTTGTTGGGTGTGTGCTAGGGATGCTCTTAGTTAACTTGGAGAGAAAGTGGGACACACCAGACCTGTCTAGTGCTTCACATGAACTGGTAAACTTGTTCCAAAATCCTGTGTAACATGCATAAATGCTGTGTAGAACACACTTGAAAATCACAGTTGTTTAACTAATCAGATTATTACCCACACTACAAAGGTAAGAGAAAAATCTTTTGTTCTCAAGGTCTGGAAGCTTCCTCTGGAACCCTTCTAGTTTAGCGAGGAAAAAAACATGGACTAGTTAATAACTCTAACAGTTCACATTTTCTGAACATACATTTTCTACTGTTGGAGTTTCCAAATGATGTGGCAAATGGCTCCCAATTACCTTCCATTATAATTAGATGGCATTATGTTAGCTGGGAGAAGGCAAGTGTATGTATTTTAATTCCAATGCAGGCGTCTACTGGAGTCTGGCACCAGATAGCGTAATATATGTAGTCCTTCAGAAATCCAATACTACACCGTAACACAACAATCTCAAGGTCTCCAAACATAATGTTCTTGAAAGGCATGTATTTCACAGCACTAAGCAAACAAGAGATTAGTTCAGGGACCTGCTTGAGAACATTAAGTATCAGATTATTTTTAATGAGTATTAAAAATTTTAAAGCTTCTACTGAAATGAACAGAATTTTTTTTTTTAAAGTACTGAAGACATGCCTAACAGTCTGCAACAATGATTCTAATTAGCTTGTTTAAAAGACAAGGTTGTATCCGAAAACAGACTCTCCAGTTTCCCTGTTTTGAAGGCTTCAAAGAACAAAGCTGGGAAACTCTTCAAAGCTGGGGTTTCGGTTTCGGTGCTGCAAATGGCGGCCGCTTCTCGGGAAGCTCCCGGAGGCGGTCAGCCCACGCGCGGAATGGGGGGGTCTTCGCATATGCGAAAGACCCTAGTGAGCCTTAGTCAAAGGCTCCGAACCGGGGGCGCATGGGGAGTAGCCTCTTTGCCGGCACACCGCCGGGAAATTGAGGCTTCCTCCCCGCTCCAATCGGCCCCGCCGCGTAGTGCGTCCCGGATGGGACTTAGCAGCCCTGCTGACTTCCAGGAGTGAGTTAAAGCGGTCTGGACTAACATGAAACGAAGAAATGGCATCTAATCGTGAGTTGAAGATCTGTTTTGAAGCGAAAATTTAAACCCCCCGCAAGCGCATAAACATATGGGAGGAGGGAGGAATCCCTATCCTCTTTAAGAAGCGAGATTTAAAAGAGAAATGCGAAGGGGGTAAAGAGAAAAAAGAGTGTTGGTGAAAGTACCGTTGGGGTTTTTTAGAAGACTGCGACTTCAGCAGCTTTTCGGGGGATGCGGCACGAACTGTGAAAAAGTAAATAAAAAAGAAAATGTCGATGCCGGGGAATGTCCTGCGTAAACCGGAAGAGAAGGAAGGAGGGACTTCCGGTCCGGGCAACCCCCCCCCCAGAGCTAGCTGTCAATCAACAGGAGAAGGAGATACTGCGCCACCTGCTGGAGTAAATGCATCAAATCAACGAAATTTTTTAAAATGGAATGTGTTCTCATCAGTTGTCAAAAAGAAATGTCGGAAATAACAAGGAAGATGGCAAAAATTGTATAGAAGGACAATTTGACTCTAAACTTTCTGGTTATGAAAAAAGAAGAGAAAGAAGATCTCAGATTTACTGTGGCGAATGTCTTGACACCCCTAACTGGCAGTGGAGCGAATAAATAAAAAGAAGAGGTGGATATGGCTCTCAAAGCCTGTTCTGCCTCTAAAAAAAGGAAATACTCTGCCAGTAGAATGGGGTGTTGAGCTTAGCAAGCAATGGAGATCTAATTTCATGAGTAGTGTTTATGGAGCCAGCGGAAATTGATTGCCAGAAATAACAGGAAAAACAAAGAAAAGAGAGAAGATGGACTAAAATACAGAATTTTCTGAAGAGACACGCCAGCATGGAAGACGCAGCACTCAAAACTTGGATAAATGAAGATGACGGCAGCCCAGGGGAAGGAGGTGACGGATCGGGAGACATCAAGTTAAAAGGACTTAATTTGTAATTGGAGAGACTTAAAAAGAAATTGTTCGAGTAACATCTGAAAGGAGCCGTAATAATTAACCCCAGTGGACTTTACTAACTTTATTAACAGAGTTGTTTTGGACTTTGGAAAGTTAAAAAGAAGATCTTCTAACCGTGATGGATGCCAAATATTGGATTGAATATTAATTAAAACTAACCTTTACTAACAGGAAAAAAACTCACTCCGCTCTTTTTCTTTCCCCACCTGTCTACCTTACCCGTTTCTTATAAAAAGAATAAAATTCTCTCCTTTTTAGGAGAGTTATTTCAAAAAAAAAACAAAGCTGGGGTCATTTTGTAGAAAAAGGGGTGCAGGAGCTCATTAGCATAACTCATTAGCATAACTTATTTGCATAAGCCACACCCACTGACATCACCAGAAGTGTGTCAGAAGGCAACACTCACTGTTCAGGCTCCACTGGACTGTTTTGGATTGCTAGCTATGGGGGGGGAGCGCAAATCTGCTCTCACAGAGGAGGGGGAACTTATATATATCTGAATAAACCTTGGTCTTAAAGGTACCACTGGACTCTTTTGGATTGCTAGCTATGGGGGGAACGCGCAGATCTGCCCTCACAGAGGAGGAAGAGCTTGTATCTGAATAAACCACTAGACTTTTTTGGATGGCCAGCAAGGGCAGGGAAGTGTGTGGCTGCTTGTGGGTCGAGGAGGGCAGTGTGGAGGATGTGCATGGCCTTGAGCAGGTAGGGGACCAGGGCAGTGGCAGGGCAGAGATGCAGGAGGAGGCCGAGTAGGCACAGGAGGCCAGGGTGGAGCTCCTCACAGGAATCGCAGGAGTCTCTGGGGCCCAGCTTGCAGAGGCACTGCAACAGGGTTGGCATGAAGATGGGCAAAGCCTGGGCAGGATGGGTGCCACGGCCCACACAGTGGTCGAGCAGCTTGAGGACCAGTTCATGGCAGAGCTCTGCTGGGTTGGCCAGCAGGCTGGGAAAGGCGAGGGGGGAGCAGGGCTTGCTACATGTGCCCACCCCCAGGGCTCCTTCCTGCCAGAGCTTTGCTCTTGTGCGCTCCTGCAGGAAATGAACCCTGCTTCAAAGATAGCTGTCTGCATCAACATCCTTATCCTGGGAGAGAAGCAAGCCCAAGCTATCTATGATCTGTTATACTAAAATCCATACTTCTTTTGCTGCAGGAGCCAAGATACCAAAAAGGCTCTGAGAAGAAGCAAGATGTTTGAGCTGCCAGACGGGTGAGTGGTATTTTTATTTATTTACTTTCAGCTGAGGTGCTTTAGCTGAGAAGGTATTGTGTGGGGGACTGTATTTGGGAGTGTGTGGGTGAGTTGTAACAGACTCCTGGCTGCTGGATTTAGGATGTGAAAGGGTCATTGTTTGCCTGTAATTAAGTGCCTGGGTGAAATTGAATAGCAGACTCCTGGCTGCTGGAGTTAGGGAGTGAAAGGGTAATTGTTTGCCTGTCATTAAGTGCCTTGGGTGAATTTGAGTTGCTGCTGGCCACACCCTCTCCTGGGGGACACTTCTATTTAAGGCAGGAAGCTTGCAAGAGGCACGAGCCTCTGGCACGAGCCCAAGAGTGAGGTCTCTTGGCCTGTGGCTCTCAGCCTAGGGGCTCTGTAAGAAGCCCAGGAAGAGCCAGAAAGCCAGGGACCTTGGCTCCTTGGGTTCCCAGTAAGGTAAGTAGACTTCTACAACAGTAACCATATAAATACAAAGGGTTTTAAAAGGGGGTTATAGAAAAGTATTTGTTTAAAAACAATTATGAAGCCAGAATGCCAGCAGGGAGTTGGGGGCTATCCAGTGTTTTGCATGGAGTGTCACATGTATGACTATCTGCCCACTGGTCAGAAGTCTTGGGTGTGTGCTCGGTGCAAGGAGCTCCTGGTTCTCAGGAAGCGAGTTTGCTCCCTTGAGGCCAAGGTGGCTGACCTGGAGAAGCAGAGACAGTCAGTTAGGTGCACGGAGAAAGCTCTCGGGGATTTGTTAGATATGTCCCACTCTGGATCTGGCAGCCCAGCTGCTGCCAGGGAGCATGAGGGTCAAGGGGAAATGGGGCACCATTCTGAGGATAAGGGGAATGTGCCCTCAGAAGGGACCTCTTCTTCAGCTGGTGAACGGGTATCCTTTAGTACCAAGGAACCGTCCCTGGGAAGGGTGGGAGGGGGCTCTTGGTAGCTGGTGATTCGATCCTTAGGCAGGTAGACAGCTGGGTGGTGAATCCACGTACTGACCGTATGGTGACTTGCCTGCCTGATGCGAAGGTAGTGGACATTACGCGTATTTTAGATAGGCTGGTAGATAGTGCTGGAGAGGAGCCGGTGGTCGTGGTGCATGTCGGCACCAACGATGTGGGGAAATGCAGTCGTGAGGTCCTGGAGGAGAAATTTAGGCTGCTGGGCAGGAAACTCAAGGCCAGGACCTCCAAGGTAGCCTTCGCAGAAGTGCTACCTGTTCCACGCGCAGGGCTGGAGACACAGGCACAGATCAGGAGTCTCAATGCATGGATGAGACGGTGGTGTAGGGGGAAGGGTTCAAGTTTGTTAGGCATTGGGATGCTTTTTGGGACAAGAGGGAGCTGTACAAAAGGGATGGTCTCCACTTGTCCTGAGAAGGAACCAGGCTGCTGGCACTCAAAATCAAAAAGGTGGCAGAGCAGTTTTTAAACAGAATAATGGGGGAAAGCCAACAGGAGATAAAAAGTCTCTGGTTCGGGATGGCTCATCTCAAAGAGATGAAGGGGTAACTATTACTTTTGTACAAGGAAATGGATTACAATTGTCCACTGAGACTGTGGCTAATGATAGGAACTGCCTGGCAAGGTCTCGAGGCAGCAAGAGGAAGGCTGTGGGCTTAACAAACCTGGGAAACTATAAGTGTTTATACACAAATGCTAGAAGTCTCCGAGGTAAAATTGGGGAGTTGGAATGCTTGGTGTTGGGGGGGAAATAGACATGGTGGGTATTTCAGAAACTTGGTGGGATGAGGAAAATCAGTGGATACGGTGATTCCTGATTATAAATTATATCGGAAGGATGGGGGGAAGGGTTGGAGGTGGGGTGGCTCTGTATGTTAGAGAGGGTATACCATCCAGTAAGATTGAGAGGGTAAGAGAATTGGATTTGCTTCTGGAAATGCTATGGGTTGAAATAATGGGTCCAAAAGGAGGCTTAACAGTGAGAGTTTGTTATCACCCACCAGATCAAAGGATAGAGGAGGATTATAAAATAATGAATGAATTAAAGATAGCGGCTAGACGAAACAACTGTGTCATAATAGGCGACATTAACTACCCACACATTGATTGGGTCAATATGAGTTCTAGTCGGGAAAAAGAGATTGAGTTTTTAGACACTCTCAATGACTGTGCTACGGAACAGATGGTCACAGATCCTACCAGGGGAGAGGCGATCCTGGATTTGGTCCTAAGTAACACCCAAGACCTGGTGAGAGATGTAAAAGTGATTGCACCACTTGGGAACAGTGACCATAATGTCATTGAGTTTAATATTTGTACAGATAGGGAGTTGCCCAAAAAGACTGACGCAACCACTTTTAACTTTAAAAGGGGTAACTTCTCTGGTATGAGGGGACATGTGAGGAAGAAATTGAAAGGAAGAGTGGAGAAGGTCAAAACCATTGGGAAAGCTTGGAGACTATTTAAAAATACAGTCCCAGAAGCTCAGAGAAAATATATACCGCAGGTTAGGAAAGGTACAAGTAGGTATAGAAAAAAGCCTGCATGGTTAACAAATAAAGTAATGGAAGCTGTAAAAGGTAAGAAGGATTCCTTTAAGTGGTGGAAAGCTAGTCTTAGTGAGGTTGATAAAAGGGAACACAGACTATGGCAAATAAAATGCAAGTCTGTGATCAGGCAAGCAAAAAGGGAATATGAGGAGCATATCGCAAAAAACATAAAGGCCAACAATAAAACTTTCTTCAAATACATTAGAATTAGGAAGCCAGCCAGGAAGGCAGTGGGCCCTTGGATGACCAAGGGGTAAAAGGAGTAGCGAAGGATGATAGGGAAATGGCTGAGAAGCTGAACGCATTTTTTGCCTCTGTCTTCACTGTGGAAGAGGAGAAGTGCTTGCCCACTCCAGAAGCACCGATTTCAGGAGGGGGTTTGAAAGACCTGAATCAGATTGCGGTGACAAGAGAGGAAGTCCTCCAACTGATGGACAATTTAAAAACTAATAAATCACCAGGCCCGGATGGCATTCATCCAAGGGTTCTGAAAGAACTCAAATGTGAACTTGTGGATCTCCTGACAAAAATATGTAATCTTTCTTTAAAATCTGCCTCCATTCCTGAGGACTGGAAGGTAGCTAATGTCACTCCCATCTTTAAAAAGGGCTCCAGGGGAGATCCGGGAAATTACAGGCCAGTCAGTCTGACATTGATACCGGGTAAGTTGGTGGAAACTGTTATTAAGGAAAGAATTAGTAGGTACATTGATGAACAAAAACTATTGAGGCAGACTCAGCATGGGTTCTGTAAGGGAAGATCTTGTCTCACTAACCTATTAGTGTTTTTTGAGGGAGTGAACAAACATGTGGACAAGGGGAACCAATAGATATTATTTACCTTGACTTCCGGAAAGCTTTTGATACAGTTCCTCATCAAAGGCTCCTAAGTAAGCTCAATAGTCATGGGATAAAAGGACAAGTCCTCTTGTGGATCAAAAACTGGCTTATAAATAGGAAACAGAGAGTGAGTATAAATGGGAAACTTTCTCAGTGGAGGGTGGTAAGCAGTGGGGTACCACAGGGATCAGTACTCAGTCCAATGCTTTTTAACTTGTTTATTAATTATTTGGAATTGGGAGTAAGCAGTGAAGTGGCTAAATTTGCAGATGACACAAAGTTGTTCAGAGTGGTGAACCAGAGAGGAGTGTGAGGCACTCCAAAGGGATCTGTTGAGGATGGGTGAGTGGGCGTCAACGTGGCAAATGGGGTTCAATGTGGTCAAGTGCAAAGTGATGCACATTGGAGCCAAAAATCCTAAATATAAATACACATTGATGGGGTCTGAACTGGCAGAGACGGACCAAGAGAGAGATCTTGGAGTCGTAGTGGATAACTCAATGAAAATGTCTAGACAGTGTATAGCTGCAATAAAGAAGGCCAATGCTATGCTGAGGATTATTAGGAAGGGAATTGAAAACAAATCAGCCAATATCATCATGCCCCTGTATAAATCATTGGTGAGACTTCATTTGGAATACTGTGTACAGTTCTGGTCGCCACATCTCAAAAAGGATATTATAGCATTGGAAAAAGTGCAGAGAAGGGCAACTAGAATGATAAAAGGGTTGGAACACCTTCCCTATGAAGAAAGGTTAAAATGCTTGGGGCTCTTCAGCTTGGAGAAATGACGGCTAAGGGGTGACATGATCGAGGTTTATAAGATTATGAATGGGATAGAGCAGGTTGAGAAAGAAGTACTTTTCTCCCTTTCTCACAATACAAGAACTCGTGGGCACTCCATGAAATTGCTGAGCAGTCGGGTTAGAACAGGTAAAAGGAAATACTTCTTCACCCAAAGAGTGATTAACATATGGAATTCACTGCCACAGGAGGTGGTGGCAGCTACAAGCATGGACAGTTTCAAGAGGGAATTAGATAAACATATGGAGCAGAAGTCCATCAGTGGCTATTAGCCACAGGGTATAGATGGGAACTCTCAGTCTGGGGCAGGTGATGCACTCTATTCTTGATGCTGGAGGGGGCAGCAGTGGGAGGGCTTCTAGTGTCCTGGCCCCACTGCTGGACCTCCTGATGGCACCTGGTATATTTTGGCCACTGTTTGACAGAGTGTTGGACTGGATGGGCCATTGGCCTGATTCAACATTGGCTTCTCTTATGTTCTTATGTAACCTTTATGGTCACCTTCAGACGCCTTGCTTTGGGTGTACCCACCATCTGAGGCTAGATGGATGATAATCAAAGAAAGGGCCTTTCTCAGCTGTGGCATCAAAACTACAGAATTCCCTCTCCAGGGAAATCAGTCCGACCCCGTCCAACATTGTCTTCCACCAACAGGTGAAAATGTTTCCATTTTATTTGACATTTGCTCACTAACTCACATTGACCCGCCTATGGCTTATGTGATTTGTTTAATTGTTTCTTATGATGTGTGTCAAAAGCCCTTACCCAAACCCAGGCTAAGAACTTTTGTCAGGGAGAGCTGCTGCAAAGCAAGGTTGCAAAAATACCAGAGAGAGATTAATTTCACCAGTCTTGGTACGTGCCACCAGTCCTTTCAGTCTACCCTAACAGCTCAGGAGTGAAAGGACAAGTCTCCTGGCCTTTCAGGGAATTAACAAGAAAAGACTTTCAGAGAATTAACAAGAAAATTAACAAGAAAAAAAGAAAAATTAACAAGAAAAATTAACAAGAAAAAAATTAACAAGAAAAGCAGGGTAGGACTGCAAACTGAGTTTCCAAACAGAATTGAATTGCCAGGTAGGTGGTCAAAAGCCAAGGCTTCTGGAAAAAGGCTTTGAGGACAGTGAAGGCAGAGATCCACAACAAGGTAAAAATATAATTCTCTCATTTAAGATGCAAAAAACAGATTAAAAAGACAAGACTGTGAAGGAACACAAAACAATACATTCTATGCTTATCCAGCTTAGCGGATACAGTAAAGTAAGTTTCCAAGTTACCCAATGTCAGTTCATCTCGGGGAAGTAGTTTCAGCAAGCAAAGCAGCTTTCTCTTGCAGAGACACCCAGGACCTTAGCCCACATGAACAAGCAGTTCAAGATAGATGCCATGAGCACAAGCTAAGCTGGGTAACCACTGACATACTTCATGCCAAGTAATTACTGAGCCCCCAGTTGGCAAATGCTAGCTAATTTTATGAGAGGGTCCCTAATTGACCTGAGGCCTGTTAGGCCAATCAGAAACTTAAGAAGTATGTGTGTATTAGTTTATTTTAATGCTTTTATTGTTTGCTGCTTTGGGGATCTTAAGTTGGGTGGAAAGGTGATCTAAAACATTTTCAGTAGATAAATACAGGAGAGGGAAGATAGACAATGAGGTGACTGGTCTTCCCCTTCCAAGCTGCCTCACAGAGCAGGAGGAGTTGGAGTTGGATGCTGTAAGCCACCTCCTCTTGAGGCCAAGTGACAGGTCAGGGATATGTTAAAGCCCTCGACCTCAGCTGGACCTGCAGAGGGTTGACACTCCATTAGCAACCCCCTCAATATCTACCAGCAAACAGTCACCCACATATTTGTGTGTTTATGTGTTTGTATTTTGTTGGAGTGTGTGTGTGTGTATTTTTCAAAAGTTATAATATTTGACTGTTTGCTTCCTTGGAAATCCAAACTAGGTGGAAAGGAGGCATAAATATGTTTCAGATAAATATGCTGAAACTGAAAAGATGTGTTTATAACAGAAGACTGTTATTTAAAATCTAAGTCAACAGGGCAAAATTGTTAAGATGAATTCCATCTCTCTCTCTCTCTCTCTCTCTCTCTCTCTCTCTCTCTCTCTCTCTCTCTCTCTCTCTGTGTGTGTGTGTGTGTGTGTGTGTGTGTGTGTGTAGTGCCATGAAGTTGCTTCCAACTTACAGCAGCCCTATTTATTAATATCCTCCAAAATGTCCTATTGTTAACAGCCATTCTCAGGTCTTGCAAACTGAGGGCCACGGCTTTGTTGATGGAGTCAATCCATCTCATGTTGGGTTTTCCTTTTTTCCTACTACCTTCCACTTTTCCTAGCATAATTGTCTTTTCCAGTAACTCGTCTTATCATAATGTGACCAAAGTACAATAGCTTCAGTTTACTCATTTTAGCTTCTAGGAAGAGTTCAGGCTTGATTTGATTTACACTCCATTTATTTATCTTTTTGGTGGTTCACAGTATCCACAAAACTTCTTCCTGACAGCTTTCTTCATTGTCCAACTTTCACTCCCATACATAGGAATGGAGAACACTATGACATGAACTAATTTGATATTGGTCGCCAGCAACATATCCTTACACTTAAGGATGTTTTCCATTTCCTTCATGGCTGCCCTCCCCAGTCTCAGTCTCCTTCTGATTTCTTGGGTGCAATCTCCTTTTGGTTGATGATGGAGACAAGAAACAGAAAATCTTTACTATCAACATTAAAGTTTTGTAATTCCTCAGTAGTTATTACTTTTGTCTTCTTCTTGATGTTCAGCTGTAATCCTGCCCTGGCACTTTCAGCTTTTCAAGTATTCACTGTTTACTGCTAGTAACATGGTGTCATCTTTGCATCTCAAGTTATTATCGTTCCTTCCACCAATTTTCACTGCACCTTCACCTAAACCTGATCCAGCTTTCCTTAGAATATGTTCTGCATATAGACAGAAGAGTTAGGGAGATAAAATGTATCCTTGTCTGACACCTTTGCCAATTGAAAACCATTCTGTTTCCCCAGTTTTTGTCCTAACAGTGGCCTCTTGTCCAGAGTAAAGGTTGTGCATCAAAACGATCAGATGCTGTGGCACATCCATTTCTTTTAAAACCAACCATAGCTTTTCATGATCCACACAGTTAAAAGCTTTGCTGAAATCTATGAAACACAAGCTGATTTTGTCCAGTGTGGCGCTTCAACGGGTGGTTTTTGGGATGCTCCCGAACCGCCTGATCCTCTTTCGCTCTTTTTGGAGCCACCCGAACTTCGGGTGGGCTCCACCAGGTCTCTTGGAGGGAGACCGGGTGACAAGGAGCTCATTCCAACCCACCCACCCCCATGTCTGGCAAAGACAGGGGTGGTGGTGGTTGGTTCTGCTCCAAAGCAGGAGTTTTGGGAGGAGCAAGGACATGTCCACCACGTTCTTGCGTAGTAGCGACCAGCCATTTTAATGTTTTTTCTTTGATATATAATCAACACATCACAAGGAAGACATCATTTCATGTGCGTTAGAGTGGAAATAGAGAATATTTTTGACTTTAAGATCCCCTGCAGATATTCCCAAGCTTTGAGAAAGCAGCCATAAAATTTGTTTGGGAACAGAGGCTGATGCAATATGGTGGGGGTAAGAAATAACCCTGTACTGTCTGAAATTTTATTACTTATCAAGAGCAATGTTTGAAGTACAATCTAAAGAATAACACAGTGCAAAGACTATTGAAATGTTTAGGAATTTGGCTAATTGAAATTTATGCAAGTGGGAGCTAGAATATGGAGGTGGTTGATGATAACAAGGAGACAGACCAGGATACAAAAGTTGGAGATCTCACCTTGGAACAATTTTGGAAAATCTTATTTGAGGAAGTTGGTCAAGCAGTTAAATTAGCCTGTGAGAGCCTTTTTGAAAATCACCAAATTTTCTGTCTGGAGGTGAACGTCAATAAGGAGCAAACACAAGCACTGCAGAATTTGGAGGAAGTGCAAGATATTGATCAGGAAAGAGAGACATTTGATAACCAATCTTTACTCATAGAAAAGGAGATCCAGGAGGACGATATTTCTAAATGCTGTGTGGAGGAAGTAATAAACTTGGAGCCAGAGGTGAGAAAAAGACCTTTTCTAAACCTCCCTCTGGGAAAAAAGAGGAAGACGGCAAGAGAAAAAGAACTAAGGATCCATGTAAAAAAACTTAAGGCTTCTAAAAGACCATTGTTTGGTTTAGGGAATTATGGGAAAGGAAACCTGGAAATAAAATCACAGGAGTATAGAGACTTTCGACATTTAGAGGAGAATGAAAAAAAGAAAGAAGCTACAGAAAGAGGGGGAAGAAAAAGGAAACAAAACCTATGTTTAATATGGTAGCATGATTGTCTGTTTGATATAAATGGTTTGCATAAGAAGGAAATGAAATGTAATGATGTTATGATGAGAAGCTATGTATTAGTAAAATAGTAATTTTTGTTTAGCTTGGAATTTTATAAGAGTATTCTCATTTTCTTTCCCACCCTCCTTATTTTATCTCTTTTGCCTTGCTTGATATGCGGCCTTATTATGTAAGGGAGGAGCAGATATTTACTATAATGTAAAATGTATCTGTAAAAAGATAGAGGCTGTTATATTTCACTTTGTAAAGCCTGATTATGAAAATGAGAATCCTTTAATATCTATTTGAGGAAATGAGAACTAATGTTAGACAAACTTTAGAATAGGAAAAGGTGAAATTATGTATTATTAGTTTAAGTTATAAATTCAACATGATTGTAGTGCCCTTATTTCTATATAATTATTTTTTGTTTGTATGAGGTAAATGAGATTCACTCTTAGGAAAACTTTAGTATTGGTAGTGATTCCATTGTTAAGACTTGTAATTTATTTTTCTTATTTTCTTGTAACTATCTTAATTCTCTCCTTGATTTATATTTTGTTATATACGTAGCATTTGTGTTAGATATTAAGGAAATAAGTAAAAAAAGAAAATAATCATAGAAGGTGAATGTGGTTGTTTTGCAAAATAGGAATATTAATCTTTTGTATTATATATGATTTAAATAGAAAATAAGATTATAATAGCTCTATAGATATTAAGACAAATCAGGAGTAGAGACTATACAGAAGTTTATTAATTATACTGCTGGTAAAATTCAATAAGAACTTGGGATAAGAAATGGGTTATGATTATTATATTGTTTTGTAAAATAGAAATGAATTCTAATTCTTTGTACTTTATTTGATTTAAACAGAAAATAAAATCAAAATAGCTCTACAGATATTAAGACAGATCAGAAGTAATGATGCTACAGTAGTCTACTAATTTTACTGCTGGAATAATTTAAGAAGAACTTGGGACATGAAATGGGTTATGATTATTGCATTGGAATGGAAGGACTATGTAATCAAACTATTTATAATCTAATTTATTAGATCATTGTGATGTGTTGAAAAGATACCTATCTGAATTTAACTTTTCTGTTTTTGTTTGGAAAATTAATAAAGAGATTGAAGGGAAAAGAAGAAACACAAGCTGATTTTCTTCTGAAATTCTCTCGTATGGTCCAGTAACTAATGTAAATTTGCAACATGATCTCTAGTGATCTCACTTCTCATTCCATAAATGGTAACAGTCTTTGTTGTAAGATTTTGAGCATCACTTTACTTGTGTGAGAAATTAATATGATGGTCCAATAGCTGCTGCAGTCTTTGACATCTCCTTCTTTGGAATTGACTGTTTCCTGTCTGTGGACCATTGTTTTGTTATCAATATTTGTTGGAACAATCTCAATAATATTTTGATGGATTAGAGCTACAGAACTATAGAAAATAGTAAAAAAAGTAGTATACAGTGAAGAATATCTGAAATGTGGCAGGCTGAATTAGCATATATCACTGGTTAATGGATGGATTCCTTTCTTGGGTCTGACACCACATACCATAAATTATTTAGTATTTTCTAAAAAATCATGCAGATATTTCTGATAAACCCAGTAAATAAACCCATTCCAAAACTCTACCAAGATCAACAAGAAAAGAAACAGAATGAACCTCTTAAACTTCTAGAACAATTATCCTTAATGGGGCCCAAATGATCCCCGCCCAGGGGTAATTCTGGGGGAATCAGCACTTTGGAGGACAAGGGTGGGGGCATCCAGGACTTCAGGCAACCCATTCCGTCACCTTGGAATGGCTTCACCCCATCCTGAGGATTAGGTCCAAGATCATAAAGTTGTCTTACCTGGCCTAAATTTTTACTTATGGCTGAGGGGGAGGAAGCATTTGATACTACATACTTGGTTGACAGTACTAGAACTACTAGTTTAGCAGTTGCTGAGGACAACACAATGAGGAAGATGCCAATACACTGCAGGGGTTCAGCTAGTACAGGACGTGATTGACTTCACTTCCTGGGCTTAGGACACTACCACCTGGATCCAAGTCAAGCTCCTATTGTATATAAAGTTTTCATCCTGTTGTGCTTTTTTTTTGGTAGGGGCAGGGGATGGAGAGGCAGAAATGTGTGGATGTTGCATTGGGTGGACTGCCTAGGAGTTCAATGGGACCCAGCCTGAGCTGCAAGTCTGTTATTAGGTTGTATCCAGACTAAATTTTTCAGTAGTGGAATGCAACTTTCCTGCCTCCTCCCTTCAACCACAGCCCAGTGAACTCCATGCAATGCTGCTTCTGTGGGGTAGGAGACCCCAAGGAATGACATAGGGTGGTCTGCAGTAAGAAGTAGAAACTGCCAGTTTAGTTTGAATCCAATGCATTGTATTATTAGCATGAAAGGGTTTTGATGAAGTTACTTGTTAGACTGAAGATATCTAAAAAAAATTTCAAAAAAACCCATCCTGTCCTTTTAAATATCTGATCACTAAAGATGGCCCAAAGAAACATTAATTTTAGCAGCATTTAAACCTCTTTAAATATCCCTGCTGTTCTGAGGCACAGAAGCATTCCCAGTGGCTAGATACATACCCACCTTTCTTTATTCATAAGCCATTATGAATATTCCCATGTTTCATTTTCGACTGGCATTAACATAGAGCATACTAATCTTTTAATAAAAAAAGATAGTCCATGCATTCACATGACTATTGCTATTTACATTCTCTTTTTCTTCATCAGGGTCATTAGGGACTACAGAAGAGGGTTAATTTATATCAGATAGAGCACTCAAGTAATCAGTGGGCATCTCATACATTTTTCCCTTTTTCAAGATACCTTAATAATGTTCAGAAGCCAGGCTATGCTTCTTCATGGAATTGCTAGTTTCACAACAAATATTAAAGCAAGAGCCTCATTCGAGATCCAGAGGCACCCATAATTACAGGCACAAAAACACTGGGCTCACTCCGCTGCTGATCCATGAAGCTCTTGTGGCAACCTGGCAAATTCTGCAGCATTCTGGCATTATGAAGTGCCATAAGCTGACTCCTGCAGTTTACATGAGACAGATAGTCCACTACCACACCTGCTTCAGGAAGATTCCTCTCCCTTAATAGAAGGCAGTAACAGCCACTCATGTATACTCATAGAGACACATTTAAACAGAGATACATACCACTGTATTGAAACCAATAATGCTAAAAGTGTTCCCTCTAAGCTGAGTTCGTGTGAGCTAGCTCACAGTATTTTATCCTCTGGCTCACAGATTTTTGTCTGAGCTCAGGAAGGAAGGCTCCGGAGCAAACTAATTTATGCAGCAGCCAGATCGCTCACTCACAACCTTAATGCCAGTAGTTCACAAAGTAGAATTTTTGCTCACAAGACTCCACAGTTTAGAGGAAGCATTGACCGTGTTTGTTCACCACGATATTAATTAACAAAAATCCAAATGGAATCCTTTCTTTTAAGATATTATTCTGCAATTTGTTTGTTATACTGGGCTTCTAGCTCGCCCTAACCTGCAAGCAGGCTCAGGGCAGGTTATAACAAGTAATAAAACACAGCCTGATATTTAACTTCACAGTCAATCATTAAAACAACAAATTAACATCAGTTAAACAGCAATAAACAATAATTAACAGTAGTAACAATTGATGGTGTCATCAGATCACTCTGTCTCCCTCTGCTCCTGTGAAGATTCCCCACGTGTGTGTGGTTAGATGGCAATTAGTGCTGACAGGTGGAGGAAAGACAGTGTGAGTTACACATAACAGCGGTGCAGCAGCGCAAGCAATGCCAGCGTAGGGGAGGCCAAGTTAACTGGATCTCCGCCACCTCAACCATAGGCCTGGCAAAATATCTCCATTTTACAGGCCCTGCTAAATTGCATTAAATTCTGCAAGGCCTGGATCTCAGCAGGGAGTGTTCCACCAGGCCAGCACCAGGGCCAAAAAGGCCCTGGCTCTGGTTGCAGCTAGATGAACATCTTTGAGGCCGGGGGCCACCATCATATTTTGATCCATTGAGCATACTGCTCTTCTGGGGACATACTGGGGAAAATGGTTCTGAAGGTATGTTGGTGTCAAGTTTCCCAGATAGTCAGTCAAACACCAGGCTTCATAAGAAGATAGTATTTATTAAAGGCCAGTCTTAGAGATCCATGAACCAGCTCTTTGTCAGTGATGCCAGATAATACAAAGCATGGTCAATTACAGCCAATTCGAAATACCCCCCCACCTACAAGCCAATGAATACACTTCACGCGCGTGCTAAACTAGGAAAGAAAAAACACCTAGACCAGTATATCTCACACGCCAAGGCAGCATGGGACCCAAGGTCAGGTGCATTGATAAGACACACAGCAGAGACACTAATTTACAGAGACTGGAGACTCTGAGTTCCTCCCACATTCCAGAACAGCGAAAGATGTCTCTTCCCCCCACACACACACCACTCACAGCTATGGCAGGGTTACGTGACAGTTGGTCCCACACCGCATAGGGCTTTAAAGGTCAAAACCAACACCTTGAAGTTGACCCAGTACTCAACTGGAAGGCAGTGCAGCTGGCAAAACACTGGATGTATATGCAGTCTTAGTGGCGTTCCTGTCAGAACACATGACGCCACATTCTGGACCAGCTGGAGTTTATAGCTCAGACTCAAGGGTAGTCCTGCATAGAATGAGTTGCAGGAGTCCAGCCTGGAGGTGACCATTACATGGGTCACGGTGGTCAGGTCAGGGGAGAGAGATAGGGGGCCAGTTGCCTGATCCAGCAAAGATGGAAGAATGCCAATCTGGCAACATTTGTGACTTGGGCCTCCATAGATAATGAGGCATCCAACACCACACCCAGACTCCTAGCTGTTGGTGATGGTGTCAGTAGCACCCCACCAAGAGCTGGGAGTTGGATCCCCATTCCCACTCAGCCCAGGCACAGGACCTCTGTCTTTGATGGATTTAATTTCAGCCAACTCTGTTTTAACCACCCAGCCACAGCCTCTAAAGCCCTGGCCAGAATATCTGTGGTGGAGTCCAGTCAGCCATCCATTAACAGATATAACTGGATGTCATCCACATATTGATGGCAGCCCAGCCCAAAGCTCCAGACCAGCTGTGCACATATAGATGTTAAATAACATGGGGGAAAGAATTGCCCCTTGTGGGATGCCACATACTAAAGGGTAATGTGGTGAGACTCTTTCCTCAAGAGCCACCCTCTGTCCCTGACCATGGAGAAAAGAGACAAGCTACTGTGAGGCTGTCCCACATATCCCCACATCAGTGAGGCAGCACTTCATAAGGTTGTAATCGATCGTATCCAATGCTGCTTTCAGATCAAGTAACAACAGCAGCACCAATCTGCCCCGATCCAGGTGCCTCCAGAGATCATCTGTAAGGGCCACCAGTGCTCTTTCCATATGAGTGAGCCCTGTTTACTTGATGGTCCATTATCTACATTGGTCTTGTGCTTGCCTCTCTACCAGTTTTGCTTTTACTTTCTGAAAGGCAGGCAGTGTGGGAGCAAAGATTAGCTACATTAAATACCCTCCTCTGTGTTAGATGAAACACTTACGTTTGCTTGTAGCTGCAGGGAGGTAGACAGAGAACTAGCTATAGAACAGACTGTGAGTCAGGGGCAAATGTTCTCCCTTCCAACAGAAGACATGGCCAAACAAAATTCGATGCACAGTCAAGGGCAGAATCTCCCCCCTTTCATGCTTTAAACCAATACTTGAAGCATTTTTCCTCCAGCCTAGCTGATGTTAGCTGGGCTGGAAGGAAAATGATAAAATCCACAAATGCAACAAGATGATAATAAGGGTTTAAGATTCTCTCAACCACACATATTGTCATTTTAAAATAGATTTTCTTAATTATTTGATCCTGAGAAAGGAAGAAAGGTGGTGGATGACACTCAGGCTGCGGTCATATGCACAAGTTGAAGCAGAGGGGAAGCGAGGCTATTTCCTCCAGAGGAATTTGACAGGCAGTTGTGAGATCACACATCCCTTTGAACCTGAGGGTTCAACCTGTCATTGTGTAAACAGCCACAACTGAGTCTTTTTTCCCCATTTGTTTCCCTTGCGCATAAACAAAGAATTGCATCTCCGCACTGAGGGCCCCCTACGGAGTATGCAATTATGTGCATACTGCGAAGGGGGGGATGGCACCTAGTTGGGATGGCATGATCAGACTATCCTGATGGCATAAGAACATACTTGAGCGATCAGCCAGGGGAAAGTCCATCCGTGACCCATCGTATCTGGTTAACAGTGGACTTTCCCCAGTGTCTGTTAACTCTGCTTCCATGTCAGAGCAGCACAAGTTGCTGATGACTGCAGGACATTTCCCAGATGTTGCTGTCTGATCACTCTCTTTAGATCCATCAGGCATTCACACCTATGTCGGATCTAAAGGTGTGTGTGATCGCAGCCTCACATGCATCACACCTTTCTTTGCCTATGTTGCAAAGTAAGTAGTTTTTTTTAATGGGACAACCCCCCCCAAACCTGACATCTATGCATATCCCTATTAAAGAGTGGCAGCTTTTTCTTTAAAAACAAAGGCTCTATTCATGCCCTCACTGGGTATTGTGCTAACCTTGTACAATTAATATCATTCACCTCCTGGACTATCTCATCCTCACAGAAAAATCAATTTGCAAGTTTTAGTGTAGTGCAACAAATTAATACTAAATTTGCACATTATTACTATAGCGCAACAACAGCACAGTATCCACTTACATACACATTCCCTACAATACTTAACATTGCTCTACTTATCTCTCTATATAATAATTCTCTGCTGGTGGTGACACATTCGAGAACATTCCACATACTCTGGAATTGGTTGGGTCCCTGACATGTCACTCAGAGGCTTCCCCAGCTTCCCCTACCCCATTGGCTGCATGGTCCGTGTCCCACCCACACAAGTGTGCCCATGAAAAATTGCATCACAGTGCATCAGGAGCCCTCAGAACACAGACACTTCAGCTCTGCTGCTGTGCCTGGTCCCCTCAGAACACAGACTGTTGCTGGACCCACTTCAGACTTCCCCCGACACTCCAAGTTGCTGCCGCCACCACCACTGACAAGCCTGCTGCCGACAAGCACTCTGCCCACTTCACATCCCCCCTGACGCTCCAGGTGGCCGCTGCCACTGCCCCTGAGAGGCCTATCGCTGACAGCCACCTGGTGGGTGAGTGGGGGGTACAGAGCCATGGCACTTGCCTGAAGGAGAAGGAGAAGGAGCATGGAGGGGCTTGCCAGGACAGGGCCGGACTTGCTACTGCCAGAGACCCAGGGACTCCTGGTGCTGCTGCCACTGACAGCACTCGATGGTTGAAAGTTTCCCCTCTCTCTTTTCCCCCTCATGCCAAGCGGGACGCCAGTTCCTATGCAGAGGGAGGGAGAATGGGCCAAGCAAGAGCTGGAGGCCAGGAGACAAACAGGCCCTTCTCCGGGGGAGCCTGAGGGGAAGCCTGAGAAAGACCGGTTCTTTAACCCCCTTCTGAGCTTTGAAACAGGCCACAGGGACCACTTCCTAACAACTACACACCACTGGCTCCTGCCTATGCAGACTTAGACAAGTGCTGCTGATTACTACATGACACGGGGGGGGGGGTGAGTTAAATTAAACAAAACCTATCATGCACTCCTAACCCTATGACAGCAAAGGAGACGTTGCAGTCACTCCCTCAGAGCATGGATGACACTGCAGGTTGGGGAGGGATGCCAAGGTTCAGATGGCGGGGGAAGGGCACTTAATGCTTCCCTGGGTAGGAGATGGAGTTGCCAACTCCATCTGGAAAATTCCTGGAGATCTCAGGTATGTGGCCTAGATAGAGTGGGATTTTACGAGGGGTGCTACCTCAGACAAGCAGAGAAACAGGATGGGATCACACACACCAACACAGTCACAGACAGATCGGTGTAGCTATGAGGAAATGAGGGGTGCTTAAACAACTGCCCGAGGTTCACTATGACATGTACATTAAAACCTCTGAGTGGGGGAAACTCCAAACACAACCACAATGTGAACACCAATTCCTAACAGAGTGGTACACCAACACACACACACAGACATCCAGATGCATGTTTGCCAGTTTGGTGTAGTGGTTAACTGTGTGGACTGTAATCTGGGAGGACCGGGTTTGATTTCCCACTCCTCCACTTGCACCTGCTGGATGACCTTGGGCAAGCCGTCGTTCTGTCAGAGCTGTTCTTGAGAGAACAGTTTCTGTCAGAGCTCTCTCAGCCCCACCTACCTCACAGGGTGTCTGTTGTGGGGAGGAGAAGGGAAAGGAGTTTGTCAGCTGCTCTGAGACTCCAACTGAAGGGCAGGGTATAAATCCAATCTCTTCACTTCTTCTTCTCTTCTCTTACAGCAAAAAAACCACAGAAAAGGATCAGGGACCGAGATCACAATAAGGCTTTCTGTAGAAATTATAAACAGGCATTCCTACTCGCTTCTGTGGTCTTGATTTTTGCCTTGACTACGCAGGGAAACAGAATACACCGGACGCATACTACATGTGACAAACCCAGTAACCTCTAAAAAAAAGGGTACAGATTGCAACACACTTTGGCCACAGCAGACAAGGTAGATGTTCAGACCAACCCCCCCCCCCAAAGTCTCATTGCTGCAACATGCTTCCTCTGTGGCTAACATCAATTAATGCTTCCCTTTGTACAGGCTACACTTGAGATTGAAACAACCTCAGAGGAAACCAAGAAAGTTGTGAGAAGACACACAGTACACATAAGACGACCATGCCAGTCTCCAAAACACTGGAAAACTGGTGGGAACATAGGGCCACCAGAAAGGAGGGAGTCTATAAACAAAAGAAAAACTAAGCGACACTTGGAAGAACAGAGGAAGGAGACGTTTTACAGGGGAAAAGTCTCTGTCTCATATTTACAACATCAAGCCTCTCTTGATAACATCAGCTGACTCTACTTTCCACAGACTGTCCTTGAGACAGAGAAACACTCTAACACCAGAACAAACAAGAAGGGAGCCAAGAAGACACAGGTAGGTCTGCTAGATCTAGGTTCTTGCTGTAGAAGCTGAGTGGATGATTTTGGACTTTCAGCATAACCTACCTCCCAGGGTTGTTGTGCAAGTCAAAAGGGGGAGAGGAGAATGATGTCAGCTGCTTTGGCCGCCATTGCAGAGAAAAACTACTTTTCCTCCTGGGAAACCATTGTTGCCAATCTCCAGGTGCGGGCTGGAGATCACTCAGAATTACAACTGCTCTCCAGATGCAGAGATCACTTCCCCTGGAGAAAATGGTGGACTCTGTGGCAGTCAGGGCTTCAGAGCACGGAAGAGGCTGCAGGTGTGTGTGTAGGGGGGGAAATGGAAAGCTGAAGAGTGAAGGGGAAATAAAGGTAGGTTGATAATTGGCTGGGAAGGAGATAGGGTTGCCAACTCCAGGTAGGAAATTCCTGGAGATTTAAGGGATGGAACCTGGAGAGGGTGAGGTTTGAGGAGGGGTGGGACCTCCACCTTCCCAATCACCCATTCCCTCCTGGGCAACCACTGTTGCCAATCTCAGGAGAGGGGTGGAAATCACTCAGAATTACAACTGATCTCTATAGGTTATAATATCCAAATTGATGACTGGCTAAGAATCTGGAAAGTGATGAAGTATGTAAAGGCAGTTCCATATAAAGAAAATATTTACAAATTATTCTATAGATGGTATTGGACGCCTGACAAGATTGCTAAAAGTTATAAGGTTATATCTAAAAATTGTTGGAGGTGTAATACTAATGTTGGTACATTTTTCCATATGTGGTGGAAGTGTGGAAAAATACAAAAGTTTTGGCATACTATTAATAAGATGATAAGAGAAATTACGAATATTGACTTAGAATTGTTACCAGAAACATACCTGTTGAATATTATACCTGAAGGTTTTGAGCAAAAAGATGTATGTCTAATAACCCATATACTTACTGTGGCCAGAATATTAGTAGCTAAATATTGGAAGTCAGATGGATTACCAGTAAGAGATGAACTAATTAAGAAATTAATAGAGACTGCAGAAATGGACAAATTAAGTATGATATTGCAAGGGAGAGATGGAAAGTGGTTCCAGGAACGTTGGGATAGAGTTTATAAATGGTTAGAGTCAAAATGTGTATAGTTGACTCCGAAACTAGACTACGTATCATTGTGTAAACAGAAGATATTGTTATATTCTTAAAAATATAAATAAAATGGTAAAAAAAAAAAAAAAAGAATTACAACTGATCTCCAGGAGGGAGGGGGAGGAGATGGAAAGGTGAAATCAGAGGAGCAGATAACAGCAGGTTGATACTTGGCTGGGAAAGAGATAGGGTTGCCAACTCCAGGTTGGGAAATTCATGGAGATTTGAGGGGTGGAGCCTGGAGATGGTGAGGTTTGAGGAGGGGTGGGATCTCAGACAAGTGCACTGCCATAGACTCCACCCTCCAAACCAGCCATTTTCTCCTGGGTAACAATTATTGCCAATCTCTAGGTGAGGGCTGGAAATCAGTCAAAATTACAACTGCTCTTCAGGTAGCAGAGATCAGTTCCTCTTGAGAAAATGGTAGACCCTGTGTCATAATACCCTGCTGAGGTCACCACAGCACATTGACACTGTGCTCAAGGCCTTGGCGCTCTCCCAGCGCCTCTTTCTAGAGCTCGTATCTATTTCCACAACGGGCCTTATTCCTAGTACTTAATACTACAGATTTGTGAAATACAATGTAGCCAGTGAAAAAGGAAGAACAAACTATATACAACTTAATCAGACAGACAGAAGTGCAGAAGAGAACTGTATTAAATTTACAGTGTCACATGATGACCAATTTTATTGGTCAGTCCAAAGATATAATTGAGTGTTCTATCCTCATTATAAAGTACAATAGGAACATCAACTGCTACCTATGAAGTTATTGTTGTCTGAAGTAGACTCTATATTAGTATTGATTCAACACTCCTATGACGAGTGTGCCATGCACTAATATATAGGCATTTGTCCATGATTTAGTCTGACAAGGAAATCTAGGAAATGTAAGATGGATAGTTGGTGATGTGCTGTTACTGCTCAGAAGAAAGATAAAATCAATATGATTGGACAGAGATAGTCATCCTGTGGCACAGGTTGACAACCTGCAGTGCAACATAAATGGTACTATAGGCTGTGGGGTTTATTATGGCATATTTAGGCAGGAATAGGATAGGGCCTGTAAGGCCACACTGGGACACAGAGTTAGGTCTTTGCACCAGTCTGCCTCTCCTGCATTGTGTTTGCTCCACAGCTAAATGGACTACTGAGAAAAGGTACATGGACAGGGTCATATATGCATTGCAGTGGGCCCTACAGTACTAATCTCATACTATGGACTTCATTAGTTGGCACCCTTACCAAAAAGATTGATTCCCACTAGATTCCCACTAGAGGCCAATAGATTTGATACATTGTTACCAAATCAAATTTTCTACCATGTTTGATCAGCTTGGCTCACATCCTGGAAACATCCTGCCACTAGCAAGGAGTCTTTGTCTGCTGTGCTGGCTCTGTCAACATTCTAAAGGGATGACAAAACAATGCCTATCAGTACTGTCATGCCTGTATTCAGAGAACATGGAGGAAATAATAGAGTCAGCCCCATCATTGTATCCTCTTCCTATGAGCCACGAGCAAGCAGCACAGCTAAATGGAAGTCAGAGTTTCTCCCTGGAACATCTGCCCCAAGTTTTTCAACCTGCTCCATTTCAGACCACCAAGAGGGATGCCCATGCCATCACATGCAGGGTATGCACATCTTTCAAGCCTGCCTTGCCTAGCCACATATGAGGGAGGAACCCCGGTATTTCCTGACTGACCAAAGCCCTCCAAAAATGCCCCATTATATCTTACAGGGTTTTTAAAATTTCACTGTCTTTCCAGCTTTGCAAGCCACTGAGAGTCTCGGCAAAAATGGCAGACTATTAGTAAATGGATTTTAAAAAACCCAAGCAAGCTACATGATAGAGGTTACTTCAGATGGTGCAGTACATGTAGACACACAGAAGGCAAACCCTGGGACAAGGTTCAACTGCAGCCTCCCCCAACCAGTATTTTAACAGCTGATCAAAATGCTGAAGCATTTTACCTCCAGATATGAAAGACCCACCCTTTCCAAAAGTGTGATCTGGGCACGCATACTTAGCCTTCTCTAATTAAGCCTGCTTCTTGTAAGCAAGGTAGCACCAGCATTCAAAGAAAACTTTAAAAGCTCTTCTTAAAACTTTAAAAGCTCTTCTTAAAACAGTCTATTGCTATGGTCTATTATCACCTATGTCTATTATTATCCAGACCACATGGTTCAATTGTATTGTTTAATTGCAAAGTATCAGTATTGTTTTCCTGTTTGTTCTTGCAAACATAAGGCATTTCAGCTATGTCAAGGGTTAAATACAAATCTACGGCTTAACTGGGCAACTTAAACAATCATTTATGGCATGACTCTCTATAGGAAAGAAGGCATTTCGAATTCCAACCCCCTGACTTACAAGCTAACTTCTGGATCGCAACCTATTTGCAAGTTGGGGACTTCCTGTATTCTTCTTCAGACTGAATTGGGCAGATAGAAAGAGGGTGCGGGGGCATCCTTTACTTTTCACCCAGAGCCCCAGAATCACTATGACCAACTCTGGTTGAGACTTGAGGGCATGACAGATTGGTTACAACTGGCAGAAATGGGGCATGTAAAATGAAGTTGTATGAAGTGGTAAATGATGTCTCTGTTGCCACAATCCAAGTTAGGTCATATCAGCACTGGAAGGTATGGAATTAGTCAAGTCAAGTGAATAGTAATATATCTCACCCACAGCAAGTATTTTATAGCATTAATCAAGCTACAGCCCATTTTTAACTTAAATGATTAAGTCTCATCTTATTTGCTGGGCATGTTTGCAAATAACATCCGTGTTATATGTAGCAGGTTCATATAGTCAATGTGTTAACATTCTACTTTTCAGCTAAGGAAACTTTAAATAGGATTTTCATTGGTTCTGCAGTACTATTTATCCCGCTGTGCCTGTTTGAGGTTCACTTGTGGTCTTTGCTTTGACTAGCTGGCAATCTAAAAGCAGCTGCACATCTGCATGACTCCAAATCTGTTTATTCCTGTGGGTGCACTACCAGCTACAGAAACACTACTTACATTTGTTCATTTGCAGGCTGACACTTAGAAATTGCACTCAGAACACTTTGTTGCCCACTCCACAGTGAAAGGTAACACGCAGTCTGTGTTTATACTATCCTTCTCATCCTATCAACAGCTGTTCATTTACCCTGTGGCATTAATCCCGTGAAAGACAGCATTCATCGTTGCCCTCTCTGGTTTTGTTATTAAAGCAATTCTTTTAGTAGGTCTGGGCTTAGTCATGTCTGTTTACTGAAAATAGGCACAGTACAGTGAATAAGAGACTCAGCCACAAATCACCGAGTCCCAACTTGAACCTCAGCTTTACATGAATTCCTAGGTGGCCTTCAGCCAGCCAGCCTTTTGACCTTAACCATTAAAGGGGTAATGCAGGATCACTGTAAGGATTACAATAACATGCAGTGCTTTGCTTGTTTGTTTTTCTTTTTTTAACACTCTGCAAGTGATATGGATTGTTTTGGACCCTTTACATCAGGACATCCAATCACTCACTGGTTTGGCTTTCATCCTTTCATAGCTGGTGGTCCTTGGAACGAAACACTTGACACACTATTTATACTATATCTCAATAGCAGGACTGTATTTGATGGTGGAAAAAAGATCACTGCACATATGCAATAACATACTGATTTGTTGTGTCTCCCACTGTTGCCACTGTGTCTGCTGCCACCACCTCCAGTTGTTTAAAGGGCCCGCCATAGCCTGTATTCTGTTGGTTGCAAATAAATTCATAGGCTAGCTTTTTCACACTGCCTCTTGGAGGTACCTCTCTGGGGACCAAGCAACCTCTAGTATCACAGCAAAGAACAGCTCTGATTGGCATGCTGTGTATTTTCACCCCCGTCAAAAACAGATCAAAACAGTCATGAACAGCTCCAAGCTTCCTCTAGTGACGTGCTCAGGCATGCTTTCTTGGAGGGAGAAGCCTATCCAGGCAGACAGGCAGTAGCAGCATGGACCTACTAAGCCTATTTCAGTGGTGCCAGAAGATCAGCCACCTGCTCAAAGTAGGTGTCAGTTTGTGGGTCTGGCCCATATGGCCCATTATGTGTATTTTATTTTATTTTATTTTTACCTTTAAGTACATCATTAACCTTAAATAAGTTCCTTAACCTACAGAAGCCTACAAAATAAATATGCAATAACACATTTTCCATAATTTCCATAATTCTGTTCAACTTCACATCTCAGTCCACAGTTTGCATAAAGAATTGTTGTACTTATTATTCATTCTGTTTCACTGTGGCAATTACCTTTATTTAAAAAAAACCCTCAGAGCATGCAAGCAGCACTCCTAACAGGAAGGACTATGCCCAATATGTGCCATCTGAGAGGACAAGAACATGGAACCAGATTCTCTTCCTGGGAATCACCTGACACATAAGCACATGTAAGAGAATTGGGGGGAGGGGGGGGTTTAAGAAGTGCCACATTTCCATCTTGGTACTATGTTGTTTCCAAGCACGTTATTATTGTTACTACTTCATCTAAATAAAGTGCCCCAGAAATACATCATGCTTTTAATGCCATCTTTTCCTTCATATATTGTTCTCCAAAAACAGAGAAGACTGACAGTGCAATCCCAAACAGGGTTACACCCTTCTAAATCTATATAATTCGAATAGATCCAGAAAGGTGTAACTCCATTTAGGACTGTACTGTTAGCATGTAGAATCTGCAAGCACAGAAGCAGTTGCAACACAGCCATGACAAATGTAATTTATTTATCAAGGCATGCTGGGACCATGAGTCTGGAGCTCCAGCAGCTACTGGCACAGCACCCCAGCTGAATGCTGGACAGCAAAATCAAGGCTATCCAGTCACAGAGCTTAAATCCCATGTAAGCACAGAGTGTGACCAAGATCCTTTTGCCTGGCGATTGCATTCATGTCAAAATTCTCATCATCCATGCTTTATAGAGAAACTGGTAATAACAAATATATTTTCTTTACATCCTGCATCCAATCTAAGGAGGGAACAGAGGTACACAGACTCCCTTCACCAACCCTCATGCACATAGGATTGAGTACAACTCACTTTTTTTTGTTCCTATACATTAACAATGTAACAATTATCTATAAGAGATTCTCTTGATGAGTACTGTTTTGAAATGGAACTTTGTTTTACTATTTAAAGTACCTTTCCAGTATACTATATTTCCTGCCATTTAAAACAATTACATAGCAAAAAAAGAAAAAAAAAATGACATGGCTACCCAAATATGGCCAACTGAGAAAATGGCTGTCTTCCAAGTGGCTATTCACCCAGTCTCAGCAAAGCACATGACATCTTCACTGACTTCTCAGGACTTCTCAGGACTGCATGGTCTTCAAGCATTTTCTGCTCATTCTATTTAGTACTATTTATTTCAAGATCAGTCTGCCTCTTAAACAAGAATCACTCACTGTCTCCTCGATTGCTCTTTACCTCTTCATCTTGACAACACAGTTTCATCTCCTCTTTTGCTATTCCATCTGCCAGCTGTTTCTGGCTCCAGTTAATCTCATTCTCTTTCCATATCACTAGAGTTTACATATGTCCCTGACATAGCATATCCAGTGTTGCACAAGATAAATATGGTTACATTTTTCATTTTAATCTTCTCTCATCTTATTTCCAGGAAACTTAAAAAAAAAAAAAAACTTTTACATATGGACAACTGCACCAACGGGAGTGTTAATGATTCACATTCCTATCATACTATTTTATTATCATGCTATTGCAAGTTTAACCATACCAAGGAATTGTAAAACATTTTATATCTACTGCCAAATTCTGTGTTCATTATGATTGATGAATCCAGCTCTCCTAATATTACATTATTAATCATTTCTATTACTGAGCAAACCAAGTATATTTAAAAATATATTAGCCTTTGTATCTAAGTTCTACTTCAAAGCTTATCTGCTAATGTTTAATGACAAAATCATGCATTATATTAAGCCAAGGTCAAAACTGTAAGAAACACTTTTCACAAGGCTAAGGCATTTACATTCCCATCCACCCTCAAAGTAACAATGCAATACAGACAATCTCAAGCTAAATTTACTCTTTGTTTGCAATCTATGTGTAAAAGTTGGAGTACACTATGACCTTACCAGTAAACAGAGCTGAAGCAAAGTTTTACAAAACAGAAAATACCTCAGGCGTCACATTTTAAAATTGAAAATTCCTATTTAGGAGTCATATTCAACATCAAATAGAACACGTTTTCTTACATTTATCGCCTGCCTTTCATCCAGGAAGATCAAGGCAGATTATGTAGGGTTCCTGAAAGATCCCAATGAAGTACTGAAAAGATTCATAGTGCATGCCTAAGCAGAGTTACACCCTCCAGAGAACTACAGTTGCAGAGAGGAATGAAGTTGGCACAAGGGCTCATAGACAAAGAAATGGTCCTTTAGATAAATGAGTCCCAGGCCATGAAAGGTTTTAAAGTTCAAAAACAGTACCTGCTATGGAACTTAATAAATAAATAAAACAGCAACTAAATGAAATTCCAAAGAATAGGTACTATGACAATCAATATTATTTCTTTTGGTAAAAAGAGCTGCCCCTCGTAAAGCACTTTATAGTAATCCAGTCATGAGGTTACAGTAGTAGGCATCAGTGTGGTCAGAAAAGGGACTCAGGCCCATTCTGCTCTCATCTTTTCCACCATTGAGTCACTGATTCCATTCCATTTCCCTCTGCACTGCATGTTGCTCCTGTCCTCCTTTTATCTAGTGGCGATCCCCAAGGTCACTCTGACATTCTCCTGGTTTTTCTGGATTTAGTTTTGTGCCAGGCCATTTGATTCCTCCCCCCCCCCCCGCAATCCACCATGAACAAGTAAGAAGAGAATTTGATGTAGGTTCTTTGTGTTCCTTCTCTCCCTCTCTTGTTAGGTGTGATCATCCACCAGATCCACCACATCTGCAAGATGTGAGTGATGCCCACCTCCACTTCCCCCTCCTTGCCCCCTTTCATATTCCCTCCCTAGGGAAGGGGGGAACCCCTTGCACCAGCAGCCACCAGCTCCACAAAGGTGTGAACAGGGAGCAGGATCCCACCCCTCTTCCCCTTTTAATATTTTCTCCATGGGGGAGAAGCCACTCTCAGCTCAGCAGAAGCACTGACGGGGGTGCAGGATCCCAAACCCCTTTCCACCTTTTAATCTTTTCTGATCCAATAGAATGGGGTAACACACCAAGCCAGGGTTTTCAGTCACAGAAACCAAAGCAATTGCGTCCCTTCAAAAGGATCAAGTTCATTTAGTGCAGTAAAGGCAGTTCATCTTTGCATACATTCCATGTTAGAGCTAACCCTAAAGGCGGGAGAGGGGGAAGATATACTGCATTCAAAGTGGGGTCCCCTGATGGAGCCGAGCCAATCAGAGGTGCGAATGAACTGCGCCTAAACTAACGTGTTCACATTCCCAGGCAGAGCAAAGTGTGTAAAGCACCAAGGTCAGGCGCCTGGCTAATAGATAAGACATTAGTGAGAAGGAGTGAAAAAACAGGTTGCTTACCTGTAACTGATGATCTTCGAGTGGTCATCTGTGCATTCACACCCATAGGATCCAGTGCGCCTGCGCTGACCTGGTCAGTGTCTGTACAAAGCTCACAATGGGATTTTCACGCCTCCACCCCGGCCTGCACGGGAACCCCCACCGCACATGCCCAAGGGGCGGGGGCACGGATATCCTGCCAGTTCCTTCTGACCACTATCAACCTGAGCCATGTATGAGAACAACTGAAGATGACAGCAGTGGGGAAGGACAGGCGGGCAGTGTGAATGCACAGATGACCACTCGAAGATCATCAGTTACAGGTAAGCAACCTGTTTATCTTCTTCGTGGTCTCTGTGCATCACACCCATGGGAGACTATAAAGCAGTGGGTGGGTGCTGGCAGACTCAGCAAGTCGCAGTAGACAGGACCAGATGACTCAAGTCACCCTTCTGTTGCGCACGGACGTCCAGAGCATAATGTTTGATGAACGTGGTTGGCGTGAACCACGTAGCTGCTTTGCAGATGGACGTGAGTGATGCGCCCTTCAGAAAGGCCGTAGAGGTCGCCATGGACCTGGTTGAGTGTACCCTCAGGTGAGGGAGGAGCGACTGCTTCGTCAGGGAGTAGCGAAGTTTGATCATTCCAACGATCCATTTGGAGAGATGTTGGGAAGAGATACGCAACCCTAAGGAAGCTGAACTGTACGATAGAAACAGTGAGTTGTCATGTCTGGTTGGCTGGGTCCGATTCAGGTAAAAGATAAGTGCTCTCTTGACATCTAGGGTATGGAGTAAGCACTACTCTTCTCCCTCAGGACGTGGGAAAAAGTCTGGTAAAAATATCTCAGTATTGAGATGGAACTCCGAGACGACCTTCGGGATGAAGGAAAGGTCTGGCACCAGACGGACCCCACTAGGGAGGAAGACCAGGTATGGTGGGTCATGACGCAGTGCCATGAGTTCCCTGACCCTCCTGGCCGAGGTGATGGCCACCAGGAAAGTTGTCTTCCAAGCTGCATACTGGAGCTCACAGGTAGCCATGGGCTCAAATGGTCATCTAGTGAGCTGACGGAGGACCAGTGGTAAGTCCCAAAGTTCTGTGGGAGCAGCCACGGGGGGATGCAACCTGATAAGGCCTTTCAGAAATTGTTTCGAGGTTGGATGGGAAAAGATTGTATAGCCATCCAGACCCTGATGGTATGCGGAGATTGCAGCCAGGTAGACCCGGATGGACGAGTGGGAAAGACCTTGGTCTTTGAGGGAAATAAGGAAGTCATAGATCCGGTTCAGACCGATAGAATTAGGTGACTCTGTAGGGGTGCCTATGAAAGAGAGGAACCTGCGCCATTTCCTCTGGTATGACAGACGCGTGGATTCTTTCCTCGCATTGCAGAGAACCTCAGAGACCCTGGCAGAGAATTTCAAGGCTCTATTCTCCAAGCCGTCAGTTTTTTTTAAAGAACATTTTTATTAATAGGATATAACAACATGTTCCATATTTAATAACCAGTTCTTAACATATCCTTTTCTAGAAATTTTTTATCCTCCCCTCCCCTGGCTTCCAGCGATGCTCCACCCTCATTAACATTTCTATCAATATTATCTTACATTCAATTCATATTCAATATTCAAATCTTAACTTTCAGTATTTTCCTTTTCTATTTTTCACTATTAGGTAACTTTTCTATTATAGTCCCTTTTCTTACATCACTTCTATTCTTAGTAATTATCAAAACAAAGCAATCCATTTTTCACATCCCAATTAAATTCTAAATAATCATTAAAGTCTTTCCATTCTTCTAAAAATTCTTCATCCTCTTTTCCGTGAAGTATTCTTATCAGCTTGTCCATTTCAATCATAAAAATCATTTTCTTTATCCATTCCCATTTGTCAGGTACTTGCTCCTGCTTCCAGAACTGAGCATAAGTCATTCTCACGGTTGCAATTAAGTACCATAGCAAAGTTCTCTTAGCCATTTTGACTTCTTCTAATTTAAGTCCTAAGAGTAACATTTCTGGCTCTTTTTTCATAGTACATTTCAAGATTTTCTGAATTTCATTATGAATCTCAGTCCAATAAGCACTTGCTTTTTCACATGTCCACCTCATATGGTAAAACGAGCCCTCTTTCTTCTTACATTTCCAACATTTGTTAGACATATTCTCATTTATATTAGCAATTTTTTTGGTGTCATATACCATCTATACATCATTTTATAACAGTTTTCCTTCACATTAACACATGTTGAAATTTTAATCGATTTTTTCCACAAACATTTCCATGATGACATTTCTATATCTCTATTTATATTTATAGCCCATTTCACCATTTGTTCTTTTGCAGTCTCATCCTCTGTATACCATTTTAACAAAATCTTATAAATTCTAGAAATCATTTTTTTATCTTTTTCTATCCAGATCATTTCAATTTCATTATTTTCTTTCCTAAAACCATACCTCATTTTGTCAGTCTTAAATAAATCATAAATCTGTCTGTAGTTTAGCCAATCATATTCAAAGTCCAGTTCTTCTCTAGATCTCATCGCGAAACTTCTCCCCTCAGTTTTCAAAATGTCTCTATAGGGTAACCAGTCTTTCCCTTTATGCCTTGAAAGTGGTTTAATAACTTCTGCCGGAACAATCCACAGTGGTCTTGTTTAAAAAAACCCCTCTTGTACCTTATCCATGTCATGAATAGTGATCTCCTTATGAAGTGGTGTTTAAAAAGATTATCCACTTTGGACTTTTCATACCATAAATAGGCGTGCCAACCAAATTTTCGATCATGTCCTTCTAGCGCCAACAGTTTTCTATTCTCCAAATTAATCCATTGTTCCAACCACGCCAGGCACACCGCATCATGAAATAGTCTAAAATTAGGGAGTTGAAAACCTCCCCTTTCTTTTGCATCACAGAGAATTTTCATTTTAATCCTTGGTTTCCTTCCGGCCCACACAAACTTTGAAATTTCTTTTTGCCATAGATACAACACTTTACAGTCTTTCACTATTGGGATTGTCTGAAATAAAAATAACAGACAAGGTAGAATGTTCATTTTGACTACCGATATTCTGCCCAAAAGTGATAAATTCAAAGTATTCCATTTTTTAATGTCTTGTTGAATTTTAGTCCAGGTCTTTTCATAATTATTCTTAAACAAGTCTATATTATTTGTTGTAACTTCAGTTCCCAGGTATCTAGTTTTCTTGTAAGTCCAGTTGATTTTCTTTTCTCATGTTTTTAAGAATAAAACTTTGTTTTATTCTTATTCACATAAAATCCAGCCAAGTCTTCAAATTCTTTAATCCTTTCCATCAATAACGGTACATTGATTACTGGATCTTCAATTATAAACATTACATCATCTGCAAAAGCCCTGTATTTATACTCGAAACCTCCAATTGTAAGTCCTTTTATATCTTTGTCTTCTTTTATTTTATTCAGCATCACTTCCAAAATCCAAATAAATAGTAAAGGAGATCACGGGCATCCTTGTCTAGTCCCTTTTTGAACTTTAAAGTAATCCATCAGCTCTTTATTTACATTCAACGACGCTTTTTGTTCACAGTATACAGCCCTAATCATGTTTGAAAAGGGCTGCCCAATGTCCATTCTATCAAACATTTGAAACATAAATTCCCAGTTTAAATTGTCAAAGGCTTTTTCAGCATCTAAAAATAGAAAGGCATCAATCACAATCCTTAAATTGTCCCTAATTTGTCTATTTGGTAAAAAAACGGCTTGTTCTTCTCTACTGACATCTTTTAAATAAGTCTTCAATCTCTCCGAAATTACTTTGGCAAACAATTTGTAATTATTATTAAGTAGTGAAATTGGTCTATAATTTTTTACATCTGTCAAGTCTTGTCCTTCCTTGGGTATAAGTGATATGTTGATTTCTTTCCAAGATTCTGGTATTGACTTAGTCCGTTGAATTTTGCTAATTAGAAGTTCCATAATCAGGGTCAGCTCCTCCTTTAATTTTTTATAAAATTTTGCAGTAAATCCATCTGGTCCTGGAGCTTTCCCTAACTTGGCATCTTCTATTGCTTTATATATTTCTTCTTTCTGTATTGGACCATTCAGCATTTCCTTAGTTTTACTATCCATCTCAGGTAAATTTACTTTATCCAAATAATTTTTAATTTTCGCTGGGTCAATATTCTTTTTTTGGAATAATTTCGCATAGTATTTGAAGAAGGCTCTTTTTAATCCATTCATGTCTACAATTTCTTTACCTTCTTCAATTATCTTATTTATTGTCCTTCTCTCCCTTCAGTTTTTCAATTGCCACGCCAAAAACTTCCCTGGCTTGTCTGCTCCTTCAAAAGATTTTTGCTGTAATTTCTTTAAATTCCAGTAAAGTTCTCTGTTTAATATCACCTTTAATTGTTCTTGTAAAATTTGAATTTCCTTAAGAAGTTTCTGTTTACCAGGTCTCCGTTTCAACTCATTTTCTTTTTGTTGGTTTTTTTCCTGCAACTCTTTCTGTTGTTTCAAATTATTTTTCTTGTCGGCTGCATTCATTGAAATCAGTACTCCTCTCATCACTGATTTGTAAGCATCCCAAACTGTCTGTATATTAACATCTTGATTTAAATTCATTTGAAAAAAATCCAAGCCGTCAGTTTTAAGGTGTTGACTTCCGGATGGAAGAGTGTTTCCTTCTCTGTAGAAAGAATGTCTGGAACCCTGGGGAAGTGGTGGTACTCGCCCTTCGCCAGATGAAGCAGGATGGGGAACCAGGGTTGTCTGGGCCACCATGGTGTCACCAGTATGCAGTTCGGACGGAGTTTGGTCAGTTTGTGCACCACTCTCAGAAGCAGGGGCAGAGGGGGAAACATGTATAGGAAACCCCGTTCCCACGTCTCCTAGGGAGAGGCCGTCTCCTAGGGAGAGTGGATCCTTCCCCCCTTGACTGCAAAAATGTATGCACTTCACGTTCTCCCTGGAGGCGAATACATCTATAGTCAGAGTGCCCCATTGATGGAAAAGTGGTAGGAGGTATGACCAATTCAGCTCCCACTCGTGGTGGTGAGTGCGACCCCTGCTGAGGAGGTCTGCCTCCACATTCAGGATGCCTGGGATGTGTGTGGCAAGTGGGATGATTTGATTGGCAATGCACCAATCCCATAAGTCCATCACTAGGCGACATAGGCTTCAGGACACTGTCTCTCCCTGATGGTTTATGTAGCTGAGTGCTGTCATATTGTCCATCAGGACAGCTACGCAGTGACCTCACAGTAGTGGTTGAAAGGCTTGCAGGGCCAGTTTGATGGCCAGCAATTCGAGGAAGTTGATAAGCTTGGCCGCTGTCCCTGCATCCCAACGGTATCCGATGCTGACACCGTTGAGATGGGCTCCCCACCCCCATAGGGAAGCGTCCATCGTTATGATGTAGAGAGGGTTGAGGAGGATGAAAGGGGCGCCCTGCATGATGTTTGGGATGGACATCCACCATAGTAGAGAATCCTGTACACTCTGAGGGGGAGTGAGGGATCTGGATTGAGGCATGGAGGCCGGCTTGAAGCTCTTCAGAAAACAGAGTTGGAGGGGCCTCATATGGAGCTTCACTAGCAGAAGGACAGATGTGGTGGCCGATATGTGCCCCAATAGGCGCTGTATGTGGAAAGCCATGGATTACGGGGAAGTACGCACAGACTTTGCAAGGGAAGACAAGGTCATAGCCCTGTCTCCTGGTAGGTAAGCCCTGCAGGAGATTGTGTCCAAGAGTGCCCCAATAAACTGCACCTTCTGAGATAGCTCCAGGTGGGATTTCTGGAGGTTGATTTGATTCCCAGGGAGGTCAGCAGTCATAATGTCCGAGCCGTGTGTTCCTGGAGGAGCGTGGGGGTGTCTGCCACCAGAAGCCAGTCGTCGATATAGGGGGAAATGGTGATCCCCTGGAGAAAAAGGTGTGCCGCCACCACCACCATGGTTTTGGTGAACACCCGCGGTGCAGTAGATAGACTGAAAGGGAGGCATTTGTACTGATAATGCTGGTCCCCTATGGCGAAACGAAGGTATTTCCTGTGAGACGGGTGGATGTTGAGGTGGAAATAGGCATCCTGGAGATCGATGGTAGCCATCCAGGAGCCTTGAGGTAGAAGAGGGAGGATGACTTGTAAGGTTGTCATTTTGAACTTTTGCTATCAGATGTAGACGTTGAGATCTTGGAGATCCAAGATGGGTCTCAATCCCCCGTCGCTCTTCGGTACCGCAAAGTAGCGGGAGTAGAATCCCATCTGTTCCGATGCCCTCGATACCGACTCTATCACATCCTTCTGTAGCAAGGAATCGACCTCTTGTAGAAGGATGGGAGAGGGAGGGGTGGGGCGGACGACCGGGAGGGTTGGGAAATCAACAAATTCGATGATATAACCTTGGATTACAACTGATAAGACCCAGGCACCGGTGGTGATAGTCCTCCATATGGAGATGCAAGGGGAGAGACGCGTTGGTTGTAGGGGCTCGACACAGAGCGAGTCAAAGATCCTGCTTAGGGCCACGTTGGTTCTTAGGTCTGGGCTGCTGCTGCTGGGAGCTGGACCTGGGCTGGTAGGAGTAATGTTGATGATTTCCCACAGGGGACTGACGGGGTCTCCAAGCAGTGTCCGGAGAGGGTTTGGTCGGGTACGGACATCTGGGCGCATACTGGGACCAAGATCTCTGGCGGTAAGAGCGTTGGGGTGCAGAAACTCCCAAAGCCTTGGAAGCCTTAATGCTCTTATCGAGCTCTTGCAAGGTGGTATCCGTCGATGAATGGAAGAGACCTTCACTGTCAAAGGGGAGATCCTCGATGTAGGATCTGGTGTCGTTTGGCAAAGAGGTGGTCCTAAGCCATGCATGTTGGCGCAGAGACACAGAGGATGCCATTGATGTGGAACAGGAATCCAACGTGTGCTTGGCCATATTCAGGATCTGCTTCACCACCAGGAGACCCTCCTTTTGTACCAACCTAGACTCCGCCATCTTATCCTCCGGTATGGAGGGTAGGAATTCAGCCATTCTCTGCCATAGGGAGTATTGGTACCTCCCTAAGCATGCCATGTAGTTTGATGCCTTGATTCCCAAGGCAGCAGAGGAGTAGAAACGGCAACCGAAAGCATCAATCTTTCTGCTTTCCCTGTCCATAGGGGTGGCACTAGAGCGTTCGAGACAACCATTGAGTTAGGACGGGGATGAACGTATAGGAATCAGGCACCTTCCTCCTGAATTCGATACATGTGATCGAGCCTCTTAGTAGAGACAGGAGCCGAGGATGGCTTATCCCACGGCGCCTTAATGGCATGAAGGAGTACCTTCGACATGGGAAAGGCTATCGGAGTGGAGGCATCTATCTGAATGATGTCATAAACCTCTTCGGAGGTGGAAGGTTGTGACTGGGTCACCGGCAGTCCCAGAGAGTGAGCCATCCGTTTTATGAGATCTCCGTAGGAGGTCATATCCTCTGATGGCGAAATGGGGCTGTCCCATGACACATTCAGCTTGGGGGTTTGTCCCATAGGAGAAAGGTCATCGTCGGAGTTCTCCCCTTCCGACATGTCCCGAGATGATACCAAGGGAGAGACCGTATCCTGTATCAGTGCCAGCATCAACAAAAGCTTGGCTGGAGATTGATGGGGGCGGGTCGACTGGGGAGGGGAGGGCGGTGTCTTGGAGATCGACGCGGTTGGAGGGCAATGACGAGGAGAACACAAGCGATGACGACGGGGCTCGCAGGTCTCCTGTTGTCTCGGTGGCAACCAGGGAATGGAAAAAAAACAATACGGCATGTCTTGACGATGCTCATAAGCATACCTTGGTGGTCCATATGGGAATCCCAACGGGGATTCACGAGATGGCCGAGAGGCACGATATCTATCCACTCGCCAATTGTAATCATCCCAACGAATGCACTCAGCACGGTACGGAGAGCGAGACTGTTCCCTAGATCGGTATCGAGGCCGAGGGGAGCGCTCACTGGCCCAGGAGGCCGTCGAGGGAGAGCGAGGAGCTATCTCCTGTGTTTCGGAAATCAGGTCAACCTCAAGATCAGAAGGTGTGACCGATGGAACCTTTTAGATGGGTGGCAAGAGTCCAGCACCGGAGGGTTCAGCTGCCTCATTGGGGAGTCCAAGATCTCCATGGGTGGCTCGGTATGGACCTTAGGCAGCTCCGGTTCGGTACGCTGGGTCTGAAGGGGTTGCTGTTGCTTGTCAGCCTGCAGAGCAGAGCCCCTAGGAGGAATGTCACTACCCACACCATGGGACTTACGCGCATCTCCCTTTTTATGGGCGTTATCGCCCTTGGATTTATCCCTTTTAGCCTTCTTAACGGGCGTCGACACTGTAGAGGCCGACATAGAGGTGCCCTTTTTCTTTGAGGCAAGTGCCATATCAGAGGCGGACTTGCCCAGTTTCAGTGGTCTCAGTATCAAGGTGTCTTTTGACGTCGATGCTGATGATGGTCTCAGGGCCTATTGCTTGCCTTCCATTACTGAGGAGGAAGGTGCAAGAGCAGACTCCCAGAGCGTGACTTTAGGTCTCGCAGCCCTGTTCTTTCTAGTTTGATTGGAAAAACAGGCACAGTGGGAGCAGGCTTCCGGCCGATGACTCTCTCCGAGACACAAAATACAAAGAGAGTGCTCTTCTCATGGTGCGAGTTTGCTTCCACAGGCGGAGCACCTCTTAAAACACCCCCAACATTTATTTTCCATAGACTGACTCGGCCAAGGCAGTCTGCGGGGGGGACGGGGGGACAGGGTCCGAAGACTGCAGAAAGTTGGAGAAAAAAACTCTCCAAGAGTCCCTCCAAGCAAAAAGGTAGAAGAGAGACAAAAAGGAACAAAAAACTGAGGAAAAGGAAGATATCCAAATCCCTGCTGTGAGGCAGAAAAATTCTCTCAGCACCAACCGACAAAAGCTGCATACAGCAAGGCGGTCAGGAGAGAACTGGCAGGATGTCCATGCCCCCGCCCCTTGGGCATGCATGATGGGGGTTCCCGCGCAGGCCCGGGGCAGAGGCACAAAAATCCCGTTGTGAGCTTTGTACAGACACCAATCAGGTCAGCGCAGGCGCACTGGATCCCATGGGTGTGATGGACAGAGACCACGAAGAAGATGTTAACATTCCAGCATATTAAGATGCTCACCCAGCAGCCTCCTGCCTCCCCTCATGTACAATGGCAGTGTAGCTGACAGTAATGTATAGTAAGTTTCCAGTTTATGGCGGCTTGCACTTGGACGTGTCCCATCAATCCTCTGATGGAGACACGCCAAGCCACAACTATCAGGCAGGGTCTTGGCTGGTTCCAGACCTCCCAGGAGTCTCTGTAGGAGATCCCCAGCCTGGGGAGCAGGGACAAGCCTCTCCCAAGGCAATGGCTTAGGGATCGAGACCCCAAAAGATCCTGACACCGCAGAGCCAGAATGGTGATGAGAGCTGACCCCCGGACGAACAGACAAGAGCATAAATGACACTAACTGTTGCAATGAACAAGCATGACTGAACAGTCATAGAATCATAGAATGTTAGAGTTGGAAGGGACCTTGCAGGTCATCTGGTCCAACCCCCTGCACTCTGCAGGAGCATAGCCTACAACATACCTACAACATACCCAAAAGATGGTCATACAGCCTCCACTTGAAAACATCCAGGAAAGGAGCATCCACCACCTCCCGAGGCAGACTGTTTCACTGCTCAACCACTCTTACAGTTAGGAAGTTTCTCCTGATATTTAGCTGGTAACGACTCCCTTGTAATTTCCATCCATTAGATCTAGTCTTACAATCCAGAGCAAGAGAGAATAGATCTGTTCCATTTTCTACATGACAGCCCTTCAAATATTTGAAGACTGCAATCATGTCCCCTCTAAGCCTTCTCTTTCCCAGGCTAAACATACCCAACTCTTTCAGCCTTTCCTCATAAGACTTGGATTCAAACCCTCTCACCATCCTGGTTGCCCTCTTCTGGACACACTCGAGCTTGTCAACATCCTTCCTAAAATGTGGTGCCCAAAACTGGACACAGTACTCCAGGTGAGGCCTGACCATTGTGTCCCGTGGACACAATGCTTCTAAGACTGCATTAGCTTTCTTCACAGCCACATCGCACTGCAGGCTCATGTTGAGCTTGTGATCAACCAGAACACCTAGATCCCTTTCACATCTGCTGCTGTCAAGCCAAGTCCCTCCCATTCTATATCTGTGCCTTTGATTTTTTGTACCTAGGTGTAGGACTTTGCACTTATCTCTATTGAAATTCATTTTATTTGTCTCAGCCAACTGTTCCAGTCTATCTAGATCATTTTGAATCCTGACTCTGTCTTCTTCAGAATTAGCAATCCCACCCAGCTTTGTGTCATCTGCAAATTTGATAAACATCCCCTCTATGTCTTCCTCCAGGTCATTTATAAAAACACTGAACAACACCAGGCCTAGGACCGAGCCCTGTGAAGCTCCACTTGAGACTTCCCTCCACGTAGACGCAGAGCCATTTACGAGCACTCATTGGGTACAATTTTTCAACCAACCATGAATCCATCCAATGGTTGCCCCATCCAGCCCACACTTAACCAGCTTATCCTCAAGGATATCATGAGAAACTTTGTCAAATGCTTTACTGAAATCTAGATACACTATATCCACAGCATTGCCAGAGTCAACCATTTTAGTAACTGTCAAAAAAAGGAGATAAGGTTCGTCTGGCATGACTTATTCTTGATAAACCCATGTTGGCTACTACAAATTAATTCATTCCATTCAAGGTGCTCACAGACAGAGTGTTTACTAATCTGCTCTAGAATTTTTCCAGGTATTGGTGTCAAGCTGACAGGCCTATAATCTCCTGGGTCCATCTTTTTTCCCCTTCTTTAAGATCGCGATAACATTCACACTTCTTCAGTCTTCCGGCACAGCACCAGTACTCCAGGACATCTCAAAGATTAGACCCAGAAGCTCTGAAATAACTTCTGCAATTTCTTTTAGCGCCCTGGGATGCAAGCCATCCAGCCCTGGAGATTTGAAAGTATTTAAGGCGACTAGATGCTCTCTAACCATTTCCTTACTTACTCTGGACTAGCAGTTCCTCCTTCCTTCATATGCCCTGCATTCTTCAGTTTGTATACAGCTCGCCTTACAGTTAAAGACTGACACAAAGTAAAAGTTGAGTAATTCTGGTTTGTCTTCATCCCCTGTTAAGGCTCGACTGTCTTCCCCAGCAATGAGCTTACCCCATCTCTGTTCTTCTTTTTGCTCTGAACATAGGCATAGAAATTTTTCTTGTTATTTTTAGCATCCCCCATAAGCCTCAGCTCCATCTGCGCTTTAGCCTTTCTGACACCATCTCTACAGATTTGAGCCTGCTTCTTGTACTCACTCTCAGTAATCTGACTCCTTCCATTTCCTGTACATTTCTCTTTTTAGTCTCAGCACTTCAGAGAGTTCCTTGTTCAGCCACCTTGGCTTCATTCCCCATCTCCCACCTTTCTTTCTTACCAGAACACTTTGCGATTGTGCCTTAAGCACTTCATTTTTCAGCACCACCCATCCTTCCTGAGCAGATTTTCCCCTCAGCATTTCCAGCCATGGGAGCCTATCTAATATTAACAGTGAGTTAAGCAAACTTCCCCCCAAGTGATAAAGTCTCTGACTGCTAGAAGGAGCAACGGGTGGGGAAGGGCTGGAGATCCACCCCCTGAAATGAAACGGTCCGTAAGCGAGAAAAGACATTGAAAATGAAACTAAATGCACAAGACTTTTATTCAGCTTGAAAGGTGCAATTTAATCCAAGACGTGTTGAAATCAGGCAAATGTGACTTTAAAACCAAAAACTTTCTTTTTTATAAACAATTGCTGGTAGAGGGAGGAGAACGCCACTGGATAAAAAACCTCCAACAGGAAGTGCTATACCAATGACTCCCACCCAGTCAGATGCGGCTGCTGACTTTCCTAATATGTTGGCTTCAGCATTGCACCCTCTGCTGGAGCAGGTGTCAAACATCAATAGCAAGCTGGATTCCATGCAAAAGCAACTGTCGTACATGAAAAAAAGATAACAGACAACAAGATAAAGAAAGTTGAAAAAAGAAATACAGATAAAAACCAATTGCTGCAACTCCAACTGGAAAAATCCATGTATGTTCTATGCTTTCAAGGTTTATCGGAACAGAAAGAAGAAAACTTAAAGATAATCTTAAGTGAAGCGATAGCATCAATTTCAGATCTCAAGCAAGAGGACCTCCAGAATGACACGGACCTGGTTTACCGTACATACCCAGACTTTATATAAAAAAACCCCTGCCTGACAAAATATATGTGAAATTCTCCAAGAGAACTATGACAGAAAATGTCCTGGAAGCCACATCAGGGAAAACACTAAAAGTCAAGGAGGAAGAAATCAAAATCCCAAAAGATGTTCCATTTGAGATCTGGAAACGAAGATGCCAATATAAAGACTTAATTATTTTCTTTCAAAACAAAGCAACAGCATACAGATGGACTTTCCCAGAAGGACTTATTTTCAATTTCAACGATAGGAAAATCAAAATTGATTTTGTCCAAAAGGCCAAAAACTTTTTGAAAGAACAATTAAACCCAAATAAAGGTGATAATGAAGAAGAGGAACTCAGTGAGGAAGCATCAGATAATACTTCAAGCTACTCCAGCAGTACAACTGAAACTTCAGAACCTGAGAAAGGAGCAGCAGCTCCTAAGACACCAAAAGCAAAGAAGAAGAAGCACGAGAAATAAAGTCAAGATAATGGATTATAAAACACCTGAACTTACCATAATTCTTTTTCATAACATAGAAGCCTGAAACCTGGGTTTTTATAGGCATTCCAGGAGTTATAATTAATTGTAACTTACTGCGTAAAGCTTGTCTTAGATTTTAGTTCTGTCCCCATTCCCTTCCCTTTAGGATGTAGTTTTGTAAAACCAATAAAAATATTATATATTAAAAAAGTAATGTACAGCAAAATCAGGATGGAAGAAGATTATATTGCTTTATTTCAGTGCATTAAGATTGTATCACAGTACAGCAGGCTTAAATTTAAGTACTCTGGCTTAGTTGGCAGTGGATGACAACAAAGATTACCAGCAAAGGTCCAAACTGAAGAAATCAGTTAAGATTTTAGTCAAGGTACACATTTAGAATTTGGCCTTATAACCGTGGACCTTTTTTCCTTTTCTTATAATGCTGTTTAGATTCCCCCCCCCTTTTTTTTTTTGCAAGGATCATAGGAGCAGGTAGAAAAACAGCAAGCAGACTCTAAAAAAATCTAGATCCATATCTAAACCAATTTTCTTTTTCTTCTACATCTGCACTTTTTATTTTTCTTTTAATTATTTTTTTCTTTCTCATCTTCAAGATCACTGAACCGTATTTCAGCCAGCAGATTGGCTATTAGAGGCCACTGGAAGAAAGTGTGGGTGTGAAGTGGGCATGATACATGCGATTCCACAGGATTCAATTATCTGCCTCAATAAGTCACTCGTCTTTTTAAAGTTATGACCATATACTATCTATTGCAAAAAGTAAAACTTCTCTGCTGCCTGGCTGGTTATGATTTTATCCTGCAATTAGACAAATTGGCTCTGGAGGAATTGCAATACCAAATTCAATTTTTATTGCAACACATCAATCACAGCCATTCACCTAAAGAGTGATCTGGCCTTCTTGTCAATAATGCACATTGTTAATAAGTTGCTATGCCTGACTTTTATGGGCAAAATAACCCACAATTGCTGAATTAGTGTATTGCAAATAGTCTATGAGTCAAGCACTAGTAACAGAAAAATGTAGTGTGCACAACTGACTCACACTTTCTTAGAGGCTCTTCTTGGTTTTGGCTGATCCAAGTAGGGGACATATGCATATCTCTGGCTCAGTGAACTGCATACCCCAATGAGTGCTGCACCAGCAATTCTGCTCCCCTATCCAATAACTCCTTCTTAAAAACTGGAAATCTAGTGGGTATAAGAGAGAGGATCTAGTTCCCACCATACACCTGATAGATTTTAGTCTTTTTAAGAGGGCTGTGAATGTCTCACTCAAGTAGTATGTACACATGCTACTGGAACTGAGCCACCATATGTACCTCATGTGCGTTGAGAATGTACAAATAAATCTAGAACATGAATACAACAAATGTGCATTGAAGAAATATACTCATCAAGGTCAGATAAGCTGTAATTCCATCTTGATTTTCCCAATTTGAGTGTAATGGGAATGATCCACATACAATGAAGCATTAGATATAAACCCAAGTAACACTGGAAGAGATATGCAGCCCAATCTTTTGCATGTCTACTCAGAAATAAGTCTGACTGAGATCAATGGAGGTTACTCACAAGCTTGCAGAAGAGTGAAGTTCTGCTGAAATAAATTGACTTTAAAATGCTTTACTTTTGCTGGATCTTGCCCAATATCCCCTGCAATCTGCCAGATTTATTAGCATTCTATTTGCATCACATTACATTTAATGGGGCCAGCTTACATCTCTTTCATCCTGTTAATACTGACAAATAGATGTCTTAAAGCTGTTCAGCAATATTTCAAAAATAAGAACATTAACCAAATGACTTGATTACATACAGCTGTTACCTGAATTACTGTGAAAACCTGGGGAAAATGGATTAACTAACCACTGTATGAAGGCTTCTACTATTCCTAATATCAGTGAATTAATACAGTTTTTTCTACCGTTATCATACATACATTTAGCATCCATTTAGGGCAGACTATGGTCAAATGCATAATATACAGGATAGGAACTACTTTGCTTAGTTTAGCTGTCTGAAAGTATACACCTGCCTTTGATGAAAATTAGGGTTACTGCTCCAATTATATCTTGCTGTGTGCTGGCAGCAAAGACTATATTTTCCCTCAAGCATTTCCAGGTTCCCTCCTGGAGGATTTGCCCAAGTACAACTCATTCCCCCTCCTCTATAAATGAATGGGGTAACAGGAAAGGACTACCGATGGGAAGGGAATGGGTTTTATGAGGCAAGCAAAGAGAACACCTACCATTCTCACAATATTCTGTGGTCTCCCCATGAGGGTTTTCCAGAATAGTTTGGTTAAGAGCAGCAGACTCTAATCTGGAGAACCAGGTTTATCACAGTTCTCTCACAGCTGTTCCCTTGAGAGCAGTTCTCTCAGAGCTCTCTCAGTCCCACCTACCTCACAGAGTGTCTGTTGCAGGGAGAGGAAGGGAAGGAAATTGTAAGCTGCTCAGAGACTCTGAGTAAAGGGCACGGTATAAATCCATCTCTTCTTCTTCCTCTTCTTCCTCATCCTTGGTAACTTTGGGGAAATTGCTTCCATTGCCTAGTCAGTCATGTCAAGAATGGGTTCAATTTCATATTTCATTGGTAGCTTGTACATCAAAACTATGGGAGTCAAGGACTTCCATCATTATTTCTTACAACACTGTTGCCAGTCTTCAGAGAAGAAGCTATGTTGTTATGGGAAACGCAGACTTCTTCTCAGAAGTTCTGTGGCTCAGTACCGGATCAAACTACATATAAGCAATTATCTTATTCCAATAACATATATTTAGGTCTGGATGTTAGTCAAAGCACACCCAATTATGGTTGCCACCAAAAAGACCTTGTCAGGGCTGATGAAATACCATGTGAGAAAGAACATCTGAAATCCTTCAGCACCCATGATTTACATGTAATGCCAACTCATTCATGCTATAGATCCCGAGGAGGCAACCAGACAATCCGACTTATTTTTGCAGGCTATGTGTGAGATGTCATGAAACTGATCTTATTTCTGGAAAACCAACTAGAAGAAAGTTAATGCTGTCTTGGGACACAGAGAATGAATATATTATGTTTCTCATTACATCTTTCATTAGTCATCATTACCCACCCATTGGCAAAATTTCCACAGAATAATTTCATACCTGGATCCCTTCTGAGGATAACTGCTGCACAAAGCTAATAAACACAATCACCATATGAAGAAGAATTTGTATCATTCTTATTTAATGGTGTTATGAATAAATTATCAAATCGCTATAGTAAACATGCCTTGTATTGCTGTCATACTTTCTTTAGAAGATGAAATAAGAACAGCATATTTCCTAGCAAAGATTTAATTTTTTGTTAAATGTGTCTGAGACACATTTATAGTGATTTCCTCTTTTCATTTCATCAGCATTTCAAGATATATTTCATGACATGGTTCTTCCCAACAACATGATTTATTTTAGCACACAATGAAATGTACAGTCATTATTTGAAAAGCTACCACCATTATACTAATTTGATCACTGCTTTGTTCACATGGGATTTCAATAAAACAAAATTCCCTGAAACCTGTTCCATTATTAGTTTAATGCATATGTCAGCATATTGACATCTATGGGTTTGAGGCCATCCATGTAACACTTCCCAAAGCACACAAAAACGAGTATACAAACATCTTATTTCTGGTATTGTGCCTAGACATCCCTGGTGCATCTTACAGAAGCAGCAAGAAGGAAAGCATGAGTCGCACATTCCCCCTCCTCCTACTTCTGGATCACATGCCAAGGTGGAATTTACTTTTTAAAACATTATACCCCACCTTTCAACTCAAAGGTTTTAAAGGTAGTTAACCACATTGATTTAAAACATAACAGAAGGTCAATAAACCATAGATTTAAAGTTCAGAAACATTTACTCTAGCAAATTAACAATATAATAGCCCATCATAAATCCATGTGATAATCATACGGACTAAGGAGAATCAAGGGGAGGGACACAACTAAATACACTTTGTTTTAAAGTTACACAAAACTAAAACTTAACATAAGAGAAGCCAATGGCCCACCCAGTCCAACACTCTGTCACACAGTGGCCAAAAATACCAGGTGCCATCAGGAGGTCCACTAGTGGGGCCAGGATACTAGATGCCCCCCCACTGTTTCACCCCCCAGCACCAAGAATATAGAGCATCACTTGCCCCAGCCTGAGAGTTCCTATCTATACCTTGTGGCTAATAGCCACTGATGGACCTCTGCTCCATATGTTTATCCAATTCCCTTTTGAAGCAGTCCATGCTTGTAGCTACCACCACCTCCTGTGGCAGTGAATTCCATGAGTTAATCACTCTTTGGGTGAAGAAGTACTTCCTTTTATCTGTTCTAACCCGACTGCTCAGCAAGTTCAGTAACCAGGCACCCAAACCTATAGAACAACAAGGAGAGTATTTTATAGTTGAAGCATCCTTACTAAAGAAAAGAAGATAGCCCTCTTCCTTCTGATTCGGGAAGAGAACATCCTCGGGGCCTGGAAGAGATCAACATCTCCCCCCACTTTGCACTACGCTCAGACACACTGGGGAAAGGAAGTGAAACACACTCATGCTTCCTCCCTCACCATTCCTATGGAACATGTAAACATGCCTCTGAAGAACAGCTGTCTCGCTCACATTATTTCCATGCTACAGTCAGATATTTACATCAATCAGTAGCAATTTTCTTAAACTTGGTCTGGGTTCCAACACACTGCCTACGTTTGCTGTGGGAACATGCCTCATTATTAGCATTCTACAATTTTTTCACCATCCAGTGACGCTCCTATGTTATGTGTTCTTTTGCTCTAAACTGTTTGAGTTAATGAAAGAAGAAAGGCTCTCCCTACGACAGCAAAGCCTGACAAATTACGTAATTTGCTAGACATTTTCCATTAGTACCACAGTCCCCAGAGTGAAGAGTCCTTTTTCTAATTTAGGAATGGACCCATTACCAAACTTTTTAATGTGGCATGTCTCCATTTTCTTTGCAAGTGCCTAATCTGAAATATGAGTTATTTGTATTATGCCAAGGTAATAGAATCCTCATCAAGAGCCCAATAAATATGAGATGTAACCACTGGGAAGTAGAACTCCTCCCTCAGGAGCTGAAAGCATTAACTGTTTAGAACAGAAGCAATGAAAAATGACTGGCTAACAAAGATATTTCAGTACTTGGATATGAGGGAAGTTTAGATGCTTGGTACATGCATCAATCTCTCTCAGGAAATGCCTTTTACAACAATCCTTTTGTTACTTCCATTTCTGTTTTTTCCACAAACCATTTCCCCAGATGTGCCTACTGAACATAAAAATAAGCAATAATTCCCAAGAATTACTGCTGTGGAAAATTAAAAACATATACAATGTTAAACATAAAATGAATGGCAACAGAGTTATTTTGAGGTAATGAGGGTTTTTTTAAAAAAACAAACAAAAAGATAATCAAATGTTTCTCAGTTTAACATGAATCCAGCAACAGGCATGTTCTTTGGATGAAGTCATAATTGTAAAGGTAAGATGCAAGAAGTATAGGCATTAGGCAAATTTAGATGCTGCATTTAAATTAATGGCACATAAGAATCCATAGACACAATTAATTTAGTCCTCATTTTACTTTCTTTGAATACAAGAAAAACCATTTATTCAATAAATGCAGACTACAAAACAGTCAATGTGATGCAATGCAACTGGATGAAGCATGCATGTATAGCATACAGCACTGCTATGTTAAGAATTCAACATCCCAGGTTTATTTTCTGTGGGGAGGTGCTGTGGCTCTTCCCCAATTAAAGGGATAAGGAAGTAGGTGATGTGAAAGGCCTCAACCCAAGACCCCTGGGAGAGCTGCTGCCAGTCTCAGTAGACAATACCGATCTTGATAGACCAAGGGTCTGATTCAGTATAAGACTATTACTTGTGTTCAAACCAAATTCCAAGACACCAGTTCTTTTGGTGATTTCACATATTTGTTTTGTGATAAATGCCCTAAGGACAATAAATGCCCAAGGGAATTGTTCCAGGCAAAGAATTTAGGATCTGTTGGTCTTCCTGCTAGGGGCTAAGTCTATTTTCCAAGCAAATAAATAGACTTGTACACGCCAAACAACCTGATTGTCCTGTATTAATGCAGGAACACACAGAGTTGGAACCAACTAGCTTTCCTGGGAGCGGCAAAGGAAAGAGGGGGTCCCCCTTAAGCACTATAAAAGAAGGCTATGCTGGAGGTCATGGGGCCTGCATGGATAAAAGCCATGTGGGATACAAGCTGTGGTAAGGGGGGGTGGGGATAGGGCAAAGTGAAAAAGCACATTGGATCCAACCTACAGGACAAGGCCTGAAGACCCTTCTTTGCTGTACAAACAATGCTGGCTCATGCCATAGTGTCCAAGTGGAATGGAAAAGTATATGTGGGGGATTGTCAGGGGTGGGTTGGAGCACTCTGCAGCATTTATATGGCATAGCATCCCATAGTACACAGCATCACAGCCACAACTTGTACAACCTGCCATTAAAATAATAAGAGAAAGGTCAAAGAGTACCTTGACTTGTTCCTCCCAGAGAAAAGCCTGCTCTGAAATTACCACTGAAGTTTAGAGTACATGTGGTTATTGTGGGTGGGTTGGGGAGGCTCAGCAAGGGACCAATTTCACTCAGCAAAGAGACAGCAATTACTATATTTTCATGCAACTCTTTCTGGGGTGTTTTTAAAGCCAGGTGAAGGTACAAAGAATGCTGTACCTCATTTCTGGAGTATGAACAAAAATATGTTGACAAAATAGGGAAAGCACCTGTCTTCCCTATCTAAAAAACTCCTCTAGTCACACTTTTAGGGGGGATCCCATAACCAGATACCTTCATGGCAGAAAGCTACTCCCACCTCTCATATTTTTTTAGTATGGTATAAACATCCAGTTCCATGGTGAGCAACCAAACACCCTTCCTCCACATTTAGCATGCTAAGATTGGATATCCCAGATAAAATCTGCCAGCCTCATGACGTAGAAGGCAAGCAGGCAGGCAGGCAGGCAGGCAGGCAGGCAGGCAGGCAGGCAGGCAGGAAGGAAGGAAGGAAGGAAGGAAGGAAGGAAAGGAAGGAAGGAAGGAAAGCCAACATGCCACCCATCTATCAAGACCATCTGCTGTATTAAGATTAGATGTTTAAATTTCATGAAGCATTATCTTGAGTGGTATGGGCATTTTCAATTTTTACTGAAGCATAACTAAATACAAACTTAACTAAGCACAACAGTAGAAAGAAAGAAAAAGTAATACACAATAGATCTTGCCAATGTTAGTACCATGCTAAAGTCAAATTAAGTAATTAAGAGAAACCCACTATGATATGTTAAAAATACTCAGGAAGTTAAAAGCTGTTCACAAAACATTAGTACCTACTACAAAAGCATCATGAAAAACACTGACAGTGCAGTACTAAGCAGCATTACACCCTTCAAAGCCCAAGGAAGGGAATGGGGTTTAGAAGGCTGTTCACTCTGTTTTAGGACTGCATTGTTAATTTCTGTAAAAAAGTCTTCAAAGAGCAAGTACTGTGATAATCTGGCTCCTTGCCACTGCAAAGCTTCGAAGAGGCTGTGGCCAGGAGACAGCACCTTTGCCTCCCTGGAAGGAGGAGGGGGTTGGGTGGGACATTCAATGCTTGGGGTGTCCTGATGCAGGGGCAGAGCCAGCAGGATTTTTAAGGCAGTTCCGCCCTGCCTCCTCCTCTTTGGACAACAAGATCGGTTCATCTTCTCACCTTGTATGCAGTGCAGGCTTCAGCTGGTCACCTTTTCGGGGTCGGGTAGGAATTATTTGCCTCTCCTTGGATTGGCTGAAAGGGGAGGTGTTTTTGCCTACCTTGTACTATTGGCAGTGAGCAAGGAAAGGGAAGGAGGTGGTGGGTCCATTAAATAGGATCAGTCACTTGGCAGGTTAGTGTGGGAAAAAGGGAGAATGGATCCGGTGAGCACCATATGGCACTTCCCTTGTTGGGATCAAGGTGTCAGGTAGCCCTGCCATGATGGATGGAGAAGGGAGGGAGGATGGGCTTTGTTTCGTGAAGGGTGGGTGGATGGGATCGTGGGGTGTTGATTTATGCACCTGGACTGTTCGAATGGAATGCGGGGAGCTGCCTCGGATGCCTGGCTGTGCAGGCCGTATCTTCTTCAGACCTAACACAATGACCTTGGAGGAGACAGTCTGTTAGCTGCCTATCGCTTTCAAAGCAACAGCTACGCTGGGAAAATGGGGGTGGCGGGAACTACATTAATTATCACTGTCTCCAGTTCCCGCGCGCGCGCTTTGCTTCCATTGATTGAGGGGGGGGTCCCATTCTCCCCCTTTGGGTATAACTGCTTGCTTCATGTAATTAAGGTATTCTTAACAATGCTTCTGTTTCAGTAACCTACTATTGCAGCTTTAAAATAAATACTATTCTTGCTTCAATGAACAAGGCCTGGTATTTTGCTGACTAAGTTAAGGACTCTGACAGTTTGTTAAGAATCCTCATTTTCGGGACTGGTCGGAAACCCGCGACTCCAACATGAGTGGTGGTGAAGAAGACACTCTCCCGAACAAAGACGAAAAGAAGGAGGACAAGAAACCTCCTGTGACAACGGTATCCACGGAAGCCCCTGGCCCATATGTGCTGGTGACATGGGGGCAGGAGTACGACTTTGGGGGGCCCTACTGGGACCCTTATGGAGCGGCCTACGGAGGGGTGACCACCCAACCCAAGCAAAGACGAGATTGGGTGAAACCCCTGGCCGAAACTCATGAGACGTGGTTCACGACTCCGCGAGTCTCGGTGCGAATGAGTCAAACCGAGAGGTCGGTCCGCAGACTGATCACCGCCGAAGGGCTGGAAGACACCTACCGAGACTCCGGTGACCTGGAAGGGGCCGTGGTGAGCTGGAGGTGGAGTGGCGACCCAAGCCAAGACCGCCTGTTTCGCATCCTAGATGAATCCCTCGCCCGCATCCCCCAGAAGATCGCGGAGGGCATCCGAGAGGAGCGAGAACGACAATGGAGGGAGGAGCCCCCCGACCAGCATCCTCAAGACCAGCAACAGGTGCCGGTCCCGGACCAGCAGAACGTGCCGGTCCAGCCCCTCGATCAGCCAGCGGGGCTGGGACCGCAGGGACTGCAGGGACCGCCGGTACAGCAACCCCAATGACCCTGGGGTTTCCTGCCACCAAAACCATCGGAACTACTCGATGCAGACTTTGATGGGATCCCAGAAAAGTTCCCCTTCTTCCTGGTGAGAGCTGAAAAGTTCATTGAAACCTGGGGCCATCTGTTCCAATGCGAAGACCGGATGGTGGATGTTATAGCCTCGCACCTGAAGGATGCAGCTGCCGACTGGTATGTAGCGCTCCACCAGGCTGATGGGCGAGAGCTGAGAGAGATCGATGTGTTTATGTGGGCCATGAAGGAACATTTTGAAGATGTCAACGCCAACAAGATGGCCAGAGCGGCTATACGGGCCCTCAAGCAAGGCTCCAAGTTGGTGAGAGAATACACCGCAGAATTTCGCAGGTGCGCCGCCAAAACACGAGGTTGGCAAGACGGGGTCCTGGCCGACCACTACAAGTTGGGGCTCAACGCAGAGATCCGCCGTTCCGTCACGAGAACCCAGGATCCGGACACGCTGACGGGCTGGATACAAGCGGCTATCACCATGGAGAACCGCCTGAAAACCATCCGTCTAGACGATGACGCAGCGATGAGTAAAGGGGGCCAATCGGGCCCTACACCTGCTCCGCGAGGGAAGAATCAACCACCGAACCCGAAACCCAAAGATGGCACGAGGGAGCTCCGGATGAAGCAAGGGCTCTGCCTGAAGTGCGGGGAAGGGGGCCACTTTGCCGCGAATTGCCCAGGCTCCCCCGCACCAACTGGGGCCCCGAAAGGGGCCAAAAAGAAGTTTGACACCTCCACCCCGAAGCCGGTGGCGAAACCGAGAGGGGCAAGGGCCCTGCAAGCTAAACCCCTCAGTGAGGCGTCGGATTCATCGGATGGCGAAACCGTGCAGACGGGAAACGAGACGGACCTGCTGTAAATAGCGCTGAACAGCAGGTCCCGGACTCTCAAGCGCAAATCCCGGTGAGCCGACCCCCCTCTCTTTTCTTTCTCACAGTGACTTTAATGGACCCGGGTCTACTGACCCACGTGAGAGTACGAGCTCTCATTGACTCTGGGTGTGGGAAAGACCTCATTAACCCCACACTGGTGACGGGATTGGGGGCGAAGGTGGTGAAATTGACTGATCCCCTGATTTTCACGCAAATGGGTGGCTCTACAATGAAAGAGCCGTGCAAATATGAAACCATCCCCTTATGGGTGGGGATTGGGAACCACTGGGAAGAGAGGCCCTTCGTCGTCACCCCTTCTGCTCGATTCCCCCTAGTGCTAGGTATGAATTTTATTGTCACAGCATACAGCCAGCGGTATACAACCCTACTTACAAGTAATTACCATGTCAATAAATTACAAAAACAAATAGTACCCAGATGGTAAAACTATTAAGATAGGACAAGGTTAATAAGAATAAAATTGTACAAACGTTTTGATCAGTAAAACCAAGGTTCGGTGAAGTATGGGACAAAATTAGATCTTACTAGTGCTAGGTAGCGCGTGGTTCTTCGACCATGATCCCCACGTCCTATGGGGAGAGGGGAAAGTTAATTTCATTTCCAAAAAGTGCCAACCCCATCTGTGGAAACGGGACTGGGGCGCCCCGATGGTGGGGGGGACCTTCTAATGGCGGGGGTGGCTGAAGCAGAACTGGAGGCGATTCCCCAAGAGTACCGAGATTTAGCTGCCATTTTCAGGGAGGAGGAAGCGGATGAGCTGCCCCCCCACAGAAACTCTGACTGTGCTATTGAAATTCTGCCGAATCAAAAGTTGCCCAAGGGGAAACTGTACTCCATGAGCCCTTCGGAGAAGGTGGAGTTGAGAAAGTTTATCGATAAGAACTTAGAAAGGGGGTTTATACGACCCGCATCCTCCCCGTTTGCTGCTCCCATGCTGTTCTGGAAAAAGAAAGACGGGGGGCTGCGGCTGTGCACTGACTATCGAGGGCTGAATGCAGTTTCTAACACGAACGCTTACCCTATGCCCCTGATCAAAGACCTCTTGGCCGCAGTAGCAGGGGGGAAGGTATTCTCGAAGCTGGACTTGAGGGATGCCTACTTCAGGGTGTGGATAAGGGAAGGGGATGAGTTCAAAACGGCTTTCAATACCCCGCTGGGTCAATTTGAATATTTAGTCATGCCGTTTGGACTTTAGGGAGCACCGGGAGTCTTCATGAACTTAATTAATGAGGTGCTCCATAAGTATTTATTCAAGGGGGTCCTTGTTTACCTTGATGACATACTTTTGTAATCCCCCGACCTAAAATCACACGTCAAACTGGTGAGAGAAGTTCTTCAAACGTTGCACAAGCACAAACTCTTTGCTAAGTTGTCCAAATGCGAATTTCACAAGTCAGAGATCCCCTTCCTGGGCTACCGCATATCACAGAGGGGAATTGAGATGGATCCTGACAAAATAAAAGATGTGGTGGGGTGGGAAACCCCTAAAACTTGGAGGCAACTCCAGGGTTTCCTCGGATTCGCGAACTTTTACAGATCATTCCTCTCAAACTTTGCTCAAGTGGCTCTTCCCCTAACTGACCTGCTTAAAACGAAGGGGAAGCCTCCTGACTGCACACGTCCCGGGGCAAAGTTAGATTGGTCCCCGGAATGTCAACGCGCCTTTGACCGGCTAAAAGCTCTCTTTACGTCGGAGCCTGTGTTGGCGCACCCAAATGAACTCAAAAAATTCATTGTACAAGTAGACGCATCAGATGTTGCAATGGGAGGGGCGATCCTCCAAGAGGGGGACGATGGTAAACTACACCCCCTCGCCTATGTCTCCAGAAAATTTAATGATACTGAACAAAATTGGTCGGTGTGGGAGAAAGAAGCGGGATCGATCCGCTTAGCGCTGGCGACCTGGCGCCATTGGCTTGAGGGGGCGCGGGTTCCATTTGAGGTTTGGACTGATCATAAAAACCTCGAGCTCCTCCGCTCCCCCCGCTCATTGAACGCCAAACAGCTGCGTTGGGCTGATTTCTTCTCTAAGTTCAACTTTACTCTGCACCATTTTCCTGGTAAATCTAACTCGCTAGCTGACGCACTTTCACGCCTCCCACAACACGACAGTAAGAGGGAGGAGATTCATGACTCTGTATTCACGCCTTCCCAATTGGGAGGAGCTGTAACTACTCGTAAGCAAGCGAAGCTTTCCCCCCTTCCCTTACCCCTCCCGCAGATGACTGGACCGTGAAATTTTCTACGGCTATGTCCGACGCCGACAGGGAGGAGGCGGGGGGGGGAGACGGAGTTACTCAAGATGCACAAGGCTGCTGGCGGAAAAATGGCAAAATGTTTGTTCCCCATTCCCTTCGGGGGGAGGTGATGAGTTGGGCGCACGGCTCGAAGCTGGCGGGGCACACGGGATTTGTGAAATCACTCCAACTATTGCAGAGACAGTTCTGGTGGCCTGGGCTACGCAAAGACATTTCCTTGTTCACTTCTGCTTGCCAAACATGCTTAATGAGCAAACCCAGGCCAGGTAAACCCCCAGGGGCACTGCAACCCCTCCCCACGCCAACTCGGCCATGGGAAGTGATTTCGATGGACTTTATTACAGACCTACCCCCTAGTGGGGGGAATACTGTTGTTTGGGTTGTGGTGGACCTTTTCACAAAACAAGCCCACTTCATTCCGTTTGCATCAATCCCCTCGGCCAAGAAATTAACCTCGGCGTTCCTTCAACACGTAGTGAGGCTCCACACTTTGCCAGCTAAAGTGATCTCGGACCGGGGGGTGCAATTTGTTTCTCATTTCTGGGGTGAACTTATGTCACTGCTTGGGGTGGAGCGGGGGGTTAGCAGTGCGTACCACCCAGAAACTGATGGACAGACCGAACGTGTCAATCAAACCCTTGAACAATACTTAAGATGTTTTACAAACTTTCAACAAGATAATTGGCATTCCCTTTTGCCTTTAGCTGAGTTCTGTTACAATAACACTCAGCACTCCTCGACGGGTGTGTCCCCGTTTAAGGCGGTCCATGGATATGACGCCCCGCCTTTACCGTTCTTGACGGTGACTGGTGCAAAAAATTGCAAGCGGCTTGGCCGTTATTGTCTAAAACCCTGGACGATGCAAAAGAGGCTTACAAAACCCAGGCTGATAAGAAACGCAACCTTTCCTGGGTCCCCAAATGCGGGGAGTTTGCCTACCTTTCCACTCAAAACTTGTGTGGGATTCAACCGAGCCGTAAACTCGGCTGGAAGTTTGTTGGCCCTTTTGAAATTGTGCGCGTGATTAACAATGTGACTGTAGAACTTGCCTTGCCTAAATCGCTAAAGTCTGTTCATCCTGTCTTTCATGTAAGGCTTCTACGCCGCGCGCCTGAGGAGAACAAATGGAGACCACGACAACCCACCCCGCCTCTGCTGCTGGTGGTGGGGGGGAACCACACTATGAACTTTCGCAGATCTTGGACTCTAAAATCTCTCGAAACCACTTGTTTTATTTAGTCGAAAGGGTGGATTTTGGGCCTGAACAGAGGGAGTGGGTGTGGGCGGAACATGTTCGGGCCCCCAAGATGGTCCGTGCTTTTCATAAATTGTATCCCCACAAGCCAAAGGGATAGATTTGTTATCGAGAGGGCAGCATGTCAGGTAGCCCTGCCATGATGGATGGAGAAGGGAGGGAGGATGGGCTTTGTTTCGTGAAGGGTGGGTGGGTGGGATCGTGGGGTGTTGATTTATGCACCTGGACTGTTCGAATGGAATGCGGGGAGCTGCCTCGGATGCCTGGCTGTGCAGGCCTTATCTTCTTCAGACCTAACACAATGACCTTGGAGGAGACAGTCTGTTAGCTGCCTATCACTTTCAAAGCAACAGCTACGCTGGGAAAATGGGGGCGGCGGGAACTACATTAATTATCACTGTCTCCAGTTCCCGCGCGCGCGCTTTGCTTCCATTGGTTGAGGGGGGGGGTCCCCATTCTCCCCCTTTGGGTATAACTGCTTGCTTCATGTAATTAAGGTATTCTTAACAACGCTTCTGTTTCAGTAACCTACTATTGCAGCTTTAAAATAAATACTATTCTTGCTTCAATGAACAAGGCCTGGTATTTTGCTGACTAAGTTAAGGACTCTGACACAAGGGGTCCTCAGGCTCAGCTTTTGAGTTTTGTGGCCCAGAGCTGCGAATGAGAACTACCCAGAGGCCAACTGGGATAGGCTCCTTCCTGCTAAGCTTTGAGGTCTGGGAGGGAGCCCCAGAGTGGCAACCTTTTTGTGAGGCCAGCCAATGGTGAGCCAAAGGGATGTCTCACATCCAGGGTAAAGGTGGGTTGCCCAACATATGGCAAGGAGGTGGCCCGGGGCGACCCCTGGCCTTGGTTTAGCTGCACACTCAGTGTTTGCCATTGCTGCAAAAGTGTAAATAGTTAATAAAGTGGCACTGGTTAAAAACCAAAGTTGTTGTCTGTCTCTTTCTTCCAACCAGGGGGGACGACGACGACAAAGTACAATATTATAATCTTGGACCATGAAAACAGGGTATAAATGTTTGAATTAATTAATTAAAAACAACAGCCTTGGAGATACTAAGCAGCTATCAAGAGAAAATACTGCTTACTAACAGCAGACAAACCGCCACCCTCAATGATCTGAGGAGATCAGTTGTGGGGGGGATAGTGCCAATGGTAATGCCCTAATCTCACTGATAAAGACTATGGAGATTTGAAGGATTCTTAGAGTGCCACTCTGACATGACGCCATGCACGTACACAAACACCGAACCCCTCCCTCCATTCAGAAGTGATGCCACACACTGTCTAGAGCACAGAGAATTTCCCAGTTTCTATGATCACAGAGCATTCCCACATTCCCTAAAACTCCACTCTTCCCAGCACCGTCTGCAAAATTTTGCAGGATTTGCAGGTGCAAGGTTGGCAACCCTATTGCTTACCGACATGAGGATAAAAGACTCCATCACCACTACAAACACACGGGGCTGCCAAGAATCACCATGGGCCACCCAACAAAGGTCCAATCTGCATTGGTATTTCCCACCATTGTGCAAATGATCTCACATAATCTCACAAATTTCTGTCTATATTTGATGCCACATCCACTCTCCTATAGGGAGCATACTTTTACTACTTTGATAGATCATGGGGAAATATTAATTCCCCCCTTCAGTTCATAATATTGACAAAGGCTTGCTCCTATGCTACTATTAAATATGTTTTAAGTTGCCAACCAGGACAGGTGAGGAGGAACTAATATCGAAAGATACAGGGCAGGGGACTAGAAGTGGGGACAGAGGACTGACAGTTCATGAAAGGAAGAGAGCAAAATGAAGGAGGAGAAGAGTGTGGAAAAGAACTAGAGAAAGGTAGAAAAATACAACCCTGCTGAGGTCCCTCCCCACCCCAAACCCTGCCCTCCCCAGGCTCTACCCCTCAGACTTACAGATATTTCCCCACCCAGAGTTGGCAACCCTGTAACTGGCTATGGAACTGCTTTCCAGCTCCTTGGAACTCAGAAAACATGGCATAGGAGGAGGTGCTTTTCTACCTTAGCTACCACTGCACAGTCCCAAATCAACATAAGTCAACCTCCAGGCGGCACCTGGAGATCTCCAGCTATTACAACTGATCTCCAGATGACCAAGATCAGTTCTCCTGGAGAAAATGGCTGCTTTGGGCAGTGGACTCTATGGCATTATACTCTGCTGAGGTCCCTTCTTGCCCCAAACCCTGCACTCCCCAGGCTCTACCCCTCAAATCTAGAGGTATTTCCAAATGCAGAGTTGGCAACCCTGTAACTGGCTATGGACCCACTTTCCAGACCCTTGGAACCCAGAAAACATGGCATAGGAGGTGTTTTTCTACCTTAGCTGCCACAGCATAGCTCCAAATCAACATAAGTCAGGGGTGGAGGGAACCATACCTGTTACCATGTGGTTCTCCTCTCAGACTACCAACTTGGGGCAGCAAAATGACTTGAGACAGCTGTTGTGTTCTAACAGAGACCGCACACGTGGTTGCTCTGCACACGCGGTCAGCCAAATAGCCAGAGCTTCGATCCCAGGAACAATGGGCACAGAGGATCCTAGTAGCAGCCTATCATCTGACCAGGATCCTAGAGCAACCCTGTCAGATGTAGAATTATGTAAATAGGCCAATCACAGGTGTGTAGGGGGTGTTTGGGTGGAGTCATTTGTTGTGCATTTAAGCAGCCTGCGGGCTTGCCCTGTATCTCACTTCCTGAAATCACTTAGTAAAGGTATGAGCTGAAATCACTCAATGTTGCATCAGTCTCAGTACTTTATACTGGCGATGAAGGTGGGATCCTGATGAGCGAGCCAGACTCTGACTCCAGCCCGGCACCGAGCCCCGATCTCCAAGAGGACACCGCGCTCTGCATCACTCCTCCGCAGCACTGTGATGCACCCTGCTCCCCCAGTCATCACTTACTGCCACGCCCCAGAGTCATGGCTACTGCTCCGGGACAGATTTCCACTTTTGACTCAGCACATCCTGAGCTCTGGGAATCCTGGGTCGAACAACTGAAGCATTTCTTCAAAATCCAACAGACCACCAATGAGGACTTGAAGAAATCATGGCTCCTGAGCATGTGTGGCATTGCCATGATCCTCCTGGCCCGAAGTCTCATCGCCCCTAAGACAATGAAAGATGCCACATATGCCAATTTGGTCAAGGTCCTAAATGAGTACTATGCTCCCAAGCCTTCAGTCATTGCCATGCGCATGGATTTCTTTGGGCACATCCAGAAATCCGGTGAGTCCGCCCTGGAATTCCTGGCCAACATCCGATGGCTGGTCATCAATTGCGAGTTTCCCAGTGTGGAGGATTCCCTGCTGAACCAGTTTGTGGGGGGATCCGCGAACCGAAACTCAGGCGGAAGCTGGTTGGTATCGAGGAACGCAAACTGGAGAAGGCCCTCCAGACCACAGTGGCCTTCAAGAAGGCCCAATGGGATCATCAAGCCACCACCACTCACTAGGCCATCATCACACTGGACACAGATGGTTCAGATAATGAGGACATCCACCAGATGCGGCAACCAGCTTGGCCTGATGACTGGAAGGAAAGCACCCCGGTATTTCATTCAGCCGCTCAAGCACTCTGCCTCACCAGCAGGTTGCCTGTGTGTGCCAGCTGTGGAGAGGAGCACAAGCACCATTCCTGCTGGCTCCACAACAAAATCTGTCAGTCCTATGGAAAAGCCGGGCATATTGCACGCGTATGCCATTCCAAGGGACATCAAAGAAGGAAGACAGCGCACACCGCCTCATCGGACCTGAACTCCCTGACTGTCATCAGGTACTGAATTTGCTCCCTGATGCCCCGAACAAACTGCATGTAACTGTTTTAATTGAGGGGTCCCCCTGTAGAATGGAACTGGACAGTGGGTCGTCTTTTTCTATAATCTCAGCGGAAACTTTGCAGAAACTCTGCCCTCGGTGGGGGGAGGAACGCCTCTTGAAAAAGCCACAGGGCTCTCCTTATGGGCTTTTCAGAAGAACCCAGTCGCCACCAAAGGGTGGGGAAAATTCTGGGTGCAATATAAGGGTTTTAATGGACTTCTGGAACTGGTGGTTGTGGAAGAGAGACTCACCAGCCTACTGGGCCTCTCATGGTTTGGGCCCCTGGGGTTTGGGGTAATGAAGGTAAACCAGTACGGTCCCAAGACTTTAACAGGGTGTGGAATGAATTCACAGAGCATTTTGATGGAACGCTCAAGCGTTACACTGGACCTTTGGTCTCCCTTGACTTAGATCCCCTGATGCGGCCCATCTGCATGAAAGCCAGGCAACCCCTGCTCATATTACGGCCAAAAATCAAGGTGGAACTGGATCACCTGGTGACGCAAGGGGTTTTAGAGCCTGTCGTCACATCAAATGGGAAACCCCAATAGTCACCCCGGTCAAACTGAACAGGGATGTCTGCATCTGTGTGGATTATAAATGCACGCTCAGCAAGACGTTGCAAGACCATGTGTACCTGGTACCAGTGATCAGTCAAGTGCTGGCGTCTTTGGCAGGGGGCTCAGTTTTTGGGAAACTGGACTTGGCCCAGGCTTACCAACAACTTCCGGTGGATGATGCCACCACGGAAGCCCAGACCATTGTTACACACGGGGGCTTTTAAGGTGACACGGTTGCAATTTGGGGTTAATGTGCCTCCAGGGATCTTCCAGAATTTAATGGACTGCCTCCTTAAAGGAACCCCCGGAGTCCAACCATTTTTTGATGATGTGTTGATTGCCGGACCAGACTCGGACACCTTCACAGAGCAGCTCAGGACTGTACTCAAACACGTCAGCGATGTGGGGCTGAAGGTGAAGAGGAAGAAATGTCTGCTGGGAGTTCCACAGGTGGAGTTTCTGGGGTTCACTGGGGGCGCTCAGGGCATCCATCCTACACCCAAGAAGGTTCGAGCTATTGTAGATGCCCCTGCCCCGTCTTCCAAATCAGAGCTGCAGACGTTTCTTGGACTTTTAAACTTTTATCACACATTCTTGCCCCATAGAGCAGCAGTGGCTGAACCACTCCAGAGGCTTTTGGATAAGCATGCCCCATGGTCCTGGGGCACCAAATACACAGCCACTTTCAAAGCTGTAAAAGAGCTATTGGTGTCTAATATGGTTCTCACGCACTTTGATGAGTCCCTGCTGGTGGTATTAATGTGTGATGCTTCCCCGTACGGGGTGGAGGCGGTTCTGGGACACACACTTCGTCGATGGCTGGGAGGTGCCAATTGCTTAGTACTCCCACACACTATCGCCGGCAGAGCACAAGTATGTGCAAATTGATAAAGAAGCCCTGGCGATCGTGGCGGAGGTCAAAAAGTTTCATGACTACCTGTATGGGCACCCCTTCATGATCGTTACCGACCACAAACCGCTGCTGGGTTTGCTGGCCCCGGATCAGCAGGCCCCTCAAATTCTGTCCCCTCGTGTCCTGCGCTGTTCGATTTTCCTTTGCAGGCTATCAGTATGTGCTCACGCACCAGCCTGGCAAAGTGACAGGACATGCCGATGCCCTCAGCTGCCTATCCCTGCCCTCCTGTGACCCTGACCTGGCCCCAGCCCATCACATTGCCCTCATTGAGGATTTGCTCGACCGGCTGGTCCAGGTCTCTGAGGTATCCCGGCACACCACCAGGAACTGCATCTTGTCCCAGGTCCTGGACTGGGTGGGAAGAGGTTGGCCCTCCACTTCAGTGGGACCCAAATTCATGGCCTTTGCCTCTAGGAAGGGGAAACTCTCTTCACACAAAGGGTGTTTGCTGTGGGGTGGCCAGATGGTAATGCCCACACCCCTTCATAAACGAGTACTCAACACATTACATTAAACCCACCCTGGGATTGTGTGCATGAAGGCACTAGCCCAGAGTTATGTTTGGTGGACAGGACTCAACTGGGAAATCAAGGACTGAATGTAGAGGTGCCAGAAATGCCAGGAGTCATGACCTGAGCCGCCGAAAGCACCAATCAGGCCCTGGGAATCCTCACACAAACCTGGACTTTGCAGAGCCGTTTCAGGGGCAAACCTTTTCATTTTAGTCGATGCGTACACTAAGTGGTTGGAGGTGACCCCCGTAGCCTCCACATCATCCCAGCCTGCCATCCGAGCAATGTGGTGGATTTTTAGCACACACAGAATACCTGACACCTTGGTAACAGACAATGGAACAGCATTCACATCAGGCGAGTTCCAGAAATTCACACAATACTACAGGATCAGGCACATATGCTCAGCTCCTTTTCACCCTGCCACTAATAGCCAGGTGGAGCACACGGTTAGAAAGACTAAAGAAGCACTCTGCCGCATGCATCATGGGGATTGGGAATACAAGCTGGCGGTGTTCCTGTTCGGCCAGCGGATGACCCCCCCCCATACTACTACAGGTAGTTTTCCAGCCAAGCTCTTCATGGGCCGGTGCCTCACCACTGGGTTAAACTGCCTCCACCCTGACCAGGCCCCAGAACATGACATGGTGACCAGTGTTCCCTCTAAGCTGAGTGAGTGTGAGCTAGCTCACAGTTTTGCAGCCTCCAGCTCACAAATTTTTGTCTTGGCTCAGGAAGGATGGCTCCAGGGCAAACTATTTTATGCAGTAGCTAGATTGATTGCTCACACCTTTAATGGCAGTGGCTCACAAAGTAGAATTTTTGCTCACAAGACTCCACAGCTTAAAGGGAACATTGATGGTGACCCAGGATCAGGCCGCCACCAGAGGATTCTTCCCCGGGGACCCGGTGTATGCCAGAAACTACACCCAAGGCCCCACGTAGGTCCCAGCAAAAATAGTCCAGGTCACAGGACCACTCTTCTATGAGGTGTCCTGTGAAGACAGGCAGCTGCTCAAAAGGCATACAGATCAACTGCGGCACCGCCTCATCAACTCCAATCCCAAGACACCCGAGGACTGTGAAGTCGACAAAGCCAGAACCAAGGAGCAGGAAGGACCCACTCCACAGCTGATGCACATGGGCACACCAACGGAAGACTCCAACAGCAACAGCCCCAAACAGGACCCAACACCAGACCCGAGCAGCGCACCTGTCATGCTCGAAGCCCCGACCACTCTGCAAGGAACCAGGAGCCCGGCCCCAGAAACTCCGACACAAAGCCCCGGTTTGCGCCGTTCCACAAGAACATGGCACCAACCCAAATATTTGCAGGACTATGTTTGCTAGGGAGGGATCTGGACTATGGGGGGAGGAGTGTTGTGTTCTAACAGAGACCGCACACGTGGTTGCTCTGCACACGTGGTCAGCCAAATAGCCAGAGCTTCGATCCCAGGAACAATGGGCACAGAGGATCCTAGTAGCAGCCTATCAGCTGACCAGGATCCTAGAGCAACCCTATCAGATGTAGAATTATGTAAATAGGCCAATCATGGGTGTAGGGGTGTATTTGGGTGGAGTCATTTGTTGTACATTTAAGCAGCCCACAGGCTTGCCCTGTATCTCACTTTCTGAAATCACTTAGTAAAGGTATGAACTGAAATCACTCGATGATGCATCAGTCTCAGTACTTTACAATAGCCCTGCCTCATAGCTGAGCAGAAGGAAATAACTATGGCTCACCTCCCTCTGTTTTCCCCTTCCCTCCGCTGCCACACCAGCCACAGCCAGGACACTCACTTGGAGCTTCTTTCTAGAGCCCATATTTCTTCCCACAACAGGGCTTACTCCTCGTTTACGTATAAAGCATTTGATGGAATATAATAACCAGTAATCTGGTTAACAGGATTCAAGATCAAATTCCAAAATATCTTGTTACGTTTCTACCAGTTGTACAAGAAAGAACATGCAGCTTTCCATTCCTGCAGGGCGCCTTTTCCTTAGACTGTTTTATTATATGTGAGGTGTGTGTTTGTCTTGAAATGTTATTCTACAGAAATGATTTCCCTTTGATAAGCCCAGTTTATATAATTTGTTGTTGTTGTTGTTAATAATAAATTTTTATATTATTCAATTCTCTGGCTAAGATTGAAGTCCAGTTCTTGGTTCAGTCAAGAGATACAAAAAGGGTCAAACAGAGATGAATCGATAGAATAATGATGGAGATCGTCCAAAAAAAATGTTTGATTAATTATTAGCCTCAGGTGGCTGCTTTGAGATCAAGAAAGGGCATTGAACATTGGATGAGAGGATGTTTCATCTTTTCCTTCCCTACTTCTTCCTTGATCTAAAATGCCCTCCTCAAATGATACGCTACCTTTGCATGCAGACACCTGAGCCAGTCATTCTTTATCACACAGCGTCTCTATAATTTAAAGTAACCACCGGGAGCTCCTAATTTGCTTTAAACTTTTTTTTTTTCTTTCACATGCATTTGGCTCGATGGGACAAACTAGACATGCAGACCTCACCCAAGCAAATGACCAGTTCCCATCGAGTGAGGCAGGTGCTGGCATTTGCCCGCTCCCCCACTTTCCTTGTGAATGAACCATGGGAGCCAATCAGGGCTCACCCCGGGAACACTAGCCAATGGAAGGCTGGCATGCTGGCTGGACTCAGTGGCAGGGGCCTCCCTCTGCAATCCAGTGTGGAGCAAGCTCAAGGATGGAGCTGCAGCTCTGGAAGGAGAGAGGCCTGCAGGCACATGTGGAGTGCCTGACGGGCCCAGAGGTGAGCACTTGGCGGCAGCAGCTACTCAGCTGTCAGTAGCCTGCCTTGGCAGGGGCACAGGGGAGGATGGTAGCCTCCCTTGGCTGCACCTGAAGCAGCATCCAGCATGTGGCATGCCAGGAGTCCGGTGGGGAGCTCTTTCTGGCCTTGGTGGCATCCTCCTGGCTACCTGTGGCTTCCTTAGGCAAGGATGTGGCTGAGGATAGGAGCTTCCCTCAAAGGTGGTGGCAGTAGCATCAGGCTTGCAGTTTCAGATGAGGTTTGGAGGTCCCTCTGCCAGGTTGGTGCTCAGCGGGGGGAGGCTTCAGGATCACCTAAGGGGCCTTTAGAGCAGCTGCTTTGGGGTGGCAAATAGGTAACCGCTACAGTAGCCTTGCCAGTCGTCTCCTTACCTCCTCCCTGCTCCTGGGATTGGCTCTAGTGGGTGGCCACTTGGTGACTGTTGCTTACCACCCTCAGCATCTGGGCTCTTGGGTCATCACCTGCACAGGGTGTGTGGAGGCCTGCAGGACAGTGCCCAGTGAGGGACTTGGCCTTCTCCACAGTGGGAACCTCTGACAGCTGTTGTTTTTTTCACCCACCCCACATCCAGTGAAGGGCAGGCCAGTGGCCAGTGGAATTCCAATTCTGTGAGGGCCAATAGGAGAGGGAACAGCTAAAGCTTTGGGAGGCACCTGGCTGGAAGGAGCATCTTTGGCTCAGTAGGTCAGCCTTGGTGGTGGCACATATTCCACACCTCACAAGTAAGGTTTAGGTTTTTGGTCTGGTTTGCCTGGCTGGCTTAACTGCAGCCTTCCCAGGATTTGGGCAGCATTTCTATGTCAGAGGCTTTCCCACCCTCCCTTCCTTCAATGGCATGGTTCTTGTTTGTGCAGTTGTTGAGCTGTTCAATTCCTTTATTTTACTACTTTCACGACTGGTTTGGGCATTGGGTTGAATCCTTTTGGGAGAATGTTGGGCCTGAGTGCCCATCATCCTGGCTGGGGGCCCCTTTAAGGGGCCTTGAGGGTGTGAGCTAAGGAGACATGCCTAGCTTGGGGGTTCCTGGTATGTCTTCGCCCCCAGGTGGTGGTGGGGGTCACACGATGGCCTAGCCCCATCCCATAAAGCTGCCATCCTAGGTTCTTTTCCTTTCAGCAGGCAGGCTGAGGGATGGGTTTTTCCACTGGGTGGCAGGCAGGTCTCTCGATGCCTTAGATCCATTGTCCTGTGCCCAGCTGAACCTCTGCAGCTGGTCTCTTATACCCACACATAGTGTTGTCTCAGTTATGCCCGGCGCCTGGCCACCCATTCACTGCTGAGGCCACAAACCTTAGCTTGATCCCACATCTTTAGCATTTTATGTTCTTCCATGGCAAAATGAATCAGTTAAATTCTGTTCTTCAGAAAAAGTCTTCTCGTGCTCTGCAGGATATGCATCTAGCCACAGGACTTTATAGGGTTTTTGTTGTTGTTGTAATTTTTTAATGTCTAGAGAGCCAGTTTCATTTCAACAGTCAATAATGGCACTAGGTACATTTTTTTAATGAGATTCTATGAAGAATTCTTTGACTATGAAGAATTTCAATGTTTCACAGATGTTAAAAGTAATGAAATAGCTGCATAATAATTTTACTTTTGTACTCCTTTTAACATTCTTGCCAACAATCTATGCACTTTCTTCCTTTTCCTCCAAAGGCTTTTTGATTTAAATATCATTTTTAATTCTATGTTCCTTTTTGCTGGCATCAAGTGTTTAAGTTTGAATAGAACCAATTCTCTTAAAAACAGGTACTGATCTATAAATCTCAGTTTTTAGCTTAGTAATTTCTAAGTACATTTATTCTTCAAGAATGAAATCTTTTGAACTCTTCATATTACTGCTTTACGTACATCTCATAACCCTAGTCAATTCGATTGTCTACCTCATACAACTAAAATATTCTTTTATCTCCTTTATTTGGTGAATTTAGTACTTCAGTACATGTTATCCTTACTTCCATTCATAAGTTTAATAAATATCACCACTTCACCATGCACTCATCTTTAAAATAAATCAACAAGTTCAGTGGAAATACATGGTTGAAACAAATAATGTTCTCTTAGTGCAGGGGTGTCCAAAGTTTTTTTGGTGAGGGCCAAATACAGAAAAATAAGCAAAGGCCCGGGCCACACACAAGAGGTGACATATTGACACATGATTACTGTGTGTATTTCTAACTCACCTATAATGCGGGGGGAGGGAAACTCGGCGGGGGGATCGTCGGGCCCGGCGGCTGGGAGGCACTCAGGCCTCACTGCTGGTGACTGCAGGGGGAAGGGAAAATTGGCAGTGGGGGGGGATTGTCGGGCCAGAGGGGGGAGAGAAGGCTTACCTGCGGAGCTGCTCCTGCAGACTGGGAGCCTTTCGGAATACTCTCCCCCCCGCGCGAGTATCGCGGGTCCTGCTTCTTGTTCAATTATATTTTCAGAATTTGCTGCGGGCCAATAAAAACTGACCCGCGGGCCGCAGTTGGCCCGCGGGCCGTAGTTTGGACACCCCTGTCTTAGTGAATCTGCCCTATATGCAGTATTTTTTCCTGTAAAAATTAAGGAGTTATGTCTTACAGAATTTTGATAACTTTCTATTTTAAATCCCCACACACAACTAAAATACCCCCCTTCCAGTTCATGCATTCATTTACAATTTCCTGGGCTTCTGTAATATTTTGTACCATGTCAGCTAATTCTAGATACTATTTCTATATCCCTGTACAGTTCTACTGAATGCCAACATAAACTCTTGTTCTAGACGTTCTACCAATTTTGAACATTCTTTACTCTCAGGAATTCTTAATTTCAGATCATATTGTTTTATCTCATATTTTGATATCTCAGGATCAATTTTGAAATTTACCAGTTCTCTCTCTGGTTTATAGTAATCATATATACGTATAACAGCCCTAGCGTATTGGCACTTTCCAGCTCTTCCATTGGCTGTGCTATGCATTCCATCAGCCATTGGCCCATCAACCACCACTCAAGAGTACTTGAATGCCATTGACTGGGTGCTGGGTCTGCTCCTCTCTCCCACATGCTGCTGGCTTGACCACTCTTCCCTGTCTGAATAAACCGCCAAAACAGCTGTCTCTCCTGACAAAGATGCTTTTACTGCCACTCTTTTGCTCCTCTGCATCTGGCTGGCTACTGAAATGGCTGTTTGCTGCTCAAGAAGAGGCTTCTACTGCTGCTGCTTCTCCTGCTTGGCTCCTCCAAGGCTGGCTGGCTACTGAGGTGAGCCAATGGCTGTCAAACCATTCTCTTCTCCTCTTGCTCAGTGGCTGTTGCTAGACAACCAAGCTTGGTTCTCTCAGTAAAAAGGCAGGGGCGGGAGGCCCTTTCCAGGCCTACTTTGGCCTTTGTGGGGAACTCATTGGGGCCAGTCCTGACTAGGATTGACAGCTCCAGGTTGGGAAATTCCTGGAGATTTTGTGGTGAAGTCTATGGAAGAAAGAGTTTGGGGAGGGGAGAGGCTACAGCTGAATAGAATGCCATAGAGCCCACCCTCCAAAGCAGTTAATTTTCTCCAGGGGAGAGAGATCTGTTGAATGGCATCCAGTTGTGATATCAGGCAATTTTCAGGCTCCACCTGGCAGTTGGCTACCATAGGCCTGGCAGCACCCTCTGGGTGACTTGATGACACCTGACTGGCATGACTTAACTAGGCCTGGTTACTTTAATTTGTTCACCAGCAACAGCCCCCCTAGGACAGCCAATATATGTTTGCTGTAGTGGTTAAGTGTGCGGACTCTAATTTAGGTGAACTGGGTTTGATTCCCCACTCCTCCACTCGCAGCTGCTGGATGACCTAGGGCAAGCCATGGTTCTGTCAGAACTGTTCTTAAAAGAGCAATTCTCTCTGTGCTCTCTCAGCCCCACCTACCTCACAGGGTGTCTGTTGTGGGGAGAGGAAGGGAAAGCAGTTTGTAAGCCGCTCTGAGACTCCGAGTGAAGGGCGGGGTATAAATCCAATCTCCTCCTTCTCCTCCTCTGATAATTTTTACATTTGTTTTCCGTATTTTTAACCATTGATCTAAATCAATATTATAGTCCAAATTTTCCAACATTATCCTGCCCTGTTATATAAATGTGTAGTGGTCTGGCAAGGTTCTATGCTTGGCAAAATCAGTTCACTGCCTGATCTGTCATTCAAAATGACTCCCTAGGCACTGGCTGAGTTGCCTGAGTCCCACCCACAGAAGCAGCAGGAGCCAAAACTCACCTCAGAAGACAATTTCACCTCAGGAGAGAGGACAGAAACTCCAGCCCTCTCACTTCCCAATGACTCTGGCCCTACCACTTTGCATTGCTGCTGTTCCCAGCCTGACCTTGGCCTGCATTGAGGCTGCTGCCTACTGCCCCTCCATGCCGCTGCCTGTCCCGGCCCCTCCCAGAGCCCTGAAGAGTCCCCAAGATAAGTAGGCAGCCGAGCTGTAAGCAGCCTGGCTGGGCCTTAGGGGCCTTGAATGGGGTGGTGGGAGAACCAAAGACCTGCCTGGCTGCGCTGCAGGGGCTTTGAATGGGGCGTGGGAGAGCCAAAGGCCTGCCTGGCTGGGCCGTAGGGGCCTTGAACAGGGGGTGGGAGAGCCATGTCCTGCCTGGCTGGGCCACAGGGGCCTTGAATGTGGGGGTGGAGAGCCAAGGCGTGCCTGGCTGTGTGTGAGAGACTTTACTTTTACTTCTGTACCTTTCTATGCATTCGTTACGCATCACATCTTTCTAGAGCCCATTGTATTGTTTCTACAACAGGCTTTACTGCTAGTTGCATATAATATCTTAATTTCTCTTCAGTATATAACAATATCTTATCTATTTCTGTTATTTTAGAATAAAATTCTATTGACTTGTCTTTGGCATACCTTGACTCTATTTGTGCTCTTTCCCAGCAACTTAAATCTGGTTTTTGTTTTATAAGGTCTTCTGTTGACTTTAATTCATGTTTATTATCCAGTCAATCTTCATATTTTAGCTTTACATTCTTTTGCATCGGTTTTGGGTGCAACCCATTTTGTTATCTTAGTATAGAAAGATCTTTTCACTTCTTCCCATACTTTCAGTAAAGATCTTCTAATATGATTTATGAGTAGCCTTCTAACAACTTCTAATGTATTTAAATTATTATCTTTTATCTGGTTTGAATTTCTCTACTTTCTTGGGAGACCACCAAGAACCAGAATTTTCCCAATGAAGTTCCACTATACACTCAACTTCAACACAAAAGTATTTACCCTCATCGAAAGATTTCAATATTATACCAGCTACTGTAGTTTAATTGCAGCAACAACAAAATCTGTTTAAAGATTCAGATAGCACATTCCCAAATGGCCTCAGCACCAATGCTTCAGAAGAGATAAAAACACAATCCCTATTACTTTTAGCAGCAAAAATCAGTATAGATTTAAAGAGTTCTTTTGTACTATCCCCAATGGTCTCATGTTGATAAATAATCCAAGGAGAAAATATTAATTACAAAATACTGAATGGATTCAGTTATGAAAACCTGTGTTGCTCTTTAAAAAGTTTCTTTAAAAAGACTTTCTTAATTGCCTAATTCCTAATGGCCTCTTTAACATTACATGTTTGAAAGAAAGAAAAAATTCAATCCCAGAAATATTTAGTAGTAGGAATTAAGTTCTTTTGTTCAGTTTCTCAAACTGAACAGTCCCCAGAGCCAGGCTTTCCCCAAACCATATGTATACTTGGAAAGAAAACTAAATGACTGTTAATTGGACAATCCTCTATAGTCTCCAATCCTCTACATTTTATCAAATATCCAACAGCTTGGATTGGAAGCTCTAGGATATTTCTCAGACAACTTGGCAACATATAGTCACAAAGTTCCAGTCCTTCCCAGATTACATGATTTCAACTGCTTCCTAATAATGGCAGTGTTCCAATTGTTTTGTATGGTGACTTCTTACTAGGGATGAGTGTTCAGTATATAAACAGCCAAATAAATACCCCAAAATACCTTATTATTTTTTGGGTTTTCATTCAGCCAAATACAGCTGACCCTGAATAAAAGCTGATATTAGGCTTTAATTTGGGCTTGGCTACTGGTGGAGTCCTGTGGCCCCTGCTGCACAACTCCCCAGTGAAGAGAAGGTATTTCAACTTTAAATACCTTCTCTTCCCTCTGAGGCTTGTGCTGCCTCTCTAGCGTGACTCCTCAGCGAAGGGAAGGTATTATAGTTAAAATATCTTCCCTTCACTGGGGAGGTTCCAGACAACCTGCCTTGTCAGGCTGGCTGGGAAAGAGATGAGGAGGCATGGAAACATGTCTCCCTAATCTTTCTTCCCTTCACTAGCCAAGCCGCCATGGCAGACCAGCTGGGGAAGGGATGACAGATGGGGGAAGGATATCTAAATCCCCCCTCCCCTTCTGTCTCTCCTTTCCCTGCCAACCCACCACCGTTTCCCAGCCAACCCACCTGATCTTTTTTCCCTTCCCCAGCCAACCTGTCTTGTCAGGCTGACTGGGAAGGGGACGAGGAGGCATGGAAACATGCCTCTGTGATCTTTCTTCCCTTCCCCAGCCAACCTGCCATAGCAGACCAGCTGGGGAAGGGATGACAGATCAGGAAGGCATGCCTTCCAGACAAATATTTTCAGCAATATTGATCACTTCCTGAATCCCTTTACAATACTGATATTGGGATTTGGGAATATCGGTATATACTGACTTTTTTGGGTTTGGTATACCCAAACCCCCAAAATACTTTTTTCTTTTCTTTTTTGTGCACACACCTTCTTCTAACCAAACATGTTATCCACAGTTCCAAATGACAGGGTCCTAGTACCACTTCTGGTTCTGCTCAGTAATGATTCTTAATAGCAAAATCCTTATGTTAGGTCAGCAAAACATGTTTGTGCCACGACTGCTGGTTGCATGGTATTCTTAGCATAGTACCCCACCCCAAAGTGGGTGCAACAAGTTTTTCAGTAGGAGGAATGTGATTTTTTTTGCTATTCTTCTCTCTTTTGACCAAGAAAGGCAGAAAGGCATCTTGATATGTGCCAGAAATCATGGAGTGAGCACAGTGACAATGCTTCCCTCTTTGCACTATCACGATTAAAAAAAAATTCTCTGCACATAATCCATTGCACCCACAGTCAGAATTAAGAGATGGACACAAAAGATGGATTTCAGAAGGGCTACTTTATTAACTATTTACAAACTGAAACCAGTGAGGGGATGCCTATCTGTGTGAAAAAGAACTGGGCAGGTGTCAACTCCTGACCACTTCCCATCCCTCCATGGGTGAGGAACTTACCCCAATCCTTGAGCCATCCTTGTTGCCCCCTAAAATAGACACCAAAGCTGGAGGAACCAGCAGCATCAGAGTTGATCAGCTGTTCCACTTTCAATTTGAGGTCCTCCCTCCAAAAGGGACAGGCCATTATATGAAGTCAAAAATCCTTGAGCCATTCTTGTTGTCCCTTAAAATAGACACCGAAACTGGAGGAACCAGCAGCAGCAGGGTTGATCTGCTGTTCCACCTTCAATTTGAGGTCCTCCCTCCAAAAGGACAAGCCATTTATATGAAGTCAAAAATTCTCGCCACACTAGCAAATCCTCTGACCCCCCCCCCTTGTAATTCTAGTCCTATGATGGGGGTGCTGTAGATCCTTCATGGATTTGCATAGCCACCACACAAAGGCACACCCCGGGGCCACCACTTTGCAAGCAAAGTTAAAGTATCCAATAAGTTGTTGCAGTTCCCTCAATGTCAGTTTGGGTTTTACACATGTCTTTTCAACCATCTGGTGAAGGTTACCTAACTTGTCAAATGGCAACCTAGACACCTGTTGCACTGTATCTATCTCTATCCCAAGAAAAGTTAAAACTACACTGGGACCTTCTGTTTTTTCATGGGCTAGAGGAACACCAAGTTCAGCAGCCGCTTAAAAGCTGTCAGCAACTGAACACAGTCATCAGAGCTGGCCAAGCCAGCAAATAAAAATCATCAAGGTAATAAGCAGTGCTGGACAAACTCATGCATGCATGCAAAGCCCATTCCAAAAAGGAACTGAACCATTCAAATGTGACGCAGGACACACAGCATCCCATATAAAATTGCCCAGCAAAAGCAAAACTCGAAAGAGCAAAATCATCCAGGTGAACTGGAAGCAGGCAAAATGCTGAATGAAGATATTTGGCCAACTCAGCACCACATCCACAACTTAAGAACATAAGAGAAGCCAACGTTGAATCAGGCCAATGGCCCATCTAGTCCAGACCATACTAATACTTTGATCATAGGAGGTATATTTCACTTAGCATAGCTCTTCAGGGATCGTGTCATTCACCAAGCTCCCATGTGAAAGATGGTGAATGAGGTGATACTCCCCAGGGGCCTTTTTGGGAACCACCCCCAAAGGGGATACCCTAAGATTGTGTACAGGTAGGGAAGGAAAAGGGCTTAACACCCTACCTTCATTACATTCCTTTCTGATCTTATCATGCATTACCTGCTCCATTCCCTTAATAGAAGGCAAGTTAGGTGCCCAGTACAGCCACCTCTGTATGGAATAAGGAACTGTATGGAATAAGGAACTCGAATGTGAGCCCACTTAACAAATACTCCCTTATCTTGAAATCTGGGATAACAGTGCAATCAACACTCCACTGTTAGAACATTAATTGGATTGGGCCCCTTTTTCAGGAGAGCTAGCGCTCCACCTCCTGCTGGGCATTTGTCACCTCTAGCATCCTTGGAACCTGGTTTACTTTTGGCTCTGGGGCAAGATGGAAACACATAGGAACTGGAACAGAGGGAGCACTCTTGACAAGAAGTACACAATTTCCTGCTGCAGAAGCCCTGTGATGAAAATTTCCAGCAAAGTGGGAGCTTTGGGATGTTGCCCGGCCTGGGAATGTGCAGCACCCAGAGCCTGCAAGCATCAAACAATGTGCCTGCTGTTCGAGAGTTCACCCAAGGTAGGCCTTGCATCAGCTGCATCTGGTCCCACTGCAAAGCAGGATTCATGGCCGCCCTCATATGAAAGGCCTCATCATACGCCATCCATGCTGGTCCATTAAAGTCTATGTATCCTTTATATATAATGTTCATGTACTGGAGCATAGAAGAGGCCCTCCTGGGCTGTGCTCTAACAATTACTCCTGCATAAGTTAGGAAGCCTGGGTACCAATTGGTCCAGGTCCTGTCCACCTTGCAGTGCTTCAGGCGCTCTTTATTGCACTCCTCCAAATTGTCTTCATCTTTCTTTTCCAATTCATAATACAATAAGGAGAAAACATTGACATATTCGCCCCTCAGTAGCTTATCCCTGGTGGCTGTGGTGAGATGGTCCTCCAAGGGCATTGCCTGGTCACCCAATGGCAATGCTTTTGTTGGCATCATCTCATATGGCATCCTCCACTGGTAAGGGGAGCCCCAGCCAGGCCAGAAGCTAAACTGCTGGTGTTGTGGCAGGTCTGAGGGGCCCCAACCTGACTGTGACAGGACACAACCCATGCCCCATGGCCAGCCCACCAGTGGCACATTACACTACAGAGAGTGGGAGTCACTAGAGTGTGCCTGTCCAGATGACCTCAGAGGGGTACCCTGGCTCCTGAGCCCCCAAGACCAAGTAGGCAAGGCTGTGTATGTTGACTCAGGCTTGCCTTCTGCCTCTGAAGGACCCTCATGAGGCACAACCTGCTGGTTCTCTACCAGCTGTTCTTCCTGCTGTTCACTACCTAGTATCAGCACCCCCTGGAACTGGCTGGCTGTGTCGATGAGTCACTGCACCTGCAGACAGACACACCAAAACTTGAGCCTGGAACATCTCTGTGGGTAACATACTAGGTGACTTATCCCTCCCTGCACTGTGGAAGGGGCCCACCTAGCTGCTGCTCTATGGCAGCCAATCTATCCAATATAGCTTTATTCATAGGGCTGTTGGCCTCAGGGGTGACTGGAAAAGGCCTATTTACTGGCAACTTGGGGGCTGGCTGCTTTCCCTTAGAGGCACCTTGTCCTTTTTTAGGCTGCAAATGACCCAAGAAGGTGAGACGGACTTCGAGTTATACCAGTGTAGAGAGGCCACAGACAAAATGGGGCCAAGGGCCCAAGGCCTCTCAAACCCCCCCCCCCACAATAAAATACCATGGGTACTGGAATCCAACACCATCCTCTCCCCAGCCTACCAGGGCCCCTCCAAACCAAGGTGTGGAACCACCCACTTGTCATTCTCCTGGAAGGTGTTCCTCTGGCACTCCCTCACCGAATCCAAGTAGGCTGGGCATGCCAGTCACCCAGCCACTGGATGGGAGCAGCTAGTGTGGCCACCAGAAAAACTGCTGGGCTAGTGAAGTCTTCCAGGTGTCAGACTCTTGAACAAACCTACTCCCAACAACACTCTCTTGGCAGTGATTTGTTTATTGAGAGATGAGAATGTGTCCAGCTAAGACTATCTGTGTCAGAACTGACACATTTGGGGCCAGTTCTGATATTATACAGAGTTTAAACCGCTTCCCCCTCTGATCTGGCCAATCATACCACCACATCCAGCCCGCCAAAAGCTACTGAGCACCATTAGTCCTCCCCAGCACCTGCAAGCTGAGTATCTAGCAATGTCCGGTGTCCAAGGTTAAGCATGCATTCTTCCAGAGAAGAAAGGCCCTGCTTAACACAGTTACATGCCCGTGTGACTCTTAGCAAAGCAGTCCACACATTCACACACTCACATGCTCACAGACTCCCCCCTCCCAACTAGAATGACAGAAGTAAATAGGCCTACAGAACCAAAGAAAATTAAGACCTCCATGGCAAACGAGACTTGAGTTTGACACCAGGCTGCCAAACCACTGAAAGCCACCAGGCTGCTAAGAGCCACTGGGCCACAGAAGGCCTCCAGACTGCCAACAGCCACCAGGCCACAAGATCTGCCAGACAACAGAAGGCTGCCGGGCTGCCAAAGGCTGTCTTGCCAGCATAAAGCACCTGGCCATTGAAGGCCTCTGGGTGGCGAACACCACCGAGCCAACTGAAACCAGACTACCAAGCAAAGGTCAGGGACTGTAGAGTAAGTTGCAAAGGCCCACAAAGCTGTGTGCAGCCCTCCCAGCTGGTACACCGTTTGAAGGTCTGTCCTCCCAATCCAAGCTCAACACACGATCTGGTTGGGCGGTGCTGGGCCTAAATAGGCTGGCTCCACACCCGCTCAGCATCATGACACTCAGCATCACGATGCTTGTGTCCCTCTCCCTCTTCCCACCATGGAGGCAAATTGGCCCCTTCCCTCCAGCAGCAGGCTTCGGGGGGAGGTAAGTGACCACACTGTTTTAGTGCTGGTCAAAACTCTATATAAGATAACCATAATCTTCCAGACTTTTTAAAAGTTCAAAAATATATTTTTATACATGCTGCAAAGCCTGGGGATGCACCTGAATTACAATTACAAGGGGACTTAACCCTAAGCCCCTTCCATTGGAACTAAATTCCACTAATGTCAGTGAGGTTAACTTTAATAAAAAGAATTAGAGAACACTGAGATGCAAGGCAAATCTTATGTTCCCCACTGATTGTATATCAAGTACCAGTCATAGCCACGGAAAATATAGAAGTACATATTTGTGAACTTTTGTAAAAGCTTTCTATGGCAAGCTTCTTTATTCAGGCTTCTTATTAAAATTACTGCATATTAAAGTTACTGGATATAAATTAATTTAAAAGAGGGTGACCTCTGGGAAGGAAAGCAGCAGTGGTTGCCATTTCTGCAAGTGGTTCTCCAGACAGCTTATTTCCTTAAATAAAGGGAAACACCTGTACCACCTTTTTGACTTAACATGGTTTGTGGAAGGTACACCTCATGCAGACCAGGAGGCAGGTGAAGCACTATTTCTGGACATTTTTTTCCCCAGAATACAACAAAACATAATCAGAACTCTGTAATGATGCTACTGTCACTATATTTCAGGTAGAAGATCAAGGGTCTGAATGTTCCTTCATGAAAAAAAACAAACTAGGGCAGTTGGGATAGAGACGCTATGAAGTTCAGTGTTTCCTACTTCAAATATGAACCATGGTGGATTGTAATGCTCACCTTAACAATTCCTCTTCTTCTACAAAACACTTGCTCCAGCTGCTTTTGCTGCAGAAATAATAGCTGGCTAGGCAGCCATCCATCAAGAAGAGGGCATCTCACTCCTTGATCCCACTCAGAATGCTATTTCAGCAATACCTGAGATGCTTTGTGTAGTGTCCCCTGGAAAATCTAGTTCCACGGGTTACCTGACATTAGGCACTCCTCAGAACCTCAGATCTCATTTATTTGAAATTCCTGACAATTCAAATTTAGTTTTCCCCCATTCAATTGACTCCTTTTTTAAGGATTGTTTCTTCCTGCCTTTCTAGGCCTGGGTACCTCCCATAAGACAATCAGCATGGCTAACGGTTCCAAGAACAAATATGAATGGCATACTAGTGCAAACAAGTTTAGGGGCACATGATGAAGGCACTTGGGAGCTAGTAACTTCTTTCTCAACTCTGGTGGTTACAACAAGAATTTTAATAATGAGATAAAGTAAACAGGAAACTTCATATGGGAAATATCTCAGTTCCAAAGGATCTCTATAGTGTGGAAATCAGTTCTAACTCTGGGAGATCTCCAGGCCCAACCTAGAGGTTGGCAACCCTAACCAGCAGGTAGGTTCATGCAGAAGCAAGCTGTCTAGTATCCAAGTCCTAGACTATTTAGGGACCTGAACTAGCCTCCCCAGATTAGACATGGAAAAGTTATTATAAGGTTTTATGAACTGGGGACGGAGGGCTTATGAACTTGGGGTAGGACAACAACCAAACTTTTACCTGGTACACGAAATGCCACAGCTATCATACAGTATAAAAACACAAATCAGGTCAAATATTACTTCTTAAAAAAAAACACCCCACTGGTAATTGCAAACATGGGTGGAAACACACAGTCCAATCAGTTTTCATCAGATCCTGCAGCATAGATTTCTGAATATAATAATCACAAAAAAAACAAAAAACCCCTATACGTTAATACTAACTTGATAAAGTTGATTGGGAGGGGGTGTCAAGTCACAATTGACTTTTGGCAACCCCATAGAGTTTTCAAAGTAAAAGATATTCAGAGGTGGTCTGCCACTGCCTGCCTCTGCATAGCAACCCTGGACTTCTTTCATGGTCTCCCATACAAGTACTAACCAGGGCCAACCCAATTTAGCTTCTGAGAATGACAAGACTGGGCTAGCTTGGGTTATCCTAGACAGGGCATCTATATTATAAAAAAAAATCGCAAATTGTTGGAACAGTTACCTAGAAAACCATTCCTTTACACTGTGTTTGATAAGCTTAAAATAAGAATGAATCACACACTGTAGTTTTCCATTATTGAATACATTTTTTATCTGAATCCATTTCTGCAAGATCAGTTTACTGATCCTGTGATTACAGGCATGCACAGACACAGACTTTTCTAACTTTAAACTTGGATTCCAATTGAACATCTCATCATAAATTGCAATCTAGTCAAGGTGGGATTGCATAGCGGCATTCACTGATGAGTAAGCATGGCCATCATAGAGTTCTGATTTGCAAAACGCATCTCTCTCCGCTCTTACATAGTGCATTTATATTTTGACAGTGTAAGCAAAATACATGGCATATGGTTAACTAATGAGTTAAACAAGATGTCTTTCATCTTTGTCCAAAAGATATGAATACTGAAGAAAAGATGTTTGTGCTTACCTGTAACTTCTCTTTGTTTGGTCCACTGTGCAGCCACACATGGGTACTGCAGCTGTACAGGTATGCTGTGGAAAAATGTTGAGCTCTGTGTAGCATGCCAGCCCATACTGACAGGGGCTCACAGTGGGAGGGGATGGGGCCTCATCTGGGCCAATATTATCAGGCCAGGCCCTACCAGTGCTGGAGCTGGCAAAATGGTGCTGGTGGCTTCAGTGCTCACTAGTGAGTGTGCAATGGGGGCAGGCAGCCCAGGCACAGGCCTCAGGCACCAAATAAGTCCTTTGAAAAGACCTTGGATTCTTGCTGAGAAAACAAATCTTCCACCCGTATGTGACCGGAATGTCACAATGGTGGAAAGATGGACCTTAGCTGAAGTGGAGGCTTGCCCATCTTGCACCAACTTTAGCAAATAATGAAATACATAATTAAGAGAACACAACATAAGGTCTAAGTTCCTGAGGGAAGTCCAACTAACAAACCTTTTGCATTTCAGAATATAAGATTTTGTGTTGGATGGTTTCCTTCCCTACCTCTGTCTAGAACGTTCTGTACTGGTACAGAGAAAGGCAGAATCACCTGTGAACCAGTGGGGCTGGGGATGTGGTGGTGTAATATGGGGTTTGTGTGAAGAAGGTGGGATCCCAAGGGAGCATTGGAAAAATCCCCACGGATAAAGTGAGAAGTGTGGTGAGTCAGCTTGTTCTGGGCCACAAAGAGGCCAACAGGATCACTTTTGTCTGTTCTGCTGCCCACATAGAACAATGGTGAATAAAGGGGAGGGAAGACATAAGAGCTATAGTAGCAAAGACATACTAAGTAAGATACAGATAAGACAAGGGCTGAGACAAGAAGGGATTCTGCTTTTACTGTTCCTTCAAGATGACTCCGAGAGGGATAAGATGCCATCCTTACCTCAAAGGAGGATCCTTCATGGTAAGCATCAAATCATCCTTTCTCCCTCTGAGATAAAGGGCATCTTGATTTGGACCTCCCAGAGCAGTGCCCTCATTTCTTGGGTGTGTCAGACTCATTGACACGCATGATATTCTGCAGCACTCTTCTTTTGAAGGTGGCATCCGCTGAGCTGTAGGTGTTGATTTTGCAATGCTTAACAAAGGTAGACAGATAAGACCAAAGAGGACCCTTGATTCCTCAGCCGTCGCCTTGGAGGAGGCACCCTTCACGCCCCAGGCTACGAGCCCCCTCTGAGGGCTCGGGGGGGGGCAGAATCATCCAGGACCCCTCCCATCCATCACAGTCATAGGCCACTCTCATCAGAGCTTGATGGAGCATACCCACCAGCAAGTTGCCAAAACCAGAAGTCGCTGAAACAAACTTATTTTTGTGTAATCTTGAGAGAACACTGATAAATTGTTCTCATATTTCTTTTTCCGCATATGTAATTTGCTCTCCTTTCTTCAGACCTGTTATCACTCTTTTTCTCTTTGCTTTCTGAGGCAATACATCAGAATTCTGCCAGTTTATTCACATGTTCAAAATACCTTTGTTTTAAAAATTTTATTTTTTTTCTTTACTTCTTCTACTTCTAACTTATCTAACACATCAGCACCAGCTGTAAGGAGCTTAGATGTCTCCCTCTCAATGGAGGCACTGATCACGAATGTAACTAGGCTGGCAATCTTTCACCTACACCAGACTATATTACTGGCTCCCTACCAGTGTCGCCAAAATCTAGCCACGGTGATCCATGCAATGGTCACCTCCAGGCTGGATTAATGTAACTTGCTCTATGTAGGGCTACCCTTAAGGCTGATCTGGAAAATACAATTGGTCCAAAATGCAGTTGCATGGGTTCTCACAGGTACACCACTGACAGCACATATTCCACCAGTGATCTGGCAGCTGCACTGACTCCAAATTGAGTATTGGATCAGGTTTAAGGTTCTGGCGTTGACCTTTAAAGCCCTAAATGGTCTGGAACCAGCATATCTGCAGTACCGCCTCTCCCAGTATGTCCCTCAAAGGGCGTTACAGTCAGCCAATGATAACTAGCTAGTGATCCCCAGCCCCAAAACCACCCAGCTATCCTCAACCAGGGACAGGGCTTTTTTGGACTTGGTTCCCACCTGGTGGAACTCTCTGTCTAGTGAGACCCAGGCTCTGTGGAACCTGAAACAATTCAACAGGACCAGTAAGACAGACATGTTCCACCAGGCATACGGTCAGGGATAGCGGCAGTCTGAAGAGTACTGACTCCATCCTTGTGGTATCTGCTCCCCTCTTACCTGTTCTTTCCTGATTGTTAGCACCTGTAATGCATTGTTTTTTATTATGCATCAATATTGATTGTTTCTTTTAATATTGTAAAGTTATTTTTTAAACTATTTATTCTGATATAACCTGTTTTTATTATGATTGTTTTATGTTGTTCTTCCAATCTCTGAATTTTTTCTGTTATTATCTTTGTTCTAGTCTTTCGCATTTTTTAGCAGCATCTGCTAGTAGAATTCCTTTGATAAAAGCTTTACTTGCTTCGCAAATTGTAGCTGGAGACATTCCTTGTGTTGCTTATTTATTTTTTTTAAAAAAAAACCTCTTCCAAATCTTTTTTACCCTTTTTTTAATCATAATTTTTTTATTTTCCACACAAACAAAACAAACACAAACATACATAAAATTGGGGTATACTATTCTACATCGCTGTTTTATCTACTAAACTACCTCATATATTTTCTAAATACATTTCATTTTTTCACCTTATACTGTCTTGTAATCTTTCTCACATATATAAGTACTAACTTATTATTTACTACTAGATCAGACCTTGTTAAAGCATTTTGTTACATTTTTCAGTTAACTATATTTAAAGTCTATAAGTCTTATTTTCTTCTGGATTAGATGTTAACTTAATGCTTCATTATACTTTTCAGTCCATTTGTGGAATCTTATTCCACTTTAATTCTCACAGTTTCCCTCAACAATTTTTAGCCTTTTTTGTAGTGCTTCATCTTCATTTTCTGGTTTCTCCTCTTAAGTTTTAGAGTCATGCTTCTGTGTCTTTTTCCCTTGTAGGTGTAGAAGGTGTCTTCCAATGTTAACCATCTGTACTCAATTTTTGAGATGATTTGAAATTCCACAAGTTCTTCTCTTTCCTCTCTCTGAAGTGAAGTAAGAATTCTTGCCTTGAAGATTTCATTGCTTATGTTTCTTTTATAAGAACTCAGATACATATCTTTTGAAGGTTTTGTTTCTCTTTGTAGGTGCATAGTCCTTTCTGTAGATCATATCAGTTTGATTGTAGATTTCCTCTATAGCTTGTATATACACATAAGAGAACATAGAACATAAGAACATAAGAGAAGCCAATGTTGAATCAGGCCAATGGCCCATCTAGTCCAACACTCTGTCACACAGCGGCCAAAATATACCAGTTGCCATCAGGAGGTCCAGCAGTGGGGTCACATAATATAACAGCAGTAATAACTGTATACTGAATTAAAATTTGGAGATCCTCTAAGGTAACCTGTGATCATTTACTATCTAGAGGATTCATTTTAAGTGAAGATGTAATTCCTGGCACCTTTTGAAATGTATCCATACCATCCATTTTTAAAACAATGTGTTAGAAAAGAAAATCTCTGAAGTTATTTTTTTCTGCAAAGCCTTGCAGTCCCACCACTTCTAATGTTTACAAAACAATAGCTGTTATAATCATATTAAAAACAGAGACAATTCCAACATACGCAAGGATCTAATCAGTTTTCTAGGATACAATACAATAGAGTCAAAACAGTGAATTTTTGTGGTTTCTAAAAAGTATACAATTATTTAAACTACAGTGCAGTACAATCAATATGCAGTAAATTTTTGTGGTTTCAACAAAAGAAACTAAAATGTTATGGGAAGATGGAGTATAGTAGTAAGTAAGATCCAATTCTTCTTTTTCCTTTTAAACAATAAAGTATTTGTAATCCATTGATAGAAGTATAGTTAGTTATAATCCTTATTAGAGTGGAGTTAATTATAACCCTTTACAAGATCTTCATGTATTTCCAAATGCTTTCCTTATACTTCCAAGAAAAAAATAGTTTTCTTGCTGCTTCAATCAAGTCCAAAGTCAAGTAAAACCATTTTTTCTCAGATGTTATATTTCATTGGGTGATATTATAATCTCGGACAATAGCCTTTTCTTTTCTTTTTTGCCCCAGAAACCATTTTAAAAAGAGAAAGTTGCATTAAGATCTTTTCCTAGCCATTTTTAGGAGTAAAGAGAGGGAGTAAAGTTCTTCACCCCTCCCTTCCTTTGTCTCTTTAAACTTTAAAGGGGCTTATCAATGGGTAAGTGATTCTCTGATGTTGTTGCATTTAAGTGTACTCACAGTGTTATTCTTCATTAATGGTATTAATGAGGTATAAAACTTTTTCCCCTTTGCCCAGGTAGTCACAGCTGTGCACCCATGTCTGACATGGGTGCTTTTGAATGGCTCTTGACTTGGAGCAATCTAGGGCTCCCACCCGCTTGCTGCCACTCGCAGGGGAGTCCAAGCCCCTTGCAATTAGCTCCTCTTTTGGAAGCTCATTGGAGTTCAGGAACCCCCGAACCCCTCTAGAAGAGCTGACAATCCAACCGTTACATGGGAGAGCATCCTGGTGTGACTGTTCTCACTGAGCCAAATCCAGGAAGTCCTAAATCTTTTATTAACTACATCTTCTTGTAGTAAAACAGTTTCATTTAATCTCCATCTTCTTCTTGATTCTCTGTTCCATTGCAAGACTACTTCTATGAGATTATGGTTCACAAATATCTTCAGTTGAATCTCTACTACTAAATTCATTGTCAAACGTTTTGATATCCAGCACATGTCTATTCTTGAATATGTTTGATGTCTGTCTGAAAAGAAGCTAAAGTCTCTGCCCTTTGGATGTTTGGTCCTTTCAGGAGTCTTCTAATTCCAGCATTTCTGTGTATTGAAGTACATTTTTAGGTAATTTTCCACCTTTAATATTCCCTGTTATATCTTTTTTATAGTCTAGTAGTCCATTCATATCTCCAAGAATCATTATTTCCTCATCTTGGAGATCTAGCATAATTTGGGGGGAAATTAAAAAAAATAACTTTAGCCTCATTTGGTGCATATATTGTTGCTATCATGCATATTTTGCCTTCCAGGAATCTCATTTTTAAAATTAGGTATCTAATTTAATATCTTCCATCTGACTCTCTAAATTCTTCTAAAACTTTTAATTGTGGGTTGCTTATGTAAATGGCTACTTCACATTTTTTTATTTTGTGCAGAAAAAAGATATGTTTTGCCTATTTTTATTGTTTAAAATATGATTGCATTTCTTTTTTAAAATATGTTTGTATTTCTTCTTTATATGACTTTCTTATAGGCATAATATATCAGCATTTTGGTTTTTTTCAGTTGGTTATGAACCCTTTTTCGAAGAGTGGAAAGATTTTCAAGATTACTTGTTGAAAAACTGGGATGTTAAACGTGGTTGATCTGTTTTGACAGCTATTAAGGAGAAATTAAAAGAGATTTAGACTTTTGAATTGTTACCATTAGTAAGAGAAAATAAGTTTAGTAGTAAATGTAACGAAATAAGAGAGATACCAATGGGGTTGGAGCATTGCGGGAAGCCTTGTTTGGGGGGGAGAGGGTAAAAGAAAATGGATATGTATTTGCCTTTTTAAATTGTATGATCATGAAGTATATCCAATAATAAAATGTATTTACAAAAAAAAAAAATTGTGTTTTTTGAATTCAGTTCATTGATATTTATTGATACTATTTTAATTTGTCCATTTTGCCCTAATGTTGTTGCCATGCCCAACTTCCCTTTTCTATGTTGTTTTCTTCTTTGGAGTTTTTGGTCTTTGGAGTTTTTGGTCTGTGAACTTTGTTTTGAGCTACTAGCAGATTGTCCTTCTGTTCTTAGATAGAAGTCCTCTTCTTGCAGTTCTTTGGCCAATTGTTGAGCTTGTTCCTCTATTGCAATTATTTTTTTTCTTTCTTTTGGTAAAACTATCTCAAATGGTATTTTCCAATGATTTTTTAAAATTTATTTTGTAAGATCTGTGTCAAAAAGTCAGTCTTTTCTTTTCTTTAACACGCTTGTTGGTAAAATCCTGAAAGTTCTGCAATTCTTTTCCCTCAACCTTGAGTGAAGATTCCCTTTGGTTCTTTAGTATTGTGTCTCATGTTTTCTTGTAGAAGAACTGAACCAGTATATCTGAAGGCAGCTTCTTCTTGAATGCAGATGTTGAATTCACTTGAAAAATCTGATCAGTGTCAGGAAAGCTTTTTTCTACCTTCAAATAATTCTGAAGTAAATCACAAAAACTTTTTTTCTTCTTCCAAATTTGGCTCCCCAAATCCTCTGGAATTCCTCTAAAATATAGATTATTAGATCTGCATTGAGTTTCCAGGATTTCAATTCTTTGTTCTGCCTTCTCAATCTGAAGATCCTGCCTTTCTAAATATGTCATTATCTTTTTTGCTTCTCTTTGATTTTTATGATTTCTAATGTTTGTTCTTGTAATTTAAATTAATTTCTGATAGTTCAGTCGATGTCTCTTAACACACTTCTTGAATGCTCTTCTGAGTTCTTTCCTCTTGAATATTTCTCTGAATACTCTGGATATTTTTAAAGGTTCTTTTATCTGAATATTGAATAATCTTTTGAGTTCTTTCTTCAAATTGTTGCATTTGGTACACCAATATTCATGATAAATTTTCCACCATTTATTCAGTTTTCTGGTCCTTATCCATTTCATCTATACTCCTTTTTTTCTTTGTCTCTTTGGTGTATTGCCATTTTACTTTTTGCACTTCTATTTTTAAAAATATTGTACACAATTTCCATATATTTTTCCCATATAGTTTTCTATGCACAACTAAGTATATGCTATTTAAATGACTCAACCAAAGTATATGTCCATTAGAAAAAAAAATGATATTCTCTACTGTTCTTATAGAACGGGGCTAAATGTAGCAAGTAGTGAATGTTCTGAATAAATATAGATTATATAGTAAAGCAGGGGAGAGAGGTGATAAATGAGAAGGGGTGGAAAGGGGAGGGAGAAAGGTAGGGGGCAACAAGGAAACAGAGGGGGAACAGCATCTTAGATTTGTTTCCCAGTATGCTGATTCATCTAAGGTCTTCGGGGAAAACAACAACAATATTTTCATGATGTTTTTCATTCTGGGAAATTTCACATGCCCAAATAGGAAAATATATAACAGACAAAAATAAATAAATATTGTCTTTCTGATGAGCCAGCTGTCTGGTGAAACTGAGTTTTATTAATCACCACTGCATCACATCACAGCCAAAACATTGAACGCTTAAAAAATATTGCAAAGATTGCAAAGTTACTAAATCCAGATTGGTTTTGAAAAACAGGAATAAAAAGAAAAAGATTGGTTGGGGTCAGCTGACCTTATCAGCAAAAAGCCCTCCTTATCTCACCTGCCCTTGATATTTCCAGAACCCAGGTGGAAACCTGAGTTATCAAGCCCCTCTGTGGGTTCATCTGTCAGTTGGGTTTCCCCCATGGGGGAAAGATAAGGATAAAGATGTAAATTCCCTCCTTTCCTGGTGTTGTTCACCCCACAGCAAGAAAGGACTGGAGCCTTTGAAAGTGCTCCATATAAGGTTGCCACGTTCCCCAGAGGTCGACTCTCATTTTTGACACTACATTGTGTAGGAATGTAAAGGGTGGAAATGCATACAGGAAGCCCTGAACCAATGAAATTGGAATGCATCCCCCAGGGACTGGATGTCTCCAGCTGCTCTGGAGCAGTACATCAGGAACTTTGCACTTTCTGTTCTTGTAAAAAGGTTGACCTCAAGTAAGCCCCACATCCTGAATATGGGGTCTAGATAACAGTTCATCAGGGACCACTTCTGTGGGGAGTCTGATTCTCTGCTCAGGAAATCTGCTGTCTCACTTTCTCACTCCTGTGAATTCTGTGGCATTGGCTTAGCTGAGAATGTTAATTATAATTATAATTATAATTATAAATCCTAGGCTTTCCAAAGTCTGAATTGCCATGGACAGGTGAAACCTAAGTTGAAACTCAGAAGCCCCTATAAACAACCAGTCATCAAGTTAAGGGTAGGTTACACGATCTCTTAATTGAAGGTGAGCCACTACATCTGAAATGCATTTGGTAAAGACTCTCTGAGCTGTAGCTAGCCCAAAAGGCAAAACAGCACATTGGAAACATCTTTCACTATGTGTGAACCTCAGATATTTTCTGTTTCTGTAGTCCTGGTGCACTGAAATGTGAAAGTAAGCATCCTGGAGATCCAGGACACAAAACCATGCATCCCTTTCAATGAGAGGCAGGATATCTGAGTGGGACAGCATATGAAACTTGGGGATCCTCAGATGTCCATTTATAAGTCTAAGGTCCAAAATCGGTCTCAATCCCCCACCCTTTTTCTTTATTAGGACGTAACAGGAGAAGAAAAAAAACCTGTTTTTTCACACTCTGTATAGCTCCTTTTTGTAGATGCTGGGATATCTCCCATTGGAGCACCATCAAACGGTCAGCCTTAGGTGGTAGAGCAGAGAGTGAAACAGGCGTAGATTTGAACTCCAAAAAAATAAAAACCCTTGTTGTATTATGGTGAGCACCTATTCAACATTGGTTATTGTGCTCCAATTATTGGCAAAGAAAAACAGAACCAATCCCTACAGGGGGGCCTAAAAGCTAGTAATTGCATAGATCTGGTCTTAGTTCCCTGGGGGACTGTCCCCCTTGCTTGCCCCTATATCACCCTTGTTGCCTTTTTGAATGGGTTTGGGTCTGGAATGGTGGGCAAAACTGGGTCTGGTAATGGCACTGGGTGGGGTGGCACCTATACTGCCTATTGAATGGGTAACGCTGGTTGTGTCTCAGGAAATACTTTGGCTTATAGGATGCACCTTGCTGAGAGGTGATGCCAAGAGATCTGGTGGTAAGCCTGTTCTTTCTCATCCTGTTAAGGACAAAATAAGTTTGCCCACTGAAGAGGAGTTTCCTCTTGAAGGACAAATCCTCAATACAAGCCCTAGTGTCTGGGGGCAATGAAGACACTCCTAAACAAGAGTGGCTCCTCAGAACTACACTAGAGCCCATGATCCACCTGCAAGCATCAGAAATGTGCCTAGAGGCATTCAAATCTTGTTTGCCCAGTTTTATGCCCTCTGCTCGTAACACTTTGGCCATTGTCTTTTTGTCTTCAGGTAGGCTTTCTAGATGTTGGGATATCCTCTTCCAGAGGAGCATCTGGTAATGTCCCATTATGGCCTTTAAACTGGCAATCCAGAGACCCAGGGTTGCCAATGCGTATATTTTCCTCCCCATATCTCACTTGTGACCTTCCTTATAGAGGGGAGATAAGTGGAAGCTCCCTCTTCACTTGGAAGGCAAAACCTCTGCAACAAGAGAGTTGGCCGAGGGGTGCTGGAACAGAAACTCACAGTCATCTTCCCTAATCTTGTATAGATTCTCCACTTTTCTACTGAAGGCCTGATCCAATGCTGGCCTAGCCCAAACATTGATGGCTATATCTTTAATGCCCTTAATCATAGGCAGGGCTACTGGCCCATTCAGATGTGTATAACACACTCATAATTGGATCAGAAGAATTTGCATCTGGAGGGAGATAGTCCAGTTCCTGTGCTTTGGTCATTCTAATCAGTTGTTCTGAAAATAGGTGTAGCTCTTCCACTGGCAACACCAGGGTTGGACCGTGTCATTGGGCGATGGGAGGGAGGTGCAGTCAGACTCAATATCCAAAGCAGGATCATGGGGTCTGTCAGGATCCAGAGCTAAGGGATCAGCCCCAGGTTCATCTTGATGATGACCGTTGGTGGACAGGCTGTGAGACGTATGATGAAATGAAGTTGAAGTATGATGATGTGCCTCGGAACTTGCATTCCACTGGACACATAGTGGAGGGAACCATGGAGGGTACATTGCCCATTGAGTGTGATGAGCCCAATGTCCCATTTGGGGAGCATCCATGGACAAAGAGGGTGCTTGAGACACTGAGTACTTGGGATGGGAGCTCTTCGCTACTGATAGGACTTCTATGATGTTGTTTTCAGATGACTGGTCCTCAGTCTGGCCCAAGGCTGGTGATGGTGTTCAAGGCTTTTACGTCTGCATTCCCTCTAGTGATTCACTTCTGCATCATTGGACAAGGGAACGACCTCAAATGGAGGGTAACCTTCAATGTCAAGATGAAACCAACCTCTGAGACAGGGTTGGCAAAGGTATTTGGTGTCAAGAAGTACTTTGTGCCTGACAATGAGGTGGAGACATCGAAACATCATTCAGGATGGAAAGACATTGCCCCTGAGGAAGTGGAGATTGTCAAGGGTGAGGCAATGACAATCAGGGCAGTCACATGTGGGACTGCACAAAGACACAATGATGAACATGTAATAATTTGTGACCTTAATCACATTGAATTCATTGTCAATGTATTTTTAAGATGCCCCGAATTTTTAAAACTCAGACAGGAGCTCATTTCCCCCCTACTTAGTAAGGACTCTGCTTCTCCAACTGCTAAGACCTCAAGGCTACTGAGCAATGTAGATGGAAGGGTTACATATAGGGTCAGTAGATTTTTGGCTGACATTGTAGAAACACGGAAACATTCTAAAACAACTGTATATACCATATCATATTCTGCTGGGGATATCCCATTATGTGGGTAGCTTTCTGTTAGTTGTTTAAACTTAAAATCTCAGTGGCTGTTCAGGACCACTGGGTCGAATGAACAGTAATAGCAAAGAAAGAAATAAAGCAGCTAACAAAGCAACTATAAAATATATGAAGCTGTCCAATATGTAACTGAAACTGAACTGAAAAAGAAATCACACTGAAAATTCAATGGAAAGCTTTTTCACTGTTACCATTTCAGCAAGATGGGAGCAGATAGGGATTTCATCTGGAAGTTATTAATCATACAAAAGGAGCAATGACAACTGCTGAGCTTGAAGCCATAATTCAAAATACTCAAAGAAGATACCTTTTGGGGTCCTTTTCTAAACTTTTAAGAGTCTACAGAGATTGCTTCTGCAATCAGTGTGACTGAATCAAAGCACACTCATAAGAAATACCTCAGTTTATAGCCAAGATAAAGGCAATCGTCTTTGAGAAGCTAAGAGCTATCTGTACTCTGAAGCCCTTAAGTTGTAAAGTAGAAACCTTTACTTTACTTTCAGATGGGAAGAACTCTGCTGCCAATCAATGAATCTTGCAGCAACTTCCTACATACAACAGGCTTCAAATTTGCTAACAGCTATGCTATTGCTTTCTACAACTATTAGAACTATTGCAGTCATCTGCAAACCATCCCACACAACCTAGACAATAACGTTCTGCAAACAAGAACTGTTTACAGCAATAGCAGGGGGTAGCTCATACAAACAATACATGCGACCAAGCAAGGCGGATTTGATTTAACCCAAATTGATTTAAATCACAATTTAAATCATGATTTAAATCACTAGTCAGTAAGAATAGATTTAAATCATAGTTTTCTACATAAAGACTCATTCTTGCTGGTATAACCTTAATTACAACCAGGTGAAGGTTTCATTTTTAGAATAACAAGTGTTCAGATTAGTTCTACAGTTATATCAAAAAATTACTCTTAGAGAAACATCACAGCGATGTTTATTATTGTGTGGTGAACTATCTCCAGTTTGATATGTCGTCGAAGGCTTTCATGGCTGGAGTTCATTAGTTGTAGAATTTCCAGGCTGTGGATGTGCGGTGTATATGATGTGACTGGAACACTATCCCAGACAGATAACTCTGAAACTGTAGAATCAATTCAAGGTTTACTCCTAAGAACAAAGGACATACTAGTTGTATTTGCATATAAGAAAACAAGAGTTGGACCATTGAACAAAGACACACCCCACTTCTAGTTTTTGACAAAGAGAAACAAATTTTTCCAAGATTTACGCTCATCTGTATTGAAGAAAAGACTTTGACTTTCTCAGGCAAATCTTACAAAAGAAAGGAATAAGATGCCCCTGGAGAATTCCATTCACCTTGGAAGCCTTTTTGTCTACATGTAAAAGAGTAATTTTGAGAACTGAACAGGCCAAGCTTCTAGCAACAGAACTGACTGGGAAAGAACTAGAAGAATCAGAAGAATTGAGAAAAGAAAAAAAAGACTTAAATAAAGAAGACAAATTTGACAAAGCTGCAGCTTATTGACAGAAATGAATACTATGAGGGTCTTATCAGTTAATATCAATGGATCTAAGAAATTTAATTGGTTAAAGAAACAAAATTTATCCATAATTTGTATCCAAGAGACTCATGTCAAAAAGATATCTGAGAAATTTTTAAATAACAAATTGGGCAAAGTATATGCAGCATCATCTGCAGAGATGAAAAAGGTGTTGTGGTTTATATAACTGATCAACGTTTAACTGTAACAGAAGAGTTAAAAAACCTCAAGGGAAGATACATCTTAAAAATAAGATCTCCAGAAGATAAAATCTTCACATTGGCTTCAATTTACTCTCCAAATAATGCAAAGGAAAAATTCTATGCAATTTTCCCCCAAACACTTCTGGAATTTCAAGAGGGAGAAATTTAACTCTTTGGTGGCATGAACAGAGTACTAGATTTTAAAATGGACAGATCTAAAAAGTACAGGAGAAAAACTACTCAAGAATGCTTTTGTTGTTGTTGTTCAGTTGCACAGTCGAGTCCACCTCTTCGCGACCCCATGGACCAGATTACGCAAGGCCCTCCTGTCTTCCGCTGTCCGCTGAAGTTTGCTCCATTCCATGTTCATTGCATCGATGACACTGTCTAACCATCTCATCCTTTGCCGTCCCCTTCTTCTTTGACCTTCAATCTTTCCCAGCATCAGGGTCTTCTCCAGTGAATGCTCCCTTCTCATTTGGTGGCGAAAGTATTTGAGCTTCAGCTTCAGGATCTGGCCTTCCAGGGAACAGTCAGGGTTGATTTCTTTTAGGATTGACTGATTTGCAGTCCAAGGGACTCTCAAGAGTCTTCTCCAGCACCACAGTTCAAAAGAATCTATTCTTCAGTGCTCGGCCTTCCTTTATGCAAATGCTGAATTCAGAAGGTTTATAGAGAACTCTCAATCCTCACTCAATTTTTAACAGACACCGGACATACTCAAGATTTGATATGTGCTGGACATCTAAGAATTTACTCATGAATCTGAGATCCAATGAAATCCATCCAAAAACAATCGCTGATCATAATCCACAATTGTTTACATGGCATAGAGAAATGTCTATAAGAAGAAGATAGAGAATGAATGATAACCTCTTGCTGAGGAAGATATTTAAAAAACTTGTGAACAAGGTATAGAAAAAGATTTTAAACTAAATATCACAGAAGATCTTTCTATGGCAACTGTATGGGAAGCAAGTAAAGTATATATGTTAGGAAAATTGCCTTTGACTCGAAGAAAAAGAGGCAACAATTGGAACAAATTAAGAAAATTACTGACAGAATTCAGCACCTAGAAGGTCAGCATAAAAAATCTTTAAAGAAAATAGCCTTAGTAGAAATCAAACAATTAAGAAATCATCTGGATCTGCTTCAAACTGAAGAAATGAAGAAAAAAATGAGTTTTAAAAAACAAAAATATTTTGAAAGTGCAAACAAACCAGAAAGATATCTTGCATACTGTCTATATAAAGAAACTGAAAGGAGAAAAAGAATTGTTGTATGGAAAAAAGATGATATCACCTATGCAGAGAAAGAAATTCAAGAACAATTTGAACTTCCCCCTCAAAAAACTCTATTAAAAAAAAGATGCTTCAACAGTAAATTCAATGGATGAATATATTAAAGATGCCTTAACTTGTAAATTTTCCAATGAAGAAAGAGAACTTTTGAAGCAAAGTGTTTCAATTCAAGAGGTCTCACAAGCCATCAAGTATCTAAAAAAGGATAAGACACCAGGACTAGATGGACTAACTTCAATCTACTACAAAACTTTTGAAGATAAGATATTTTTTCCCTTACAAAAAGTTATGAATGGCATTAGCAAAAAGAATATATTGCCACCATCCTGGCAAGAAGCCCATATAACATTAATATATAAAGACAATAATGATCCAGTGCTGCCACAATCATAGACCTATTTCATTGATGAACATGGAATATAAAATCTTTGCCTCAGTTATGGCTGATAGACTAACCAGGTTTGTACCAAAAAGACATATTGAAAATATGGACAAGAATTACAAAGGGGCTTGCTGGAAATGTAAAGAAGTCGATGGCAGTTTTTATCATAGGTGGTGGACTTGCATTAAGACGAAAAGATACTGAATCCAAAATCTTTTTCTCTCTCTCAAACACACCCCAGGCCACAGGCAAGGGCTGGCTGGCAACCTCATGACGAGGACAGGAGCCTTGTCAATAGAAGAAAGCAGGGCCCAGGCCTCCTCCCTCCCACCTCCATGACTTTCTCTGTGTCTCTCAATTAAACACACGCTAGGGCCAGCAAGGTCTGGCCAGCAACCTCATGAGGAGGACATCAGCCTTGATGATAAAAGAAAGCAGGACCCAGGCTTCCCCATCGCCACCACGGCTATCTCATTCTTTCTCTCTCTCAACTGAACACACCCCAGGGCTGCCCGGCAACCTCACCAGGAGGAGCCTTGCTGATAGAAGAAAGCAGGACCCAGGCCACCTCCCCCCTACGTCCACAGGTCTCTCTCTCTCTCTCTCTCTCTCTCTCTCTCTCTCTCTCTCTCTCTCTCTCTCTCTCTCTCTCTCATTCTCTGAGGCAACCTTAGGAGGGGGCGTTGAAAGTCAAGCCCATGACACACCTCTGTCTGAGTCCAGATGCAGCCGGCCAGCAAGAGGGTGACGGTCATGCAAGAGCAGGCAGCAGCTTCCAAAAAATGAATGTTCTGTGTGGTGGGAGCCAGCAGCATCCCCCTTTATACGGTGGGTTCGTAGGCCTTGCAGAGTGGGGGCAGGGCCAACTGAGGATTGGAAGTGCCCGTGTGCTGAGTGGAAATGTTGTGTGCTGGAGGGGAAAGATGGCGCAGACTATAGGGAACTGTAATGAGAATAGGCTATTTTTTCTTATTTTTGGAATTATTTGAATATCATATTAAAGGTGATGAATATATTAATTATAATTTTAATCTTTTTATTTAGTATTCCACTAGTATTTAAATATTTAATAAGAATAAAAATATTTAGTAAGAATAAAAGTTAGACTTTGACAAATCCAGGGCTCTTTTTGTAGCAGGCACTCCTTTGCATATTAGGTGACACACCCGTAATGTAGCCAATCCTCCAAGAGCTTACAGTAGCCCCTGTAAGAAGAGCTCTGTAAGCTCTGGGAGGATTGGCTACATTAGGGGTGTGTCACCTAATATGCAAAGGAATTCCTGCTACAAAAAGAGCCCTGATGAAGACAATATTCAGGTTTTAACAATGATTTAATCTTAGCATAAAAGTTTGTTCAACTGGGCAAGCCATAGTTCTGACAAGAGCTGTCCTTGAAAGGGTAGTTCTTGAAAGAGCTCTCTCAGCTCCACCTACCTCACAGGGTGTCTGTTGTGGGGAGGGAAAGGGGAAGGAGTTTGTAAGCTGCTCTGAGACTCCAAGTGAAAGGTGGGGTATAAATCCAATCTCCTCCTCCTCCTTTTTCTTCTTCAAGATGTAATCTCTCTCATTGTTAATAGATTATCACTAACATTAGGAACGATGTTTATTCCTTTAAAGAGAGAACCCATCCCAAAACATCGTAATATTGATGTTTTTATTGTCTGCTTCTATATTTGAAATATGTATTCTTATTAATACACCTGATTTTACTTGTTGTATGTAACAACCCATAATATTTCTCCTACCCCCTTTTCCCTTTTGTATCCCACTTTTTTGAGAAAATAAAAAAAATTAATCATGAAAAAACATCTGATTTTTTTAAAAAATAAGAAAAACATTTATTTTATCCCCCCTGCCACCAAGTGCAAGAGCAACAGAGTCAGTCAATTCCCAGATGAGGACTACCACTGACAGAAGGTGAAACAATCCCTTTCCTGGCCATATACAAAGCTAACTGCAACCTTGTTTGTTCCTCCACATTTGCAGTCCTTCCAAACACTCAGGTGTAGAGATATGAGACCTGAGGGTAAAACAGGGAAAATTGGGGGGGGGGGGACACGTTTTGACTTTACAATTTTTCTGATAGAGATTTGGAAAATTTGAGATACTACTAAAAACCATTCTAATGAAATATTATGTCATTTTAGGTGAGGGGGAAAAACCTTTGTTTTAAAAAGCATTTCACTCATCCAAAATATATAGCATGAAACAGGTTAAGGACCTTCTCAATTTTTCCAAGAGGAACAAAATTATGGGGAACTGAAAAAAAACCCCTTATGAACATTTTCTATTTTACAATTAGTTAAATGCTTAAAACAAAGTTGTTCTCATTTAAAATGGATAGCAAGGAAAAGACTGAGGCTTTTTTCAATTTTTCTAACGGAAAAGTCAAAGATTTGGGGGTACACTTGGAAAACACATATCCTATTTTCCCCTGTTAAATACTGGGTTCTGGACACATTGCAGAGAAACAGCTCTACTTTATTAAGTGATTTCAAGAAGGCTACAAGACAAACTCCACGACAGCTGCCCTGTTTTTAAGCATGCAAACACCACACCCCAAACATACCTTACTCCCAACTATAGGCTATTTACATAATACTATTACTCTATTGGTCTACTCCAGGATCCTAGCCAGCTATTGTTTGGGGAAAACAAGCTCAACCAGATCCAGGTACTAGTTCAGGGATGAGTCATACTCAATACGCAACATCCCCTTTTTGAAATAATGTAATGTAACGTAAGACATGGCTTTACTCAAAATGTTTAGAATTAAAAATTTTATGCAAAACAATTTACTGCATTAAATAATGATAATTTCTATGTATATGGCAGAGACACAGAGTATCTTCATTTTTTATTTCACTGCAAATAATTTTGGCAACAATTAATATGCTATAGTACATTTAATAATAAAACATGAGGTCAATTTTTTTCAGTGTTACTGTGAACTGTATGAGAATGTTTCTGTGCTAATAATATACTTCCTTTTGTTTACTACATAATTTGTTTTTCTGTTGAACAGATAAAAAAATTAAGGTACAAGTGTTATCTTATGGTGCAGGGGTTTTCAGTTCTTTCTTAAGGATTATACTTGCAATTCTTCTTACATAAAACTAAGGCATTTATACTTGTTAAATCAGTAAAAGTAGTTTAGATTTGATAGGAAAGTAAGTATTGTATTTAAATTCCCCCCAACAAATTTTGATTTTTTTAAAAAATGGGAGAAATTTTACACTGCTATTATTTATTTATTTATTTGATTTTTACCCCCCCCCCCCACTGAGGCAGGCTCAGGGTGGCTTACATAAGAAAGCAATAGATAAAACAACAGTATAAATATCAATATAAAATACAAAACATAGTTATCCAGGGCTCATTTCCTGCGGGAGCACACGGGAGCAAAGCTCCAGCAGTAAGGAGCCCAGGGAGTGGGCACATGCAGCAAGTCCTGCCCCCTGCTCCCCGCAGCCCCCCTCACCTTTCCCGGCTTGACCCAGCAGAGCACTGTTGTGAGCTGGCCCTTGAGCTGCTCCGCCACTCCGTGGGCCATGGCACCCAGCCTGCTCAGGCTCTGCCCGTCTTCATGCCAGCCCTGGCGCAGCGCCTCTGCAAGGTGGACCCCAGTGACTCCTGCAAGGCCTGTGAGGAGCTCTGCCCTGGCCTCCTGTGCCTACCTGGTCTCCTCCTGCGCCTCTGCCCTGGCCCCCTACCTGCTCGAGGCCATGCCTGTCCTCTGCACCGCCCTCCTCAACCCACAAGCAGCCACACACTTTCCTGTGCTTGCTGGCCATCCAAAAGAGTCCAGTGGCACCTTTAAGACCAAGGTTTATTCAGGTACAAGCTCTCCCTCCTTGTGAGGGCAGATCTATGCATTCCGTCCCCCAAAGCTAGCAATCCAAAAGAGTCCAGTGGCACCTTTAAGACCAAGATTTATTCAGATATAAACTCTCCCTCCTCTGTGAGGGCAGATCTGTGTGCTCCCCCACCTCATAGCTAGCAATCCAAAACAGTCCAGTGGAGCCTGAGTGGTGGGTGTTGCCTCTGGCACACTTCCAGTGATGTCAGGGGGTGTGGCATATGCAAATTAGTTATACTAATGAGTTCCTTCCTGAACCTCTTTTTTCTATGAAATGACCCCTAATTAAAACCATTAACATAGCAATGGCAGTGCAGCTGTGATAAAGTGCATATGAAAACATACATTCAGGGTGGGATCTAATATTGGAGGGCCCAAGCTAAAAATGGTATTGGCACAGAACATAGATGATGAAACGCAGCTCCTTACCTAAATGCCTGGTGGAAGAGCTCCATTTTCACAGGCCTGCAGAACTGTGAATGGTCCCGCAGGGTCCTGGTCTGTTCCGGGAGCTCATTCCACCAAGTTGGAGCTACCACAGAAAAAGCCATGGTCCTGATCGATACTAGCCTGGTGTCCCTAGGGCCAGGGAGGGCCAGGCAATTTTGCAACCCTGACCATAGTGCTCTCTGGGGAATATGTGGGGAAAGGCAGTCCCTCGGGTAGGTAGGTCCCTGACCATAAAGGGCTTTAAAGGTAAGCACCAGCACCTTGAAGTGAATTCGGTATGCTATAGGTAGCCAGTGCATTGCTTTCAGCACAGGCTGGATGTGCTCCTGCATGGGAAATCCCATCAACAGCCTGGCTGCTGCATTCTGCACCAGCTGAAGCTTCCAGATTTGGGTCAAGGACAGCCCCATGTAGAGACTGTTACAGTAGTCTAATCTCAAAGTGACCATAGCATGGATCACTGTCAACGAATTGTTGCGTTCGAGGAAGGGAACCAACTGCTTTATCAGCCGAAGATGGTAAAAGACTTACTTATCAGTGGCTGCTACTCAGGTGTACTTCACTCTCTCACTGGGCTCCTAACCAGTCACTCATTTCCATTGTGATAGCATTTGCCACGTATAACTAAAGGCTATCACAATCATTCACACCATACATCTATATATATATATATATAAAAGAAAGTCCCCTCACCATAAAATCAATGCCCAGGGACCTAGAAACACCAAATTTGGAGAGAGCGCTCCTGCCATGGCGTAGGTGCTCACTAAGAAGGGATTTTTAGAAATTCGACCCCTAAGTGGGTCAAAAGGAGTAAAATGTATTCCCCCATTGATTCCTATGAGGCTGCCAGGCAGCTGCCTACTTGCACCCCCCACTCTCTGACTGGTCAGCTGCAGAGCTCAGTGTTCTGAGGTAAAAAAACAAACAGTTACAGCAGACTGCACAGAACTAATGACAGTTGAGGAAATCAGGAATGGCCAACAACCACCTGTGAGGTGCAGCAGTGCTGCTGGCCCAGCCTCCCCATGGCTTCAAACAACTCTCTCACCTCCTACACCTGACTGGCAGTTGTCTGTCAGGTGCAGCAGCAGTTGCAGGGTGCATAAAGCCACCAGGGAGCCCCCCCCAGCAGTAACGCCTTAGTGATCCTACCAGCCCAGCCTCCACAGTGGCTTCCAATACTCCTCCCCCCTCCACCTCCTATACTGGACAGGCAGCTGCCTGTCAGGTGTAGGAGAGGAGGTGGGATGCTTACAGCCACACGGGGAGGTATGCTCAGCAGGATTATCTTAGCGCTGCTGCTGGCCCAGCTTCCGTGATGCTTTTAAACACACTCCCCCCCAACACCAGACACGCGGGTGCCTTTCAGGTGTAGGAGCAGGGCCAGGGTACTTCATCAGGTTCATATGAACTTGCTTAGTATCTGATTGCTCAGATGGTGTTTTGAATACGTAGTTATGTCCCACTTCTTAAATGGAACATAAATGAGAGGCAATTTTGTAAAAAAAGGGAGGGTATGCCCTCCCCACAATTTAATGCCCAGGCGAAACCCCTGCACCAAGAAACCCAAAATAAGGGGAGTGCATTCCTACCATGATGTCAACCCCCCACAAAGAGATTTCTGAGAAACATGACCTCTAAGGGGGTAAAAAGGGGGCAAAATGTGTCCCCCCCCAATTGTTTTCCATGCACCTGGCAGGCTTCTGCCTCCTTGCCCCCTCCCAATTGGTCAACTGTGTAGCTCAGAGTTTTGAGGTAAAACCTGCCTCTTGCACTCACCTCCCTCTGAATGCAGTTCAAAGAGACTGCAGATAGTTGAGGATAGTTACAGAAATCAGTGATTCAAGACTCCTGAATAGACATTTTTCAAAAAAGCCAGCATGGCAATTGAGTTAATGAATGTTCATGGGGAGATAGTAAAGGACCTTTCTAGGAGCCATTTCGATGCATGCCTCCATCACGAACCTGAAGAAATGCCCACCACATCACCCTCACACCAACTCCCCCTCACACCTCTCACCTCTTTCTGCCCCCAAGAAAGCTCCTGGCAAATATCGAGCCAGATACACCAGTGCTACCAGGAGGAGGCAAATTAGGAATGCACATAGTACTCCTGTGGAGCACTGAGCTGCACAGGCCAAGTATCAGTGAGATCACCCTGAGGTGCTCAGAGCAAAACAATCCAGGAACACAAGTAGAGAGGCCATCACTTTCATGGAAGGTGGCAGGAGTTGATTTAACAGATGGCTGCTCACATGGACAGTTCTATGTGGCCTGTTCCAAAGTGAGCTCACCAAGCAGTCTTGTGATCCTATCACCTGAGGGCAGAACCACAAATGTGGTCTACAGAGAGGTCCTTCAGTAGAGGAAAAAAGAGTACATATATCTCACTTCATTTTTTACACTACAATCTTCTCCATTAGAAATCATAAAACAAATGTCACATATCAGACTTCACATCATCAGTGTTATAACTGGATTTACAGAACTTAAATACCGTAGCGAAGCACAGGTATCAGGCTAGTATAGCCTAAAATCAAAAATAGCATAATTAAAATATCCTGATCTGAATTTTCTATTGTGCATAGATCCCAGCTATATTTTACTCCCTTAAAAAGAAATTGTCATTGCATGCAGCCAGTTCTGCACAGGAACCCAGATCCCAACTTAGCCATGGATTTTTAGGAACAAACGACAATTACTCTGGTCTTCGGGGGAGGGGGGTTAACCATAAAAAGCTGCTACTGGTGCCACAATTTGTATCAAGGCCAAAATGCTAGACATGGAGAAATAACACTTTCCCAGTTGAAACTGAGCCACCTTCCCCCAAACTGCATCCTGACATTGCCACTCTTCCTACCATGAACAATTGTGATCTGGGTTGGGGACTCAATTAGGAAAATGACATCAAGAAAAGGGGTAGACTCCTTCTTGCTCAGGTTTGCAGTATAGTCAAATTCATAGGTACACATACCTCACTTGCTTTTCAGGACTTTTTAAAAAAGGAGATGCACTCTCGGTTATGGATCACCAACATAATGTGTAATTTAACTATCAGTATTCTTTTCTGCTATTTTTAAGGCTGATGTTTCTACTTGTTCACTGTTACAAGAATAACAATACAGTAATCTCTGTAAATAATGTATCTGAAACATGAACTTAATGAATGTGCAATCCCTATTCAGCTGTGCATTCCATGTGTCTGCACTGGTGTTTTGTTGATTGTTTTAAATGGACACTGTTTCAAGAGGTTGTGCCATCTGTGCAGTTAGTGCAGCATTCGGCACAGCAGCTGACGAGTGCACTCTGGTTGGCCCAAATGCACAATTTCATGGGTATGATGCTGCACGGTCAACACAAGCAGGTCATGCATCATTTAAATTCAGCTACATTATGAATGTGTGTGGTTTTGTTCCCTTTGGGTAAGCAGCATCCACAGCAGCACATGTACCCTGCCTGATCTCCACAGACTCAAGGCAGTTAACAAAACAGGAAAAGCTGCAGAACACAAATATCGCCAGTGTCTGACAAGTTAAGACTAATTAAACACTATTAAAAGCCAATACATACAGTTCAACACAGTCAGAAACATTTAACACTCCACCAAATCCCCTTTGGAACAAAACAATCTTGCACGCTTTCCTGAATGCAGCAAGTGAAATCACTATTCACCAATGATAGTGTGAAAATGCACTAAATGCTGGGAATTAAATTTTAGAATCCTTGCTGGACATATGGAGCTTGGAAGCCAAGCTACACAGCATCCTTCTCTATATCCACCCACTCCAGTAGGATTAAGGTAATCAAGGCGAATGACTCTTATTTTAACAAACTAACTGAAATCAAGATAAGATACAATGATTCTTACTAAATGGATACAACCTCTTCTAAAGGTGCAATCAGTACAAAAGGGGAGAACCATTTTATCTGCTCACCATTTTCCCTCTCCAAGTTCAGGGAGTTCAAAACGGAAGTCTTCTCCAATGGAAGCAGGTTCTCCTGTTTACAAAAGGGCAATAAAAGTAAAGTTACATGTTCAAACATCAGAAGCAGGCAGCAAATACAGCGTCAATAATCAGAACCACACCCAATCACAGCCAGCTATTCTTTAATATAGTTACAACTAATCCAATTTATGTCAGTTAGGATAGGAAACTTTAAAATCTGACTGCTGTTCTAGCACCTCTCTGTTTATGTAACGTTTCCTCATCAGCAGGAGAGAGAGTAAGAGATGTGACTCAAGAGATATGTTCATTCTTTGCCCAACAACAAATGTAGGCCCATTCTGCATCTAGCATTCGCTCTGCTGTTTTACCAAAGCCGCACTGGAACAGAAGTTCCCCTCCACATTGCATACCACTTTCACTTTCTTTGATTGTCGGATTTTATGGTAGCATCCACATTCCATGCCCATTTCATTTCCTTTGATCTCTGGCTTTACAGTACTGTCTGCATAAATTTATGGCCGTTTTATGGCCATTCAGGGGTGACTCTGCAGTCAGTATGGTATTGGCTCAGGGTATTTGAATGTTATTTTGAGCTGCATCTTTTTCTGTTCCAGTGTGGGTTTGGTAAAACAATGGAGCGAATGCTAGATGCGGGATGGAGCATATACACACAAAGCAAATCAGTTCAGGGACAAGAAGTCAGTGATTAAGAAAGTTCGGAGCTTGTAGGCAAAGAGAACTACACCCTGACTCCTGCCATTCCATACTCTGAAACATTTTTTCTCGCCCAGCATATCCAAGAGCAGAAGAACGCTAGGCTGAGAGAGTAATGCTGACAGAGTTTAGCTTCACTTGCTGTCCATTTTTGTTTTGAAAGGGGCGCTCACTCATTCACACACCCTATTAGAAGATCGTAGAAAACTTTCCTGCACATTTATGCTTTTCTGTACCAGCTGTGCAAGTGAGAATTTAAATTCCTCTTAAAAAGAGGGACCCTTTCTATTGTCTGCCTTGCATTCAGTAGGAAACACCCCATAGGGGAGGGGTACAGTCCCTGAGAACTTCATCCTAATTGGTTAAAAATGTTTTTCCCTATGAAACCAGATAATATGAAAACAAGTCTAATTACTGTATTAAAGAAAATTATTTGAAATATTACAGGGAAAATTAACTGAAAATAACCAGCATAAAATGTCTATACAAATATCCCATCTTAAGCTGTGGTGTCCCCCCCCAAGAAGTGTTGACTTAAAGGTTAAATATATGCATCACTTCACTGTTTATGCTTTATATAAAGCAGAAACATTTTCTGCAATCCTCATTTCACCCACAGTTTAAATAATTTAATGTAAGAACTGTTTATTTCATTTCATTTGGAAATCCAATAGCTTTGCAAGCACACTGTAAATTACTCTGTAGTCATTAAAAGGACAGGTTGAAAGACAGATTAGCAATAAAATCAAAACACACAGTCATATTACAGTAATAACAGAGGTATTAGGACTGTCTGACATGATATAATTAATACTAGTTTTGGCTTATAGGATTTTATGTGCCTGATGTTAACACCACCAAACAACAAAACACATCCAGAATTAAGTAATGGACTATCCCTGCGAAGCATGAAATTTTATTTCTGGAAGGCTACAGTGCAGGCAAAACCCAGCAACTATCTAGAAATGAAAGGTCATCTATAATACAGCTTGCTCATTTGCAGACTCCAACACTATCTTACCCAAGAACCTAGGAGAAAAAAGACTTGTTTATAGTTACTTCAGCCTTCCTATGTTAATGTAATTTTTTTAAAAAAACTGTCCTTATTTGTAGCTCACCCTTACTTCAAGGAATTCCGAGAGGTATACATGAAAGTTATTCAACAATACAATCACAAGAACACTCTAGGAAAGTAGAAAAGAGCAAGACACCAGTAGCACTTTAAAGACTAACAAAATTTGTGGCAGGCTTTCATGAGTCACTGCTCATGTCTTTCACGAGCCATTGCTCATGTCTTTCACGAGCCATTGCTCATGCCTTCAGATACACAAAGAATACGAGTCCACCTGACTTTATACCTTGGAGAGTGGAGCGATTTCAGATGCCAAATGACGATAGTAGGCAAATTACAATAGCAGGCATGATTGGATTAGGTGAGATATGCAGAGGGGTAGTAGGTGTGGAGAAATCAGCATTGATGATGAGAAAGGAAACCTAGATCTCGATTCCATCCAGGAAGATGCATTGTCTTGAGCATTTCATTATCAGTTGCAATTCAGCAGTCTCTTTCTAATCTCCCTTTGAAATTCCTTTGGAAGAGAACTGCTTTTAGGTCAGCAGCTGAATGTCCTGGAAGGTTAAAGTATCTCCCCGCTGTTTTTTGAATGTTGTGGTTTCTACTGTCGGACTTCTGTCCATTTATTATTTGTCGTAGGGACTGGCCTGTTTGTCCAATGTAGAGGGTGGAAGGGCATCACTGACATATGATGGCATAAAATCACATTAGAGGATGAGCAGGAATATAAACCCAAGATGGTATGGCTGATGTTGCTGGTCCGCCAATGTTTTTCCCACTAGGAAAAGTTAGATTGAGAGACAGTGACAGGCCCAAAGTCAGTTTGTGATCATCATATGCCTGAAGTGGGAAATTGAATTTAGATCACCCTCTGGCTTTTCATCCACTGCAATAGTTTATGACAGCCAGATCAAATGTTAATTGTTCTCATGAATACAGAAAAAAAAGTTAGAGCTCAGTAATTCACTGCATCACTGCCAGAAGCAAAAAGCAGTTTTCATAGACAAATGGATTCCATCATGGTTGGAGCAGAGGGGCCCCCAACTCACAATAGTAGTGGCGGGGAGGCAAGCTATTAGCAGAGTTGCCAAGAAGGGGCTCACCCAGCAGTACAAACTGTGCTTCTTTTTCCTGTACTGCACCTCTGTGCTAAAGACACTAGGAGTAGTTGCAAGTAGAAAACATTACAGAGGGCAAGGGTGAAGATGTGTGCGGTGGCGCAGGCAACTAATAGCCTACTGGTAACATCTACAAACAGCCACTATGGCTGTTTAAATCCCGCCGTGGTCAGGGTGAGCGCCTGGCCCAAGTCCCAGCTCCCGTCTACCCAGCGGTTCGAAAGCTGTATAAAATAACAACAAAAGCGAGTAGATGAAATGGGTACCTGCCTTAGATGGCAGGGAGCACCCTCCTCCCCTCTCGTGGGGGTAGTGGAGTACCAACACCGGCAACGGCGGGCGGCAAGATGCCGAACATCAGGCGACGCAGAACTCCGGATGGCGGAAGGCGGAACCAGAACGGCGCAGGGAGTGCAGAGGCGCAGGCGCGGCGGAGTCGAAGGACAGAGCCGGAAGCCACGCTGACGCAGAACCACGCGCCGGAGGGACCTACTGACACCAAGTCGATCCAGGATGGAAAAGAACACTCACTCCACGGGGTGCCGGTAGGGCAGTCCCTTCCCAAATGTCTATGTGGCCTTAGATAGGATTGAAAGAGTAACTGTAAGCCGCTCAGAGACCCCTTCGGGGGTTCGAGCGGGATATAAGCTGAAGAAATAAATAAATAATAAAGGGACAACTCAGACTTTACAAAGCATAGGATAACTTCAGTGAGGGAGAAGATGGGAATCTGTGTGAAAATAGCAGTTTTCATGCTAGAAGGGACAGAAAGAGAAACTGAGCACCTCTGTTGTGAGTTGACTGAAGCATCTGGAAGCATTCAGGGTCTCTCTCTGGGATCTGATATAGAATAGCATGTCTTGGAGGAGTGCCTCTTTGCCCCCACCAGTATTCTCAATGTGTATGCACATGCGTGTATGTGTGCATGTATGTGTTTTTGCCATCAAGTCCCAGAAGACTTATGGCAACACTGTGGGATTTTCAAGGCAAGAGATATTAGAGGTGGTTTGCCATTGCCTGCCTCTGTGTAGAGACCGGCCCATTGGCACTTACCATGAAAGGTCTTTCTCCTCTGAGGTCAGGAGGACATCTCTATGGGTTATTCCCACCATTCTTTCAGGGAGGCAAGAAATACATTTTTTCACTTCCTGTTGGTGCCTTTGGAATGACCCATCTCCTCAGTTCTGGGACTCCAAAAGCAGTGAATATTCCACCAAACTACTGCCCTTATACTAGATAACAAATATTGTGAACTGTACTCTTAACAAGAACTGTGAATATCAGATTAACTGAAAATCAGCAAGAAGAAAGAGGAAGAGAGAAACAGCATGAGCAGGACACGATGATGATAATGGGAGTGCCAAGATGTCCTCCTGACGTCAGAGGAGAAAGACCCTTCACAGTAAGTGCCAATGGGCTGTTCTCCCTCTGAGGTGGAGGACATCTCTATGGAACCTCCCAGAGCAGTGTCCCTCAGTTGAGTGGATCATCATCATTGGCAGAGGTCACAATGTGCTGGAGAACTCTTTTTCCAAATGCCGCCTCTAGAGAAGCAATGGTGTTTAACTTGTAATGCCAAACAAACATAGATATGGAGGTCCACATAGCTGCTCTGCAGACCTTGTCAATTGATGCTCTGTTGGTGAAAGCTGTATCAGTGGGTACAGTTGGCAGAAAATGAGCTGTAACACCCTTGGGGGGCTGCAGCCCAGAGACCCTGTAGACCTCCATTATGCAGGACCTGAACACTGTGCTAATAGACAACTTGGATATCCTGTCTCCTTTTCGTGGAGGTGAGATGTTTATGAACATTGAGTCTGTGTTTCTGAATGTCTCAATCCATGCAATGTAGATTTTGAGCACTCTTCTGACATCTAGGGTATGCCACAAAAACTCTTTGGGATGTTTGGGATGTGGGCAAAATGTTGGTAAGTAAATCTCTTGTGACCTATGAAAGGTACAGGTTACCTTAGGTTGAAAGGCAGGGTCAGTGTGAAGCATCACCTTATCCTTGTGAAAAATGCAAAGGGAAGACTTGACAGAAAGGGCACTAAGTTATGAGACCCAACATGCAGATATTACTGCCACTAGAAACAGCATCTTCATTTGCAGCCACGTTAGACTGATGTCCCTGAGAGGTTCGAAGGGCGTCCTAGTGAGCACTGTGAGTACGGTGTAAAGTCCCCATGTGGGAAAATGGTGAACCTGAGATGTAGACTTGAGAGTAGCCCCTTGTAGAAGAAGCTGGACATGGGGATGTTTAGTCAATTTATAACCACCCATATGGGGCAGCACTATGAAGAGAGCTACCACCTGTCTGCGTAGCATAGAGGACCTCAAACTAGGAAGGATAGTACAGAAGATACTGAAGGTGTCAAGGGGTTAACGTTCTTCCACCTATACCATCGGACGAAGGCCTTCCAGGTCACATTATAGATGCGAATTGTTGATAGCCTTCTGGATGCCAATAAGGTGTCTGTGACTTCAGCAGAATAACCTAATCCAGCGAAATTGTTCCGCTCAATCTCCATGTGGTCAAACATAGCCATTCCAGATGGGGGTGCCATACTGGACTCTAAAGAAGCATATCCGGCATTACCAGAAAAGTCAATGATGGACCAACAGCCATTTCCTTCAGAGATGAGAACCCAGGGTGGCACACTAACAGGGGAGTGACCAGGATCACCTCCGTCCCTGATCCTCTGTAAGGTCCTGGGTATGAGAGGAAATGGAGGGAAGGCGAAGAGAAGGCCGTCTGGCCACTTCAAGGTTAGCGCATCCATCACCTCTGCTTCATAGTGATGGTACCTGGTGAAGAATCTGGGCAGCTGATGATTTGTCAGTGATGCAGAGAGATCCACTAGAGGCTGACCCAGCTATGAGACAATCAAATTGAATAGATCTGGATGTAGAGACCATTCCACTTCATGGATAGTCTCCCTGCTGAGCCAGTCTGCTTCAGTACTGTCGGCTCCTTTTATGTGTTTGGACCGTATTGAATTGACGTTCCTTTTGGCCCAGTTCAGAATTTTGATTGCTTCCTGATGTAGCTTGGAGGACCGAGAGCTGCCCTGTTTGTTGAGATATGCTTTGGCCATGATGTTGTCCATCCTGACCAGGACATGCTCGTTCTGAAGCTGGAAGCTGAAGTGATTCAGTGCACGATGAATTGCTCTGAGTTCCAACAGGTTGATCGGAAGAAGCCCTTCTTCTTGGGACCATTAGCCTTGAATGGGAGCTCCCTCCAGGATCACTCCCCAGCCAGATAGACTGGCATCCGTGAAGATTTCCCTGTACAGAGGAGTGTAATACACTTTGCCCTGACAGAGATTCCCCGGGTTCATCCACCAGAGCAGGCTGTTCTTGACTGTGGTGGGAACCTGAAAGTAGATCTCCCTCCTTTCCATGATCGACTGCTGGTATGGCCAGAGAAAGCTTTGTAAGGGTCTGGAATGAAGGTGCCCCCACTGCACCATGTCTATGCTGGATATCATTAGGCCCAGGAGCTTGGCCAAGGTCATCAGGCTTGATAAGGGACTCCGGGTGACCAGGGATGCCAACTTCTGGATCCTCTTGGCCTTGCACAATGGCAAGAAAAGCAAGTTGCATCTCATGTTAATCATCACCCCTGTATAGGAAAAGGGGCAAATGGCTTGCTGCTAACATGTCCATGTGATTTTTGTCACCTGCAACAGATGGCATGCCAGATGCCAAGCCTGATATCCATATACAAGACACTTTGACACCTTTGCTGGAAAGAGTAGACATTCAGGTGTCTTCCCAAGCTGGGGGACACAGCTGTCCCAAGACATTAACACATCAAAGCTCTTCTGACATGGCTTCTGTCATGTCAACCCAGAGATTTGGGCACACCCCTTCATCCTCTCGTGATTGGATAAATGGCCATATTCAATTATGATGGGAAAGGGAGGGAATTGTGAAGAGGGGGATAGTTTTCTTGGAAAGAGAGTTCCTTTCTGAGGGAGAGTTCCCCTTTGGATGGTATACCTGCAACATGGAATTTTACTAGTGGGCAGTGAAGCTGGACTTAACTGCCCACAGCAATCATGTGGTTCACCCTCAAGATTCCCTGGACACAATGGACTTTGAATTATCTGGTATCTCTGAATGACTGGTAACTATGAATACCTCTATGTATAGTTAGAGCTGAACAAGCTATAGATATTATTTGTTTTCCTACCTCTGCAAGTCTTATGATATATGCATGCTTCTGCACTGATTAAAGATAATATCTGAACAATATTATCTAAGTTTGTGTCCTATGTTGCAACCTGACTCTAAGCCTAGATCCTGTGCTTAAGCCATTCACCTAGAAGGCTACCACTGTGTGTTAATTAATTATCTGCAGCTCTGGCACAGAGCTGATAAGTTGCTAAGTCCTTTAGACCAGGCAGGAGTTTAGATCTCTGCTCCTGAGCCTTGGTGAGGGCCCTGATGTAAGAGATCTTGGTGGCAGTGACTACTGGTAAGTCAGGAGTGTGTGCAAACATACTCTTGGGCTTGTTCAAGTGTTCCTGAAGCATATGGAATTTTGGTATCTTTCATTCCTGGACTGGGATGAGGGAGAAGTAAAATCCTGTACATGCTGGCAGAGTTCAGGAGTTGTGCCTCTTATCTCTCGACCTGTACAGCCCCCAAATGTTCAGGTCTCTGGGACGAATGGCGAGAACTCTTGGCAGTGTTGACCAGGAACCCATGGTTCTGAAGGCACTGTAGAATCACTTGGGTGTTCCGGATGGAAGCTGCCCTGCTGCCAGCCCATACCAACAGATTGTCCAGCTATGGGTGAACGTGAATCTCCTGTCTTCTGAGATGTACTACAAGGTTGACAGTTAGCTTGGCAATTAGCTTGGGAAAGAGCCTGGGCACTGTGGACAGACTGAATGGAAATGCCCTGTATTCTGAGTGATGACCACCCACACAGAAGCGAAGGGAACGCTTGTGCACTGGATGAATTGGAACATGAAGGAAGAAGAGGAGGAGGAGGAGGAGATTGGATTTATACCCCGCCCTTCACTCAGAGTGGCTTGCAAACACCTTTCCCTTCCCCTCCCCACAACAGACACCCTGTGAAGTAGGTGGGGCTGAGAGAGCTCTGATAGAAACTGCTGTTTTTCAAGAACAGCTCTGACAGAACTATGGCTTGCCCAAGGTCATCCAGCAGCTGCAAGTGGAGGAGTGGGGAATCAAACCCAGTTCTCCCAGATTAGAGTCCATGCACTTAACCACTACACCAAACTGTGAGGCCTATCAAAGTCAGGAATTCATCTGGTAGAAGAGAGTCTGTTATGGACCTCAAGGTTTCCATTCAAAAATGACAAAGCTTGATGAACCTGTTCAGAAACTTGAGATCCAATATGGCTCTCCAGTCACCATTCTTCTTGGGAACCATGAACAGAATGGAGTAAACCCCCTGTCCTTGTTCGGAATGTGGAACCAGTTCTATGGCACAGATGTCCAAAAGATGGTGGAGGACCTTGTTGACAATATCCTTCTTGCTGATGGACTTGCTGCCTGGTGAAACTAGGAATCTTTCTGGTGGGTGACTGCGGAACTCTATGGTGTAGCCCTGTGACACCATTTCTAAGGCCCAAGAGTCTGCTTGGGAGTCTGTCCATGCAAGGTGAAAATGAAGTAGATGACCTCCCATCAGAAGCGACACATAGTCACACCTGCCTGGGCTTGGAATCTGGGTCTCCTCTGTCATTCTTGCTGAAGACAAGTTTATGGAATCTGGATCCAAAGATACTCCATTTGGTTGAAGACTTTGCTGTCTTCCAAGTAGACTTCTTGGACTCTTGACAGAATCTAGGTACGGAATGTTGTGTATGAAAGGAGTGATTCCTGCATCTCTCAGTCCAGCATAGTGTTCTGGGCATGGCCTCCTTCTTGTCATGCTTTTCCACCAGAATTCTGTCCAGAGCATCACTGAAAATCTGGTCTCCTTGAAAGGGATAAGCCATGACAATGGATTTGGAGACTTGCCAGACTCTCAACCAGAGCAGCCTCCAGGTCACTGCCACTGAGGCCACAGTCTTAGATGCAAATGTCAGTATGTCCAAGGTGGCATCTGTAATGATGAGAGGCCTAAAGGATGCGAGTAGCTTTCTCCAACAGGCCATGGTTGTTTTCCTCTCCTTCAGAAAAGCCACACCTTGGACCAAAAGGAGGAAATCTCCTGTTGCATGGCCTGTCTAAAAACCTCCATAAGGCCAGTGGACGCTAGCAGGGCCCCAGGGTCAGTCGCCTTACCAGTCTGTAGATTGGCTCCTTGGCTCAGGATAGGACTGGGTTTGCTCAGGGCAGGAGGCTTTGTCAACTTCCTCCACCCCCAAAAAGGCCTGAAAGGAGCCTTAGAAGGTGCCAGAGCCAAACTTCATGCCTTCAAAATGGCCACTGTTGTTCCTCGATTGCCCCCCCCCCCAAATGGTGGGCTCTTCTTGCCAAGGGTGCTTCTTCATGTTTTGCTTCTGCCACCTCATCCAGAATCATTGGGGTTCAAACAAGCCATGAGGGTAGGTCGGCCCCATTGCCAGTTCATGCTGCTGCCACCACTGCGGGGAGTGCCGCTTCCTCTCCCTCAGAAAAGCCATTGTCATGCTCTGTTACCATCATTTAGGTGGGAAGGGAAACCAGAGCTGGCTCTTCACTCTGGAGATGGAGCCAGGGAGGGAAAGAAAGGGGAAAAAAGGGAGAAAGGAGCTAATCAGAGGAGGAGGTAGATAAAAAGCCAGAGTTGTTAAGGAAGAAAATGGAGATCAAGGCAAAGCCTGATCTACAGCTGCTACTCCCTACAGAGTCAGGAACATAACAGAGGAGACGGGTCATTCTGAAGGTGCCAACGAGAAGTGGAAAAAAGTATTTCCTGCCTCCCTAAAGGAACAGTGGGAATAACCCATAGAGATGTCTTCTACCTCAGAGGGAGAACCTGGACTTCCTTGTTAGTCTCCTGTCTAGGTACTAAACAGGGATGACCCTGTTTAGCTTCTAAGATCTGATGAGATCAGGCTAGCCTAGGCTATCCAAATGAGGGCCAAATGTATATTAGGAAACAAGTAAAATACTACACAGACATTCTGAGTCCTCAGTGCTCTTTCTTTCAAAGGGATCCAATTCAGGTAAGTGCTGGCCCCTGGCACTTCTCACTATTTAGAAGAATGAGGAGTGCATATCCCACATTCTCAGATCAAGAGTAGCACCATTTCCCTCCCTGACCTGGATAGCTTGGGCAAGCCTGATCTCATCAGATCTTGGAAGCGGAGCAGGGCCAACCCTGGCAAGAAATTGGAAGGGAAACCTCCAAGGAATACCAGGGCTTGGGATGCAGAGGCAGGCTATCAATCCATCTCTCTGAAAAATGCCCATTAGGGGTCACCAGAAGTTGCCATGACTTCCAGGCATGCAAACACACATACACAAAATACCCCCCCCAAATAATACCACCATTCCCCAACACTTTGGTGGCTTTACTTAGAGATAAACATTCTATGCAAGTTCATTATTAAAGTTATATCATGGAAACCATATAAAATATACAGGTAGGGTTGCCAGCCCCTTGATCTGGGTGGGAGTTTCCCCACTTTTTCAGGCTCCTCCCCACCACCAACCAGCTGGCCAGTGGGGGGGAACCCCTCCCACAAGTGCCCCCAAATGTGGTGCGATGATGTCACCCAGTGGTGATGTCATCACGCTGCTGACTTCACACGGTGACACTCTAGTTGGGCAAAACTCTATGGTAAATCTGAGCTCAAAATCACAGATTTTTGCCCAAAACCTAGAGTGTCGCCATGCAACATCAGCAGCATGACATCACTTCTGGGGGACGTCATCACACTTCGCATGTGTGGCAGAATCTACCAGAGAGGAGCAAAGATCACCCTGCTAGCAGCAAGGTAAGACCTGGCAACCCTATTAAGAGGACATCTACAATCTACTTTACAATTCCTTTTGTAATATAGGACAGACTGAGCCACAGTGATCATAGGATAAGCCCATAGTAACATCTTAAATAAATTCTATGTATTAATACCACACACAGACTACATAGCCTTTCAACAGGCATATACAAGACAAATCAAATAAATAAATAAATATTAAAACACAGAAAATCAAATCCACTGAGAAAAATACATATTAAAAGAAATGAAATTGAGGACATCCACTCCTCTGACCTCAGAAACCAAAAAGCAATAGTATTTTAAGAGGAGTAAAAACACTGTGTTTTGGAACTGATGGAAATCCCCCTCCCAAAAAAAGTTTGTTTGGAAGTATTCTTGCTCAAAGAGAGAGAGAGAGTTGGAGAAGTGGAATTCTCTCTTGCCTGTGCACAAGCATAGCTGTTGACACTTTATTTTTCTTTGTGTGTTAAGTATTTCAATGTATGTACAGCTGAACACATGATTTAAAACATGTTTAACCAGGGACTAGTCCATGGTTTTATATTTTGAGTACAGATTGGCTTGTCCTTACAGAGAGAGGGGGGAAAATGTAAAGGAAGCTGACAGAGAAAATCCAAAGGAAATAATCTCAGACTGTGAGGTAGGCCTCTTTATTTCAAAGGCTTCACACAAAGGAGAAAATGACATCAAAGCCCAACAAAAAGCAGCAAATGAACGAAAACATGACACAAAGATCCCATACTACAACTATGGAAAACTCACAGCTTCCATGTCAGAGAAAAACTGAGGGGAGAAAAAAAACCCTTGACATCTCCAGAGTCTCTCTTGCTAGAGAGGAGGTTTCTTTTCCAAACCTTTGCAGCAGTAGTCCAACAGAACCACATTGATTTAGCATGAAGTAGGCACCATGGAGGCCATATTGATCCTTTGTCAGTCTGGCAGGTGGCTTCACTTAGAGATAAACATTCTGTGCAAGTTCATTATTAAAGCTATATCATGGAAACCATATAAAGTATATACGGTGTTGACTCCTCAACCACTGAGTCCTGATGGTGTGAGTTTGTTCTCGGAAATCATTGTTTTCCACAACCACCTCCATGTTTTCATCAGATTACCTCTTTAGACAAGCCTCGTTTATCACAATTATATTTCTCCCAGACCCACAATTGCAGCCCTGTGCTTTTATATTGATTAATTCATACAAAAACAAAATTAGTTTCTTCTTCATTCAGGTTCCTGTCTCCTTCCCTCCTACATTCAAAACTGAATTGTACTTACTGATCAACTTCTGTTGAAACTTCAGTTATTTCTGCTTCCCCTTGTCCTGTGAGTATTTCACGAGGGAGTATTCTGAACTTTCAGAAGAACACACGCGCACAAAAGTAAAAAGCTCTGCTCAGAAGCCCGTTAATAGGTATTACACAGACTGAGCACTGTGTTTTCTTCTTGCAAACAAAAAAAAAAAACCCCAGGATCCCAGTTGAATTTTTAAAATTTTTCATCCCTGCTGATGAGGAAGTACCAATCAGCATGCGAAAATCCGGGGAGGGTCCCTCTGAACAAGTTCTACTTTCATCAGAAAGATTGAGACAGTGACAGAAATATATTCAGTTCAGCCATTTTCTGCCCCTTTTCTTGGCCAATAGTTTAAAATTCAATGAAACATCCCAGCTACTGAAGAGGTGCCCAGATATGTGACACCTCAATCCAATGTTTTTTACAAGTATGGCTCCTCTTCCCTTCCTGCGTAGACAGCAGAGTGTTGCTTCTCCTCACCAGCATATGAAGAACCATAAAACTAGTTCCACAAGTCTAGCAAGACTTTGGGCTTGAGCTTCTCAAACAAAGCCTCCCAGGTCCCATCACAACCCATTTTCGAACATAACGTAACATAATTTCCATGATATGGTACAAGGACATCCAGGGCTAGCCCCAGGGGTTTTTCCCCACTAGGCGAGGATACCTTCTGGTGCCCCCCGTGTGCCCACCAATTTCTGATGCCCCCCCCCTCTGGCACCCCCCCAGGCTGGGGGACACTGCCAAAGTCTGAAAGTAAGCCCCTAGGGGCTGTGGGATCCTAGAGGCCGCGGCAAGCCAGGACAGGAACAGCGGGGCCAGAGAAGAGGTGGCAAAGACAAGGGGTCCTGAGCAGCAGTGGCCGCCCCTGTACCAGGTCTGGCCACCTCGGGCACAGTCGACAGCCCGGCCATGGGGCCACAAGAGCCCGGCAGTATGGACAGGCTCACTCCTCCTCGGCTGCTGCATGACTCGCAGGGCTGGAGGGGTGGAGCCAGCCCCAGCCCAGCCCTGCGCTGCTGCCTGCTCCCTGTGCGTGACTTACATCCTGCTGCAAGCCTGGGCAGGGCTTGTTGGCAAGGGTGTGAGGGGCCACTGGGTGGGGCGGGGGGTGGCGGGGGTGGCAAAGGGCTGCAGGTGCCTTACTTCATGCCTTCAGTTGGGCCCGATGCCGGGCCTGGTCTCCGCTGAATCTTTCACCTGTGACTCTTTTGGCAAGGTGCAGGGAGGGAGAGGGGGTGGGGCGGCAGGCCAGGGTGGTGCCCATCCATGAGGTGGCGCTGCTATGCTCCTAGGCAAATGTCTAAATTTTTCTATGGGTGGGCTGGCCCTGGGGACATCATGGTCATTCTGTTCTTGAATCAAAAATTCCACTGGGCACAGCATTAGCTCTTCCTTGCCGCTATGTTCAAGCAAGACAATGAGGCTGCCTTCAGAAGTATCTTTCATGGTCTAGGGGCACGTAGTGTCTCAGTTGTTTTACCTATTGTGCACTGTTGCAAATGCTCACCTATGCTGCTGTTGCTTCCTAATCTGTCCCATATCCTATATCTTCCACATCATCAACCTCCTCCTACTGCCTATTAATCTTACATTGTTTTTTTCTCCCCTACTTTTCCCTTTTTGCAAATTGAGGAACTATTCTCTCATCTCCTGGTAGCACTTCTTCAACCTAACCTCATTGTCCTCACAATGTTTCCCTCCTGTTTTCCCTGTTTTCCTATAGTAATGTCCACAGTAATCTTGATCCTGTTCACACTCCTATTTTTTCCTTCCATCAGACTTCTTCCTGCCACAGTCTTCTTCCGACCAAGGGCCAAGATTCTCAATCTCTTGTTCCCTGCTCACTTTCTATGCTTCCCCTGCTCTCCAGAATGCCTGCTGTGTCCTTTAAAAAACCTTTGCCCACCTCTAGGAATATGGCTCCCTTTGTTCCTAAATTCACATATTAATTGTGGCAATGGTGTGGGTTTTCTCCATTTTGTCACTTTCAGTGATGTCTCCATTGCTGATGTTCTCTTTCCCCTTAATTCATTCTCCATATAGTAAAGATTCCATAATTTCCTGGAAGCTAAATAGGGATTACTTGATGGTACTCATCTACTATTTAGGTATAACACATTTAGGAGGACAAAGACTCCAAAATCAATATTTTCAAGAAACGGATCAGTCTCAAAATTATTTCAAGCAATTCCATAAAATTACTGTGGCTTTTTCTAGTGCATATACTAAAAAAGAAGAACAGAGTTCCCTGAACTGGCTAGAGTGAGATGGTTAATGTATTTGATATGGCCCAGAATATGCAAAAAAGGAAAGGAATGGTGCCATAGGAAGCTTAACGTATCTTTGTTTCATTCCTTAAAAACAATTTCACTGCTTGGAAGATACTGAAAAAATATTCACCTATGAAAAACATGAACAACGTCCAAAAGACTATAAAATGAAAATTGAGGAATTACCAATCCAAAACAGGGTGGTACAGTAGAGTGTCAGACTAGGGCCTGGGAGGTCCAGGTTTGAATCCCCAGTCTGCCAGGGGAGGTTACCGGGTGACCTTGGTCCAGTTAGATACTTTTAACTACTTTGGATCCCACTGGGGAGAAAGGCAGGGCATAAATGAGGCAAATAAAATAAAATAAAATTCTTAGCCACCCATTATTCCAAATCAATCCAAGTAATTTTAAAAGAAATGAAATGTTGGGGTAACATCATTAAAAACGCCTTCACAAAGCCTAGCAGTAAACCACAAAAATTAAACATTAATCCCAAGAAGATACATTGGGCCCAAAGGTGTACAAATGATAAGTGAAACTGCAGAGACAACACTCTGAGCATATAAATAATCACATTAGGAAATACAAGCGAGCAAAGCAGGATATTGCAAGCATAAGCTGAACTAATCACAATTTACAGAAATCAGGAACGATGTTCATGAATCATCTCAGTTGTCTCAGTTCCTTTGCTGATATCTGAAAAGTCGTGTTTCAAGGACATCTGGTACAGAGATCCTAAGTCAGTGGTTCAGGAGCCATACGTGGCTCTTCTGAGCACCATTCCCCAATGTAGCACTGCCCCATATTCCAGGAAAGTGAGCAAAGCCAGATCTGATAGGACTTGTGGTTGGCAGATAGTTCGCACCTTGAAAAAGCCACTGCCAGAGAGACTGAAAGATGGTAAGTGGTGACTAATCTGCCTCATATAGGATACTTAGTCCTATCCCTGTCCAATCCCTACTTCTCTGTATATCTGAATGAGCCCTAACTGACAACTTGCCAACATTCCTTTTCTTCTAACCCCCTCTCACAACCTTCCCCTTCTCTCCCACAGAGGGATCCATGGCCTCTCATTGGCTTGAAACTCTATGGATTTAAATACAGTCCAGGGGATCAGGGATTGGCTGCAACACCTGGAGGGTGGAACTGGAAGCTATCCATCATATTCATCCTCTCCAACAAGCTACCTATCATATCCATCCTCTCTCTACAACCCTTCTTCACAGCTTCTGCACTCTCATCCTAGCAACTGGGCAGCTGCTGAAAGGAGAGCAAACTGGCCACAGAGAGTAGGGAATAAATCCACCGTCTCCACACTGCATCCACGCAAGAGCCAATTTGGTGTAGTGGTTAAGTGCATAGACTCTAATCTGGGAGAACTGGGTTTGATCCCTTACTCCTCCATTTGCAGCTGCTGGACGACCTTGGGCAAGCCAATTCCAAGTTCCAAGTTCCAATAACCTTTATTGGCATAACAATAACTTTAAAAAGAAAGAATAACAGTACAAATCAGCCCATATGTCAACAAAGAGAAACAATCCAAGTACAGCAGTTTGTAACATTGTATGTAGTGAAGATAATGGGGCAAAGTGATAAAATTTGGGACAGTAATCTCAAGTACAGCAGTGATTGAAACAGTTACAATAAGAGGCTTAGCTATCCGAAGAGGATAGATACACCTTATCCCTCTCTCTCACTCACTCTCCACCTCCTTACTTCTTCATCTTCCCTCTTTTCTTTCCTCTTTTTCTTGGCCCCTGAGTACATTTGCCAGGAACTCTGCCACCTGCTCAGCAACTTCATGGTTTTTGTCGGCTAGCAAGAATTCAATACCTCTATTGGTCACAGCCTTAGAAAGCTGAAGGAGAGGACTAATAAAGTGTGAATGTAGCTGAGTAAATAGCGGGCAGTTTAAGAGAATATGCTGAACAGAGTCAGGTTCTTTGCAGAGGCATCTGCAGAATCTTGCCTCATAGGGGATACCCTTGTATCACCCTGTGACCACAGCTGAGGGAAATATATTGAATCTGGCTAACATAAATGCTCTATGTTGAGAAGGGATTGTTAAGCTTGAAAAATACTGGGCCATAGAGTTTTGTGGGAAAGCAAGACCCAGGAAATGGGGGGAACAAGTCCCCTCTGTTCCAGCTTTTATTAATTGTAAATCAATATCCTGAATTCTCCTTTGAATTATTTGAAATATGTAGGTTTCATTGGAGTTAACCAGGGAGTCTAAATCAATACCTAAAGAATTAATTTTCTCTTTGATTAATTGGGACCATTTAGAAACATATGGGCCAGGAGTTAAAAAAGTGATAAGACTATTTGGAGGAGGTTGAAAATAAAGATGTAACCAATATTTGATAGCAGCAATCCAAGCTCCAGATTCTATGGTATAGAGACCCAGCTCAGCACACAAGGTGAAATAACTAACCTAGTTGAGAATGCCAAGAATATGGAGCAGAAAGATTGCATTAACTTATTCAACCTTTTTATTGAAATCCTGAATCCACACAGGAACCCCATACAGTAATTAGGGAACCACTGTAGCCTGGAAAATCCATAGGGTAGCCAGGACAAATTGGTTATCTTTTTGATAGTGAAAATGAGTTATAGCAGCAATCTTGTTCTTAGCCAAGTTAAGACAGTGTTCCCGATGCATGGACCATTTTGCAATGAAAGAGGATACCCAGATATCTGAAAGATTTAACTTGTTCATTTTCTCTTCCATTGATCTTCCAGACAGAATGCCTCCATGATTTAGAAAATACCAAAATTTTAGTCTTATCAAAATTAATAAATAAGGAGTTCTGGTTACAGAATGAAATAAATGCTGATAGAGAATGCTTTACTAAAAAGAAAGAACTGATGCATCATCCACATATAATAAGATAGGAACTGGGACTGAGTTTAATTTGGGAGCATGTCCATCAATTTTAGCCAAATAGGAGGGGAGATCTGAAAGGAACAAATTACACCTTTGGCCACAGGAATTTTTTGTGTTAAGGAGCCTCTGTCATCAAATCTAACCTGACATATTAGAGAGATGAAATTTATGCAACAAAAACAGAAGGCATTGGTCAAGATCCAATTTATGTATTTTTTTCCACAGAATCTATCTACTGAGTCAAAAGCTCTACGAAGATCAATAAATGCAACCTATAACTTGCCTCTAGGGTGCCAGAGATATTTTTCAGCTAAAAAAGATAATACTACACAGTGATCTAAAGTAGATTGGTTTGTTACAAATCCAATTTGCTCTCTCCTTGGTAGATTATGAGAAGTCATCCACTCAAATAATTTCTTGAGAAGATAGTTAGCATAATTTTTCCTTAGAATAGACAGGAGACTAATGGGTCTATAGTTCTCTAGGTTGTTAGGATCACCTTTTTTGAAGATCGGAATTATTATGGAATTTAACCATGATTCTGGTAAAGTACCAAATTTATCAATTAATATAAAAAGGCATGCAAGAGAATGAAACCGCCATTCAATATTGCTCAGCAGATAGGCCATTGGGGCCCGGGGCTTCACCAGATTTAAGACTAGAAATGTGCTCATACATCTCCTCATGTGAGACAGGAGGCCACTCTGGCACAGGCCCGTAGCTACAGTGGGGCATCTTGGGGCCCGGCACCCTGACTCACTGCCAAGGCCCCCTGACTTCCCATCCAGGCCAGGCAGTCCCTTGGAGCTGTGTGCAGGGGTCTGTGCGGGGTGCCCCCTGACTTATTTATTAATTAAAAAATCCATTAAAAATCTTGGCTACAGGCCTGCTCTGGCACATCTAAAGGTAGCACATTACTCATTGGTTCTGCTGCGAAAGGATTATTAACAAGTTAGTATAGTACGTGACCCATTTCTGAGGGGGAATTAAACTAACATTAAGGACTCCCCACTGATGTTTAAGCCCTTGGGTAAGCCATAATTCTGTCAGAGCTGTTCCTGAAAGAGCAGTTCTTAAAAGAGATCTCTCAGCCCCACCTACCTCACAGGGTTTCTCTTGCGGGGAGGGGAAGGGAAAGGAGTTTGTAAGCTGCTCTGAGACCCCGAGTGAAGGGCAGGGTACAAATCCAATCTCTTCATCCACTCGGGAAAAGAGCAAGCCAGCCACAGTAGGCTGATAGAGATTTTACTCCTCTCTTTTCATGGCCAACTTGCTCTCCTCTCCACTTTCTAGTGTGAGGTGTTACACCTCATGTGGAGGGTAATGTGAGAAGACAAAGACAGAAGCCCTTCCCCTCACTCCAGATACAGAGGGGCTAGCTAAGGTTCAAGACTGGTGAGGAAAGACACCTCTGCATATACAGAGGAACTCTGGTAATTAAAAAAGTTACTGTTGTGTATTTAATATTAATACTTACAACATATCATTGTCCATTTGTGTTTAGTGGGAAGGCACACAGGCATATGGCAGTCATGTGGCTCATTAATAGTAGAACATGGCTTTTTGTGAGCAAGAGTAAGTACTAGTGGTCTAGCACTTTAACCATGGTGGTCATTTTGAACAAGAATGTGTTTTTGAAAAACCCACCCCTGATAGTTTGCCTTGAAAATCCCCATTCTGCTTTTGCTTCTCATTTCTAATCAAAGCCTTGAGTTTTCATTTTCACACCATATCTATTTTCCTCAAAGTCCAACACAAATGTACACATCACTTGTCAGTGGCATATAAAAGGTATATAAGAAACAAAAAAACCAGGATGCCAGCAATGGCTGGAATAAAAAGGCTCATAATGGGGCCAGGCCCTGGCTCAGTGGTAAAGCAAAGCATCTGCTTGGCATGCAGCAAGTCCCAGGTTCAACCCCTGTTATCTCCAGCTGTAATAATCAGATGGTGGTTGGTATGGAAGACCATGGAAGAGCTGTTGCTAATTCTAGAAAACACTATTCTTGATAAACCAATGAACTGACTCAATAGAAGGCAGTTTCTTCATGTGTTCACAACAACATACAAATGCAAAAAAAAAGTGTATTCAGAATCCCTTATTTTGAGTAAGCTTTTTGGGAGGGAGTCATCTGGAGTAGAGTAAGGACAAGGTGCTGAAGTTTTGACATCTCCTATCTTAAGAGGAAAACAGTGAAGATACTGTAACCAGATTGGATAACAAGGAATATTTTGATAAAAACAAAGGTTCAAAGTCACCATGATTCCTAGAGTATATTCAACCAACTGAAGTAATTATCGTACAGAAAAGTCATACTTTAAGTAAGACAGAGAAGAGAACAGAAAGGTGGTGCTTGGTGGGATAGCCAGATCCCCCATTACTCACTGTCCAAGGCTCCAAATTCAAATTAAGGCCCTTACCCACCAGAAATCAACCAGAAGACTACTGAGTGAGGTGGGAGTTGCACCGCTTTCATTTAATTTTCACTGTTCACAAAGGGGTAGGACTTGGGCATCTAAGACAGCACAGCTCAGACAAGTTCCACATCTTCTTGGATCAGCCATCTGGATCCTGCTTCAAGCTCTCCTGCTTCAAGCTCAACCCAATGTCCTGATCCCATTGTTGGTCACCAGCTCCTTCTTGTAACTTTCAGCCTTCAGCCATCTCTTCAGATGAGGTTACTAAGAGTGCCAACCAGTATCCCTATAATCCCCACTCTAACAGAACAGCACAGTGTTCAGCTTTGTTCCAAGGGTGCTTTCTGCCATAGATACCATTACATGTGCATAAGCCCATAGAGATAAATAGTGGGTAAGAGATATGTTAAATCTATTAACTGTTGCTTTATTAAACAGCAATCCTGAAATAGTGCTGACAGCTACAATAAGAGGGCATCCGCAGTGCTTTGCCATTCAGTATAAACCAAACTATATTTCAAAGTAATTCAACCTTCATGGTTATTTAATCCCATCCTTCCCTCTTCAAGGTGTAAATTGATTCCAACGGTATGGATTTTTTTAATGGCACAGTAGCCAGAGCCTTATTTAAAACCTTTGGTTCAATTCTTAACTTTAAAATGAAACAAAATACATTCTGCCCTTCATCAGTTCCACTGCACATAAGGGGAGAATCTGTATATTTTTTAAGTTAAAACAATACGATCTATATACTATATGGCCTTTAAAATAATAAGTGAAAGCAATTAACCAGAGGATATAAATCTTGCCCTAATGACAAAACCAGTAATGCATTTTGTAATAAATGGGCTGGAAATGCTATCAGTTAGCGGTTGTGTGTTGCATGGTGCTTTTCAACTAAATATCCAATCTTGTTGAAATTATATTCTCTTAACACTTGAATAATCTTTGTAGATTAGTTTACCAGGAGCAGGTTCATTCCAATACAAAGATAGCTACAGCAATCTGTGCACACATTTTCTTTTGAATGGCAGTCCCTGTTGTGATTTCAGTCCCTATTGTAACAACACTTTAGAGTGGATTGTCATCAAAATAATATGAAATGTATACACTGCTCTGGAATATTACAGTTGAGGATTACTTTGTGCACCAGAAGAAACACCATTAAATATCTCCCTGGAAATAATAACAGAAGAGAAGCTTTAAAGATGCCTACATAGTGGTACAATTAAGTTTTAAAATATTTATAATACAATCAACAAAATTATCAAAGGATATAAATGAAGTGAGAAAAAATACTGAATTTAAAGTATGGGAATCTAACACAACTGATATGCATGCATTAATGTCATGGGTATATTATCTTTTTTTAAAAAAATACTATGCTTCAGGTTAGCTTCCATGTAGTAAACTAACCAGAAGATTCCAATGATGCATACCATTTCCCGTAGCATGGCTAGAGCTACAAAGCAGGGATGCCCAACCTCTTGTGGGTTCAGATCACCTCATCATTGATGCATGTTGTCTATTACATTCTGATGTTAACATTGCACAGACATAATTATTTTCTCTGCAATCATGTTTAAATCTGTCTTCCAAAATGAATTCATTTTATGGTAGATTCTACCTTTTGTTGTCCTTGTTAATGAATTATGAGTATAGCCACCCAGTCAGGTTTTATTGCTAACAGCTTAGCTGTTGTAACAGTTACAGTTATTTTTTAAAAAGGAACAGGAATGGTTTCGGAAGGACAAGGGAATGGATTTAATATGGTCTCTGCAAGTAGACTGAGGCTGGGTCCTTCATCTGAGTAGACCTTCTTAAAGAGACTGGGAGGTCAAAATTCCCCTGGAAAGGTGCCCCCACCCCCCGCAGCCACAATCTCATCTTACTTGGCTGGAAGAAGGCGACAAGATACCAGCCCTCCAATCACTAGGTCATACCACCCAGTTAGGACACTTTCTCAATTCTGTACTTTTGTTTTCTATACACAGTACTAATAAACCTTGCTAATAAAAGCTGCAGACTACAAATCTATGCATGCTTACTTGAGAAGAATCCTCAAAAGAAAAAAAAACCCTTGGGAATGAGTCTAATATGGTTTCTGCATGTAGAATAAGGATATGATTCTTCTTCCTGGAAGTAAGCTCACTGAATAAAAAGAAACTTGCATCTTAGTAGACCAGTGTAGGGGTGGTTTGGGAGATCAAAACAGCCTGGGGAAAGCACTCTTTCTGGTCTCTGAGGCTATCATTCTAGTCTAGGGGCTGTCATTCCAGAACTTGGGGACTGAGAGTGCAGTCCTAAACTGGTTTACTCAGTCCCATTTTAATCAATGAGGCTTACTTCCTAGCAAAGAGGACTGCAGCTCGTGCTACTTTCAGACTCTGTGTTTGATCCAATCCTTTGCTTTTTTTTGTGATCCATTACTTCCTTTATTTGCCCCTTTGTAAAGTTGGGAGCAGGTCTATTGTCTTCAGCATTGGGGAGTTTGCCACACCTATGAACTAACCCCGAAACTGAGCCACCTGATTCCCTAACTTCAATTATGGTAAATTCACCTGGTGAACTCATTTAGAATCATAGAGCTGGAAGGGACCTCCAGGGTCATCTAGTCCAACCCCCTGCACAAGGCAGGAGATTCATAAATACCTCCCCCTCCACACTCACAGTGACCACTGTTCCACGCCCAGAAGAAGACAAAAAGACCTCCAGGATCCCTGGCCAAACTGGTCTGGAGAAAAATTGCTTCCTGACCCCAAAATGGCAATCAGCATTTCCCTGGGCATGTAAGAAAGAACCACCAAGAACTATGCACTGAGGCGACCCTTCCTGCCCTGCCTCTCATGATCTGCCTAAGTTCACACAATCAGCATTGCTGTCAGATCACAAAACATGTCTACATTTGGAACCTGTTTCACTTCTCAATAAACAAATCTTGCTGATATAAGAGTGTGGTAAGAGTGACTGTATCTGAAACCTGACAGGCACACACTTCAACAATTAATGAAATAAACACAAACCACAAATATGCACCTTACCAGCACATACCTCAAACAACCAGAAGGAAAACTGGGGAACCCAACCCACAACCTTCACAACTAAAACAACAGTTCACAACAGTTCACCAAACAAGGGGAAAAAACCCAAGGCAAAACTGTAGAAAAACCCACACCCCACACCCAAGCAACAAACAGTGAAACTTTTAAAGAGCAAAAAATAACTTTTAAAACTTTTTAAACAGTCAAACTATAGCAGCAGACCCTAACCGCCCAACACCCCACCCCAGAGAAACCACAGAAACGACGTACCCAGACCAATCCACCCAACCCAGAGAACGAAAAAAACCCCTTAAACATAGAGAAAAGCCCTTTAAAAATTAAACATTTCCCAATTTATATCAGACCTGGTGATGTCTTCATCATGGGAGTCCAGGAGTCCAGTCCACAGGGAGAGGGCAGGGCAGGCACAGAAAGCAGCCAGCAGCTGAAGCCAACAAGGCCAGCAGAGCACAATCTCTTACAGCCAAGCAGCAGGAAGGAAGCAATGGAGTCTAGCCAAGCACAGAACAGTTTCAAAAAATGACACTGTCCTGTGATTGGCCAAAGGGGACTCCATTGGGATAGTTGCAAGTTTTCCCTCCCCCCTCCGAAGCAAGGTAGGTGGTGTGCTGTGCTAGCACAAGCAACACCAACTTTGCAAGGGCTGCATAATGCATTTGCAAGTTGCAAATGCATGGCAGTGATTGGCTGTGACTGGCATCCTCCCCCTCCTCGGGCCCAGGGAAAAGGCAGGAAAAGGCCAGTTTTGACAGGAAAGGCAGAAAGAGGGTAAGTGAACTTTCACTTTCCCCCTTCCCACCTTTCCCTAGCCATTTTTTTGGCTGCTAAATACTTGCTGAATACTTTGGCAAGTATTTGGCAGCTTCTATTTTGCATGCCAAATCAGAACCGACTGCACATCCCTATCAATCTGATGGGTCAGTAGTTACCCGGATCCTCCTTTCCCCCCTTCTTGAAGATGGGTACAACATCTGCCCACCTCCAATCTTCTGGCACATTTGTAACAAAGTTTGCAGCATCCCTACTACATAGAAATTTTTGCTAGCCATACACCATACTTTAGAACTGTTGTGTCCTGGGATCAGAAGGCAGAGCTAGGCGAAATACAGCCAAGCTTCGCTCTCTGAGAACAATAGGGACTAGGTTCCGGAGCTCGCCAGTAGTGAACCAATGGCAGCATTGGCGGGCGATTCAAACCCGCCAATAGGAATATAGGGCCGTCCCCCCTAACTGTATATAGTTGGCCTCCGGCCGTTACTGTGTGTTCTTTGTCTTATGTGAAGTACGAATAAACGCGTCTTCTCTTATGTCGTCGTCCGAGTCATGAGGCCCGAAACCCAGTACTTTACAGTGGCGACGAGGATGGGATTTCAACGCCTTCCATGACTCCATGAGCGACGAAAAGGACACTGCCGAGCATCGCATCGCTGACCCCGAGAGCAGCACCGCACCGCTCGCCGAGCATCGCATCGCTGACCCCGAGAGCAGCACCGCACCGCTCGCCCCGGCGCACGCCTTACCAGACAGAACCATGGCCGCTTCTCATGTAACACTGGAGCACTTCGATCCGTCGCAGCCAGAAACCTGGGACGCATGGGTCGACCAGCTCATCAGCTATTTGGAGCTCAACGAAATCCGCCACCCCGACCAGAAACGAGCGATCCTGCTGAACGCCTGCGGCACCCAAACCGTCCGCCTCGCCAAGAGCCTCTTGGTGCCCCGCACAGCCTTGGAGAGCTCGTTTGGGGAGATCCTGGATGTCCTCAACGCTTACTTCAGCCCCCGGCCGACCTTCCTGGCCAAGAGGATGGAGTTCCAGAGGCGAGTCCAGGCCCAAGGGGAATCCATAGCCACCTTCCTGGCCGCGCTAAGGGCGCTCGCGGTGGACTGCGTGTTCCCGAAGGTGGAGGACAACCTGCTGACGCAGTTCGTGTGGGGCCTGGCGGACTCCAAGCTGCGGCGCAAGTTGGTTGGACACCGGAAGCTCTCCTTGGACGAGGCCCTAGACGCCGCAACAGCCCACGAGGCCGCGGAAAGGGAACGCCCGGCCACGGCCGCCCATGTGGTCGGAAGGAGTCCAAGCCCCGGGAATGTGGACACGGAAGAGGTCTTTGCCCTCAGACCTCAACAACGCCGGCCGGCGCCGTTCCAGCAGGCCAACAGAGAGCCAGCCAAGCCTTCCGGCAACCGGGTCGTCTGTGCCAGCTGCGGGGAAGGCCACGCAAGGAAATCCTGCAAGTTCCGGGATGCTGTCTGTCACGGGTGCGGAAAGCAGGGACACCTCGCACGGGTCTGCCGATCCAAGGGCCCCCGGAATTCGAGATCGTCGCTTCGCGCATCGTCCACCGCCTACGAGACGACGGAAGAGGTCGCCGAGTTGAACCACCTCACCGACCAACCGCTGCAGGTACTTCGCCTCCCCAACCCCAACCTCTCCTCCACCCCGAAGATCCAAGTAACCGTGCGGATCGAGGGGTCCCCTTGCTGCATGGAGGTGGACTCGGGATCGGCGGCGTCCATCATTTCCATGGACACTTTAAAAAGACTTTGCCCGTCAGAGGGACCCCCTCTACGTCCATCGCCACTAAGCTTGGTGGACTTTCAAAAGAACCCTGTCCCCATCCGGGGAGTCGGCACTTTCTGAGTGCAATACCGAGACTTTGAGGGGAACTTGGACTTGGTGGTGGTGGAGGGAAATCTCGTGAGTCTCCTGGGGCGGGCATGGTTTGAGGCCCTAGGCATCACAATTGGGGGAGTGAATAAGTGCGGGATGCGCGACTGGGGGGCAGTGTGCAAGGAATTCCCCGAGGTCTTTGACGGGAAACTGGGGTGTTATAAAGGGCCCCCGGTGTCGCTCCACTTAGACCCCACAGTGACGCCCATCCGACGGCGCTTCCGCACCGTGCCCCTGGCCCTCCGCCCTAAAATAGAGGCTGAACTGGACCGGCTAGTGGCCCAGGGAGTCCTAGAGCCTGTCCCGAACGCTCGATGGGAGACCACGATTGTGACACCCGTTAAGCCAAACGGGGAAATCCGCATCTGCGCAGATTATAAGTGCACCATTAACCAGGCACTTCAGGCGCACGCATACCCCGTACCTGTGGTCAGCCACGTCTTAGCAACACTGGTGGGGGCGCGCATATTTGGAAAGCAGGATCTCGCGCAGGCGTACCAGCAACTCCCGGTGGATGCAGCCACGGCCGAGGCGCAAACCATTGTAACCCACAGGGGCGCCTTCAGGGTGAAGGGGCTGCAGTTCGGGGTCAGTGTGGCCCCAGGGATCTTCCAAAATCTCATGGACGACTTGTTAAAAGGGATCCCTGGAGTGACGCCGTTCTTCGACGACGTCCTCATCGCCGCGACCACCCCGGAAAGCTTCGCCGCCCGCCTCCGAACGGTACTGGGACACTTCCAAGCCGCGGGGCTGAAAGTCAAGCGGGAAAAGTGCCTCCTCGGGGTGCCGGAGGTGGAGTTCTTGGGGTACCGGGTAGACGCAACAGGCCTGCATCCGGCGAGGGACAAGGTGAAGACCATCGTGGAGGCCCCCGCCCCGAAGTCCAAGGCGGAGCTCCAGGCGTTCTTAGGCCTCCTGAACTTTTACCACGCCTTTCTCCCCCACAAAGCCGCCGTGGCCGAACCCCTGCACAGGCTGCTGGATAAGGCGACACCTTGGGCATGGGGAGCGAGGGAGGCGGCGGCGTTTCGGGGGTTAAAGTACTCTTGATTTCTAACGCGGTGCTCGCCCACTTTGATGAAAAGCTCCCGGTAATCCTTGCGTGCGACGCATCACCGTATGGGGTCGGGGCAGTCTTGGCACACAAGCTACCGGATGGAAGGGAAGTCCCGGTGGCTTATTACTCCCGCACGCTGTCCCCCGCGGAGCGGAACTATGCACAAATCGACCGGGAGGGCTTGGCACTGGTGGCGGGGGTTAAAAAGTTTCACAACTTTGTGTACGGGCGGCCCTTCACGCTCGTAACCGATCATAAGCCGCTCCTGGGACTGTTCGCGGCGGACAAACAAACGCTGCAGGTATTGTCGCCCCGGGTGTTGCGCTGGTCCTTGTTTTTAGCGGGCTACCAGTACCAGTTGGAGCATCGGCCGGGCAAGGCGCTGGGTCATGCCGACGCCTTGAGCCGCCTGCCGCTGCCGCATACAGGGGAAGATCTGGCCCCGGCTCCCGCAGTCTTGCTTATGGAGGAGCTGCCAACCCCCCCTTCAGGCAGCAGACGTGGCCGCCCGCACGTCCCGAGATCCCATTCTCTCCCGGGTCCTAAACTGGGTGGTGAGGGGATGGCCAGCGGAACCGACAGGGCCAGAGTTCACGGCATACAAAGCCAGGAGGGAAGAGTTATCCGCCTTAAAAGGGTGCTTGTTATGGGGGGACAGGGTGGTCATCCCGGGGCCCATGAGACAAGGGGTTCTAGAAACGCTACATGAGGCCCACCCCGGCATTGTACGCATGAAAGCTCTGGCAAGGAGCTACGTGTGGTGGCCCGGGATGGACGCCGAAATTGAAACCTGGGTCCGAGGGTGCACACGGTGTCAGGAAGTCCGCCCCAATCCCCCGAGAGTGCCAACCCAAAGTTGGGAGTCTACCCACAAGCCGTGGTCACGCCTACACATAGATTTTGCGGGGCCGTTTCAGGGGCTCCAGTTCATGGTGACGGTAGACTCCTACTCGAAATGGGTGGAAATAAGCCCAGTGTCTACCACCTCTGCCAAAGCGGCAATAAGGGCCCTGCGGAAAATATTCGCGACGCACGGGTTACCAGACACAATCGTGTCGGACAACGGGGCAGCGTTCACATCTGCTGAGTTTCAAGCGTTCCTCGAAAGGAACCTAATCAGGCACATACGATCCGCGCCCTTCCACCCAGCAACCAATGGACAGGCAGAGAGAACGGTACGCACCGCCAAAGAAGCCCTGAGCCGCATAACGGAGGGGGACTGGGAGTTCCGGCTGGCCCGCTTTCTTCTTACATACCGCACCACCCCAAACCCCATCTCCGGGCATTGCCCCGCAGAACTATTAATGGGCCGCCGCCCTACCACTTTATTAGACAGACTCCACCCGGACCGAGCCCCAGAGAGAAAGCTGGTCGAGAACCGGGAGGCGCCCCGAAGCTTCCTCCCGGGGGAACCTGTCTACTTCCGGAACTACGGGGCGGGGCCTCAGTGGGTGGCCGGGCGCATCCTAAAACCCACCGGGCCAGTGTCATACGAAGTCCTAACAGATGGGGACCGGGTCCTCCGTAAACACGTCGACCAGCTCCGGAGGCGGCAAGACCCCAACACAGAGATCCAGTTACCGGGAAATGCCGCGGCCGCCCCAGCATCCGATCGACCGCAAGCACCGACAGCGGAGCCAGCGCCGGAAAGTCCACGGAATCCGGGGGGCCCCGGTGACAGCTGAACCGCCGCCGCCGCTGCCGCCGCCGTTACAGCCGCCACCGTCACCGCCTCAGCTACTACCAGAGATCCAAGCTCCTTGTGCTGGCGGACCACCCGATAGGGGCCCCGCCAGCCCGGTACCGGCCCCCCGACGTTCGCTAAGAGAACGGAGGGCACCAACATACTTAAAAGACTACGTCACCTGATAGGAGATGAACTATGGGGGAGGGGTGTTGTGTCCTGGGATCAGAAGGCAGAGCTAGGCGAAATACAGCCAAGCTTCGCTCTCTGAGAACAATAGGGACTAGGTTCCGGAGCTCGCCAGTAGTGAACCAATGGCAGCATTGGCGGGCGATTCAAACCCGCCAATAGGAATATAGGGCCGTCCCCCCCTAACTGTATATAGTTGGCCTCCGGCCATTACTGTGTGTTCTTTGTCTTATGTGAAGTACGAATAAACGCGTCTTCTCTTATGTCGTCGTCCGAGTCATGAGGCCCGAAACCCAGTACTTTACAAGAACAACAGCAGAAGCAGCATAAAGACTAACACTAAAATTATAAATACATCATTAACACAGGATGATTGAAATGCATCTGTAAACTAACTTTCCTGCATATTGATTTAGAAAACTGCTTCTTGAGTGTTAAGAATTAGATTCCCATGATTCACGCATACAGTAACAACATGAGAAGACTGAAAAGTGCTACAAGAAGGACATGTTAATTCAAACAAAACATTGCACACAGTGCAATCCCAAGAACACTTTTCTGGGTAGATCTGAGTAGACCTGTTTTAGGATTGCTCTCTTAGATCCCATTCAGGCCAAAGGGATTTAAGAAGCCTGACTACCAAACTTGATGAAAATAACAATTTAATAAACCAAAGCTATCAGTCATTGTTAGAACGAAAGGTCATCTTTATAACTAGGGTTGCCAGCCCCCAAGTCTGGGCAGAGGTTTCCCTGTTTTTGGGGACTCCAAACAGGTTTCCCTGTTTTTGGGCCCTGCCCCAAGCACCACCCCCAAGTATGACCACCCACCCAGCCACCCCTCTCCCTCTCCTCCTGCCAGATTTAAAGGGCTTCAGCTAATCAGCAGGGAGCATGTGGCCCACCAATCAGCTGGAGGGCCCTTTAAATCTTTCAGGAGGGAAGGAGAGGGGCTGTCGCCAGCCACACACTCCACTCACAAAAAAAAATGCTTTAAAGGGTCTTTTTGTGAGCCAAGCATGTGGCCTGTAAATGCTCCCTTCCTCCTGCCAGATTTAAAGGGCCCTCCAGCTGATCAATGGGTCATGTGTTCCCCACTGATCTGCTGAAGCCTTTTAAATCTGGCAGGAAGGGAAGGAGAGGGGTGGCCAAGTGCGTGGTCATGCTTGGGAGTGGGGTTGGAGGCAGAGTTTGGGACATCCCCACTCATCCCCGGAATGCCCCCAAATCCCTCTACTGGAGCAAAGGAGGGAGCCTGGCAACCTTATTTAGAACCACAGTGAGCCACCAAAACCCAGAACCTAAAACTGTGTGTTCTTAAATCCTAATGTAGGTAATATCTTATATTTTAATAGCCACCCATGGCCCCCATCTGTGGATAGCTAAATCTGCAGACTGGGGCCACATGGAGGATAAACACATCTTTCTGCATACTTGGGGGACTCCCCAGATTTGGAGAAAAATCTAATTTTTTTAAAAAAAGCAAAGAAGGGTTAAATCCCCTCAAAATAAAAGAATGTTCTCTGTGCTTACACAGAGAATGCTTTTTCCTTACATGTGTGGCAGAGCCTGGGAGCCACAGCAGGCTGTTTAAGAGCTGCTCTGGGCCCTGCTACAGTGGATGAAGGGAACTGCTCCAGGCCTGCCATAGCAGTGGACACCAGGAGCCATTCAAGGCCCTGGCATGGCAGACACTGGGCCCTGCTTGTGAAGGTTTGGTCCCACCATGTCTTTTCCCTTTGTAAAGTAGAAGGGCCCCATTTATGTGACTTCCCATTCATTTCAGCATTCTCTTGATGATGTGATCGGAAGCCTTTCTGATGGATCCTCTGACTTCCACTCACTAAGTAAGGAGCCTTTCAAGCCTTCTTCTGCCAGACAAGGTTGCTCAGCAGAGGGGAGATGTAGAACCCAACTTCCCTCCCCACAGGTATTGCTTGCTTCAGTGCCATGTTCTCTTTGGCAGCCACTTTTTCCTCTTTCCTAGATTAGTCACATAGGTGATCTCATCTAATCAGGGATCATACAATGAACAGGCTGACATCGAAGCAGTACAGAGCAAGATTTATTTATCTATTTTATTCCCACCTCAAGATGGCACATAGATTTGGCTATGTAAGTCAGGGCAATGCAAATGAACATAAAAAAATACTGAAGGGCAGGGGCTTTTTCAGCAACATCAAAAACATTATGGGAGAAGGTCACTTTGGTTTAGTTCTAATGGTGGCAGCTTCTATGTAAAAGCTGCTTCCTTAGAAAGTCACACTTTAAGCTTTCCATCATAAGCAGAAAATTAATGTTCAGTGCTCTAAATTATGTTTTTAGAATAAGGCAAAATTAAAATTTGAACACAGTTTTTAATAAGAACAAATCTATTCCCATCTGCATTATAAGAAACAGGAACATTTTACAAAACATTTATATAAGATTAGACTATTTGCCTCAACTCTTCAGTGCCTGCCCTGTAATCAACCTAGGTACAGAAATATTATGACAAGTTTTTAAAATGCTATTTATAGTTCTCCATTTAAAACAAATTAACTGTGGCAGTTTTTCTCACATTTTGAGAAAGATCTTGCTCAATCAATTATTCTTTCCAAGAGGACAACATCTGTTAAATGTCAAAACAAAACACAGCAAATACAGTATAATTTATCTGCCATTATAATATAGTTTACTAAAATAAAATAGCTTTTTGCCAATTGTGTTAACTAGCTGTATAAAAAGCTATTACCTTCCAAACTCATTTCTGTTATCAAGTCCACAAATTCCTCCAGAATAATGTGATGCTAGAATTTAATATTTGAAAACATAACATTTTCAAGCCCAACTGTTTTTAATGACTATTGTGATATTCATCACCTTTCTCTTATGTGAGAAAAAAATAGTATTCTTACATTTTGGTAGCGTGAACAGGGGTGTTTTTGTGCCCAGGACTGAAATAATTGGAAGCTGGATTTTGTTATGATTGGAAGTGAATTTCACTCACTTTTACAAATATTAGACATTATTCCATCTTTACTTCCACATCTCAAAAAACTAAGGGCTAAGGAACACCTTTGGGTCTATACAGTGAGGCCAAGAATGGAACAACTGAAAATCTGGGAGAATTCTGACAATCCAAACACTCTTCAACATAAATCTGACAGGAGCTGAGCAGTGGGGCAAATGTCAATATTGTGTACATTGTAGTAGTATATGCCGCTTTATAGTTCAGCCCCTTAAATTGTTGTTGTATATCAGATGTTTCTGTTAAAGTTCTGTTAAAACCTGAAGGTACTAAACAAGAAGGAACATGAGACCTCTTTCCAAAGCCATTAGAAATGTGAAGACCTAGAACTGGGGAAAAAGTTCTTTTCCTGTGAACTCCCCCCCCCACCAACTCCATTTTTCAAATTGATAAATTTGTGAAATTTTGGGAAGCACTGGAAAACTCCTATGAAATATTGTCTCTTTTAGAATGAATGAAAATCTTCTTAAAGCTTTTCTCACTCAAAATGTATAGCATGAAGAAGTCCTCAGACATTTAATTTTTTCCAGTAAGTATAGGGTTGCCATTCCCTAGTTGAGCGTGGGGGCTACTGCCCACCAGCAGCCAAATGGTCTGCAGCAGGAAATCACCCCCCTCCAAACAACGATGTCACAGGAAATAAATGCAACATGCCTACATCACCTGAAAGTGACATAGGCACATTGGTGATGTCAGGGGGGGAGCAATCTGGTTTTTGAGCAAAATCTGTGTTTTGGGGCTGATTTTACCATAGAGTTTTGCCCAAAAACCAGAGCATTGCCCCCAACATCACCGGTGTGCCTACATCACTTCTGAGTGATGTAGGCACATCACACAACATCACTTCTGGCTGAAGGAAAGTTCCCCCATCCCACTCTGGCATTTCCAATGAGCCTGGCAAACCTAAATAAGTACTAGGAAATTTGGGAGAACACTAAAAAAAACCTCCTGTGATGTTTCTCCTTATGGAATGAGCAAAACAAAATACAAGGTTTTACTCAAAATGTATAGTATGAAAAATTTGAAGCAAGACCTTGCTATAAATGTTTAAATGTTTTCCAAGGGCTGGGAAACTGGCAAAGGATTACCTGTGCACTGTAGGATCATTGGTGCTGAAGACACTGCATTTTCCAATGCTAGCCTTACTGCTAATTGTCCATGCAGACAACTGACACTAGTTCACATTAACTTGTTAATTTTTCTTAAAAATCAGTAGCTAAACTGATAGAAGAATATAAATGTGGCTAGATAAAATGTGAACTTATTAATGTTTAAACACAACACTTTTGATTTTTATCAAAATTTACAACCCTATCCTACACCAGAATCAGCTGCTGGGCAAGAGATGTTGCTGGCATGGTAAAAACAAAACAGGGGGCCACTCCGATTAGTGCTTCGTGGCAGCCCAACTGCTGTTGGGGATGGGATACAGGGATGCACTGGCTATTCATTTGGTTCAATTCCAAGTGGGGGTTCTTACTTATATAGATCTAAGTGGCTTGGTCCAGGTACACCTGAAGGACCATTTTCTCCCCTACTCTCCAGCCCATCAATGAAGATCTGCCACACAATGCTCTCCATCCTCCTGTCTTCAGAGGTGAGGAAGGTGGCAACTGGAGATAGGGCTTTTTCAGCAGCGGCATTTCTCTTCTTGAACGCTCTTCCCCTTGAGGCTCATCTGGCACCTCTGTTGCTCTGTTTTTGACAGCTGGACAAAATGTTTTTGCTCACAGAGAGTTTTAATTTAAGGCGTTGATCTTTAAACATTGTTTTATAGCCTGAGAACTGCTATATTATGCTTCTCAATGATTTTATGATCTGCCTGGGTTTATAAATTCTGGATTTTAATCAAGAGCTTTTAATGTTTTGTATTTCTATTACAAACCTGCCTAGGGCAGGTTCCCTGGAGATGCAGTGTAAAAAATTGTCTAAATAAATAATACATCAATGTGAGATCCAACCATGGGAAAGTGTTTTTCAGATACTGCCACACAACCACAATAGTGTGTGACATGAGGCAAAGACTGATTATGAACATATGAGTAATAATCTGAGAAGCGGGAAGTTATTTTCTGTGGCAATTGTGTATCTAAATAATTATATTTGTTCCCTTTATATTTTTACAACAGACGCGATAATTACTGTATGGGTGTCTCAAAACGCCCGTGACTGTTCCCACAATCTGATCCCCATACATAATGCTCCATTTGTTTTCATCGGTGCGGAGATTAAATCACAATCAAATTATCTTAAACCATGGATGTGAGATTAGGACTGGGACTAAAAGACTTCTTGATAAAGTATGCTAATGTTAGCAACAAATATAAATCACAGACCCCAAAGATTACACTAATAAAGCTAAATGCATCTGGATGTATCTTTCCAAGCAGCTACAGTGATGTTTTATCTAGATATAATATAACCAATTATTCAGCAACTGAATGTCGGTCTGAATGCAAGACAACATATGCTGATGCCCCTGTACACAATTAGATGATTCCTTTATTACAGTCAGTGGGTATTTGACTGGACTAATCCATGTATGATTACTTTTTGGCAATCTTGCTATTAAGAATGTCAATCCTTACATGTTAACTGGCTGCCAGTTAGCTTACCCAAGCAATAGATATTGCTATTAAAATCCTGTTGCTATTTTCTCAGTCACTGAGCTGTGAATCTGCAGAACAATATGCTTAATTTGAATATTACAATTCTCAGTGGCTCCTTGATCTCCAAAAAATGCTATATAATAGTCACCTTTAATGGAGAGCCTTCTCCAGAAATTATTCTGTTTCTTAATTCTTGAGTTACAGTGCCTACTCCATCCAAATATGCAAAAGCCAGGCATAAACTCTATTGGCTATGAAAAACATTAATAGGTTATTTAGTATTTCTATTCTATGCAACTTTTTGATTTTACAGTTCCCAAAGATGCAGGGTGGATTGAGTAATTAAGACTCGATTTAAATCATAGTTTTCTACATAAAGGCTCATTCTTGCTGGCCTTCATATTTACAACCCAGATGAAGGCTTCATTTTAGTATAATAACTTTTCATGTTAGTTTTAGTTACATCAGAAATTAATGATTGGTTATTTATCACTTGAAATAGATAATTATGAAATTATTGCAAGGTGAACTATCTCCAGTTTAATAGGTTAAGCATTCATATTTGGACAACTTTTCTGCTGTAATTTATTGGAAGGAGAAAAATAGTCTTTAACAATAGTCACTTAAATTGTTTTATTTAACTAAAACAATAACATGAGGTTGCTAGGTCTAAAGTACAAGCTGGTGTGGGACTTACCAAGACTCTCTAGGAGAGGGGATGAAAGAAACATGCCATGCCTACGTCACCTGGAAGAGATGTAGGCACGTTGGTGATGTCAGGGGCAACACTCTGGTTTTTGGGCAAAATTGTATGGTTTGAAGCTAATTCTAACATAGGTGTTATGTCCACTGACCACCACTAGGCACCAGTGAGATGCAACCCAAGCTTGGTTCCAAAGAACAATAGGGTCTAGGATCCTGAACCTCCAAGTTAGCACCTATAGGAACTGTGGCAGGAAGTTTAAACCTTCCAATGGGACTGGTGGGTGTGTCTCAGGGACTGTATATTGTTGGCCACCCCGGCTGGTAAAACATTGTTGTGTTGTGTACCAATAAACCATGACCTGTTAATCATGTAGCGTCCAGCTTTTCCGTGTGTCAAACCCAGTACGCAACAATAGTTTTGCCCCCAAACCAGAATGTCACTCCATGACATCAAACTGATATGTCTATGACACTTCCAGGTGAGGTGGGCATGTTTATTTTTTATTATTTATTTATTATGAGATTTATACCCCGCCCTCCCCGCGAGGCAGGCTCAGGGCAGCTGCATTTGGGGTGGTAATTTTCCCCCACCAGCCAGCTGGCCAGTGGTGGGGAGGAGCACTAGAAGTTGGGGAGGAGCACTAGAAACCCCCATGCACCAGGAGACCTGGCAACCCTACAATAACATTATATAGCATATGTATTTAAACATCCATGAGGATACACTCACAAAGACCTCAAGATTTCTGGAATATTTTGCTCAAAAAAGTTTCACTTTCATTTGTACCGCTTGCTACTCCTTCACACTTAGCTCTTAACATCTCCTCCTTATCGAGGCCTATTTCACCCCAAACAATCTTATATTCATTGAACTTCTAGAAACTTAGCAATTAAGAGATAAAGGGTTGATTCTGTGTGCATAGATTTGCAGAGGACCAATACGACAGAGGTCTCTTAACTCTTTATGTTTATTTTATAACATTTTTGCTGTGAAGAGGCATATTATCTCTGCAGACACAAATTCAGTTTTGAGAACTGCAAAACCAAACATCTGTGATACTATCTTCTAGGTAGAAAAATTGCCCAAAATAATCTTACAGAAACCTCTGGGAGAGCATGACATTGTTAATGGATTAATGGAATTCATTTACCAAAAAATTTAAACAGTGCATGAATATATAGCCTCATGCTACATAATTAAAACTAATCGATATTTCATGATTAAGAACCTTTGCAGTATAATGCATCTTAAACAGAAAACTATCTTTAGATAGATTTTTCCTCAAAAAGCCAGGGGTCTTTTTGGGGGGGGAGCGCACCGGAGCGCAGCTCCGGGAGCTAAGGAGCCAAGCCCCACCCCCAGCCAGCATCCCGGGGAGTCTTTCAGGCAGCCGAATGTCAGTTTCAGCTCCATTATATCCTATGGGCCATTGCAGTCAATAGTGAAAACATAGGGTATATTCTGGGGGCTGGAGGGGAGGGGGTTTGAGGGAGAGGCTCCAAACTCACAGGGTAGCTGATGGAGCCTCTCCCCAAGACACCCACAAAGTTTCAAGAACATTGGATCAGGGGGTCCAATTCTATGGGCCCCAAAACATGTTGCCCCTATTCCCTCCATTGTTCTCTATGGTGGGAAAAAAGTAAGTTCCGGTGATGTCAGGGGGCGTGGCATATGCTAATAGCCTAATAGCTCATTAGCATACCATATGCTAATGAGCTCCTGCAGCTGTTTTTCTACAAAAAGACCCCTGCAAAAAGCATTCTATTAAAAATCCGATTTAATTTTTTTTAAAAAAACAACTGACTTAAAATTTAAAAATATGATTGTTTGATTTAAAAAAAAAATCATTTATTTTTATCCACCATGAATAGAGGTATACAACTTAATTTAAACAACAAAGTCAACTGGAACAATGGCAACGTAACATCTATCAAAATAAATGCACAAAGAGAAGCAGGAAGTACCATAAAATATACACCATTAGAGATGTACTTATTTAAAATATTTGTACCCCATTTCTTTACAGAAGTATATTTAAGGCAGCTTACAGTATAAAGCATTAGATAAACAAAAGAACAAAATTAGAAAAAAAGCAGCCAAGACAAACCAAAAAGAAACTACTATTGTATAAATATTCAGGCCCATTATGAAAAAAATTATACCTTGTGGGATTCCACAACAAAGCTGACAATGAGTCAAATGCATGGACTCTATTAGCTGATAGTATCAAAAGCCACTCAGTCTCAGGATAGTAAAGAGGATCATTTTCCTATGTCCTACCTGTATTTTTCCTAGTTGTGATCACTTGATGCAATGGTAATGGAGAAGTATGATTTCTTCAGCACTCTCACTGCCTTCTCATAGGCCTTCAAAGTGGACTCTTTAGCGTGCTCTGTCAGGTTTACTATGAGTTTTCTACCACTGCTGCTCTAAAGGTCTCCCAGTCCTCTTTATGTCACACAGCCCCTTCGTAAACCGCAGTAAACTGGAAGAATTATGTTCAACCATTAGAACGTAAGAACATAAGAACATAAGAGAAGCCAATGTTGAATCAAGGCCAATGGCCCATCTAGTCCAACCCTCTGTCACACAGCGGCCAAAATATACCAGGTGCCATCAGGAGGTCCAGCAGTGGGGCCAGGACACTAGAAGCCCTCCCACTGCTGCCCCTCCAGCACCAAGAATAGAGTGCATCACCTGCCCCAGACTGAGAGTTCCCATCTATACCCTGTGGCTAATAGCCACTGATGGACTTCTGCTCCATATGTTTATCTAATTCCCTCTTGAAACCATTGGATTTGCAGTGCTACACAGTAGTCATACAGCACTTTTGAAAATATTTAGAGCATGTTATCTAATTAACCCTTACCACCACCCTCTAAAAGTAAACTAAAGTAAGCTAGTATAACTCCAGTGTCACAGATAGTGGTAACAGGAGAAAGGGAGTGACTTGCCTAAGGTCACCTTGCGGGCTCCTGGATAAGATAAAATGACTGGCTGTGTCCTTTGATGTTAGCTGATCCCTGAACCATAGGATGCTGTAGTGGCTCTCAGCCTTTCATTTCTTACAGCCCACCAACTACTCTATCAAAGAATCTGGGTCCCACCATGACAAACAGAAAGCCTACTTTTTCCAGAAAACACATTTATATGTTTACGTGCATTGTGCTATTAAATTTATAATTTACAGTAAGTTTTAAGGACATGAAAAATTGCAAAAGTACAGTGAATAATTCCTGTCAGTTGAGATCAGCAGGAAGTGATACATCAGGACATGATACATCAGAGACACTTGCTGATGGACAGGGGAAATAAGGATTAGGAGAAACACTGAGTGTTCAGTATTGCTACTAACATGCCTAAAGGTCACTGATGGATAATCCATGGTTGGTAGCACCAACAGGAGACAACATGTCATATGTTCAGGTGGATAGGGATGCCATAAACTTTGTTATGAATGAGTTTGCAATATGAATTTACCATAATTTAAGTATAACAGTATAACAATCTTTCTGTGTTATACCTTTGAGGATGCCAGTCACAGCTGCTGGCAAAATGCCAGGTACTACAATGCCAAGACCACAGCCTGGAAAAATCTACAACTAATGAATTCTGGCTGTGAAAGCCTTTGACAACACATTTTTTAATACAAATGCATTCAATTATGCAGAAGATTTTAAAGATTAATATTCAAATGAAACCAGAAGCTTTTATTTTGGGATTGAGGGACAAACAATTGGAAAATAGCCCTTCTTGCTTATCCATGTGGGAACAAATGATACTACCCAGCACAGCCCAGAACGTATTAAAAGAGACTCTGTGGCTCTGGGTAAAAGAGTGAAGGAATTGGGAGCACAGGTTGTATTCTCATCAGTTCTTCCTGTCGAAGGCTGTGGCTTAGGAAGGGAAAGAAGAATACTGTATATCAGTGATTGGCTACGTAGATAGTGTCATCAGGAAAGGTTTGGGTTTCTGGACCATGGCTTATGCTTTTGAGATGAAGCTCTTCTATTGGGAGATGGTTTGCACCTCACGAGAGTAGGAAAATCGTGTTTGGAAACAGCATTGAAAACCTATTAAGGAGAGCTTTAAACTAAACCCTGTGGGGGAGCAAGATAAAAATGCAAAGCCTTGCCTACCCCAGCCTTCCCACCGGGAGGGGGGCTGGGAAGGAGAGAGAGAAAGAAGGCATGCCTTCTCTCTCTGTCTTCCCTTCAGTAATCCCTCACTTAATCTAACTAAGTTCCACACTCCCCTGCCTCACCAGCCAAAAATTTCTGGCTACTGGGCTGGTTGCAGTCCTCTTTGATAGGAGTAAGCCTGGGGTGCATTTTGGAAGGGACATGGACTGTGAAATGTGGGAACTTTATTCTTGTTCAGAGTGGGTTGGGTGAGAATTAGGGGTGTAGGGGAGCACCCCATCCTTTTACCTATGGTCCCCACCCCATCCTTTTACCTAAGGTCCCAGAATCACTAAAACTACCCCTGCCCATAACAAGAACTGGACTGGGACCACTAATTACAATTGCTCTCTATTATGTCTACCTGCCTAGTCATGTAAACTGTAATCTACACAAATTAAACTCTTATATGGTTCCACTATTATATTTTGTAAAAGCTTCACAGGCCCATGAGCCTACTTACTATTCTGCAGTATAGGGTGTTTTTTAAATCATTAATTCTGGACTGTATTTATGGTTTTCACCCCAGTAAGCAAATTAATGACTGTTAAGGATGTTTATCCCAATCCTGCTGAGAGCAGGGCTGTTCATTAAGAGGGAGAGATAATATGAACCGACATTGAGAATGTAGAAGAATGGCTCTGGAGTACACTTGACTTGAAATAAAAATTTCTTATAACCATTTAATACATCATCCTCTTTACTGCTATAAAAAAGTAACAAACAAGAAAACAAGCAACTAAAGTTAAGCTATGTCCGAAGCAGATAAAACACTAAAACAGCTCCAATAAGAAATAGGTCTCAATTATTAAGTCAGACATGGTCTTGCTCTACACACTGCCTACTGGATGGGTCAACAGGGCACCACAGAATCAAAATAAGGTACTGCAAGGTTTGTGGTAACTTCCAGAAATAGTAGGAAATTGGCCAGTACAGTTAAGATTGCCATCTGTGGGTTGTAAAATTCCTGGGAATTGGGGGGGGTAGCATGGGGAGGGGCAGGGTTTGGGACAGCAGGGACCTCAATGGGGCATGATGCCATACAACCCACCTTCCCAAGTAGCCATTTTCTCCAGGGGAACAGATCTCTTTTATCTGGAGACCTGTTGTAATTCCAGGAGATCTCCAGCGACCACCTGGAGACTGGAGATCCTAGATACAGTTCAAGCCAACTGTCTTTATATTCCTCCCATAAAGTGACTCTAAAAGGGATTTAAATTAGAAGCCACACTCTACAGAACCCACATTACACCCATGTCCTTGTTCAATGGGGAACTTTTGGAATGAAAAATATGAGCAACTGGTCAGCTGGTATGCAAGTTCCTCATTCAAAAGATCTGCACTGGCATCCCAAGACCTGGACATGAGAATGACTAATCCTCCTTTTCAGACAGATTTGTGTAAAGTTCCTTTTAAACTCGGGGGCTTTAAATCAGATGTTTTGACATGAGAATAATGAAAGAGGATCCAAGGAAGCCCTCCAGCTCATGCATACCCTCCTCCTCCTCCTCATGTGTGGCTAGAAAACAGTAGAATCTGTGGGCCTATCTCACCTTCGATTGTTGTGACACCAAAACGACAAACTGCAGTTTGCTTTCTTAACTATGAACTAGAATTGTAAACCACCAGTTGGTAGTCAAGAGAATACACGGTGATTTGTCATTTCATTTCCACAGAAAAATATTACTAAAAACAACTAGGAAGACCTTAGTTTTCCAATTGCGGGAAAGGGTAGGGCAGTGGAAGAGAAATGCATAAGCTAAAGTATTTCCTGATTCATTCTTGCCACAAACAAATCCAGTTCAGAATATCTGAATGCAGCACACAAAATGATTTAGAGGGCCACAAGAGCCTCGCTACTGGCCATGTAGTCTTGGCACAAGATCATTATCACAAGATCAATATTGGAATAGAAGGGTTTGGGCCAGCTCACAACAGATCTGTCACACGCAGTATAGCATCCCAAATCAGTTGGTTCAGGCATCCCCTTCATGTAGCCTTTTTTTTCAATGTCAGGTCAATTGAAGCCAGTTAGTCATCATCAAATCCTGAGATTTGGAGGGTCTGTGGCTAGCTGGCAGAGCATCTGCTTGGCATGCAGAAGGTCCCAGGCTCAATCCCTGGAATCGCCAGATAAAAGGATCAGGTAGGAGTTGATGTGAAAGACCTCAGTCCGAGACCCTGAAAAGCCACGGCTGGTCTGAATAGAAAATACTGACTTTAATGGACCAACAGTCTCATTCAGTATAAGGCAGTTGCAAGTGTTCATTTGAGATCGTGAACTGTGCATTCTGTGAAGCAGTAGTTTGTAAACAAAGCCACTGTTGATAAGGGACCCTAACTCCAGTCTTCTGGCTTCAGAGAGAAACTTCCTGCAAAGTACTACATGTCATCTCAACATCAACTAAATGAGTTCATTAAAAAAAAATAAGATGGTGAAACAAAGTGACACTGATTCTCTACTGTATTTCCCCCAAGACTCTTCATTGGCATTAACAAGCCAAATAAATCCAAGAGAAAGAGAGGCCAAATTCCAGAGAACTTTACAACCAATTCTATTGCTACCTAGGGGAATTTCAAAGTAATATGTAATAAAGCATTGGGGTGAGGTCTGCTTTTCAGTTCTGCTTTTCAGAGTAAAGAAAGAAGTCCCACTGGATGTGCAGAAACCCTTGGGAGCTCATCTTTGAGTCCCAATCAGAGAAGGGAGAGGCCAAACCATCCACGCTGGACTCCTAACACAGTATTACAAGCACATTCAAATTTGTGCTGCTCTGTTAACCCTACCAACTTCATTGCAGCATGATGATCAGGTGAAGTGCTATTTAACTTCAGCCCTGAGGTCACAAAACGGCAAGGCAGGGAAAGAGGCCATCAATTTATAGGAAATTTGAAGGAACCTGTCATTGCTAAAGAAGCATTAACGGTAATAATATTTGGCCTTAGGGCCGAAATGTGGAGGAAGATCCACTCGTCAGGAAGCAAGCGTACACATCCTGTTTAGATTATAAACATGATCACCTCCAGGGAGAGAACATTTCTCATGCTGTAACCTCCTTTGCCCTAAAAATATCACTCCTCCTGAGGAGACATGATCATATAATGATTTGCACATTCTTTTCCCCTTTCAGCTTTATTCTGCTTCACAATTGGGAGCCAGGGGAAGAACTGCATCCCTGTACGAGGAGAAGATGTGCTAGCCCATTCTCATTCTAGAACCTGCAGACATTTGTCAATGTTCTTTAGGGGCTGAAAAACCATTTTACATGACTGTCACATAAACAGCCTGGACTGCTTCCATATGGAGATGAATCTCTGTGCAGCTCTTGCTGCCACTGTGAATTCAGCGGCATCTGTAGGGGCAAAGGAGCATTCACATGCAGTTTTCACCACACTTCTCTTACCTCAGCCCTCTGTGGCAGCCATTTCCACCCCTACTCTGCCATTACAAGGCTTACAAAAAACCCTGTAATAGCTATACTGTTATAGTGTTGTACCATTAAAAAAAAATTTTAAAGTCTGTCTCAAGCTGTTTTGGTTGGGGAGCAATAAGGAGATATGTGCAGGCAGTGTCTTTCCTCTTATAACTCCGCAACCAAAACAGCTAGAGACCAACTTTTTAAAAATCAAAGCTGGGAACTCCTACTGTGTACCAATAAGTCATTGTAACATGTTATCACAATATAGCTATTATCAGTTACAAAAGCCTGAAAAAGACACCCAGGGGAGACTGAGACAAGTAACATATTACTGTGGGCAAGACCTGAAAAAAACTATTGTGGGCAAGACCTGAAATACAACATCCAAAGACGCTTTGAGTATGATTTTTCCCAAAAAGATCATATCGAATCAGGTTTGGGGACGATCAGAGCAAAACAGTGGAAACAAGCAAACAGGACAACATCATATGTATACTTCCCAAAACAACGCTATAAGTAAGAAAGACAAGGCAGAGCAAAATGTCCATGTGGAAACAGCCTGCTATGCACAATTTCTATCATATGATGGCTTTCAAAAAAAAGCCATTTGATGACAGGAAACAGAAAAGCACTGATGTATCTGTTAATGAATGAGGTTTGTGATTTGTATTCAATCGGCATAACCCCACTGGTCCATGGCATTGGCAGAGATACCACAAATACCACAGCTGCGATGGCAATCTTACATGTTAATAATCAGATCACTAGTTAGCCACAACACACATATAAAAGGAACTAATCACATGTGCATAATAAAAAAAATGATGACTTGTAACTTTCTGGAAATCACATACTTTGCTAAAAGCATGGCAGCAAAAACCTCCATCTGCACAGAAAACCGTACTTTTAAAAATAGAAACTGATCTAATTTTGGCAACCACAGCTGCAATAACAGCTATGTTATAAATGATAGCCAGATTTTTCCCATTAAAAGAATCTGAGCAAAATCTCCAGTTCCTCACTATTCTCGTCACACACCCCAGCAGATTGATCAAAGTGGCCTAATAAGATATCATTATTTGTTGCATTAGGGACAGAGGTAGGGACACTTCCAATATTCTCCTTTTCTAAATTACCTAGCCTTTTTCCAACAAGGAAATTCATCTGGATGTGATCATTTGAACAACTAAGTTGGGATTTATTTTGTGCGGTGCTTTACCAATGCACACAAATACATCCGGAATGGGCATGGGAATGGGACATATGCAACAGCTAGCCCCATCCTATGACAGAGTGCACGTAAAGCTTCAAGTTAGATGTAAAAAAGTTTGGCAAGCCCCCGAAGACATTGGTTGTATAGTAACCTTGGGCTGATCAGCTAGGACAGGAATCCCTATGTGTCAGCTACAACCCAATAAATCAAAAGCTTCTGACTAGGGGAAGAGACCTGGCACATCCCCCTCAATCATAGATAACTGTTGGGAGGAACATGATTCATGGACTTTCAAATAGGGTGGAGTTCTCCAGATGACAGGAATACCAGCAGGAGGAGAAGCGATGCCACCTCAGCCCTTAAGAGTAGAAAGGAGAAAGAGTCCAGCAGCACCTTAAAGACTAACATTTGGGGCAGGGTATGAGCTTTCGTGAGCCACTGTTCACTTCTTCAGACAGACTAACACAGCTACCCACCTTCATCTCTCATCCCTTAATGTTTCTCTTAACCAGACTGAAGGCAAAATATGGGAATTAAATCGTTATTCTGCCCGGTGAAGATCCTTTTGCTGTCATTAAAGTTATGGCCCTCTATTTACCCCACAGTTACATTAATGGCTCTTTTCATTGTATGTTTTTATGAGATCTCTTCTCTTTCCTGAAGAAGTACTCAAGACAGAGCAAACTCAGTTACACACTTCTAAGTGGAGAAAATAGCAGCTTTGCGTGTGGATTCTATGGCATCATATCTCACTAGAGTTGCCCAGCCTCCAGGTGGAGCCTGGGGATCTCCCACTTTTACAACTGATCTCCGGCTGATAGAAATCAGCTCCCCTGGCAAAAATGGCTGCTTTGAAGGGTGGACTCTATGGCACTGTACCATGCTGAGGCCCCTCCCCAAACACCGCCCTCTCCTGGATTCACCTCCCAATGTCTCCAGGTATTTTCCAACCCAGACCTGGCAACCCTCTATCTCACTGGTCCAGCTTCTCACCCACAAATCTCCAGGAATTTCCACACTCAGACTTGGCAACCCTAAAATATACACTGAGAAATGACCACACAGCTTCGATTTCGTTATTCTCCTTTCTGAAGCCATACCTCTTTTTATCAGCTTTAAATAAATCATGAATCTGTCTATAGTTTAACCAATCATATTCAAATTCCAGTTCTTCCCTAGCTCTTATCACGAAACTACCCCCTTCTAACTTCAAGACATAAGGTATCCAATCTTCACCTTTGTGTCTCGAAAGTGGTTTAATTACTTCAGCCGGTACTATCCATAATGGTCTTGCATAAAAAAAAATCTTCTATATCTCATCCAGGTCATAAATAACGATCTTCTTATGAAGTGGTGTTTAAAAAAATTGTCCATTTTGTATTTCTCATACCATAAATAAGCATGCCAACCGAATTTACAGTCATGTCCTTCCAACGCCAACATTTTTCTATTGTCCAAATTGACCCATTGGGCCAACCACGTCAGACACACCGCATCATGATACAATCTGAAGTTAGGTAGTTGAAATCCTCCTTGATCCTTTGCATCACATAAAATCTTCATTTTGATCCTCGGTTTTCTTCCGGCCCAAACAAATTTTGAAATTTCTTTCTGCCATAATTTCAACACTTTACTGTCCTTTACTGTCCTTGAAATTGGTCTGTAATTCTTAAAATCTGTTAAATCTTGTCCTTCTTTTGGTATGAGTGATATATTAGCTTCTTTCCACGTCTCTGGTATCACTTTGGTCACCTGTATCTCATTCGCTAAAAGTTCCAAAATTGGGGTTAACTCCTCTTTTAATTTTTTTATAAAATTTTACTGTAAATCCATCTGGACCTGGAGCTTTCCCTAATTTGGCATCTTCTATTGCATTATAAACCTTTTCGAATTGGGTCATTCAACATTTCCTTTATTTTTGATCCAACCTTTGGAATTTCTACCATGTCCAAATATTTTTTAATTTTTTCCAAGTCTATATTCTTTTTTTGAAATAACTTCGCATAATACTTGAAAAACACTCTTTTTAAACCATTCAAGTCCACGATTTCTTTACCTTCTTCAATAATTTTGGTTATTAACCTTTTCTCTCTTTGATTTTTCAATTGCCATGCCAAAATTTTTCCTGGTTTATTTGCTCCTTCAAAGGATTTCTGTTGTAATTTCTTTAAATTCCAATATATTTCCAGGTTAAGTATCACGTTCAGTCACTCTTGTAAAATTTGAATTTCCTTAATAATTTTCTTTTTTCCAGGTCTCCTCTTCAATTCTTTTTCTTTTTGCTGAATTTTTTCCTGCAGTCCCTTTTGTTGCTCAATATTCTGTTTCTTGTCCGTTGCATTCAACGATATAAGTAATCCTCTCATCACAGCCTTATATGCGTCCCAGACCATCTGTATTTTAACATTTTGATTCAAATTCAATTGAAAAAATGACTGCGTTTCTTTACGTAATGTCTCAATTATTTTCTTTTTATCCAATAGGTCTTCATTTATTCTCCAATGAAACTGTTTTGCTTTTTCTTTTAACGTCCAAGTCACCGGGTTATGGTCAGAATTAGTCTTTGGCAAAATCTCCACTTTCTGAGTTTTTAACGCCATATCACCAGACATCCAAATCATGTCTGTTCTGGAAAAGGAATTGTGTCGATTGGAATAAAACGTAAAGTCTTTAACTTTAGAATTCCATTTTCTCCAAACATCTTCCAATTTCTCTTGTTCCATCAATTTAAAGAAAAATTTTGGTACTTTCCCCACCTTCTCATCTTTCTTTTCAGATTTCCTATCCAATTTATTATTAACCATACCATTAAAGTCCCCTGCCAAAATTATCTGCTCATAGTTCACTTGGTCCAATTCCTTCATCAAGTCTTTTAAAAAAATTTCTTTAGCACCATTGGGTGCATACAAGTTTACTACCAGAGTCCTTTTCTGAAGCATTGTAATTTCAACTCCAATATATCTTCCATCTTTATCACTAAAAATCTGTTTTGGATCCAATTCTTTGTTTACATAAGTCACAACTCCCTTATTTTTTTTTTCTGCCAAGGAATAAAATTCTTCCCCTAGTTTTCTGTTAATCAAATATTTATTGTCCCGTTTTCTAATATGAGTTTCTTGGAGGCAAATAATATTAGATTTTTGTTTTTGCAACCAATAATTTATTAACTTCCTTTTGGAGGGTGAATTAAGTCCATTTACATTCCATGATAACAATTTGTAATCCATCATGTCTTGTCTTTAGATATCTCCAAAAACTTCTATATTTTCTGCCTTAAACCTATACATGTCTCCTAAAGTCTTGATCATATGTCTCTTCAAATCGTAGGTAAAAGACAGACCATATGGTATTTCCCATCTGAACCTGATAGTTAGCTGCTTCAATTTGTCTACCAACTTTTTGTATTTCTTTCTCTCTTGCAGAATCATTCTTGGAAGTTCTCTCATTATTATTATCTTTTTTCCATCTATTTCCAAAGGTTGTGTAAATTGTTTTTTGAAAATGTCCTCCTTCATCTTCCTTGTTACAAATTGCACAATAACATCTCTTGGCAAATTCTTTCCCTGAGCATATGCTGAATTTACTCTATAAATGAAATCAAAATCCGAATCCAATTCTCCTTGATCTTCTCCCAAATACTCCGTCAGAGCAGTCATCACTATCATGCGTATATCTTCATCTGTCTTTTCCTCAATCCCTCTTAGTCTCAGATGGTTTAACATCGCTCTGTATTCCATCATTGCCTCCAGTTTACGATTGTCCTGTAGAGTTGTTTCCATTTTTTTATCTATATCTTGTGTTTTTTGCTCCAATTCAGTCGATTTTAATGCCAAACCTTGCACTTGACTCTTTGTGTCTGCCACTTCTTTTGTAATTACAGCCACTTCTGCTACAACCAACTCTTTGAGAGCTATCACATTCTTTTCTTGAACTTCTTCTAACTGCTCCAGCTGTTTTTCCAACTGCTGTTCTATCTGTTTCACCAATCCCTGAATCGCCTCCAGCATTCTCTTTTCCATTGACTCCATTGCAGCTTGCCACTCTTTCTTTCCCTGCCATACTTGGACTCGCAGACGAAGTGGCCCTTTGTCGATGTTTTGGATCCGTTTTGAAGTTTCTAAAGTTAGTCCAAAATCATATATTCCGGGTCCTCTTGTCTTCTCTTGAATCTTTGCCTTTTCGCCACCCTTTTAAAGCAATTCCAGTAATAAAATTCACTTTTAAAATTCAGTCCTCCTAAAAATGGCGGGCGCAATTTCTCTATGGTTTTTTTGGCTAGAGTAGGCTCTTCTTGCAATTCCTGTTTCCTGTCCACCTCAAAATCCTTCCTACCGGAAATTTCGTTCCGCCGCTTTTACAGTCCTCCAGAATCCACTCTAGTCCTTATGCACAGTATTAGCCGGACACAAATAGTTGCAACACCTTAGTCTCGTGATTTTTCTCGTTAGTTTCAGTCTTAGATTCCACTCCAACTCTTTCTAACCGCAGGAATGTTAAACAATGTCTATTTTTCTCAAATTGCTCGCTTTGACAAACTCTTCTCAAATCCTCAATAACCCGATTGTTCAAGATTAATTCTTTTATGCTTATCCGCCTTTTTGAATTTTCGCTAGATCTCCATTCCGGTAAGCAAATTGTGTTACCTTGCATGTTTATCTTGGGACTTCGCATTGCTTCTTCTCACTTTCAGCTCAACTCTCTTTCTTAAGAGGTCGGGAAATGACAAATTTAAGCTGGGTTCCCAGCCCAGTTGGCTTCTTTAGTGCTCTCTTGCATACGCCCGCTTCTGAGAGGGGATCAAAGAGTAAACAAGCCTCCTTCAAGACTTATACATGCCAATCTCAACTCTCACTTGGACCTTGATGCTTGCTTGTTGACCCCCTGCCTGGGGGAGGCTGTGTTGGACAATATAAATGCCCAAACTGTCAGAAGAAGCCACTGTCCACCCTGCATGATTGCAAAGTGCGTCAGTTTGCCATTTTACTCTGACTGGGAGCCCAAGGGACTGACAATGTTTTAATGTATGTAGTTGACTTTTTAAATTACATTCATTTTCTTGACTGTATTTTTTTAAAATGTTACTATACTTTGAAGATGTGGTAATAATGTACTTGGGATTTATCTGTAGATTAGTGGCTCTAGGGTACAATTTGCAATTTAGCTGAGCCACTCTAAAGATCTCAGTCCAGCAGCAACAGCATCAAAGATTCACAAAGAAGGTAAGAAACCTGCAGGTGTTTCTAGCCAGGTAGAGCAGGATTTCCATCTGGCAAAAAAAAAAAGTTACTGATTTGGGGGTCCCCAGTTCTACCCATAAAATTTTGAAGGCCTTGGAACTAAATTGAAGATTTAAACAGTACGTTCGATTTCATAATAATTTACATCAAAATAACTTATTGTATAAATATGCAATAAAATGATAACCAATATTGTATTCAAGAAACCAGGCCTGATGATAGCCAAAATTATGTTCAAGCAATTCATTACATTCCTGTTATATCGATTAGCAGTAAGTTCTTTAGTACTTCATCTAAAGTGAACGCTTTATTTGTGCTTCATCCATTTCATCATTAAATCAACCAAGGAAATTTATAAAATATGGAAATTTAGGGTATTTTTTTTTAAAGTGTATATAATAAAATCAACAATTTGTCCATGATGGAAGGTTTGCTCATATATATCTCAAATGCATGTGTGTATATACTACATGTGATACTGAAGGGGAAATGCACGACTGAACCTCTGCTGCTAAGGTGACATGGTTAATCACCCACAATAGCAAAATCAATGGCATATTATGTCAGCGCATGTATTACAGAAGTTACAGCTACATGAATGATCCCCCCCCTGCATTTTGCCAGATTTTCAGCTATTGAGCAACCTAGGTGTCATATAACATGGATGAAAGGCCCTGAGGTGAGGATGAGAGGCAAACATAACTTCAAAACTGCATTATATGCTTCCCTATCACTGTAATGACAGCGTAATGATCCTGACTGTAATGATCCTGATACCTTCCAATATGTCTGCTAATCACACTAGGCAAGGTCCAGTCAAAGTTAAGCCTTTCTCTTACTTTGAAATAAGCAACACTGAGATAAATGAGGCTTACTATCAAGTAACCATGATTAGAACTAGGCTGCATGTTCAGTGACAGACTTAATCCTGCATTATCACTCACTGAAATCAATGGCACTTTGCAGCCAAAACCAGGAAGAATTCTACATATTGATTTTAAATAACCACCCAAATCGTTGAATACAGGCTCCCACATTTCCATATTTATAAACATTCTAAGAACTTTAAAAAACCCTATAATGATGAACAGGTCAAGTGTCTTGATTCCCTTTTAATAGGTCTGTCCCTAATCAATTAGATAGGGGGAAAACACTTAAGTGGAAAACAGGCAGCCATCAAGGGTTTTATCAACTCCAGAAAGCCAAACAACTTTGAAATTAAACTGATAACTTCAGAAGCACAAGTATTTTATACCTGTGATTTTTCTCACCCTATGAGTTTCAATCACCATTCCTGCATTGCACTTGGGTATGATAACTCCTAAACATAACCCCCTGTGGACTCAAATGGAGCTTACTTACAAGTAAATGTGCTAAGGATTACAATCTTCCAGCTCAGTACTAACTATGCTTAATCAAGAGCGAGTCCCAATTATTTCAACATTGTGCTTTCCAGGAAGCATGCTGATTGCAACCTAAGGTACATAATCACAGGATTATTATTAGATCATGAACATCAGACTTTTGATATTTCTCCCATTAAATGGTTCTGGCAATAGCCGTACCACATGAACATTAGTTGCTTGGGTAGTGTGCACGGTGATTTAATCATCTCTCTCCCTATATGTATTCACTAGCCTTTAAGCTCTCAGTGCTTCGGAAGTGGCAAACAAAGTGACTATAATTCAAGTCAACGGCTTGGATCCAGAGGACTTCCCTCCCCTCTCCTCTCCCACTGCAGCCCATGTTGCTCTCTGGAAATGCAGCTCTGCTGGATCCAAAGCATTAGTATATATTCCCAGGATTAAAATCTGATCCTTTTTTATCCTTCACCCTAGTGCCAGTTGCCAGTTTTTGATATGCTCTATACAATATCATTCCACCAACATTTATTCATTTTTTAGCACTATTTAACATGTACTAGGACTCTATGGCTAGCTGGCACAGAATCATATTAACATTAAAATTCAACAAACCATCATCAATCAAGAATTCCTAAAAACAGTTAGAACAAAGAAGAAAATTAAAATCTAACTGTGCAATCACAGCAACTCTTATCATGTTATGAAGCAGACATTAATTCAATCTGCATTTGATGTACCACTGCAGTGCAGTTCAAATGGTGGCAGTCAGGCATTGCTGAAAACTCAGGACTGCTGCCGACAATGGTACCATGTCCAGTTCTCCTCTACAGAAGCTTATGAAACTCATATGATGGAACATCATCATGCCATCCATTTCTTCAACTTCCGAGCAGCCACAAATGACAGAGCAGAAGCTCATGGACCATTAGTGTTATGTGATGTGTCTTGGAAATGGTTGCCATTCTCCAGGTGGCACCTGGAGATATCCCACTATTACAACTGATCTACAGATGACAGAGATCAGTCCCCCTGGAGAAAATGACTACTTTGCAAGGTAGATTCTATGGCATTATACCCTGCCGAGGTCCCTCCCCTCTCTTCCCCAGGCTCTACCCCTCAAATCTCCAGGAATTTCCGAACCCAGAGCTGGCAACCCTACTCACCAGATATTACAGGTGAGGGGAGAATAAATAGACACTCATGGAAGACAGCTCTACAGGATGGAGGTCCTGTATCTGAGTCATGGGGGCTGGGGATCAGGAGTTTGGCTCCCAACACTTGGTGGGGCGCCTTTGACGCTAGCACCGAGAGAGAGGAGCCTTGGGGTGATCCTGGATGCCTCTTTTTCAATGGAGGCTCAAATCACTGCTCTTGCCAGGTCTGCCTTTTATCATATGCAGCAGGTCAGACAACTGGTTGCCTATCTCTCCTCCCAGGATTTAGCTACAGTGATCCACACAATGGTCACTTCCAGGCTGGATTACAGTAACTCGCTCTATGTGGGGCTGCCCTTGAACCTAACCGGGAAACTCCAGCTGCTGTAGAATGTGGTGGCACGCTTGCTGACAGTGTTGCCTGTGTGGGTGCACATTCAGCCAGTGCTACACTAACTGGACTAGCTCCCAGTTGAGTACCAAATCTGTTTCAAGGTTATGGTATTGACCTTTAAAGCCCTATGAGGCCTGGGACCAGCATACCTTCGGAACCGTTTCTCCCCATATATGCCCCAGGGAGCCTTCCACTCTGCTGAACAACACCTACTGGTAGTTCCTGGCCCAAAGGACATCTGCTTAGCCTCAACCAGGGTCAGGGCCTTTTCTGCCCTGGCCCCCGCCTGGTGGAACACGCTCCCAATTGAGATCAGGGCCCTGTGAGACCTGCTACAATTCCGCAGGGTCCTGAATTGCAGATTTTGTGTCCACCACAGCTCTCCTGCCATTACTTTAGCATATGGCAAATGCTGTGTAAGTAAATTAGCCTCACACAATCAATTAAAGCGATATGCTCAGACTGGCCAATAAGATAAAAGACTTCGGAACAAGAAACCAGGTTTATTGCTGTTATTGTCTACAGTACAAGACTACAACATCCACAAGATGTGCTGCCAGCTTACTATTACTACATCCATTTCTTTCTTAAGCCCTACAAACCAGAGGAAAGGAAATTCAGCTGGGTCTGTCTGCTGAGCAGGCTTTACAATCACTTCTTTAACTGACCTGAATACACAGTATGTTGGCATGGTCGTGTAAGCACTAACTCTATGCAGCTCAATGAGTTTTATGTTCAAATCTTTCCCCAGGCATTTGAATAAAACAAATTGTTGTGTGTGGGGGGGAGGTGTTTTGCAAAGCTCAGATTAATCACTAAAGGCAAACAAAAACAAAACCCTCACAGAAATATTTTGGCAACTGAGGTATTGCAAAATGGCTTCCTTCCAGTGGGATGAGGACTGATGTGAAATTAATCTGTCTGGCTTTGGGAAAAGATGAGGTTCTTCATTTGCTGAAGGAGATATTTTTGTGAGGTTTTGTTCTGCCTTATGACAAACTCTAAGCAATGAAGACCTTATTCTATTGCAACCTAGGCCATATTATAAGAATGGGCTACAGAGCACTCTAGCAAACAAATGAATGGGTGGAAATGAATACAACAGGCTTGTCTCTGCAGTTTTGGTATCTATCATGGACCAGAACAGCAGGTTGCCCTAGGGCAAAAAGCTCTGATCAGGGTCAGGTGAAAACATGATGAGGCCTTAAACAATGTAACGAGGGCCCAAAGCATTACCCAAAAAAGGATAATTTATCCATGTATTTAGAAACCTCTTCATAATCTGTAAACCATAGTTTACATAGCTTGCATGTGAATTCAGCCCTGGCTCTGACAGAAACCAGAAGAGATGAAGATGTGTTTTAGTACCATCAAGCTAAAGCCTTTTATAGCTTGGGCTGAGGATGCCAGAAAACAAGGCTCTGGAAAAAACTTCAGGATTTGCCTAGAATTCAGTTTTCTTAAAAAGACAGATCCTAGGAATAACAACCACTGCTGTTGATAGTTGTGTCAACTGGCCTGGGGGGAAAATCCTAGCTGAGCCATTTCTTGCTTCTTCTACAGCACGGGGGGCGGGGGGGAATCACACCTGCTAATATCTGGACACAGGCTCATGGTTGGTAGAAAATCTGCAGTGCTATGTCTGAGCAAGATAGAAAGGTCTGCCAGCCATTCCCCATACATACACAAGACAAGCCCACAAGTAAACCCAAGATATATGTCAAAAGTAACACCCTGCGTACTGAAGCAGGTCTGGGGGGGGAGCCCCACTGTTTCATCACTTATTCTACAGAGGACTCAGATGTCCCCAATGCGCAGTCCAGGAATCTCCCAACCCAACTGAGCTTCAGACCATCACTGATCATTCTTCAGAAGCATTACTGGTAACTACAAGGTATAAAAAAGTAAACTACTACAAATGGCCCTAAGATTCATTTACAGACATGGCATCGTATCTAACAGAGATCTGAAAGCAGATTGTCAATATGTATACACAGGATGAGAATATTATACCTCATATGTCATGTAAACAGGAAATGTTAACTTCAGCTTTATGGAAAAACATCACCCAGGCATAAATCTTCCTCTTTTTTTTTTTAAGCAGAAGTCTTGTCCTTACTTAGGTCTGGTGAGGGAAATTTGTTTTTACAGATTTCACTTACAAAGAAAATGCCTCTGTGTCGCATAATTTGTATTAGGGTAAGAAGCCAGGTTAGTCTGCTGTGAATTTTTGCTCTGGGCCCCTCTAACACTGAAGGGAAACAACTAACCTGGTATGGTCCAGACACCCTATTAGATAAATCCCACAGGCAGAAAGAGCAGAACAAAATTTTAAAGGGAATTGTCATGTTACTCCTGAAAACAGCTCATGTCGAAATGAATATTGAACATAACAAAAGCTGTACTGCTAAAAATAAGCAAGTAGTAGCATGTATACAGGATGCCTAATTCTGGGCACAGCCTCATTCTGGCCACCTCTTGCTGAAAGATGAACTAGGCTGCCATCAGACGTGCCATCTGGCACAGAGGGGAAGTGCCCCTGTTTCCTCCAGTGTAATTTGACTTGCAGTCACACAAACACACATCCCTTTTTGCTGCAGGCTCAGTCCATCACTGTGTGATCAGTCACCATTTTCGAGTGAGTGGAATTTTTTTTGCCTTTTATTTCCCATGTGCATAAACAAGGAATTAAACCTCTATATAGAGAGTTCCCCAAGGAATATGCAGTTATGTGCATACTGCTAAGTGTGTGTGGGGGGAAATGGCACTGAGTTGGGATGAAATGGACAGACCATCCCAATGGCTTGAGAGTGGGCTTGAGTGATCAGACTAGGGAAAATCCATCTGTGACCGATCAGCAAGTGTTAGGAATGGACTTCCCTCGGTGTCTTTTAACTCCGTTTCTGTGGCGGGGCAGCAGAGGGTGCCAATGACTGTCTGATTGTGTGCTTTAGATCCAACAGGCATTTGCAGCTATGTCAGATATAAAGGCACATCTGACCGCAGCCCTAGAGAGCTAAATCTCCCTGTTATGCAAAGATACCATCTTTTCCATACTCTCCCAAATGAGGCCCATTTCAAATTATACATGGTACTATCTGCTTTACCTCCCCCTTCCTCCCTTTTCAGATTGATGCCCCCTCAATTCATTCAGTGGTGTATTGTGCAAGTGTGGCAAAATCCAGTGTGCAAAGGCTCTATCCATGCACTTGCCTACATTATCAACAGCTAGGAAACAGGAAATGGTACAGCTGAATATAAGCCTTGCATTCTCTCCACCACAACCACTGCCAGCTCCCTCCATTCCTACTGTGGAGATGGCCATATATCTTCCAAAGCAGCTTGTCTCTAAGATACAGCTGTTACTTTCCCCCACTGTCCTCTACACTAGCATTGTTCCCTTCATGATGCTGGGCTGCTTATTAATCTCCTGACAGATACTTCTGCCTACTTTTGGGCATCACATTTTAGGAAGGATGCTGACAAGCTCAAGCGTGTCCAGAAGAGGCCAACCAGGATGGTGAGAGGGTTGGAATCCAAGTCTTACGAGGAAAGGCTGAAAGAGTTGGGTATGTTTAGCCTGGGAAAGAGAAGGCTTAGAGGGGACATGATTGCAGCCTTCAAATATTTGAAGAGCTGTCATGTAGAAGATGGAGCAGATCTATTCTCTCTTGCTCCGAACTGCAAGACTAGATCTAATGGGTGGAAGTTACAAGGGAGTCGTTACCGGCTAAGTATCAGGAGAAACTTCCTAACTGTAAGAGTGGTTGAGCAGTGGAACAGACTGCTTCAGGAGGTGGTGGATGCTCCTTTGCTGGACATTTTTAAGTGGAGGCTGGATGACCATCTTTCAGGTATGTTGTAGGGCTATCTTTCAGCTATGCTCCTACAGAGTGCGGGGGGTTGGACTAGATGACCTACAAAGGTCCCTTCCAATTCTAACATTCTATGATTCTATGATATTTCCTTTCAGAACAAATAGTATGGTACAAACAAAGTTCATCTCTTGACAGCAGATTTGGGTCTCAACCACCACCAGTCCAGGTGGATTGGCAACTCTACCTCATTGTCACATCAAATTATTTAAAACATGGCTCTTTAAGCTCAAACTTTGTACATAAAATATGGGCCAGAATGGACCAGATCCCTAAATCCTGACATGTATCAGTGCCAACATCACTGAAGTTTAGGGACCAACATCACATCTGTGCTCCTCATAAAGCAGCAGAAATGCAGGACACCATGACAGGCAGGAGGGGAATTTCAGGGTAGAAGAAAGTCTACTGGGTCTGAGGTCCAATACAAGGCTAAGAGTACAATGCAATGCAATGTTGCATCAGTCAATTATCTCAAAGCATTTAAAGTGGAGCAAATCTGTTTAGGATTGCACTGCAAGGATTTTGTTTATGCAGTAATCCCTCATGAAAGAAACATGGAACAATTAAAAGGAGAGGACAAAATCACACTGTTATCTTTGACAGAGAGAAAACATGGTTGCACTTACCTGTAACTGATGTTCATCAAGTGTCTTCTGTGCAGGCACACATGTGGGACTGCACAGAAAACATGAAAATAAAAAAATGGTTGCACTTACCTTTAACTGATGTCCATTGAGTGTCTTCTGTGCAGGCACACATGTGGGACTGCACAGGAGACATGAAGATAAATTTGATCCCCGCCCCCCGAAAATTTGTACCCCAGGTTTCAAACCTTCACAGAATCAAGGTCTCTTTTGTAAAAGGGAGAAATCATGAAGGAGATTGTCAGGTTGAAACAACAGGGATGTGAAATTCAAAACCATCCCTAATTAATTTCCACTATTATTATGAAACGTTAGCCACCTATATGCACTTAAAAATAAAGAGGATGAACAACAAATGCTGAACAGTAGATTAGATCCCAAATTATTTTTCCCACTAATGGAAGGGGGAAGGTTGCCATTTACTTCTTCCCACTGATTCATCCCTCATGCTGCTCTTGGCAGGGTTTTGTGTCCCCCATAAGAAGCATTTTGAGAGATTAATGAGCTGCAGCTGAAGGAGAAAGGCAGGGAAGTTCCATTTCACTAACAGAAGCACCTTTTGTTAGTGGCTATCATCACCAGGATCCAACTCGCTGGATCCAATCATCTTCATATTGCTCTGAGAATGGTAGCTTTATGTTTTATACCATATTCCAAAATGTTGCACATATAGCATTCATAGCACACCTCCTTGTATGTGCTCCCCCTCCCCCCAAACACACACTGGTATAACAAGCTTTAAGATCATCAGGCATTTAATATATTCCAGCGGCAACTGAGATCTTTTTTTTAAAGTCTAAATCTTGAAAGTTATTAAAATGCATTGAAATGAAGATACAATTTTATCTTCAGACGTGACCTTTGGCCACAGATGGAAGACTATGAAAGTAAAATATGGCACTTTCCAGCACTGGTTAAAATGTATTGAATGTTTAAAGCTCCATCAAAACCCTCTAAAGTGTTCAATTATTTGGGGTCAAAGAAAAAAAGTATAAGGTTAAAGTTAAGACCAGGAACAAATTTTAGAAAGTTCTTTTGAAAGGCAGGTGAAACTTTAGGAGATCATCACCAAAAATATTGGTGCGAGGTTGTACTAAACTAACAAGGTCCTCTAGGCCTAGAAGACTAAACACCTGGTTTGACAGTGACTATAGAGATGGGTAGCTGTGTTAGTCTGTCTGTAGCAGCAGAAAAGAGTAAGGGTCCAGTAGCACCTTAAAGACTAAGAAAATTTGTGGTAGGATATGAGCTTTCGTGAGTCACTGCTCACTTCTTCAGATACAGATGGACTCACATACTAGCTACATCTGAAGAAGCGAGCAATGACTCACATAAGCTCATACCCTGCCACAAATTTTGTTTGTCTTTAAGGTGCAACTGGACCCTTACTCTTTTCTACAGCAGAGAGCATATTAGGAAAAATTAGAGCTAAACACCATCTTTCTAAATCTACCAAATCATGTGCTAACTTGGCAGACCTTATTTCACTGAAACATGTTTTAGGCTTCTGATAAAGTGTAAAAAGTGAAATGCTCTATGTAAGAGATGGAAACTTCTTATCTCTGCCACACATAACAATGAGAAACAGGCATTCCGGGATCTGTTTAATAATGGCCTTCTGGCAGTGTCTAAAGATAACATCACATATTGCTCCAGCAATTTGGGAACAACACTTTGCTCCTATTTTTGCAAAGACCTCTGGATTGAATGTAAAGAGGGTATTAATAGAACCTCCTGAAACTGATCCATGGCCCCTGGTTTCTCTGGAGCCAATAGGTTCCTTAATTAAACAGATGAGCTCAGGTAGGGCACCTGAGCCAGACCTAATACCATATGATATTCTGAAGCTTAATCTTTCAAGGGGAACCATGTTGTTGGCTCCTCTTTTTACACAAACCAATGTTTCGGGAATGATTTCGCCAACTTGGAGACATGCAGTAAGACGAACCCTGCAAATTACTGGTCCGCAAGCTTGCTTTCAATAAGTAAGGTAAATTCTGCTTTTGTCTATTTCAAGCTTTTAAATTGGATAGAATTGGATTCTATATTATATCCTGAACAAGCAGGATTTTGAAGGTGGCAGCCCTTGACTGTTGTCTTGGATTGTATCATCTAGCCGACCTTACCGGTGCCACTCTGCTGGGACAATGTCTGTCTGCTCCCATGGTCCCCAACGCCACCATCTTCCTTGCCCTCAACTTCCTAGCCGAGCAGAGGCATCAGTGTAAACAAGGCACACACCTCCACACCTGCTTGGCTCTTTAAATAGCTATCTCTGGAAAAAGATATATATCAAGGAGAATGGATTTATAGTCAGGTGGCTACCACAGCCTGTTAAATTATATAATTTGTCTTTTCAATGAAATGGTGTATAAATGGGTGTTGCACTCCCCCTCCACTCCACCCCATGTTTCGTGTCATTTTTCCTCCTCTGATAACACTGTGCTGCCTGCTGAGTTTCAACATGATTAATGTTTTGTTTTTAAAAAGAATTTCTTTTAAAAGATGTTGGATTTGTCTGGGTAAAGGGGGGGAGGCAGTGGGTTTGAATGCAGGAATTCTGCACTTTGAAATGGTGAGTTAAAATTCAATGCAAAAAGAAACTTTGTGAAAATCAAGGATTCAGAAAATGCTGGGCAAAAGGGGGTAACATGCAAATCAAATCCTGGCATACAGGATCCTGTGCGGAACCATTCAGGTGCTTCGAATGTTTGAGGACATCAACGACAGGCATGTGCTTATGTGGAAACGGTAACAGAGACCACAGATCATCTCATCTTATTTTGTGATTGATGGACATCACTTAGAGACCTCTGGATTATACCTATCCTGAGTAAATATCAGCTACCTGTAGAATGTCATGAGATCTTTTTTCTGCTGTCAGAAACCAATCCAGAAATACCACGTTCTGTTATCCGATTCTTAGCACTTGGGTTTTAATTCACCATGCTGCATTTTAATGTTTACTGCTTTGCATTTCATCTTGTATCCGTATTGACTTTGCCCAAGACCTTTGGTCAGAGGAGCAAAATAATAAAGGAAAGGTTAAAATATATTGAATGTTTAAAGCTCCATTAAAACCTTTTAAAATGTTCGATTATTTGGGGTCAAAGAAAAAAAAAGTGTAAGGTTTCAGTTAAGACAAGGAACAATTTTTTAGAAAGTTCTTTTGAAAGGCAGGTGAAACTTCAGAAAAGTATCACAACAATATTAGTGCAAGTTATACAAATGAAACACCCCCCCCCCCAATTCATAGAGATTGGGTCTGGTCTTATACATGTTTACTTTGACATAAGCACCACTGAATTCAGGAGGGACTTCTCCCACAAAAGTGAACATAGTTCTGCATTACACTTAAGCCAGAATTAAGTGGAATGAAGTGACATCTGCCACAATCTAAACCTCTGTAACTTCAATGGAATTTAAGCACAACTTCTATCATCTCACTTGACGCCACAAATTACTAACTTTATAAAAACTGCAATGCAGAAACTATTCTAAACCCAACTGCAGAAGCTGCTTCTGTTTAACATTTCCCCTGCTACTAGACTGCAGCATCACAACAGGGATTCTTTCACTAAAGGTCCTCCTTCCTTTCCTTACACTTCTCTCTCTTTTTTTGGTGGTGGTAGTGGTGGGTCATCCAGCCAGACCAAAGTAGGTTATTTGAAAAAGAATGGCATTTCTGCTTTTACTCTGAAACTACATAGTCCAGATAGTGAGGAAAGGGACAACTGCAAATTGCAAGTGTATTATCTTTAGAGGAGGCTCAACTTTTTTTTATATATAACAAAGATTTTTATTGGAATATATTCAACATTGTTAAACACGATTTCCAAAACAACTTATAAGCTATATCCCTTCGCCCCTTCCCCCCCAATAGACTTCCAACACTGCTATTGCCAATAACAGAGAAAATTTAAAAGTAATCAGGTTTAGACTTATAGCAATCGATAAACCAGGTAACATATTTTTTGTATACAGAAATCTGACTCATCTAACATATTTCCATTTTCAATAAGAATGAAGGTTATACATTTTCCCTTTCATTTTATATTCAGTTTCCATATATATTTTCAGGTCTTCCCATTCATTTAAATACTGTTCTGCCATTTGTCCATTTAATTTTTTAGTCATTTTGTCCATTTCAGCTAAAAATAGCAGTTTTCTTAACCAGTCCTGTATATCTGGTACTTTATCCGATTTCCACTGCTGCGCAAAAGCCATTCTCGCCGACGTGATCATGTACCATAATACTGTTCTCTTTTCTTGCTTGATTTTTTCCATTGTCAAACCTAAGAGTAGAAGTTCCGGACTTTTTCTAATAGGGATTTTCAATATTTTCTGCATCTCACAATGAACATTTGACCAGTATACTTTTGCTTTCTCACATGTCCACCACATATGATAAAAAGAACCCTCTATTTTTTTACATTTCCAACATTTGTTACTCAGGTTCTTATCCATACTTATATTAGCAATCTTTTTTGGTGTCATATACCACCTATAAAGCATCTTATAACAATTTTCTTTTACGTTAACACAAGTTGAAGTTTTTAGAGCTTTCCTCCATAAAAATTCCCAAGATTCCACTGAAATTTCCTTATTCATATTTATGGCCCATTTTATCATTTGCTCTTTAACAGTTTCATCCAAAGTGTATACAGTTAACAATATTTTATACAACTCAGAAATCACTTTTCCCCCTTTTTCCAACCAAATATCTTCAAACTCATCATTTTTAGCTCTAAAACCCACCTCTTTATAATCTTTTTAAAAAATATCTCGTATTTGTCCATATTGTAACCAACTATATTCAAATACTAATGCATTGTTTGGTTTTAAGACATAATTCTTCCCTTCTTTTTGAAGCAACTCTTGGTACTTCAACAAATCACTACCTTTATGTTCTGAAAAAGGATGAATAACTGCAGCAGGAACAATCCATAAAGGTCTTTCATCGGGAACTGTATTCCTGTATCTGGTCCATGCTTCTAACAGCGTTCTTCTTATAAAATGATGCTTAAACATTGAGTCCACCTTATTTTTCCCATACCAAAGATAGGCATGCCAGCCAAATCTGCAATCGTGGCCCTCAAGGGCCAGTAGCTTTCCATTTTCCAAATTAACCCAATCAGACAATCAAGACAAACATACAGCTTCATGGTACAAATGCAAATTCGGGACTTGAAAACCACCTCTCTCTTTTGCATCATACATTATTTTCATTTTAATTCTTGGCTTCTTTCCTGCCCAGATAAATTTAAAAATTTCTCTTTGCCATTTTACTAGCACTTTCATGTCTTTCACAATTGGTATTGTCTGAAACAAAAACATTAACCTGGGCAGTACATTCATTTTGACAACGGCAATTCTTCCAAGAAGAGATAGTCTAAGTTTCAGCAGAGGCTCAACTTGAAAAACAATGGCTCTGCCCAGGAACTCAGAACATGGTCCAATATTTTATTGATGCTACAGCTTCTCACATTAGCAGTGATGCAAGGAAGTTATGGGCTCATGATTCCCATGCAGAATCAACAGCCAAGGTAGAGTTGCCAACTGATTAGAAAAAAGAAAATCTGGCTTCTTGTTGTGTGAATAATGCCAGCTTGATGTGCAGGCATCACCCAGTGAGACTTTTCAAAGCATGAAGTGTATCAAGGTGCTTCTGAAGACACAGCTGGCTGAAAAAAAAATGGTATTCTAGCCCAACACAGCCTGTAACACCCTGTAGCCCTCTGCAGATGACACCGCACGTGATGAAATCAATAAATGCGGAGGAGCATATGTGAGTGCATAGGCCCTGGCCACACATAATTACTGGACTGTGAATACTATATTTATGCACCTGCTAAATGTTATTGAGAACTCCACTTCTTTGAAGATTAGCAATCACAGGCATGGATCCGATGCAAGTAGACTTGGTACATGGAAGCTCACAAACAGGGAAGAATAGCCAATCCCTGCTTGCCCCCAGGCAATTGTACTTTAATGTATGTAGCACCTTAACATGAAGGTTACATTCAGCTATCATGGACACCAGACATTAACAGACTATTATGCGTATTCCCAGCTCCTCCACCCTGTCTTTCAGTGCCTTTCAGGCACTTCAAAGCTCCTGTTTCAATCAAGGAACTGTAACAGTATCAGGATTCTGTATTGTGACATGGTATTAGCACAAAAGCCCTCTCAGGAAACACAGGGAAACAGCAACCAGAAAGTGAACTGAGCGTTGAAGGGAGGAAAATCAATGCAGAATGACAAAGAAACCCCAATGGACATGCATGGTCAAAGTGGACCGTCTAAGCATCTAAGACAGGGTTCCCCAGCATGGTTCCTGTTAGTGCCATGGAGCCTGCTGAAACCTTTCCTAGCACCCACTGGTGTTTGGGGCAGGTGGGTCATTAACCCAGCAACACTTCTGATTGGTCATTGGAGATTTGATTGGATGTGCAGATTTTTTAAAATATATATATTTAAGAATTGTTGTAGCCACCACAACACAAGAAACTTCACTGTGTGACTGAAGGTAAGCTGCAGCAGCCATTTTGTGGCCAGCTCCACCTTCTGCAGTAGCCATTTTGTGGCTGTGCCCCTCCCCCCCCCCGGCTGTGTCAGAATTCTAAAGGTGCATACAGGCTTGAAAAGGTTGGGGACTCTGATCTATGACAAATCAAGGAATGCTAGGATGAAGCCCACCACAAAAAGAATGAGATCCAAGATGATAGCTTATTATGCACAGGTATTTTCCTTCACTTTGACTGTGCACGTCCATTGAGGTTTCTTTGTCATTCTGCATTGATGTTCCTCCCTTCGGCGCTCAGTTTGCTTTCTGGTTGCTGTTTCCCCGGGTTTTCTGAGAGGGTTTTTGTGCTAATTTTCCCCTTGTTTCACTTCTAAGCTGAAGATAATGCAAAAGTGTACAGATTACCTCAGATTTCCTCCCCCCCTATCCTTTTGCCGCCCCTTGAAGGTCACTCCCCTGCCCACATCAATGCTGTTCCTCCCACTCTGCACCTTCCACCATCCTCCCCCCTTCATCGGTGTACAAGCTTCATTTTCCCCTTGTTGTTTTACATTTTTAATGTTTTTACAAATGGCATGAGTCTAGCAAAATGAGACTATCACTAGTCTCAGACTGCTGAATTAAAAAACAACAACAGGGGAAGCTTTAAAAGGAGCTGCACAAGGCTTAGTTCCCTGCTGGTATTGACTTGAAAGGGGGATTGGAGAAGAGGCAAATGGCAGCATCCCCAAAGTTGTTTTTTTTTTAAGGATTTCAGTGCTGCATGCAAACAAAATAAAGGGGGGAGATCATCAGCACAGAATGAAATTGACATGAGACGTAAAGAGAAAGAGAGAGACACTGGAAGGGAAGCTTAAAGCTTTGAAAACATTTTCCCTTTAATGCTTTAGTGAACAAAGTTTGGGAAATGGAACCATTTCGGCAGTCTCCAGAAGCCTAACATTACAATGGTGGCTGAGCCACATGGACCTCCTTCTTTGAAGGTTTTCAAACGGAGGGTAGATGGCCGACAGCAGTGCTGATTCTGTGAACTTAGGCAGATCACGAGAAGGGAGGGCAGGAAGGGTTGCATCAGTGCTTAGTTCTAGTGGCCCTAACTTACATTCCCAGGGATTCAGATTCAGAGTTATTAATACGGTCAAAGACCAGCATACATTATATACACACAGTCATGAGTAATAAAGTTAAATACAAGAATATACATATAGTAAAAAATAAAATTTAAATTTGATAAAAGATACCACAGATTTAAATAAATATTATATTAAATTTAAGAACCACTGCTTAAGATAACTTTGCAAATTTTGCTGGCACTCACAGAAAAACCCTTTGCAAGAAGCTGTAATTTGTGGATTCATGTCAGTAAGGAGCTTCCTAGTAATCTCAGAAGCAAGGCAGTTATCATTATGGATTATTATGATATTGAATGACTTGACACTATATGTTACACTGTTTTCATTTTAATTGTATGGTTGAACTAACTGTCAATAAAATTGATTAAAATTAAAAAAAGAAGAAGCAGGGCAGTACTGTGGCTTTCTAAGGAATGGAAGGATGAACTTTGCACAAATTTCTTGGTAGAAACAACACTGAAACAAGACATGTTCAGTAGATTCAACCATATCAGCTCCTCAGGGGCAAATCTTCTTGTGCATGGGTTTTTTTCTATATCTCCCCTCGACCACTGCAGAAGGAAGTGCTTTCCAACAAGCTAGGTAGAAAGCCCTGTGATAAGATGGTATCTCTAATGATGATAAATAAGCAGCTGGTGCTACAACATATCTGGTATTTTCCAGTGCCAAAAAATTTGGAGCACTATTAATATCATTCTGGCACTCAATGTCAAACACCCACTGTTTTACCAGAACTTTTGCCTGGTCCAGTCCCATTACCAGGAGGGTCTGAGCAGACAAGCCTAAAATTCTCAATGGGTGGTGGACTGCTGTTAACCAGGGAGTTTGAAAATGGTCCCAAAGGATTAAGGATGTTAATCCTTGGGGAAGATAATTTAACTTAAGACACAATGTAATGGAGACGAGACTTACTCTAGCCTCTATTTTGATCAATCCAGATTCTAGGCACAAGCTTGTGTTAGAAACACTACTGACATGCCCAGGGAAATGCTGATCACCACTCTGGGTTCAGGAAGCAATTCTTCTCCAGGCCAGGATTCCTGGAGGGTTCTTTTTTTTTTTTTTTTTTTTGCCCTCTTCTGGGCATAGAGCAGGGATCACTGGGGGTGGGAAGGAGGTATTTGTGAATTTCCTGCATTGTGCAGGGAGTTGGACTAGATGACCCTGGAGGTTCCTTCCAACTCTATGATTCTCTGATTCTATGTCTTGCTGCAAACCTCTGCACTTAAGAATCGTTTTGGATCGAGCCATTTGAAGGACACAGTGCAATTAGCACAGGACAGGCCTTTAAAAACTGCAAAGATCACAACCAGTGTGCAGGATCAAATTAGAGAATCACAAAGAGAAAACCAGGCAAATTTACAAGGAAGAGCAGGAAATTAGCATTGCTATGCAGCTGCACTAAGGCATCGGTGAAAATACCCCCTTTTTTCAATTTGGTGGCACAAGACTAAAAAAGCTGTCCAAAGTTTCTGCCAGAGGACTCCTCCCACATACAAATTGTAGCCCTGAGCAAAGCATGATGGAGTTGCAGATGACTTTGCACAGGAATGTGCACACATACACATATTTTGCTAGCAATCACAGCTTACAATGCCAGGGTCAGTGGGTTCTACCTTGTATTCTGTACACTCAACATGTTCCCCCATATTATGAGATCGTGTGACTCCCATTTTTCACAGTGGTCAATAACACAGCAGAGAATCCCCTAGTACTTGGCAATATGGAAGACAGGGCTTCGCAGTTTTTTAAAAAAAGTCTTGTCAGTTCCAACATCAGGTTTTCCCCCTTTGCCTGTGTTCCTTTCTGTTCCCTTTTATTCAATGAACTAACACTAAAATGCATGCAGAAAACCTAACCATGCGGATTTAAATGGAAGGTGCTTGCTGGATGCTACTGCACAACTGCAATAGGGCAACTGTGTAATTGTTTTTTTAAAAAAAACTTTGGACACTACCCCCCACAGGTCACAAGTGACATTCCACCCTGATTTAGAAAAGTGTTTTTGGTTTTTTTTAACTATAGCTGCAGAAGAAATACATTGGAGGGAAAAGAATGGTGCATAAGGCAGGCACAGAATCCAAAGTCAAGATTAAAGGCTTTCTGCTCTGAAAAATCTGCAGTAAGATGTGTGTGTAATGGGCCAATATTTTGTTTCCTTCCAAACTTCTTACCCACCTTCACCAGATACACCCACCGTATGTTTACTATCACCTTCAATATTCCCATGGACAGCCTACCCCTAGGCCCTCTACAGGTATGGCTCTTCTGGAGACAGCTTCAAGTAACTGACCCGAAACTATATTAACTGAAAGCAGTAGCATCAGTTCTACATGCACTTGGGCTACTTAAAAACCACTGAAGTCACCCTGTGTACCCTGGTTACATCATTAAAGGCAATAAGCAAAATCCATCTGCTGTGAATATAAAATTCACACTGAATTTAGTACTGGCTGGATAGTGCCCATTATATTGAAATGGCAAGACATTCAGCAGATTTAGTTGAAGAATGGATTGTTGTAATATCTGTGATTTGCTCAAGGCTGTGCGTGTTTATTCAAAAAGTCAGTCCCACAGAACTCACTGGAACAAGTTTGTATAAGACTACAGCCTTAATTATTACTGGCAAAGAGTATGCATATACTTATTATGCATGTGAAAGATTAAGTATTTTAGGCATATATGCAAGTGGTGGACACAAAATCCTTAAAGCTTCATTGGCTTCCCAACTCAACCTTTTCAGTCAGTCGACCCTCTTGCATCCCAGATTAATACTTGTCAAATTAAGCTGTCTAATTTAACATTAGGAAGTATAGTGTTTGGATGCTGCCTGTACCTATAAATATTTTTAATTGAACTAACAAGCACTTCCGCATCGACAACATTAATAAAGTATGTATCTATGGTCCACAATTGATAAATGATGATAGAAGATCTGATGATTGCAGTAGGAAAAATATTTTCTTGCACTAATGATCACAAAAATTCGATTTAAAAAACACAGCATTTCAGCATTTAGGGAGTCACTGCCATGATAATTACATTAATAGCAAACAAGACAAGCAAAGCAGAATACATTTGTGCCCACTTGTTGCTCACCGATGTTTGCATGGATTCAGAGCTATTTGATGTAGAAAAACAATTTTTTAAATGGTGGGATCTTTTGCCATGGTTACAGTGAGTTATGCTCCTTTATTTGAAAGTTGGTCATTATTCCTAGTAAACAACTGCATCATAAAGATTAAACATTAAAAGAACAATCCAACACAAAGTGCTCTCTCACTATCCTTATGGATTTGTTTGGCAACTACAAGATATAGTAAGACAACATTTTTACTACCTGATAAAGACCAATGAAGAGCCCACACCTAAGTCCCAAGTACTGATGCCATTAATCTGTATCCAGTGTTTCCTTGGCTGAAGGGAAATACACACTTAACAGTCCCAACTCAACAGTACAGAGAACACAATTGCACCCATCTATACAGTAATCCTGCTGCAACTGACCAGTCATGGAGCAGCATGCTGATGATGCCACCATGATGGATGGATGAAGCAAGGGAGATGCAGTCACTAGGACAGCAACAAAAGGACACACAATTGGACAGAAGGCATTCCTATCAACTCCTCAAAAGCACCCATTTGGCAAACAGGAAGCATGGCTTTGGATTCCACCAAGGGGACTGGCTGGCAAGTAGGCAAAGCTTACCTTTTGGGCTTCAACAGGCCAATCACCAGCAAAACAGGTGAAGAAGGCAGGCTTAGAACCCACAACTCACATACCCAGGTGTGTGTTTAGAGGACTGCTCTTAACATAGAGTAAGGAATCTCTCAGCATCCCAGCCATATATACCAGGGTGAGGGGGGGGGTTGTAAAGAAAGGTGAAATGCAGTAGAAACCCACAGGTATATCATGTCTAGGGTCCTCAGATGAGAACGTAACAGAAGCCATGTTGGATAAGGCCAATGGCCCATCCAGTCTAACATTCTGTGTCACATAGGGGCCAAGACCTAGGTGCCATCAGGAGGTCCACCAGTTGGGCCAGAACTCCAGAAGCCTTCCCACTGTTGAAACCCAAGCTATCACTGCCCCAGACATAGTGTTCCATCTATACGCTATGGCTAATAGCCACCCATGGACCTCTGCTCTATATGTCTATCCAGTCTCCTCTTGAAGCTGTCTATGCTTGTAGCCGCCACCACTTCTTGCAGCAGTGAATTCCACATGTTAATTACTCTTTGGGTGAGTCAACAGGTTCAGTGAGTTATCTATCATGACGCTAAGATCTCTCTCCTAGTCAGTTACTGCCAGTTTGGACCCCATCAATGTATCTATATACTTAGGAGTTTTGGCTCCAGTGTGCATTATTTTGCACGTGCCCTCGTTGAACTTCATTTGCCCACTCACTCAGGTTCAACAGATCCCCCTGGAGTGCTTCACAGTTCTCCCTGGTTCTCACTTAACAACTTAGTGTAATCCACAAATTTAGCTACTTTACTGCTTACTCCCAACTCCGAATCATTAATGAAAAAATTAAAAGCACCTGACCCAGTACCAAACCCTGCAGTACCCCACTGCTTATCACCATCCAGTCTGAGAACTGCCCATTTATACTCACTCTGTTTCTTCTTAATTAACCAGGTTTTAATCCACAAGAGGACTTGTCCTTTTATTCCATGACCACTGAGTTTACTTAGGAGCCAGTAGCTCACAAAGTAGAATTTTTGCTCACAAGACTTCACAGCTTAGAGGGAGCATTGGTTGTGTTGGTCTTTTGGGGCAACTTCCTATTTACTTAAGTGCTTAACTTAATAACATTATGGTCACTGTTCCCAAACAGTGCTATCATGTTTACATCTATTACCAGGTCTTGAACATTACTTAAGACCAAGTCCAGGATCACCTCCTCCCTGGTAGGTTCTGTGACCACGTTATTCCATAGCACAGTGATTGAGAATATCTAGAATCCCAATCTCTTTCTCCTGCCTTGTACACATATTGACCCAATCAATGTGTGGGTAGTTACAATCACCTATTATGACACACATTTCATCTAGCTGCTTTCCTTAATTCTTTTGCTGTTTTTAAACCATCCTCTAACAAATTACCAAAGATAAGCCTCCTTTGGGGGCACACTATTTCCACCCATTGTGTTTCTGTAAGTGAATCCATGTCTCTTACATTTCCAGTTTTACTGGACTGTTTACCCTCTCTGACATACAGAGCCACTTCACCTCTGGCCCATTCCTCCCTATTCTTCCGATATAACTTATATCCAGGAATCACTATATCCCACTGATTATCCTCATCCCACCAAGTTTCTGAAATGCCCAATATGTCTATGTTCTCCTTTAACACTAAACATTCCAGCTCCCCCACTTTACCTTGGACACTTCTAGCATTTGTATATAAACATCTTTAATTTCCCAGACATTTTAGGCCTGCAACGCTCCTCCTGTGGTCTTCAGACCTTGTCAAGCAGTCAGTATTGCTCGTCACCCTTTCAGTGCCCAGTCCTAATACAATTCCCTTTAGAACAGTAACAGCTCCAATGCTCCCTTCTAAGCTGTGGAGTCTTGTGAGCAAAAATTCTACTTTGTGAGCTACTGGCATTAAAGGTGAGAATGAGTGATTTGGCTGCTGCATAAATTAGTTTGCTCTGGAGCCATCCTTCCTGAGCTATGACAAAAATGTGTGAGCTGGAGGCTAAAAAACTGTGAGCTAGCTCACACTAACTCAGCTTAGAAGGAACACTGAGCTACCCCTTCATTTCTTAGAGATGAGCCATTCCAAACCAGAGACATTTCATCTCCTGTCAGCTTTCCCCCAAGATTTAGTTTAAAAACTGCTCTGCCACTTTTTAAATTTTAAGTGCCAGCAGTCTGGTTCCTTCTCGGAACAAGCGGAGGCCATCTCTTTTGTACAGGTCCTGCTTGTTACAAAAAAGCATCCCACTGCCTAACAAACTTAAACTTCCTCCCTACACCATTGTGCCATCCACACACTGAAACTCCTAATCTATGCCTGTCTAGCCCACCCTGTGCGTAGATCAGGCAGCACTTCTGAGAAGGCTACCTTGGTTCAAGTATTACATCGGGCAAGCTATCCAACAGCCCTGGAAGGAGTCCCAGCCACAGCTGAAATTTTGAACCACTAAACACAATTGCTTGTGATGGGTTGTTCATGCTGACTGGCATGTAGGGCACCCAATCATGTTGGTTGGCAACTCTTCCCTAGGCACCATCTCTTTGTTGCATTCAGAAGACTGATTACTGCCACCTGCTCCTATTCATTCCAGCAATCTTTCTTGCACCAACCCTACCCTCCCCATGGGCTGCATAGGCTACAAGTCAGCAGTGAACAGGGGTTGTGCAACCCTCTCCTTAGTTAGAGCACTTCCCTGTGCAACCTTTATTAGCATCCAAACCAAACCATCAGGTTTAGGTAACTGCATGATATGTAGTTCCATTTGGGTCACTTTTTCTTCCTTCCAGATTTCTATAAACCAGTTTCTCCTTTGTTTACCCTCAGCCTAAGCCCATGAGCCATTTTAAAAGTACCCACATTTAAGTGAATTGTGGTTTGCAAATGGACTTTTCTACATTACTTTGGCAAGAGTGGCAACATTAAACTCATTTTGGGCTGTCATGGTTCTGGCCATACAAAATCACCTCCAACATATTAGAGGGTGGTGAAGTCTTTTGTTGGCTGCAAGCAGTTTTGTTGTCTGTTGACTAAAGTGTCAGATGACAGCTGTGGTGTTGTTTTTTATTGCAACATCCAAATGCATCCAAAACAAGAATATGTTTAAAATGATAAAAACTGAAAGTCAGAAAAATTTACAAGCAACATAACATGAATGACTGTTGTAGTATCTTTGTACTTAATAGATTAATTGGTCATTTAATTGATTAAAAGCAACACAGTTAATTAACTAAACATTATAATTGGTCAGCAGCCCTTGTAATTACCCAATTCCCATAAGACAAATGTCCTAGTAGCTGTTGTTAATATGCATGCAATCATTCTAAATTGTAGAGCTTTAGGCTCCAAATGCTAAATCTCAATCAGAGCAGAATCTAATCAAGGTTTCAATGTACAGTAGCCTCTTCAACAACACAGAATTACCACGGATTGGTAAGGAGAGAAATTCCTGTTACCTCTTTCTCTCTCAAATCTATCAATGTTTTATTGAAAAGTATTACTCATTTGTGATATCATCACAATGGCATAAAAAGGAGCAATCAGTTGTGTACCAAGGATGGTGATGTAAGACTGCATATTGCTTTTAAAAATCATTGTGACCTGGAATCCTCTGATGCAACACCTATTTTCTGATCAGCTCTTTGTCTCCTACCACAAATCCCAGCCTTTGGGCTGGACAGCTGCCAAGCTCCAATAGGTGCTTATCTTGATGTCGCCATCTTGTTGGTCCTCCTATCAAGCTGTCTCAGCAACACTGTCCTATCCCCTACTAGGGGTGTGTACCCCCCCCCATCAATATTTTTCATCTTTGGATATACCAAACCCAAAAAAACCCTGGTAAATGCTGATATTCTCGAATCCCAGTATTGGAAATGATTGGTATTGCTGAATTTATTTGGCTCCATTATCCCCTATGGGGACTGTAGCCATAGGGTATAATAATCCCCCCCCACTCTCTGGAGTCATGCTGTTGTCTCTGGAGTCTTGCCTTCCTTTCAATGGAGGGAGCATGCCGCCACTGTGGCACAACTCCAGAGAAGAGTGATTTAAACTTTAAAACCCCTCAGTCTCTAGAGTCGCACTGCCAAGGCAGCACACTTCGTTCATTGAAGGGAAGGCACTGAAGGGAAGGAGGGCGTTAAATGCCTCCAGCAACTTTTTTCCCTTTTTCAGATGGCCTGTGGCCACAGATCACCTGGGGAAGGGAGAAAAGATTGGGGAGGCATGTTTAAATGCCTCCCTGTGCCTTCTCCAGCTTGCCCGCTGCAGTGGGCCAGCTGGAGAAGGGAGAAAAGGTTGGGGAGGCATTTAGTACGACAAATTGTGTCCTCATCTAGTATAACCACTAGGATCTCAACTGATTTTAGGCAAGCATTCCTGCTAAGGAGCTACCCATAAATTGACTTCAGTTTTGTATGCAAAGGTTTTCTAACTACTGAATGTCCACACTTAACTACAGCACTGGTTTTACAACTGCATTCCTATGGCTACTATTCCTTCCTCAGCTGGCTTGTCGTGGCAAGCTGGCTAGGAAAGGAAGCAAAGTGAGGGGGGGATTTAAACATGCCTCCTGTCCTTTCCTCAGCCCACTCACAGCGGCAAGCCAGCTGGAGAAGAGAGGAAACATTGGCTCCTCTGCTGGCCATTTAAACCTAACAGCTGACAGGCTGACCACCTCTCAGCTCTTAGGTTTAAATGGCCAGCAGCTCTGGTAAGGTGAATGCACCCAAATAAAAGCCAAATAAAATTGGCTTTTATTTGGGATGACCTTATCAGTTTGAGGTATCAGATGAGAGAATCTGATTCAGCTGAATAAATACCTGAAAAATACCAATAAGATATTTGACAGGTATTTATTCAGTTCAGCTTAGCCAAATGCAGATCCCTATCTCCTACTTATTACTCAGCTGGACTGTTTCTCCTCCTTATTGGTAGATGGGAATCCCAAGCTTTACATCTCCAGCATTAGTTGGATTGAGACAAAAACACAGCCAAATATCACCTATAGCAGTACACTGCATGGGGATATCAAGTATATTGGGCAACTTGTCTTTTAGGGAAACTTGTTTGTCAATACTTATATCTCCATTGAAAACCCCCTGGTAAGTTTCCAATGAGCCATAGGAATGCAGTTGTAAAACCAGTGCTGTAATTAAGTGTGGACACTCACTAGTTAGCAAATCTTTGCATACAAAACTGAAGTCAATTTATAGCTCCTTAGCAGGGATGCTTGCCTAAAACCAGTTGAGATCCTACTGGGTATGCCAGTTGAGTACACAATCTGTTGTACTAAAACAGTTCTCTGTTGCCCAACTAGCTTGCAGCAGAAACAAAAGTAGGAATCCGGCACTGTTGTTGAAAAGGTACTAAACAATAATCATGGGAACTGGAATGCTTAAAGCATGTTTCTAGTAATTGGTGAGTAACTTTCATTCTGATTGATTTCCTGCTACCCGTGCACAGTGAACAGGTCTACTAGAACTGACTGTGCATTATTGCAAGCACTAAAATTCTACATGGTAATTTATGAGGCACGGTTTCCTAACTATATAGATTGGTCTCCAAAATTCATGGTGGTTTTCCTGTTTTGTATTCAAAGGGAGATGTGGAATTCGAGGATAAATGTGGAAAAGTTCTGTAACATCTGCTACTAATTTCAGCCAGATGAAAGTGATAATGATGATGAATATTTTTTGTTGATGCTGCTGATACTGCCCATCTAAAGTCAGTTCCAGACTGTGTGTAAATACCTAATTGAAAAAACATGATTTGTAACACAGGCTTGTTGACTCTGGCACAGTTTTTAATTGTCTTAATTAGCTTCCGCATTTCCGATTTGTAACTTCAAAAGAAAAGCAAAATATCACAATGAAGCTTTATCTTAAGCAATAGCACATTGGAAGCTATGTTAGGGTTAGATGAGTGAATTTCTCCCTACTTACTTCTTTATTGTCCCAAAATTTCACTGTGCATTGAATTCCGCTCATCTTTAATTCCTGTTCAACTAGGAGAATTTCTCAGATTAGTTCCAGAACTGGCACATGAGCTCCTTACCATAGTCTTTCACATTTTTTGCCCCCATGCTACCAATGCACACAGGTACACTCATGAAACATTGCAAAATAACCTACAACAAAACACATATCAAGAACAGAGAAGACAAATAAGCAGCATTAGATCAGACTGAGAGAACATCCTACTGCCATCCCATCAGCATTCAGCAAGATGTCTCCAGAAAGTCTACAAGCAAAGTGTGAAAGGAAAAGTGCCCCTCCCCTTTTCATTGTAAAACTCCAGAAACTGAACTCGGGCATATTGGGAGAGGCAGTATTGTGTCAGCATGGCTAAGAGCCACTGGCTGGCCTACCCATGAATTTGTCAGGTCCTTCGTTACAGCCAACTAAGCTAGCGGTCTTTACCACTTGTTGTGCCAATTAATTCCTTAAGGCAGCTATGTGTTTTGTGAAACTGAAATGTCTTTGATCTGCCCTGATTCTGTAGTTTGTCAATTTCTTAAGTTACTGTAAGTCATGGGACGGAAAGTTTTGAGTTCTCTGTTTACTTTCGCCATACTATTCATAGCATTATAACCCCCTTTACCCATTACTAGTATTTTTTCCTAAACTAAAAAGCCACAAGCAGCACTAATAGTCCAGCCTAGACTGATCTCATCAAAGCTTGGAAGCTAAGCAGGGTCTGTCACAGTTAGCACTTGGATGAGAGACCAACAAGAAAGACTAGGATTGCTATGCAGAGAAATTCAATGGCAAACCATTTCCCCCCATTTCTTGCCTTGAAAAACCCTACATGAGATAGAACATCACAGGGGCAGTACAGATATTTGCAACTTGTCGGCACACTTTACTTAAAAAAAAGACACAAATGCCTTAGTCTTCCCTCAAAAGAGAAGCCTTGCCAACCTCCCCAGCCATCTTAGCTGCTCCTTTGTGTACTTGTTCCAATACCCTTTGACACGTGGCAATCAGAGCATTCCAGAACTATCTTTGCTATAGATTTAACAAAGACATTAGGATAGTAACAGCTTAATTTTCACTCCCATTCCTAATAATTCCCACCCTGAAATTTGATTACATCTCACCAGTATTTAAAGACCTTCTAATAATTTCCCTCATGTTTTACAATACAGTTGAGAATGCTGCACTAAATGGCCTATGACCAGGATACATGAAGGATCACCTTTCAGTATAAACCTGTCTGTGCTTTTAAAGTCTTCTGCTCTGTTCAGGTAGACCCACCTTCAGAAGTGAGGCAGGCAGTTATGGGAAATTCGGTCTGTCTCATAGTAATATCAAGATTTTGCAAAGGGGCATAATGTCTCAGGCTGAATTTCTGTCATTTCCAGCTGAAATTCCAAAACAGGTAGCTCCTTTTGGAGGCGTTCACTAACCCCAATTTATTGGCTAAAAACCTAATGGGAAGATATGAGGGTATAAACCTAACATAGTGGGAAAGAATTCAATTAGAAACTAGATACGCCAAGGATAGACACATGGTGTTCTACAGAAAGCAGATAGAGCTAGATAAAACCTTACTAAATACAGAAGTCAAACTCATTAAAAAGTTATATATGATTTTACTAGACTTCAGGATGCATGATGAAGAAGTTAAGGTCCCTATGATTTCCTGGGCTAGAAATTTAGGCTACAATATTGAGCTAGATGAATGGTCCAAAGTTTGGCAAACTAATATGAATTATATTAAAGCTGTATCTCTTAAAGAAAATTTATATAAAATGTTTTACAGGTGGTACCTGACACCTGACAGAATGGCAAAATTCTATTCTAATATGTCTAGCAAATGTTGGAAATGTAAGTTAAAAGTTGGTACCTTTTACCATATCTGGTGGACCTGTCACAAGACTAAGAAATTCTGGGTTGAAGTTTACAAAATGTTAAAGAAAATATTAGGAGTCCGTGTACCCTTCAAACCTGGAATGTTTTTGTTAAATGTTATTCCTAAACAATTTCAGAAAGTAGATTCATATATGATCATCCATATTGTAACTGCTTCCAGAATTGTATTTGCTAGTAAACAGAAGAAGAACTAACTTACAAATTACATCTTTTTTTGAAGGTAACGGACATAGCTGAAATGGACAATTTAACAATGCGATTTCAAGGAAGAGAACAAAATAATTTCCATGATGTCTGGTCAAGATTCTACGAGTGGATGGAGAAAAATATTTAACTGTGAATATAAAACATTATAATCCTATCAAAGAGTAACTGTAAAATAACTTAAAAGTATATATCTAGTTTGGTAGGTGGTGGATAGGAAACCTTTTTATGTTATATTTGTGTTTTGTCTGAAAACAATAAAGATTTTTTATTTTTTTTAAAGAGTACACCATATTGATATACCAATGGTCTACTAGTTTAAAGCAGCTTAATATGGAATGCCATTCCTAGACATACTGATGATGCCTCTACATTCTTTCCTATGGTGTCATTTTTTAAAATGTTTGTTCATTCTGTGGTTATTGCTCTGGATAATCTCCCCCCAATTTGATTGTAAGATGCTTAGGTGGCCTACTTTTATGTGGAAAAGCAGAGTATAAATGCATGCATTAGTGGAAAATTCACATTAATGAAAAATTCCACAGTCCCCCACTAGTTCATTGGATACTACATCTTGAACCAGGTGAAATTTCCCAGCACTCTTCACAGGACTATGACAAGTTCACTTCATAAATTTAATGGGGATTTAACAAAGCATGCCGAAGAGCAGAACAATCAGGCTCTCAGGAAGGGCAGCAGCTGGTGTATCTAGACTGTCCTTAACTGAGCTGCCCATTCTTATTCCACGATTTCTTTCCCGGCCAGTCATCCTCAATACAGAATCCATCAGAGCAACTATGAAGTAGGGATTAACCCAACATGCATCACTTTATGGATGCACTGAATCAATTTGTCATTGTGTTGTCTGTTTACCCAGTAATGTTAAGAGTTACCTTCAATGCATGAGATAAGACACAATCCTGATAAAATCATACTACTGACGGTTGATTTAGCGCAGTGCTTATACTCATGTAGTGGATTGTCCACTACAAACTCAACAGATGCTCTTTTTTCAGTCTCTGCTCCATTCCCAGTGGTAACTTGGAAGCATCTTGTAAGGAGGATTCCTGAGATATCCTACCCTCCCCATCAAGGCAGGCTCAGGGCGGCTAACATGTAACAGTAAGATAATAAAACAATATAATAATTTAACAATTTAAAATCAAACAAACCATTTAAAATACAACTCACATAATATAGCAAAACTGTCTTAACATCCACCATAGGGAACCCAGCAGCTGGTGTCAGGCTCCTTAGGGCTTGAGTTCTTTCATGGGGGCATAGATGTTAAGCCGGTGGCCAAGAGTGGGTGGTAAGGCATAGTATTTAGTTAGATGGTAAATCATTTAGTGTGGCATCTCAAACGCTTGGTGGAAGACCTCCATCTTACAGGCCCTGCAGAATTCCTCAGGGAGCTTGTTCCACCAAAGCGGAGCTGCCACAGAAAAGGCTCTAGCCCTGGTTATGGCCAGGCTGGCATTTTTCATGCTGGGGAGAACACGAAGGTTCTGTGAACCTGACTGCAGTATTCTCTGGGTAACATCTGGGGAAAGGCAGTCCCTCAGGTATGCAGGCCCCTGGCCATATAGGACTGTATAGGTAAGGACCAGCACCTTGAAGTGAACCTGGTATGCTATAGGTAGCCATTGCAGTGCTTTCAACAGAGGCTGAATGTGCTCTCTAAGAGGGAGGCCCAATAACAGCCTGGCTGCTGCATTCTGCACTAGCTGTAGCTTCCGGATTTGGAACAAGGGCAGCCCCATGTAAAGAGCATTACAGTAGTCTAGTCTCAAGGTGACCATTGCATGGATCACTGTTGCCAAGTCGCTGTGTTCAAGGAAGATGGTAAAAGGCCAGCTTGGCAGTGGCTGTTACCTGAGCCTCCATGGTTAAGGAGACATCCAAGAGCACCCTCAGACTCCTAACCTCTGATGCTGGCACGTGGCACCCCATCAAAGGTCAGCAGTGGGATTCCTAACCCTGGACCCCTGCGACTCAGGCACAGGACCTCCGTATTCATCAGATTCAATGTACAAGAAGTATTTTGAAACCCCAAGTGCTATATAAATTCTAACAGCATTGCTCTTGTAGATTCCATAAGAATACTATTTATTTATTTATTCACATTTTTAACAAGATTATCATCAAGTACAACTACCACCTTTCTGCCAGTTCTTCAGCTGCTGTGGGCATAAACCAGAACACCACTTCGAGCAGAATTCACAGCAAGGCGGTTAAGACACTGGGGAGTGAAATTAAATATATCCATGATAACCTCTGGATTATTTAAGAATTCATTTCATTATGATCTCTATTAAATATTTTATATCCAACATTTATTCCATAGATGAGGCCACCGCCATGTCTCTACTGGAGCCACTTAATGCCTTGAATGAATTTGAGGACTGAAAGCAATTTAGAGTTTAAGGCACTTCTAATCTTTAGAAACTGGCTTCTGAGTTGGGAGATTAACACTCACTGTTAAAACTGCACTTTCAATATCCTTGTGGCGGCAACTTTGCACCCCCACAGAGTGATGGGTTTCCCCCACCAAGAATGCACAAAATTAACATGACGTATTTGTTCATTTTACCAAGTTAGAAGCCCCTCCCCTTAATGTCATCAAGTCTTCCTCACACTCTCACAGGGTTACTCTGCCTCTCTCACGATCGTAAGTCTGTTCCAATTTCACAGTGATGCCAGACATTGTGTTTTTTCCCCTCCGGCTGCCATTGACCCAGCTGTTGTGCTTTCAGTGTCAACCTCTGGTATTATCACAGAGGCCCTTTCAGTTCTGCCAAGCTCCATGAGCATGCCTATGTAAAAAGAAACCTGCAGCCACACTGCCTACACAGCATGAACTTCTTAGGCACACTGTGAATACAAACAATTTATGAGGCTTCTGAAGGACAAGAAGAGCTCGCTGGTGCTATTTATGTAAAAGAGATGGGTTTTGAGCTGAAAGGAACCACCGAAATGGTCCTTCTTCTGCCTGCTAAAAACCTTTGGGAAATAATTTATAAAACTTGGTGTGTTTAATTTCACATTCATTACAGTAATCATCACTAGTCCATATTTTTCAGATTCTGTAGCTCTGTTTCAGGAATATTGTCAACAACCGGCCTTGTCAAAATGGCTCATGCCTATCCCATGCATCACCAACAATATCATTTATGCAAATGTAATTAATTTAACATTTCTATTGGTATTGTACAAGCCATTCACACAGACAATCAGTCTCACACAAAAATGTGGTGGTAAAACAGCACTAATGAGAATGAAGAGGAAATGCCATTGTATAATTTGCATAAATCTGCAATGCTAATATGCTTCTGAAGAGCTGCTTTGGGAAATCTACAAGGAATCCCTCATTTTGAAGTACATAAATACACTCATCTTTTAAAAGCAAAGCCATCCTACTTAAATATTAGTGCAAGCTTTGAGCATCTTTATTGGGATGGGAGGAGATAATGTTTATTTTAGTGAGACTAGATTATAGCTGGTCCATCTATGATTTTGCAGAAGATTTAGATAAAAAATAAAAATTTCTCACATATCTGCGCAACCTTTTCATAGCATTGTTCCATTATAGGAGGATCACCCCCACCCTCTGGAAAGTTTACAATTACTAATTCCAGACTTTACAATGAAACACTCTTTAAGAACACACCATGATGTGTCAAACGAACAGTCCAGCTAATTCATGTTTCTGACTTCAACAGTGGTCCAGCTCGCAACCTGCACAGGGACCATCCAAAATTAAATCTGCACTGATGTATCAATCACCTGGGAACTTATTTCTTTACAAGTCATTTATGATGGCAGCTAGCATAATGCTCTGTAGCAGTGGATGCCTTGTTCAACTGGGTTCTGAAAATTATGTTCTATACCACTGTACAAAATAGTTATTTGCATAGCAGAGCTAAATCAAATCTGGGAACAATGGTCCACTCTTCCAACCCCTCATAGTTAGGTTTGCCATCTCTCTCTCTCTCTCTCTCTCTCTCTCTCTCTCTCTCTCTCTCTCTCTCTCTCTCTCTCTCTCTCTCTCTCTCTCTCTCTCTCTCTCTCTCTCTCTCTCTCTCTCTCTCTCTCTCTCTCAAAAAAAAAAAAAAAGATATCTGGCAGAGCCTTGGAACACATTCTCTAAGACGTAAGGAGAGAGTCTGATTGGGGAGGAGTAAAAGGGAAGAATCTGGTGGTTTCTGGCAGATCTGGGGGAGGAACCCAAAGAAAAATGGTTCCTGTACTTCTGAGGAGGGGGGCGCTAGTGTTGCCAACTTCCAGTTGGTGGCTGAATTTCTCCTGCTGTTACTCTGATCTCCAGATCACAGAGATCAATTCACCTGGAGAAAATGGTCACTTTGGAAAATGGATTCTATGGCATTCCAGTCCATTGAAGTTCCTCCCCTCCCCAACCCTTCCCCTCTCCAGGCTCCACCCTCAAAATCTCCGGGTATTTCCCAACCTGGAGCCAGCAACTGGGGGGGGGGAGCACATGACAGAAGAGAGAAGAAACATTTGGCTCAAAAACAAAAACAGTCAGGCTTTTATTTCCCTTGGTTGATTCAAAATGCTACCCACCAGGCCC